>JAVTVJ010000296.1:0-1200000 GCA_034509425.1 Eopsaltria australis
ACAGCTTTCAGCTGCTTCAAAATATTTATTATTTCAATTTTATTATGGCAGTAAAATGTAATTCCCAAGAGAGCCTCAGCCCGGTCTGGGAACTCAGTAAACTCTTGTTTTCTCTCATATTCGGGGTAAACACCTGCTGATCCCCAGTCAGGTGTGCTGATGGAAAAAGATTTGATCACAGGGCTGCTGCTCCCCGTCTGGAGAAATGTGGTAATTGAATTTCAGACCTTGTTAAGACTCCCTGGGTGGGACTTTTTAGTTTAATGTTAAGAAATTTCTAGGTAGGGAACATTGGTGGCATGGTGACAACAAGGCGGTGGCAGTGGTGGCTGGGGGGTGTGACGGGGGTGGCTGCCAGTGTCCTCACCAGGCCCTCAGGAAGCAGCAGAAGCATTTGGCTCACTCAGTTAGGGAGGACTTTTAAATTTAAAAATTTTCCTTTTTCCCTCTCCACAGCCCGAGTGGGCAGAGCAGACGGTGTGAGGGGAAGTGGAGGGGAACATGGGGTGCACCCCGAGGATGGACCCTGCGCCCTGTACATGTGGTGTTCAGGGACATGGCTGGACCTGGCAGTGTCAGTGTGATCTTAGACAGCTTTTCCAGCCATTAGGGCTCTGGTACCTTGCCCAGCCAGTGACAGCCTCACCAACAGCTCCCCACCCTGTGCCCATGCTGCCAGCCCCATGCCAGCCCCATGCCAGCCCCACAGCCCTTTCCCCTTCCTCTGCAGCCACTGCGGGGAAAACCACCAGGTTTAAGCATTTCTGCCAGGTTCTGGCCACTTTTGGCCGGGCCCCCCAGGCTGGCTGTGGGCAGGGGGTGCCAAGGCACATCACAGCCCCCCAGCTGAGCCAGGCACACTCACAGGCAGCTGTTTTGACCGCAGCCCCGCAGCTTGGAAATAACCCCTGCTAAAATTACAGCCCGCCAAAACCAAGAGCCCGCCAAAACCAAGAGCCTGCTTTGGCCAAACACCACCTGGGAGCCAGGAATAGCCCTGGCCTCGCCATGTTCTGCTGCCCTGGCACAAACTTTCCAGCACGTGGCACCCCGAGCACCGCTGCCAGGTTGGGTGAGAGCGGGAGAAGCTGGGTTTGACCCCCATTCAGCAATGGCTCATGGGAGGGGGCTGCGTTTCCATGTTCTTTCCCAGGCAGCCCAGCATTCCCAGCAGAGGCACAGCACCTCCCCAGATTTTGGGTCCCGGCAGGGCTGCCCAGTGTGTGCTGAGCCTTTAGGGTGGTTTTGAAGTCCAGAGGGTCTCTGCTGCCAGACTCTGCTGGGGACACCACAGCCAGCCAGGATAGGTCTCCCACGTGATGGGGACCCTGTGGGGTCCCTGCTCCCAGAGCTACTGCCCAACATTTTGGTGTCCAATGCCTTTGGGAGCCACAGCCGGTGCCCTCCATGGTCCCCCTGGGCAGGCACCTGGTCCCAGTGCCTGGGTGCCCCTCACACCCTGGCCTGGTTCTGGAGTGGACTGGGGGGCTGCAGCCATGTGGGGCTCATCATGGCCAACTGGGCCCCCTGTTCTCGCCAGCTGGGGCTGGGCCCACCCTGGGCTGCACCTGGGCATGGGTGTGGGGCAGATGCCCTGCAGCCTTTGGGCACAAGGGGCTGAAGCTGGGCAGTGCAGCTGGGAATGGTGGGACATGGATGGACATGAGGGAACAGACGGCATGGAGGACATGGGAACGTGGAGGGACTGGGGACACAGAGAGGGACATGGGGGGAACAGAGGGTACAGTAGTGAGGGTGGTAGGGCACAGGGAGCATGGGAACACTGAGGCCAGGGACATGAAGACACAGGACACAATGGCATCAGGACATGGGGGACACTGGCAAGAGGCCATGGGAGCCAGTGGCACGGGGGGCACAGGGGCCAGGGGCATGGAGACACAAGGAACAGTGGTATGAAGACACAAGGGACAGCAGCAGGAGAACATGGGGCATGGGGGCTTGAGGACAAGAACTTCGGGAGCAGGGGAAGAGGGGAAAAGTGAATGAGGACATGAGGAGATGGGGCACAGGACACGGGGGACAGGGGCCCAAGGACACAAAGGAAAGGGCCCCAAGGACACAGGGAGCAGGGACAGGAGGACACAAGTGGCAGTGGCAGGACACAGGGACAACAAGACACATGGACATGGGACACACGGACACGGGACACAGGTGGCAGTGGCAGAGATGGGAACACAAGAACACTGGACACGGGGACACGGGGTACAGGCACAGGTAGCAGTGTCAGGGATGGGGACAGAAGGACACGTGGCACAGGTGGCGGTGGCGGGGCCGTGCGGGTGCCCTATGGCCGTGCAGAGGGAGCCCCCTGGCGGCGGCCGAGCCGCTGCGGGCCCCTCTCCATGCGCGTGCCCGCGGCGCCCCCGCGTGTCCGGAGTGTCCCCGTGTCCGCCGTGTCCCCGTGTCTCCGTGTCCGCCGTGTCCCCGTGTCCCCGTGTCCGGAGTGTCCCCGTGTCCGCCGTGTCCCCGTGTCCGGACTGTCCCCGTGTCCGGAGTGTCCCCGTGTCCGCCGTGTCCCCGTGTCCCGCGGCTCCCTCCCTGAGCTCCAGGGGGGATCACAGAACCACATGCCCCCGGCAAAAGAAGTATTATCAGGAAGCACAGATTTTGACATTTCCCTTCATATTTTCTCAACATGAAGCAATCATTTGCATTCCTTCCCCTGCTCAATCCACTTTTGCAAAGGGCCTGATTTTTCTGTTAATCATTGATAGAAGCATGCTCTTGTCTTAGATTAAAATGAAATAGATTTTCTGTTTGCCTCTACTTGCTTGCCTTTTTTACACATATTCAAGTCCTTCTCTGCTCCACTGCATTCTTCACACCTACTTTTTGGTACAGTTGCTTTGTAGTTCAAAGAAAGACATGAGAACAGGCAATATTTTGGAACACAAATTTTTAATTATTTAACATGTAGTACAGACACTGCCAAGGAAGGAGGATACAGTTTCTGTCCCATTGGATGGACAAAAGTCACAATGCACTTCTGACCACATCCTGATTTTCTAGTAGAGAAAAGGGACAGGAATTCCCACAAAGTTGTCCAAATTACATGGGTACTTATGATTTCTTACAATTACTGATTCATGTAGTGGTATCACCTGCTAAGGAATTAATATCAAGTTGGAAAAGAAAGCAAGAGCACATCATCAACACCTTGACCTCATCAGCCATGGTGCAAACACATGAAGTGCTGGAGTATATCTCAGCAGGAATGATATGATAGACCAAGCTGATGGCCTTCCCTAGGGAAAATGATTATGAAGTGCTGGAAAGGGGTGAAGAATCTGTTTAACACTGAAAAGAGAAGCAACCTCTGCTACCCTCTGAAGACAGCATTTCACACTGCAGCCTCACATTGCACCATGTCTGCTGCAGCAAGTTGCCATAGGATGGCAGCAAAGGGGAGACAGATTTTCAGTTGGATAAACTGCTAATGCTAAAGCTCTCAAGCTTTTGGAAAACAAGATTTCCAAGACAATCTGCTGATGGAACCAGTATTTCACTGGATGACTTCTGGGAAAGAACAACGAAAACAATGCAAGTGGATTTTATCAGATGGATGTTGCTGCTTCTTGTTTCTGTCATTTGTAATTGCAGTAGCATTCTACAGATCTTTTGCAGTAGGATACACTGTTTGTTTTTTGTGGGTTTTATCTTCAGCACCTCTGTAGACTTTCCTCTACATTTTTCTTTAATTTTTATTTTTATGCAGTTTAAGCAAGCACACACAAAGTCAAAATTATGGGGGAGATGAATGAGACAAAAACAAGAGAAATGAGGCTCTGAGTATAGAGAGGAATAGCCCAGTTTAGTCTAGTGCTTGGACTCTGCAGGGGGAGCAGAAATTTAGTCAGCATTTTACAGGTTCTCTACATAACTTTTCTGTGTTGTGTGGTCTTTAGAGAGAGAGAGCTGAAATTGCAACTTTACAGAGCTAGGAGGAACTGTGGAAGAACCAAGGCTGTTGTAGTGTAATCCTGATCAGGCCACAATTCCAGAGTATGTCAAGTACGAACAACAGCAAATCAAAAGCATCATGACTTTAGCTGAGCTCATGCAACACAGCTGTCCTCAAAGGAGGGCTTGCACCATGATCTGATGTTCTAATTACTTCATGCACACGGACATCATTAAACTGGTGTGTGCAGCTGACCAGGCTGGGCACTTGCCCTCGTGCTCCAGAGGCTGCAGGATGCAGGGCACTTTTGTTCCCCATGGTGCTGCTGTCAGGGGGGACAGTCACTGGTTCTTGGCCAGTGCCTGCAGAGGGGGTGCTGTGGCTGCTCAGCACCGGTGGGGGGCCATGGGCTTGGCTGGGGCAGCTGCAGGTGCAGAGCACTGTGCAGAAGCCCCTGCATGGGAAGGGAGCAGCTGGAGGAGCTGAGCTACCACAGAGGATGTGCAGTGGGTGGGTGGCACCAGGGTCACAGGCTTGGTGAAGGTGGCTGCAGAGGATGCATTGGCAAGGCAGGGTAGAAAAGTGTTCCTGCCATCCCCTGACATGAATCTTGGCTAAGGTTGAGGGGCCTTTGCCCACGCACCTCAATCCACCTGAGTGTACCCCTGTGGCTCCTGAGAGACACTGGTTTACGATGTCCTGGACACGACCTCTTTTTCCCAGCTAAATGCCCAAGGGAGCACGTGGTCTGGAGTGATCTTGCTGTATTGGTGGGCAAGAAAAAGAAGGAGCAGTGGGACAGAAGCTGTCAGGAAACATTGGAAGCCACATTTCTATGGAGGGTCTGTGTCAGGTGGGCAGGCACCAAAGAGAGCGTTGGGTACCACAGCACAGCCCCATCAGTGAGAGGACATGGAGCTGGTGGGATCACACTGTGGCCTGGGCTTCTCCTCTCTCACAGTGCTTGCCCACAGCTCAGGTGCCATGGCCAGACTTGCTGTGCCTGGAGGGGGCCTTTGGGCACAGGGGCCCCATCCTGCTGCCCAGGCAGGTCTGTGCTCCTGGGACACTCACTGACACCCATCCTCTCCCCTCTCTTCTCTCTCTTTCCAGGTTCCCTGGTCCAGGCAGCGGTGACTCAGCAGCCACCCTCACTGTCAGCCAAGGTGGGAGACACCGTCAAGATCACCTGCTCTGGCAGTAGCTACAGCAGCTACCCTTATGTCAGCAGGTATCAGCTACAGCAGATATCCTTATGTTGGCAGGCATCAGCAGAAGGTCCCTGGCACTGCCCCTGTCACTCTGATCTATGCTAATGACAAGAGACCCTCGGGCATCCCTTCGCGATTCTCCGGATCCTTGTCCGGCTCCACGGGCACGTTAACCATCACTGGGGTCCAAGCCGAGGACGAGGCTGTCTATTTCTGTGGTGGCTGGGAGGGCAGCAGCAGCAGCTATGGTGGACGGTGACAATAAGTGAGACAGATTCAAAAACAAGACAAAATATTTTGGCCCTTTCCCTCCTGGTTAGATACGCAGCTGAGGCAGGTTCCTGTCCATTCTGCATGGCCACAGAAGGGAATGTCCTCTACTTTCTGTCACTGAGGTTAGGAGGTGACTCAGCAACTGGGGCTCATTGTCCTGGTCCCTACAAAGCTCTTGGTGTAGCTGTGTTCCCCACAGCCTCTTGCTACTGATGACCATGTCCACCTTCTGCCAGAGCTGCTTCTGTGCAGCCATTCTGCAATGGGCTGGGCTCTGCTCTTCAAATGTGCCTGTGACCACGTCCCGGTGTGTACTGCCATGACTGTTGCATTGGCTGTAACCTTGTCCAGGCACGTCTCTGCCACTCAGAGTCTGGTTGATCCACCTCTTCTCGCTTCTTGCTCTTCCTCTCCAGGTTCCCTGGTCCAGGCAGCATCACTGACTCAGCCATCCTCGCTGTCAGCCAAGCTGGGAGACACCGTCAAGATCACCTGCTCCGGGAGTAGCTACAGCAACTATGGCTGGTTCCAGCAGAAGGTCCCTGGCAGCAGCCCTGTCACTGTGATCTATCTTAACGACAAGAGACCCTTGGGAATCCCTTCATGATTCTCTGGATCCAAGTCCGGCTCCACAAGCACGTTAACCATCACTGGTGTTCAGGCTGAGGACGAGGCTGTCTATTTCTGTGGTGGCAATGACGGCAGCAGTGCTGGTCAGCACGGTGGGGCTACCGACTCCAGCATTTTGCCTCCTCTTGCTGCTGCCATTTCTCCCTCATGCCTTGTGTTCTGTCTGTGGCTCTGGCCCCTCTGTCGTGTCTTGGCACCTTCAGACACAGGGGACCCATCCTGCTGCCCAGGTTGGTCCATACCCTGGGGGCACTGACTGACCCTCATCTTCTCCCCTTTCTCCTCTCCCTCTCCAGGTTCCCTGGTCCACGCAGCGCTGACTCAGCAGCCACCCTCACTGTCAGCCAAGGTGGGAGACACCGTCAAGATCACCTGCTCCAGTAGCAGCAGCTACAACTATGGCTGGTTCCAGCAGAAGGTCCCTGGCACTGCCCCTGTCACTGTGATCTACAATGACAACAACAGACCCTCAGGCATCCCTTCGCGATTCTCCGGATCCACATCTGGCTCCACGAACACGTTAACCATCACTGGGGTCCAAGCCGAGGACGACGCTGTCTATTTCTGTGGCAACTATGACGGCAGCAATGCTGGTCAGGTTGAGACACCCTCATGCCTTGTGCTCTGTGTGTGGCTCTGGCCCCCTCCATGGTATCTTGGGACCTTGGGGCACAGGGGCCCCATCCTGTTGCCTGGGCAGGTCTGTGCTCCTGGGACACTCACTGATCCCCATCTTCTCCCCTCTCTCCTCTCCCTCTCCAGGTTCCCTGGTCCAGGCAGCATCACTGACTCAGCCACCCTCACTGTCAGCCAAGGTGGGAGACACCGTCAAGATCACCTGCTCTGGTAGCAGCTACTATGGCTGGTACCAGCAGAAGGTCCCTGGCACTGCCCCTGTCACTGTGATCTACAACAGTAACAACAGACCCTCGGGCATCCCTTCGCGATTCTCCGGCTCTGGGGGCACGTTAACCATCACTGGGGTCCAAGCCGAGGACGAGGCTGTCTATTTCTGTGGTAGCTGGGACAGCAGCTATGTTGGTATAATCAAAACAACAGATATTCAAATTATGTACAGACAAAATAAAAATGGAGTTTTACTGCTTTATCATTGCCAAGAAGAGTGATGGATGTGAGGCTGGGGCAGGTTGGTGTCTCCTCTGCATGGCCTTGGCTACAAATGCTTCCCCCCTCCTCGTTTCTGTCCTAGAGTACTGGAGGTAAACTTGGGGCTGGGGATCATTGTCCTGGTCCCTACAAAACTCATGGGGTGGCTTTGTCCCCCATCCCACTTCCTCTTGCTACTGATGACTGCACTCTCCTGCTGCTGCCAGAGGTGCCTCTGTGCTGAGATGCCTTGGGGTACATTGGCTTGGCTCTGCTCCCCAAATTCACCAGTGGTTCTCGTTGTACCCATTCTCCTCTGACCATGGCTACTTCCCCATCCCTGTGCCCAGGAGACGGCCATGTTCCTGGAACACTGGGTGAAACCCCTCTTCTCCCCTCTCTCTTGTCCTTCTCCACAGTCCCTGGCCCAGGCAGCATCTCTGGGTCAGCCAGCCTCAGCGTCAGCCAGTCTGGGAGACATCACCAAGATCTCCTGCTCCAGGGTAGCAGTGGCCTGGTTCCAGCAGGAGGCCTCTTACAGTGCCCCTATGATCCATGATAGCTCAAAGAGACCCTCAGGGGTCTTGGAGGACATTGAAGTGACATGGCCCCTGGAAGTGAAGAGCTGTGGTGGGGCTACTTGCTCCCGCCCTGAAAATCTCATAGGGTTGTCATACGGTTGCTCAGAGGAGCTAGGACAATCCCTGGCATGATCTCGAGACATTACGGTCCCTGCCAGTTCCTGTTAGTTCAGGGCTGATGCCAACTCATCTCTGGTGACAGCAGTTGTGCCAAAGGACCCTGTGTCTGTGTGAGAGGCTCTCCCCTGTGAGCACAGGCTGCCGTGGGCAGGGTGCCAAGCAGAAACCCTGATGGTTGTGGCCAGGGCTGGAGGAATCTCTGGACCTGATGGAAGCCGTGCCCGCGGTGAGAGGCAGCACGGGCAGAGTCCTGTGCCGGGCTCTGCTCTCAGTTCCTGCAATGCTGTCGCTGAGGCCCTTCTTGTCCCCACACGGTGTCACTGTGGCTCCACTGCACAGTCCTGAGGCTCCCGGGGCAGGCAGGAGGCAAAGGGACTGTGGCCAGCCAGGTGCCAGTGTGTGCCAGCGAGGTGCAGCGCAGCCCCACAGGCTCCTTTGGCGGCTGCCGTGGGCCGTGCAGTGGGCAGGAGGCAGAGGGGCTGCCCCTGGCCGGACAAGAGTGCGGCTGTTATGTGCTCATGATTGGTACAAACACGAGCCCGGCTCTACCCACACTTGCTGTGAAGCTGCTGGAGAGCCTCAGCTCACTTTCAATTTGGAGGAACTGGGGGCATGATTTTCCTTAGTGTTGTGGAGCTTTGAAGCTTCCGATCTTCGTGTGGTTCCCATTCCCTTTCAAAGCCCCATTTCTCTGGTCTGCACTTCTCTTGCAGGAATTCAGGGAGTCCCAGGGTGGCAGCCTCGATTGAATCAGGATGTGGTTTTTCCAGCTGCTCTGTCCCTGCTGCTGATCAGCACTCAGGCAGCACAGTGCCCAGGGACCAAGAGGCACCCACCAGCCTTGTGTGCTCTTGGGCAGGTGGATGTGTCCCCATGAGCAGGCGGTGCTGTCCCCTGCTCTGTGCACAGGAGCTCCTGGTGCAGTGAGGCCATGGTCCTACTGGGCAGGAACAGGCTCTGGGTGGTCCCTGGCCAAGCTGAGAGCACACCAGCCATACTGGGGAAGGAGTAGCCACACCAGAGGGATCTTTGGTGGACCAGAGGTGCCTGCAGCATGCGGGGGTAGCACTGCAACAAGTCCTTCAGGGAAGGAGGCCACATACCCATGGAGGGCCTATGCCTGAGCAGGTAGTGGCTTAAAAGTGGGTCAAGGCCCACAGCACAGCACCATCAGTGTGAGGACATGGATCTCGTGAGATTGCACCATGGCCTGGGCCCTTCTTCTCCTCGCAGTGCTTGCCCACAGCTCAGGTGCCATGGCCAGACTCGCTGTGCCTGGATGGGGCTTCTGGGAACAAGGGCCACATCCTCTTCCTTGGGGACATCTGTGCTCCTGGGACACTCACTGACACCCATCTTCTCCCCTCTCTTCTCTCCCTCTCCAGGTTCCCTGGTCCAGGCAGCACTGACTCAGCAGCCACCCTCACAGTCAGCCAAGGTGGGAGACAACGTCAAGATCACCTGCTCTGGGATTGACAGCAGCTGGGGCTATGCTGGCTGGTTCCAGCAGAAGGTCCCTGGCACTGGCCCTGTCACTGTGATCTATCGTGACAACAACAGACCCTCGGGCATCCCTTCGCGATTCTCCGGTTCTGCATCCGGCTCCACAGCCACGTTAACCATCACTGGGGTCCAAGCCGAGGACGAGGCTGTCTATTTCTGTGGTGGTGCTGACAGCAGCAGTGATGCTGCACCATAGCACAGAGCAATGGGGAAGTGATACAAAAGCCTCCTGCCTCAGCTGTCCCTTACACTCCCAGCCCTGTGCCCATCCCCTGTCATTTGAGGAAGGAATGACCTCTCGGCAGCCCTGTCCCTGCACACTGTGCTCCTCAGCTGGTGTCCAGGGCCCTGCCAGCTGCCTCCCAGCCCAGCTGTGCCAGGAGCCCCTGGACATCACCCCAGGGGGCTCAGCTTTATGACACCAGTGCTGACAGCTGGGGACATGCCATGGGCCAGAGGGATGGGCCAAAGCTTTGCTTACAAAGCCTAGGAAGGGGCAATTCTCATGGGTACAGGAACTCTAGGGTCATGCATGAGGCTGCTGGTGCAAATCAGGGCTGCTCAGGGGATGCTCTCTTGTGCTGCAAGAGAAGCTGCCAGGCTACAGCTACATCAGCTGTGTTTACTCAGTGCCAGCTTCCTGGGCTCACGTTCAGCCTGTGTAGGAGCTCCCAAGGACTTCTCTCTCTCAGGGAAATCCCTGACCCTGGACAATGTCCCACTATGGCTCCAGAACAACAAGGAGCCTGAACCCATTCCCATGCTGTGTTGCCTGAGCAGCTAGCACCTGGTTGGTCTTGTCCCCCTCCTTGCCGTGTCATTCATCCCTGGTGCAGGTGTCCTGGCTAGACTCAGTGTGACCCACTGGGGACTTTGAGCACACGAGTACTATCCCTGTCCCACTGCCTGGGGAGATCTGTGTTCCCAGGTCACTGACTCACCCCCTCTTCTCCCCTCTCTCCTCTCTCTCCCCAGGTTCCCTGGTCCAGGCAGCATCACTGACTCAGCCACCCTCGCTGTCAGCCAAGGTGGGAGACACTGTCAAGATCACCTGCTCTGGTAGCAGCGGCAGCTATGGCTGGCACCAGCAGAAGGTCCCTGGCACTGGCCCTGTCACTGTGATCTACTACAATGACAAGAGACCCTCGGGCATCCCTTCACGATTCTCCGGATCAACATCCAGCACCACAGGCACATTAACCATCACTGGCGTCCAAGCTGAGGACGACACTGTCTATTTCTGTGGTGGCATGGACAGCAGTGGTGCTGGTACAGTGACAAATACAGATTTTTAAGTGAGGTACAGAGGAATTAAAAATGGATATTTTCTGTTAATCTCACGACCAAGCAGAGTTGTGGATGTGGGACTGGAGCAATTTTTTTTGTCTCCTCCACATGATCATGGCCCTGAATTTTGCCCATTTTGTGTCCTAGAGAGTGGGAGGTGACTTTGTGGCTGGTGATCATTGTCCCACTCCCTACAAAACCCATTGTGTGACTGTTTCCCATTATTGTCTGACCTACTATTGATGACTGTGTCGTCCTGCTGGTGCCTCTGTGCTGGGATATTTGGGGCTGAGCTCTGCCCCCAGTTGTGCCTATGGCCATTATCCCTGCCTGTTCTCCTCTGACTGTTGCATTCCCTATATTCTTATCCAGGCATGTCTGTGCTCCTGGAACACTGGGTGACCCTTGTATTCTCCCCTCTCTCCTCTCCCTCTCCAGGCCCCCTGATCCAGGCAGCATCATTGAGTCAGCCATCCTCAGTGTCAGCAAACATGCAAGAGACTGTCAGGATCACCTGCTCCGGGGCTAGCAGCAGCTGGTATGGATGGTTCCAGCAGAAGGTCCCTGGCACTGGCCCTGTCACTGTCATCTACTACAATGACAAGAGACCCTCGGGCATCCCTTCACGATTTTCTGGATCCGGGTCCGGTTCCACAAACACATTAACCATCACTGGGGTCCAAGCTTAGGATGAGGCTGTCTATTTCTGTGGTAGCCATGACAGCAGCAGTGATACTGCCACAGTGACACAGAGGATTGTTGAAGTGATACAAAAACCTTCTACCATGGCAGAGTTTAGTGAGGAGTCCCTATATTCCCGTATCACGCGTCAGGGTAGAGCTGCCTTCCTTACTGAACCCTGTCTTCCCCTCTCCTTCTCCAGCTCCCCTGATCCAGGCAGTATTGCCAAGTCAGCCATCCTTGGTGCCAGCTAACCTCAGAGTAACTGCAGAGATTAGCTGCTCTGGGCTTAGCAGTAGCTAGACTTATGCTGGCTGGTCCAAGCAGAGGGTCCCTGGCAGTGCCCTGTCACTAGAGTAACAACATACCCTCGAGCGTCCCTCCGCAATTTTCCTTGTCTGCTTCCACGGCCAAAGGAGCAGCATGGAAAGGCAGAGGCAGGTCTGGGAAGGGTGATGTGGAGAGGTCTCTGCAGATATGTGGGGCTGGGCAGGCTGGACCCTCATGTTCCAGGGACTTCTGTTTCCCGTGGTGCTGCTGTCAGGGGGAACAGTCACTGGTGCCAGGGCAGTACCTGCAGTGGGGGTGCTGTGCCTGCTCAGTGGGGGGACTGGGGCAGCTGCAGGTGCAGAGCACTGTGCAGAAGCCCCTGCATGGGGAGGGAGCAGCTGGAGGAGCTGGTCTTGGCTAAGGTTGAGAGGCCTTTGCACACACACCTTGATCCAATTGGGCATAGTATTGTGGCTCCTGAGAGACACTGGTTTACGATGTCCTGGCTTGGAGCAGGACATGTTTTTCCCAGCTAAATGCCCAATAGAGAAGGTGGTCTGGAGTGATCTTGGTGCATTGGTGGGCAAGAAAGAGAAGGAGCAGTGGGCAGGCACCAAAGAGAGCGTTGGGTACCACAGCACAGCCCCATCAGTGAGAGGACATGGAGCTGGTGGGATCACACTGTGGCCTGGGCTTCTCCTCTCTCACAGTGCTTGCCCACAGCTCAGGTGCCATGGCCAGACTTGCTGTGCCTGGACGGGGCCTTTGGGCACAGGGGCCCCATCCTGCTGCCCAGGCAGGTCTGTGCACCTGGGACACTCACTGACACCCATCTTCTCCCCTCTCTTCTCTCCCTCTCCAGGTTCCCTGGTCCAGGCAGCGGTGACTCAGCAGCCACCCTCGCTGTCAGCCAAGGTGGGAGACACCGTCAAGATCACCTGCTCGGGGCTTAGCAGCAGCTATGGTTATGCTGGCTGGTACCAGCAGAAGGTCCCTGGCACTGCCCCTGTCACTGTGATCTACAACAATAACAACAGACCCTCGGGCATCCCTTCGCGATTCTCCGGCTCTGGGGGCACGTTAACCATCACTGGGGTCCAAGCCGAGGACGAGGCTGTCTATTTCTGTGGAGGCTATGACAGCAGCTATGTTGGTGTGGGTGGCAAAGCCACTGAGTAATGGGGATGTGAAACACAGAACCCAGTGTCAAGAGAGGAAGGTTTGGGGCCATTTTTCATCATAGCCAAACAAAGCTGTGATAGTGGAGTTTAGGCAGGTTCCTGTCCCCTGCCTAGGGACATGACTACGCATGACAAGGCACAGGAGGTGACACTTTCCCCTGTCCCCATAATAGGAATGGCGCTGCCTCATCCCCAGCCCTGTTGCCTTCTCCTTCAGCCTGCCCCCTGCTGCTGCTGCTGCTGCTACTGCTGAAGATGAAGCTGCCTCTGCTGCATTGCCCTGGGCCAGCCTGGGCTCTCATTCCCCCATGTTTCTGTAGGCATGACCAGGTGCCTTTCCCGCAGAGGGTGATGTTCTATGCTCTGCTGCCTCCAGGTCTCCTTCCAGGGCCATGGGTCTCTAATCTTCTGCTCTGTCTTGAGGCTTTCTGTCCCACAGTGGCACCAGAACCATCGGTCACAGGGCACTGTCACACAGCCTGAGCCCAGATGCGGTCCTGGGGAAATTACTGACCCTTATGGTGTTCCCTCTCCCCCTCTCCAAGCTCCCTGCCCTATACAGGATCACTGAGTCAGTGTGGAGTCATTAAACATGGGTGAAACCATCAAGATCACCTGCTCTGGCAGCCGCAACAGCTATGGCTGGTACCAGCAGAAGGTCCCCGGCACTGTCCCTGTCACTGTGATCTATCTTAATGATAAGAAACCCTGGGACATCCCTTCACAGTTCTCTGGATCCATATCCAGCACTATGGGCATGTTTTCCATCACTAGGGTCCAAGCCGAGGACAGGGCTGTCTGTTTCTGTGGTGCCTTGGACAGCAGCAGCTATGTTGGTCAAGGTCCATGGCACAGCCCCACCAGTGTGAGCACGTGGATCTCGTGGGATTGCACCATGGCCTGGGCCCCTCTCGCTCTGCAGTGCTTGCCCACAGCTCAGGTGCCATGGCCAGACTTGCTGTGCCTGGACAGGGCCTTTGGGCACAGGGGCCCCATCCTGCTGCCCAGGCAGGTCTGTGCACCTGGGACACTCACTGACACCCATCTTCTCCCCTCTCTTCTCTCCCTCTCCAGGTTCCCTGGTCCAGGCAGCGGTGACTCAGCAGCCACCCTCACTGTCAGCCAAGGTGGGAGACAACGTCAAGATCACCTGCTCTGGGGCTAGCAGCAGCAATGACTATGCCTGGTTCCAGCAGAAGGTCCTTGGTATTGCCCCTGTCACTGTGATCTATAGCAGTGACAAGAGACCCTCGGACATCCCTTCGCGATTCTCCGGATCCAAGTCCGGCTCCACAGCCACGTTAACCATCACTGGGGTCCAAGCCGAGGACGAGGCTGTCTATTTCTGTGGTGGCTATGAAGGCAGCGGCAGCAGCAGCTATGGTGTGAGGTGACCATGAGTAGGAGAAAGTAACAGAGACTCCAAAAACAGGGTAAATATTTTGTCCCATCTCCCTCCTGGCAGCTCTTGGTGTAGCTGTGTCCCCACAGCCTCTTGCTACTGATGACCATGTCCTCCTATGCTGCTAGAGCTGCTTCTGTGCAGCCATTCTGCAATGGGATGGGCTGTGCTTCTCAAATGGGCCTGTGACCATGTCCATGTCTGACTCTTGGACTCCCTGTAACTTCTCCAGGCAGATCTGTGCTCCTGGGTCACTGACTGAGCTCCTCCCTCCTATCCTTCTCCAGGTTCCCTGGTTCAGGCAGCATCACTGAGTCAGCTCTCCTTGGTGTCAGCCAAATTGGGAGAGACTGTCAGGATCTCCTGCTCTGAAGGCAATCCCAAAAAATATTTTGCCTGGTACCAGCAGAAGGTCCCTGGCACTGGCCCTGTCACTCTGATCTACTACAATGACAAGAATTTAATTTTTTTGTTTTGTTTATTCTAGTGGCTGTTGCTTTCATGTGAAATACTTTATTGACATAGTTGCGTGTTTCTTGACGTGTGCAAATTTTGCATCTGTGGCCAAGCCATGATCTGATTCTTCCTTACAGAGTCAAAATGACTCCTTGTGTTTTAGCTATGGAACCCCTGATTTAAAACTGTCTAACTGAGATGTTATGTTCTGAGTCTGGCCAGCACAGCTCAGTGACTCTCAGTTTTCCTGGTTAACACAAGACTGCGCACTGGTACAAATGACACCTTAAATCTTCCTTCCTGCAAACCATCCTTTGGTCTCCAGTTCTCAACCCATTGAGACAACCCAGATAATTTTCAAGGCATGTCTGATGAAGATACTCAAACACAGAACTGTGTTAGTTATCTTTACCATTAGGGTAAAGATACAAATATTGATTTTTTTTTTTAAATATTTACTTGGATACTTCTGGCAACAGCACCAGTCCACTTAGCAGAAATTTCCCATGAAGGCAGGTCTCAATAGACCCATCAGTCCACCCTATTTTTTTTTTTTTTTTTTTTTTGGAACTACAGTGTTGCTGTGAACAGTGTAAAATTAAAAACAAGAGAAAAAAAATTAAAAAGGTAAGGAGGGAAAAACAACTGAATTAAGTAGCAAATATGGAAACTCAAATATTAGCTGGTCCAAAGATTTCATTTCTATTAAGTGCTTGTGTTCCTAGTTCTCAGCCAGCCCATTTCTTACCTTGTGGAAATACAAACATGCCACTACACTTCACTCTCAACACTGCAGACAGAATGGAAGTGTTAGGCCTCAACAATGGCAATTTCCATTCTTTCATCAGATTTCAACATAACCTTTATGATGTTATAAATCAGTGTTGGCATCAAGAATGGTTCAGATGTGCTTCTTTTGGCTGGACAGAGTTAATTTTCTTCCCAGCAGCAGGTATGGGGCTGTGTCTTGGATTTGTGCTGAACACAGGGTTGATAACACAGAGGTGTTTTTGTTATTGCTGAGCAGGGATCACACAGAGCCTTTTATGCTTTTCCTACAGCCACACTGATAGGAAATTTGGGGTGCAAGGAAGGTTGGGAGGAGACATAGCCAGGACAGATGACCCCAACTGTTCCTCTCTGAGAATTCATGTAAGGAGGTGTTGCTTGGGCTTTTGGTTTTGATTATTATAGTTTTGGGTTTTTTTCTCACTCCTTTTTAGGTAAAAAAGGTTGAGAACAAAATGTAGAGCTTTGAAACAAGAATAAAAGAGATGAGGAAGCATATTTTTCCTTTGCAGACTTAAAATAATATTGGCAAGCCTTTCTATTTTGTTTTGCTTTGCTTTGTTTGGTTTCAATAGAAACCATGAGCACACTTGAATTCAGCGCAGGTGTGTTCTTTGGGGTTACAGCTCTGCCTTTTCCTGCTGCTGTGAAAATCCACCAAGCTGTAAGGCTCAGTTTGGTAGATTTTTTCTGAATTTGGCTGTTGTCACTTTTGAAGGTGGCAGTTTTCACATCTCTGACATGTGTGATCCTTCCTGGGTGCAACTGGGCCCATGGGGCAGCACCTGCTGCAGCCAGGGGTGCTGAATGTGGAGTTGGAATTTCTCTTCCATCACTGCTGGACCTCATTGTGCAGCAGTAAAATGAAAGGACAAGATGAAAGTGAAGAAAAGCACACAAAACTTGAAGCACTGGTGGGGCAGGGATTGGGGCAGGGAAGAAAGAGGGAGATGAGTTTGGGAGGAGGAGTCATCAAAACAACAGCATGGAGAAAGAATGAAGAGGCAAGACAGGGTCTGAACTTGGGAAAGGGGGTTAAGGCAGGATTGAGTGGCACAAGAGAAAAAAGAGAACAAAAACCAGATTGGAGGTGGAGAGCTGAAGAGCTCAGGTTTATGGATAGAAGAGCAGAAGGATCTAGTTGGGATTTCCAAGGAAAAACAGTGAAGATTTGGAAATTTCCATTAGAACTCTCTGAACATCTTCAGACACCCCAAAATCTGGTTATGTTACTGCAGTGATAATCCCAATTGCTGAGGGGCAATGCACTGGGGCTCTGGAGCAGAAGTAAAAAGGTTTGAAACCACACTTTGCCCAGTGAGGAGACAAGAATTGTGTCCACTCAGGTGCTGAAGAGTCAGGGGGATTCAATGGCGATCAGACAATTAAAGACCATATCACACAATGTCTGCAGAAATGGACTTTGCACAAGTTCTTTAACCCTGGCAGTCACCTTGTGAGTGCATAACTCTGCACTTGATGGTGCTCCTGGAAAGTGACAGTTTTCCCTGTGTCAAGTGATGGTTTAAGGGTTTTGAAGCACTTGATGGTGGTGGTTTTCCACTGAGTGTAAGGGAGCTCAATACCAAGCTGTGCTACAAGTCTCACCTTTATGTTATGTAAATTTTCCTAAGGAAAGAAAGGCTCCTTAAGGTGTGGAAAAGCAGCAGTGCCAACAAGACCATACTGAGGTAGGAAGCAAAGCAGAAAAGAAGAAAAAATCAGCTATTTTTTCCCTTAGAAAATGCAATGTATAGCTATTTGTATCTCTAAGGGTGTTTTAAATCCATTTCACACTGCACTTAAACTTGTTCCATTTAAGAATTAGCTGATAATACCATTTTCTATCTGTCTTTTTCCTCTTAGTTGATGAATAGAGGCAAGGAAGTCTTTATCAGTAAATAATAAAGCAATTATCTTTTAACAATTTCAATTTCTCAGTTGAAATAAATAATGAAACACTTATTTTTTTTTCTCAAGTCTTTCACAGAAAATCAGCACACCCTGTCTCTGAAACATGATATGTGAAGCTCACAGGCTTTTACTTCTGGGCTCAACAGAAAGACCTTGCTCCCCCTCTTTACCATTGCTGCCACCTGCAGGGATGGTAAATGTCTTAACTTTAGCAATTGATAACCTCATGTCAGTCTACAAGGTGAACATGAACTGTTTGGATAGCACAGCTTTTGGTTTAAATCTCAAATTCTTCCCTGATTAAAATACTTCCTACCTTCTTTTTCTGTACTGACAGGGTTCTGCCTGCAAGCACCCAAATTGCGAGTGGTCAGACAGATAACAAAGGACACAAACAGCACAGCACATTCCAAGCATGCCATCAGTCATGTAAAAAGTGCCATTTTTGGAGGGATGGGGTGTGTAAATATCCTGTTAAATTCAGCTGACTTGGTGTTGCTGGTTTAAACAATAAGCCCAAAGAAGCTCTCCAGGTTATTGATTTCTGCGATGCATTGTATGCATTTACGTAAATCTAATTAAAACCCTGTGCCTAAGCCAATTAAGAGCTATTCCCTTAAAGCAAGTTTTATATTTATCTAAGCCAGGCTGTGCCAGCTGTGAGAAATAACCCTGGATTTGCATATGGTTATTGTGTAACAGCTGAAGTGGTCAGAGAAATACACTGAGGATTTTGCCTTTTTCCTAATAGATTGTGTATTTGTGTCTCAGGACTGGTTTTGGGTTTATCAGGTCACTGATTTGCACTGCATTGCCATATTTCTGCTATCAGATTGCTCAGGACAAGTTAAAGGTAAAACTTAAGATAAAGTTTCAGCCTTAGGGTTAGCTTTAGCTGAGGGACAAGAGAAAATCCTCTATAAAACCCAACACTATGCATAAATCTTCCTACAGTAGTTCTACACCATGGTTCTGGCAGTAATAGACTGTGCATAATCCTTTCTACCGTTGGATGAAATATAACATTCAGGAGGAGAAAATGCTAGACTGGACTTTTCTTTCCAGGAGTAGAGTCAGCCCTGAACCTCCTTGTCCTCTCCAGGAGCACTCTGAAGCAGTGCCCTCTCTCAAGGCTCAAATCTGTGCTCTCCCCAGTTTAGGAAGTGCTGGCACAGAAGAACCCTTCCTAAGTCTGGGGAAAAGGAGAAGGAGGAAAAATCTGGTTGAACCATGTAAGAAAAGGGGTAGTGAAGCAGGAATTTAGGCATAGGCAGAGTCAGTGAGAGAAGAAGGGGAAAGGAGAAGACAGGGAGGCAGAGCACTCACAGGTGAGGGTGAAACAGAGCCAAAGTGACCGTGAGCAGAGTGTGACTGGGACAGCACAGAGTGGCAGTGGGAAGAAAGGACACGAGATTTTCTCCAGTGAATCATCCACTGTCCATCACTCCACGGCAAGAATTGAGGCTGTTGGGTGGAAAGACCAGGTAAATTCTCGCTTAACGACTCTCAGCAAATTACCTTTCCTTTCTCTGTTTCCATGTTCTTGGGGACAGCTCAGCAGGTCAGCAGCTTAGAAACTTTCCCAATCCAAGGAGCACTTTCCCAAGCAAGACTTCAGCTCCCAGCACAGTGCCTGCAGAGGCAGAGCTGCTGCTGCAGAGCTTCATGACAAGGAGCAGCCTCTCCTCGTGTGACCTTTACTCGTGGGCTTAGCACAGTGCTGCAAGCATCCCCCTGGGGCAAATGAGACTGACGTGGCAGCTGAGCACATGTACTGCCCAACTCCAGGATTTCAAACTACACATGCCACTTCCTTCCAGTTGGAGACAAGTTTATGAGCTTGAGCAGGCAATAAAAGCTCCTCTCTCCATGCTAATGAAATGTCCAAGTCCTAATGGATTAGTAGTTTTCATATCAGATTATACATGCATTTTTTGCTCATAAAGACAGAGAAGTCACTCCTATTATGCTTTCAGATTCTGTTAGTAAAAGTACATCTCAATAGAGCTCAGTGCCTGTGGGATGCAAACAGGACAGAAAAGGCAGTGACACGTGATGGTGGACTGCTCAGAAGCTCTGCTTTCCTCCAGCTGGCCAGGACACAGCCAGGCAATGTGCAGAAAGCTGCTGCTGATGGGAAGAAACCCTGTGGACACTTTCCTAGAAGACCAAGCACAGCACCTGGAGCTGTTCTGCAGCCATGGTCAGACGCGGGGCCCCTGGAGCCATGGAAAATTCTCCCACTCCCTTCAAAAAGTCCAGGCCCTATTGATTCCAGAAGCCACTCCCTGTGGCTCTTTGTGAAGCCTCTGACTGAGCAGTGATCCCAAACTCATTGCCTCACCAGTAACTTTCCACTCAAAAAATTGCAAGCATTATTTTGGGGTACAACATCAACAGCAATTCCTCCAGAAATCAGCTTAGGCTGTGTGTGCTGCTGAAGGAAACAGCTTCAGACACCAAGCACAGGTGGAAGCAGCTGGCTCACATCTCTGCTGTTTAGACTCACCCTCTCTGTCCTGGATTTGGCTAGAAGTGAGTTGCATGGGTTGACAAGAGTTGAAAAGTGAATTATCAGCTAAGCAACATGGACAATAGATGTCCAGCACTTAGGCTGGTTCCATGCCTTTCCTTTACCAGCACAGATGTTCCCTAGGAGCCTGCAAAGGGTGGGACATCACTGTGGGGCTGGACCACACTGGAACTGTGATGCTGGACAGTGAGGTCCCTGCACAGGCCAATGACACAGCAGAGCAGCTCCAGGACTCCACTGGCAGGAGTGAATTCCTGGCTGTGGATCCCCCACCTGCAGCTCTCCACAGGTGCCCAAATGCTGCCTCTGAGAGCCTGAATCCCCCTTGCAGCAGTGCCTTGTCATCCATCCCTTTGTGCTTTGCAAGCCAAACCCTCAGTGTCTCCTCTGTGGAAGTAGTTTAATGATGTGCAGGAAAAAATGGACTCAACCAGAGGGTACTTTGTTGATATTTTGTACTCATGGCTGTTTTTTGGTTTTTTTTTTTAATCTAATTCTTTACCTTTTGGAAACTTTTGCATTTGTTATTTTGGACCTTAATTCAGTGATGCCATTTTCCATTTCAATCAGTGCTCACACTTGCTCCCCTTCTTCTATTTCTGACTGAGTCCAAGGTAACTTTTAGAAAGGAAGGAAAAGTGATAGATGAATTATGGCATTTGAAGTCAAAGAAAAAAATTCTGAAAGGAAAATGTAATTAAGAAATAAATTGAAAAATGGAAGCACTTGTGATACAGTGACCAGGAATGATTATTTTAGGGGGGAGACCATCACAGGTAGCTTAATTCTATTTCATTCTGTTGCTTTGGGATTTGGACTGTTTGCTCATTTATTTGGATAAATGGTAAGCCTATTCTACTTGTACTGTTAGATGTAATGAGTATTATTTTGCATTTAATTAAAATACTGACACATTCCCACCGACAGAAAAGTTTCCATTGCTTTTCAGAAAGTGCTGGGTCATTTGATTTGTAAGACATAGTTATTAACTGCTCAGCAAATACCTGGAATGGAAATAATTTTACCTGTTGGGAAAAACACTACTGCTCCTGTAAAAACAGATGTTTCAATGAGACTGAAATGTCTGGAAGAAATTCAAAGTGGGAAGGGAAAATTCGCAGGAGGGCGACTGTGAGAATGGTAAAGTGACATACTGAGTGTCATTTGTATCAGTCATTTTGATCAATGACTGATACAAATGTAATTGTACAAGGAAATGTGAGTACTCTGGGACAGGAACCTCTGTAAAGTTTGGATTCAGTAGCTGAAGTGGGATCAGCTGCAATACTGATATCTGAAAAATTACTTAAAGGGACTGAGCCAAATTTGCATGGTATAAAAGGGAACCTTCTCCTAGGTAAGTTTGGTACTTTTACAGTAGCATTTAAAGTTGCTTCATTGCTGTGGGAGAGGGTGAGCAGAGCAGGAGACAAATCAAAAATTGACCCAAAGTTCAGAATTAAAAGCCAGAGCAGTTCTGCCCAACAGCAACCCTGTGCTACCACTCTCTTCCAGATACCTGCTCAACAGCAAAACTACTCTTCCCAATGCCAGGACTCTCATTCCTACCAAAGACTGGCTGAACATCTAGAAATCAGGGATAAGGGCAGTGGCTCTCTCTGGAAATGCCTGATCAGTTCAGAGTTACACCTAACAAACAGCATTGACATCTATCTTTTCTGGTGATGTTTTAAAAATAAAGCAACTCAATTTGCCAGGGTTTCTGCCTTTTGGAACAAGACAGGAACTGGAGAGTTGCCACAGCCATCTCTATGCTACAAAGGAAGAAACAGGTCCCTTCATGTCTTGGTCGATTCAATCATCACTTGGTGATGGAAGCATCCAGGAGATTCCTTGATATGATGGGAACAGATTCTATGCTAGGATACAATTTATTTTATGAGCATCAGAGCTGTCTCCAGCCCCTCACACTTGCAGGTCCCACTCACAGGACCTGGAAGCAAGGTCCTGTGGAAGATCTTGTCTTACAACCCAGAAACACATGGCTCAGATGGATCCCATCACCACAGAGCACTAAACCCTGTCACTATTTTTTTCCAAAGATGCAGGAAAGTTCTGACCTCTTTTCTCTTAAATTATCATATGCAAAGGGAATCTTTGGTAGAAATTAACACTGTGGCATAAGAAAGGCTGCCAGAATGTGCCAATATTCCTACTTCCTAGACAAGCTACATTTAAAAAAAAAAAAAAATCTCTGAAGACAGAGGGATGTCTCATGTCTAATACTTGTTGCTCAAATGATTTCAAGATGCCTTAGTTGGAGGGCTGAAGAAAAACATGATGAACAAATTAGGAATACAAATGCAACAACTCTTTAAGTGATCTCAGTTCACAACTTCTAACAGCACTTTCAGGATGCTGTTCACTTCTGTGCTGTCACATAGTTAGGAATACAACTTTAACAGCTGGAAAAAAAGGTGGAAGATTCATAATCCCACCAAAGCATCACAAGGGAAACTGAGAAAATGGATGAGATAACATTAGTCTAGTTACTGGGTTTATTAAATCTGAAGTACTTGTAACAAATAGAGATGAAAATTTTAAAATTGCTGCAATTAATTGTCACCAGAACTCTGAGGCTTTGAGACAGTAACAACCTCCATAAAGAATAACTGAGATGAATTTATAGCATTTATTTTGTCCTAAGCTTCCAAGAAAAACATGCACAGAATCTAGTTAGGAATACATGAGTCTTGGAAGGAGTCTAGAAATGGTGTAGGCAGCAATGTTTCAAGCACTGGTGTCTCTGCCTTCAGAGCTGGGCAATTTATTATGGATGTGGAAGCTTTTCACACAGCAACTCTGGGAATTACAGCAGCGGAAAGTTTTGTGGAAGTGTTTTTACACTAGAAAAAATTACACTTTAGCAGATTGAAACCACATTACGAGCATAAGGACGTACTGAAGGAGAAAAAAATCCAATGGCAAACCAACACACAAGCGTTTTCAAAACAAATATTTCAGTATTGTTGCAACTGAACAATATCACAGGCTTCTGGAATGGATGAGGCTGGAAATATCCCTGGAATCCACCTAGTTCCACTTTCCCGTGCTCAAGAAGAGTCTCCTAGGGCAGGCTGCTCAGGGCTGCTCATCTACCAAGCCTGTTTTTCACCCATTCCCTCAGAACATGACCCACTTGCAATTTACAGAAGTCCTTAGATGTTTCTGAAACAATCCTGGTCAGGACCATGGATTTGTTAAAGTTACAGTATGAGGTTTATTGGAATAAATCTCTTTTTCAATATATTTAGGATTTTATTGGCTGATGCCAACAGCTACAGCTGTAGCATAGAGAAATCCTGGGTAGTTTTAAGAATTTATCTCCCAAATATTTGGCATGGTGGAATCATGGGGACTGGGTGGTCTTTGATGGACTGCACAAAGTACAGGCACAGAGTGGACACATTCATGAGTGTTCATTTTTAGTTAAGTACCATGGGTCAGTGCTGAGCTCTTACTCCAGTTCTGTGAGTCTCAGCTTCTGGGGGTCTGCAGGGCAGCCCAAGGGCACTGCTTTGATGGGAAGATTTCTTCCAATGACCACTTGATTTCACTTGACACCATGATAATAATCTTGTTGAAGTCCTCTTCTGGGCAATAACTAAAGGTTCTTAGAAAATGGTGCCTGAAAATGGGAAAGAAAGGTGCTAAAAAAGTCCTATAAAAAGGTCGTATTTATTTTGTTTACTTATTCTTGTAAGCAAATGTTGACAATTGCCAAATTACTTACAAATCCACGATTTCTTTTGTCCAGAGAATCCCAGGATCATAAAATCATTTAGGTTGGAAAAGAGCTCCAAGGTCATTGAATCCAACATTCGACTGATCACCACCTTGTCAACTAAACCATGACTCTAAGTGCCACATCCAGCTGTTTCTTGAACAGCTCCAGGGATGGTGACTTCACCAGAGCCCATCCCAATGCTCAAAAACCCTTTCCATGAACAAATTTTTCCTGATGTCCAAGCTGAGTCTCCCCTGGCACAGCTTGAGGCCGTTTCCTCTCATCCTGTCACTGGTTGCCTGAGAGAAGAGGTCAATCCCCACCTTGGTATTGGTGCCCACTTTCTCCTCCAGAAGCAGTTCAGAATTCATCACTAAGACAAAGGTTTACTAAATCAGGATGTGTTCCTCACTTTCTGGATGCCCAGCTCTGAAGAGGCATCAAAGAGACACAGATGTTTCTGGATTACCCTTGCAAAAATAAGATTCAATTTGCAATCCAGTATCACCAGTCCCTTTAAAAGTTTTGTCTGAGCCTTAGATTTTCTCTCCCCTACATCTTCATTCCTGACTGACACAGTGAGTTTCACATTTCCCATGCACATGAAATACCAGCTCTGAAAACTAATGCAAGATTCCATATTTCTTCATCTATCTAGTCCAAAGTAAAGTGAATTATTCTTCCCTGACAAGAGTTTTCATACATCAACATGACCTGAATCCTAATAGAGTCACATGATCAGGACCTTAAGGTCTTTCCTCTTCCACTTTCCATTTATGTGCTGCTGGGACATTGATTTATTTGTGACAGAAACCTTTGTCCTGAGACTTGTGTATGTTGGTTTTATCTCCTGGTACTCACCAGCCAGGTGGTCCTGCACAATAATAGATCTGTCTGTAAAATAAATGTTAACCCAGAATTTTTTCAATCCCAGAGCTAGTTGAAATATTTCAGCCAGAAGAAATTTTCCCTGCAGTTTCACTGCAAGTGAAATGTTTCTCTGGATACTGTTTTCAAACTATTATTAGATAGAAAAAAAGAAGTAAATGACTTATTGAGGTTGTCCCATTTTGTTTTGCAAATGTCACAAGAAATTTGTTCTTACTTTAATCAGAGCAAAATGAATAAGCCATATTGAACTATATTTATAAAATATTTTATATTGGTTTTGATGTCTTTTTAGCATTTGAGTGGTTCCAAATTTAAATAATTTGGAAACTCTGTTATCCTAAATTTTGGAGAACAGAATAGATTCTGCTTCTTGTTTGCCTTTCAGCATTGGTATTTATCACAGAAAGAAAGTAGCCAGCCCAGTCATATAAATGTTGGGCACTTGCTCTCATTTATGACATGTTTTATTTGGAGACTACACAGTTTCACCCAGGTAACAAGCTTTTCCTTGGCAAGGCAGTCTAAATCTGTACCAACAGCCCAGTAACACTCCTCGTTTGCTGTAATCAACTGAAAACAGCAGAAATTCACTCCTTGTGCTTGAGAGCTGCCTGAGCCCCTGCAGGTACTTCCTGTGTGATTTGCTGTGCCTTATCAGCTATCACTCTTCCTGCCCCAACCCTCCATTCTTGGCTAGAACCAGAATGAGCTGTGGCAGGGCCTCCTGTGAGGTGTGGTGGGTGAGAGGCTGGGCACGAGCTGGCAATGTGCATTTTCAGCCCAAAAAGCAAATCCCACCCTGGGCTGCATCCCCAGCAGCGTGGACAGCAGGGCCAGGGAGGGCATTGTGCCCCTCTACTGAGTCCAGCTGCAGAGCTGCATCCAGCTCTGGGATCCCAGCACAGGAAGGACACTGAAATGATGGAGAGAGGAGGCTACCAGGATGAGGAGTGGAATGGAGAACCTCTCCAAGGAGGGAAGGCTGAGAGCACTGGGATTGTTCAGCCTGGAAAAGAGAAGGCTTTGGGGTGACCCAAATACAGATGTGGAGAGACAGGACAAGGGGGAATGCCTTCAAATTGAAGAGAGCTGGTTTAGATTGCATATTAGGAAAAAATCTTTACTGTAAGGGTGCTGAGGTCCTGGCACTGGTTGCCCAGAGAATCTGGGGGTGTCCCATCCCAGGAGTGTTCCAGGCCAGGTTGGATGGGGCTTTGATCAGCCTGGTCCAGTAGAAGGTGTCCCTGCCCAAGACAGGGGGGTAGAACTGGATGATTTTTGAAGTCCCTCCCAACTTAAACCATTCTTGGTTTCTATGATTCTGTGACTCCTTCAAGAAACATCAGGGAGATGCAGAACCTTTCCATAAACTTTCAAGGATTGAAGTCATACTTATAATGTCCATAACTGTCCATAATAATTTTACCTGTACTCCGCAGTTGAGGTTATCTTTTCTTTAGGCATATCAAGCCAAAAAATCCCCAAAGCTGGGTGTCTGCACTCACATAATGAAATTTTCTGCAGAGCTCTTAGGTGGCACTGAGTGAAGCCACAACTTGGAGGCACCTTCCACAAATATGGGTTGCTCCAATACTGAGTATTGCCATGGGTGGGACAAAGGGAGGATGGTCAGCAAGATGGCCAAGCCTGCAGCTTTCCAGGCAATCTAAACTAAATTTCTTGTATATTGAATCAGTCTGTAAGTTTGGGCTGGCTGTGACTCCTTCAAGAGGACAAAGCATAAAAATGAACTTTACATAGCAGACATAAGCACTTTTTGGACATTTTAAACTCCTTTACTTTCTGCAGGAACAATAATCTGGAGTATTTTCAAAGATTAAGATGTAATTATGTTTGAGAGAGGTAGGAAAAGTATCTTTCACGCTCTCATCTTTGGAAGGTGGTGTCTTGAACACTACAGTTTTTCTATTTGGGATAATTTCTAGATTTGTCTGCCTATACCCCAGATCAGACCCATTTCCAAAGTTCTTGTCCCCAAAGAAAGAAAGAATAAGAATATAATTATCATAATTAACTCTCTTCCTTAGGGAGGTAACTTTAGAGACAGAGTACCTTCCAGCACCATTCCTCCTAGCTGTCAGTGTTTGCAGTTCTCTAGTGCTTTATAACCTCAGTTTCCACAAACACTGTGCAGATATTGGTGATTTATTCCTGTAATTACTGTGCTCTTGAAGCTGTACCAAATGGAGTGTGCAGTTCTGTGCTAAACATTGCCAGTTTAATCCCACTGGTCAGGAAGGAGAAAAGCAGCACCACTGAAGGCAGTCTAAAGCACATTCCAGCCCTTGCTGGGCAGTCCATCAAGCAAGATGGTCTACAAGACAAAGATGAGAGGAGGAAGCACACACAATCCATCTTCTTGCTGTGCAGGCAGTGCATGCAAGTTATTTATCTTGTGCTTTAAATTGCGTCCCCTGGCCTGTTGCTTTGAAATGAGAGCTTTTGACAATTTCCAGGAGCAGGAAATTTCGCTATTTCATTGGAAATTGGAATGAAAGCTGCAAGTATTTTAAGAGATCATGAAAATAATTGGTAAAGCCACATTGTTGCAGTCAGAGTGTTGGGTTCCAATGCAACCCGAGATGTGATAATGGTGAAAACTGACAGAAAGCAAAAGCTTAAGAAAAACAACAGAGATAATGACCATATCCTACCAAAACAAGACACTTTGCAGACACAGAAATAATGGAACCATCTGTTCCCACAGAAAAGCGTATTTGAAGATACTTTTTGTTAAAAGTAGATGTGAAAATGTATTTATTTACTTAACTTGGGACTCCTGACCTCATGGATTAGGTGACAATGCACTGTGATCTTAATAAAAAATGAAAAGCAAGAGTCAGCCAGGCAGTGCCTTGCTGGAGCCAACATCTTCAGAACCTGAGCATGCTGGAATTCTCTTTCCTTCCATCAGGTTGGCAACCCAAAAGGAAGGGGGTTGGCACTTGCCTGACAAGTTTTTCAGCTCCCTCAGCCTTTCCCCATGAGAGAGGTGCTGCAGTGCCCCAATGACCTGAACATAAATCTAAATGTCACTATTTCAGCTCAGTGATGTTGCATTGGATCACCAGTTATCCATAATTATTCCTCTCATTAGCAACCATTACAGTGCATTTTCCTTCCCATTTTTTTTTCAGCTATGTTTCCACTTGCATTAACTCAAAAAACTCTTAGGGCTAAATCTGGTCTCAGAGAGCTGTAAATCAGGCAGTGCTGTAAATCAGATGTCCACACTGGTGAAACAGCCACGTAAATGAGATTGGAAGAGACTTGCAATTTCATTCTGTGGAGAGAAAGCTCTTTGCTTTTTCAGCAAGTTAACTTAGCCTTCCTTCTGAGAGATGACCACACTTAAATATGAATCTGTGAGGAAGTGGAATGAGCCCAAGCAACAAACAAGCTCTGAATGCAAAGCAGCCACAAGCAGCTCTCTTAGCAAGCCTAAAATCTGAGGAACTGCACTAGCAATAGTTAATGTTCTATTGAACACCTTTGAACAGTGATGAAGCAAGCTTTGGGAAGACTATTGCTTTGGATAAAATCACAAATTAAAATGAAAAATTGTGGCATAGGTTTGCAGCTGTGTTTCATGTCCATGCTCATTTGAAGGAAGCAGACTTGAAGGCAGTGGTGGAAAGCAATTTATTTACTGGACATGCTCTGGCTTTCCACCCAAAGGCATCAGGGAGGCACACGGATAGTTCATTAGGGTTGAGGATACAGGGTAACTCAGTTGCAGACATTTGCCTTATAACTTCTCATATCAAATCCTTGCCAAAATTTCATATCAACACCTACAGTCAATTGGTGGAGATGGAGAGCAGGAAATGCCATCCAGAGTTCTCCCTGCATGGATCAAACTCATCCAAGTGTGGCTCCATGTAACTCCCCCTCTCCAAGCAAAACTCGGTTGGAATTTCAGAATTGGATGTGCCCAAAAGCCACATTGATCACCCTGGGGTGGCATAGCACAGACTTTCAGTCTCCTGAAGCTAATTCCTCACCAGGGGCCAGCCAAATGATCTCTTGGCTGTCTCTACATTGACATGGGAGATCAAAAAGGAAAACTAAAATCAATAGCTCACCCAAGAGCTCCATCAAAGTTAGGATCCTGAGCTTTATAAAACCAGGTTCCCTCTAACTGCCTCCCATTTGTAGCTCAAGAGGTTAACAGCACAATATTCATCACATTGCACAGGTGAAGGAGTCGTGTATCAGGTCTGTGAAAGAATGGATGGACCAGAGGATGCTGTGATGTTCTGTGCACCTGACAGTGCAGTGGAGGGTCTGTCATCCCTGTCCTTCCCTGAAATGCTCTCACCGTGCTTCTGTGTGAGCCAAGAGTCCTTCCATCCTCACAGTGACACTGCTCTCCACAAATTGTTCTGGGCTGAGGTGTACCTTTACTAAAATCTCTTAATAATCAAGAATTTTGGGCCATAAATCTGTGAACTCTGTGACAAGCACAGGATGGAAGTGACACCCAAAAGTCACCCCTGAAAGGAGGTAGCTTTTGAGAGAAGTTTGCAAATAGTGGTTTCCCTTTTCACTTGTCAGAATCAGATTTCTGTGTTGATTGTGTGTTTGACACAGAGACAGATCTCAGTAATTAATATCTTGTGTCAAGCTCATCTTACAGGGCTGAAATAAATAATGTGAGTGCCACTCTGGTTCATTTGAAATGTTGAACTCTGCAATGTTTTCAGAAGGAAAATGCAGGCTGACTGTATTTACAGGGCAGAAAGCACTGAAAGCCACCTATTTGTTTTCCTGAGAGCTTTCCTAGGGCACATATCTGCAAAGATTCAATTTACAAAGGATTTTTGAAAGCCAGGATACCACTCTAAAGTGAAGCACTATGAAGATACCAGACCTGCTATTTTGTAAAAGGATTACATATCCTTCCTGGTCCCTCTGGAGACAATTTGCTTTGTACCTGCTTTGCTCCTCACCTTTCCAGTGCTCCTCCTCTAGGACTCCAAATACTTCTCAGATTTCCTTGACCTTGTTTGATACCCACAAGACCATGTGTGGGCTGCATATTTGTCCCTAAAAAACCCTCAACTGATCATTTGTTCAGGTCTTTCATGAGCTGCAACATCTGCAGTGCAAGAACAGTAAAGGGAGTGAGAAACCATGCAGAAATCAGTTCCTTTCCTTTCACAAAACATCTGAGCCAAGGAAGTCTCACACTCAGAACAGGGCTGCTCCCCATATGAGGAACTCAAGTTGCCTCAAAAGGCATAAAGCAAATGTAAAATCCTGCAGTGAATCAGAAGAGGGAAGAGTGAGGGCAGTGGACACCACAGACTAAAAAGTCAGGTACCATGCCCTTCAGAAGTCATAGAAAATGGGGATGAAAGCAATGGGAGAGGAGAGATGCTTAACAAACCAAGGAGATCAGTGGTTTCCTGACTCCTTGCTCTCTGCTGGTTGGCAAAGCTCAGCAGGATGAGGTCAGCCCACAGTATCCCCATTTTCAGCCAGACACAAAGGGAATTTTCTGACTTTACCACAAGTTTCTAAGGAGATGTTGGCTGCAGCTGTCTCTCTTTGGCCTCAATAGTTTCATTGCTAAGTTTTCTTAGGACTTGCTACATTAGTTTCTGAATACTTCATCTTTTTGCCACATGATGTGTCCATCGCTAAATGCACAGAAACTGAGTGAGACTTCCAGACAAACTCTTCCCAGACTTAACAGAGGGTACTTGATCCTGAAAGTGCTGGGGATGGATGGGGAACACACTTCTTTTGTCTCCATGATCAGATCCCGCTGGTGACATCCAGGCAGCCTAAATTTTGCTCAAGTCCCAGAACTGCTGCAGCCTTTCTGCTCTTCAGCACTGCTTAACTCTTGAATCTCAGTGTGCTCTGAGATAGCCAGAAGCTTCCTTGTGTGTCCACATGAAAAGGCAGCACTTCCTTGATTAAACTAATGTGTTTGGGCCTCCAGAGCCTCAAAATTTTATGTTTATGACACACTCAGTAGGGCAGTTGCCTCAACCAGCAGTCAGAGGATGGAATAAACTCAGCTGTAGGTCTTTGCTTGAAGGGGTTCCATTCCATCTCAGCTGGGTCTGTGAGGGCACTAGAACCACCTGGGGCTGCTGGGTGGGTGTGGATGATGAATAACCTGCTGCCTTTCCTGAGACATGGAGTAGCCAGGAGCACAGCACTTACGGGGCAGTGGAAGAACCACTTGGAGAGAAAGTGAGTGTGACTCCCAAATTTGGACACTCAGGTGCCTGTGTGTGGCCTGGAGCTGATCCAGCTGGGTTTTCTCCTGCCTGTGAGGGCTCCATGTCTGTGGTTGGTGTGAGGACAAACTTCACCAGGGCTCAAGAGAGACGAGCCCAATGAACCAGCTGAGGGCAAAGCACTTGCATGGACCTGACATTTACTTTTCAGAAATTATTTTAATAGATATTTTATATTCCTTCAGTTTACTTCTGACTAATGATTTGCTTCATGCCCCCAGAATTGGGGCTGAAATCAGACAGGCAGAAACTAATGCAATGAAATTGGTTTAATGTCCTCCACAGCATTGGAATAAAATTTGAACAGAGTGCAACAGAGCTACAGATAGTATATTTATATTGAAGTGGAAGAAAGAAAATTCTTCACTCATCAGAAGTGTCCTAAAATAAGCACAGCAATATCAAAGCCAATTAGAGAGACAGTGATGTAATTCAAAGACAAAATAGGGAGCATTCTGTGATGTGGTTTATGAACAATTTATCACCACACTTTGGCTCCATCAGGAATATAGTCCAATAAGCTACTGGTTTCAACTTACCTTTAGATCTTTATATCTGACTCAAAATTATAGAGCCAGGACCTGACAGTGGTGATAAAATGAACTATTTCCAATTATTCAAACTCAACAAAGGGTTTTCTAACAAACACACTGAATATATTAAACTGAATTAATTTTCTTTGATGGATTCCCAGCGCTACTAAAATCAGTAGATCGGTGGAGAGAAAAAAAAAGAAAAATCTGTATGTTGAAATGGCAGCATGAATCCATAACCAAATACAAAAGTGAAGACCCCCAGCAACTTGGGAAGGGGGCACATTAAGATAAGCAAAGGATGACCACTACTGGGGAAAGGAAAGGAGTATGGCTATTGTGCACCCTTTGCCAAGTGCACCAAATTGACACTAAATCCATTTTTACTCTAAAATATCATTGCAGTGGTAGAGGAATTTGAAAATCCTGTTTCAGACAAGAGAAACCATGGTGAGTGTGCTGGAAATCCTCAAACACATCAAATACAAAATGAATGGACACTTGAGGAAGGTTTTAGCAGGGAATAAACAGACAAGTGCACACATAAAATTTCCCTGATCTCTCCTTCTACAAATCAACAAGATACAGCAGGAGAGATTACAAGCCTGGGCCTGGTTTTGAGTGAGCTGGAGGCCCAAAGTAGGCCAAGGATTTGTTTTATTTCTGACTCCAGACTCATATTCCCAACTCTTGGAATGAGGCTTCCCAGGGAGATATTTAAGAGCAGGACTCATCAGCCAGACCGGACATTTCTTGCTCCAGGATTACAGAAAGTGAAACACAATCAGTGAAATGGAATTGCATCAAGGTCAAGTCACCCTTTCATATTGCAAAGATGCTTTGAGGATTGAGACTCTTTGATGTTACTGTTGGAAAAACCCACAGACAGGTGGTCCCAAACTCTCCTCCAGTGATTTGGACACCAGCCCATCAAGTCCCTGCTTCCCACCAAAATCTTTCTCATTAATGACCCTGAGCACCAACAACATGCTAAGGGATACTTTGACCCAGGTCTTTCCATCAGTGTCACTATGTCTTGCTTGTCCTGAAGGTGATGGGACACACGGGAGGGTGCATGAGAGACTGCATGATCACCAAGTAATCTTTGATTTTCAAGTTTGGGACAAAGCCTGAACCTTGCTCTGCAGAAAGCCAACCTCAGTATTCTGCAGCTTAGCCAGAAATGTTCTGCAATTGCAGCACACAAAGCAATCCCCACTCCAATGACACAAGGTAGAAATGCAGACACTGATTTCCACAGACTGGAAAGAGAAGCACTGGGGGACATTGATTGGGCTGCAGACACCCATCACACAGGACAGGGGCAATTCCTCACACAATGCCAAATGAAGAGGGCAAACAACTACATTTGTTTGGAACCTTCAGCATCTCCCCTTGCTCAGAGGATCCTCAGCTTCTATGTCCCATTTCCTTTTGTTAAACTGCTCAATTTCTCATTTTCCTCCTTTTTTAGGAAGACTGATCCTTTTTTTCACATGCACTCCTGGTTATAGACAAAGCAATAATAGCTAAACTTGCTGGAACGTGGGGCATTCATTCTTTTGAGTTTCTTAGCTCCAGAGCCACAAAAAAACCTTCAAACTCAAAGGTTGAAGAAGTAATAATTTTAGTTACATCAGCAAAGTGAAGGGCTGATGCATTCCCTACCGAGAGACAAATTAAAATAAGCCTAAAGCAACAAGAAATCTCTGACTTCTCCATGTGTGTTTTCATTTCCATGTCTCTGGTGGCTACCTACAAGGAGGAATATGTCAAAAGCTTCCCTTAACTCCGAATTTCAAGTCTGAATTATATTATTAATGTCATCAGATGCACCACCGTGCTTATTTAACTCATGCAGCATGGACCCTCCCTGCCAGGCTTCCTGGGATGCCTGTCTGAACCTGGACAGGAGAATCTTCCCTCACAAGGAACCCTGTGGGAACTGGGGAGTCCTTGGTCAGCATGAAGGGATTCAGACTCAGTTCTGTGAGTGTCTCTGAAAATAAAACCCTTCCTGCTGCAGTCCCTTCTGAGGACACACCACCAGGTCTCACATCTCCTGTACCCCCTGCTCCCTCATTAGGCCTTCTCCCATCACACTGCATCAAATTTCCACTGGGCACTCAAGCTAAACCAAGAGAATAATTAGTTCAGATGGTCTTCCAGAAATGAAGAATAACCAGGAAGGATGGGAAGATTTACAGACTGTGCTGTGGCATTTCCCCACTGCCACAAACCTTGCGTCACTGATGCCAACAGGACATGAATTCCTGTCTTCCCAAACTGCAGGGCCATTACAGCAGTGAATTTGTCTGTACACCTCTACCTGCCTGCAAGCCTGTGAGTAAATCCTGCTGCTCACTTTGGAGGAAAAAATGTTCCCAGTTTTCAGCCTGCACTCCAGACAGTCAGACCCCAACATCTGTAGCACTCAGCCAGCAGAAATCAAAGCCTCACGCTATTCTTTGCCACTTCACTCCCCCATCACAACCCCAGCCAGGCTTGTTCTCCACTCCTGTGAGTCAAAAAAGGGACAGAGAGTGCAAGTTCAACTTGGGGAATGTTTCTCAGGTAAGTTCTGCTTTGTAAGCCTGCTTGACTTTGTTCACTGCCACCTGAACTGCCTGAAAAGGAATCAAACACAGCCTTTCCTAGCAACAGGGTGTTAGAAGAGGATCAGACTTACAATACCTGCAGTGCCTAAAAATGGAGTATTGTAATGACTACAGTCAGTCACTTAAACCTAAAAACCCTAAAATTAGAGCCTACAATTCTAGCATTTAAAGGGATGATTTTCCACTTGAAGGTTTTTTGAACACCTTTCTCCCAGTTTGCTGAGGGAGCAGCTTGTTTTATGAAGAAAGCTGTGCTGCTCCCCAGTTTCTGTTTCTGGGGACTGAAACCCGAATTTTCCTGACACCTCATCTTGTGCTGCTTTTCTGTGTACAGTGACTGTTGTAAATGCCATATAAGAAGCAATGAATAGCATATGGTTGTTTTTCTTCAGCAGCAAAATTAATCCCCAAGGATAAGATGAGCAATGGTTAAACTGTTCTAAACTATGGTCAAAGCCTTCAAAAACAATTGCACCATACCTTTTTACAGGTTTGGGAAAATGTTACTGGTTCCTTTTTCATTATTATTATTATTATCATTATCATTATCATTATCATTATTATTTCTAAACATTTTCTATATTCAGCTTTCACCAGGAGTGCTGAGGCTACAAATGCTTCTTGGCATCTGTACACAGTAATATCCCTCATTGTCTGATGGCAATGTACTTTTCAAGCCTCATATTCATAAATCTCCTAAATGCCCTGGAGATACCCAAGTACCACTGTGTACCACTACGATAACCCAAGGCATAAAGAGGGTAAGAAACTTTTCATGCATTACCAACTGAACCAGGGCTGGGTATGGAACCTCCAAGGCCTGATCCCTCATTTTTCTTCCAACCACTCAGCAGCCACCCCTCTCCCAGGAACCCAGCAGTTTGGCAAGATTTCCAGGCTTTAGCTGATGGTTCTTTTTGTTACCTTCAGCAAAATCATTCACTGGCAAGATTTAATCCATTGCTTATAAAAATGGAAAAGGCATTTTAAAATTTTAGCATGGAGAACCTGGATTTTCATGAAGGAAAATCCACCTCTGAGTGAGAGATGGGGCCAATTCCTTCACCATTCTGATGCTCTCTTCCCTTCTACAGATCTACCTTGCAAGGAAACGTCTGATCCAGCAGCCACCCTGCTGCCTTGCAGCCACTTTTGGAGACTCAGCCTGATGCCAAGTGTGCATTATGACACCAGTGAGACAGTGGGAGGAGGTGAGATCTCACAGCAAGGTATAGGGAGAGGAGGGGAGAAAGAAGGGAAGGTAGTGGAGTAGGAGCACCACTGACAGGCTGCATCTCCTCAGATGAAAGCAATTTGAATGACCCTGGTGCAGCATCAGCCCCTTTTTGAGCCCTCTTGCACAAAATGAGGAGGACAGGCATTTCATATTGCCTTGGCTTTCTGCCTGTGGTGGGCACACACTCAGGCTGGACACTGATAAATTTGTCCAGAGGCCTCCAAATTGAATTCAGGCCTTTTCCAAAGCAATTTCTATAAGGTGACACAAGCAGATGTATTTTTCATTTTAAAACAAGCAAGCTATTTTAACAGGAATTAATCCCAGACTGGAAGAAAAAAAAAATAATCCTAGGAAAAGTTTCAGACATTGAATTTTTGAAATCAATGTGTTTAAAGGTCACCATCCACTGCATCTCCTTGGGCCATGCCCTACAGCCACTCTCACTTGGGGCTATCCAAAAGGGGGGTGGCCATGGGCTGTCTCCTCAGCTGAAGATTCCTCCAGAGTGAAATCCAGGCTCCCCTGGGTTGGAGGGCAGAGGACAAGTGGGGAGCTGCTTCACTTTGCTAAATAAACTAAATAACTGCACAACCTTCCTGGTGCAGAAGTGGCAGGAAAGAGGCTCCTGAACACCTTTAACCCTCCATGAGTCCAAATGCTGCTCTACTGAGACTGGTCCTCAGCCTGCCAGCTGCAGTCTCTGACATGGACAGAGCTGGGGCTACACAAATGGGAGGTTTGTTCCCATTTTTGCTCCATTCTTACAGGCAAAGCTGACAGAAGTGATGTTACCCTTCACAGAGCTCAGCAGAGGGCCACCTGTGGGGAAACAAGGAGAGAGAGGTGCTAAGGAAGCTCCACTGAGAAGTCACCTGTGGGGGTGTGGAGTGGCCACAGAAAGAGCTGAAATACTGGAGGCACAGGCTCTGCCAGGTTCCTTAGCTCTGCATGATGCCCTTTGGTCACTTCTTGCCCCATTTGGCCCAAAACATGCCTTACTTGACGAAAATAATAGTGACCTCAGATGCCCACCAAAAAGGGCTTCAAACAGGTTTGTTACAGATGGGAAGACCAGAAGAAGGTGAGGATTGTTGGTATCTATCCCCAGATCCAAGGAGCAGCTGATACAGCACCTGCCAGGCTACCTGTGAATTTGGAAGCTGGGCAGATGCAGCCCCTGGACTGCCTGGAGCTGCTAAAGGAGCAGGAACTTTCTACAGACCTTATCACCAAAGGGTGAAAAGAGGGCAGCAGTGATAAAACACAGCCAATCCCTGTGGAGTGGCAGCTGGAGGAGTGGGGCTCAAAGAGAAGCCCTGTTGCAATTTTATTGCTCTGGTGTGAAAGTGAAATTGTACGTCCAGGGGATGCACGCTGCAATGCTGTTTTCTACATTAACCTCACTCTTTTGTTAATGAGAGACAAAGAAGAAGCACTTCTTGCAATGCAGCTAAAGGGAGATATCCTCTCCAGGGAGTCTGACTAGACTTTTACAGCATTTGTTGGCCAAAGCTGTCAGTGTATGTTTAAAACCCTATGCTCAGATTAAAATCAACTCTAAGCAGTTACATGAAGGGATTTTTTTTCCAGAAGTTCTGGTTGACCATCACCAATACTTTACTAATTATTTTTAAAAAGAATAGGTCCAGCAGAGAATTTGCTTGGATACGTAGAAAAAGAAAAAAACCACCTAGACCAATTCCTCTTAAACAAATAAAGCACAAAACAGCCTAAAAAAGACAATCCTGGTCAGGCAGCATAACAACTAAATAATTACAGATGCACTGAGGGAGTCAGGGTCTTGGCAAAATTAAAAGCAATTAAGACAATTACCTGATTATCTTAGAGAGCAAAACCAGCAATGATTTGCAGTCATGGTGGAAATACTGACCAGAATCTCTCTGCCTTACACCCCCTCTAAGACTCTCTGATGGTCTATTTTCATCATCCTAGATTTTTCCTGAGTATAAAGCATTTTGTATGATCTGTTATACACCCAGGCAGGTTTGTAAGGAGAGACAGTAGCCAGTGGCTTCTTTTTTTAGCCACGTGGTACAAGCCTGAGACTTCAGGGCTGCTGCTGGTACAAGCAGCAGACAGTAAGAATTTCACATTTCTCTCTTATCTTGCTGCATAATTTAATTTCTGGCTGGTTGATTTTTGGTTTTTTTCACTTTCTCTGGACACCAAAGAGCAGCCAAATTTCAACAGGAGAGAGAGGCTGATTTTCTGGAGCTCTCAATGGAATTCTATTCTCTGAAGTGTGCCGTTGCACTCCAACACCAGGTTTGGGGTTAGGAGGGAATTTTCCCTCTAGGTAAAATAAGCTGAAATTTTGAGGTGTTTCTGGCTTGCCCCCTTCATGTGCCTTTTCTCTTTTCCATAATCTCAAGGAAAATCTGTTTATCGAGTTCTCTGGTATCACAGGAGTGTGAAGACATTGGTGATTCCCTCAATCTCTTCTGTTCTCCTTCTGCCACACACTTAAGGCATTTGCTTATGTACTACAGGCCCAAAGGGGACACAATTTCAGTGTTTTTTGGTGTGAGGATAAGCCTGTGGATTTTTTTGAGTATTTCTTGGTGTCCTGCTCTTGCAAAGGACTGAAATCAACACCCTGGGGTCCCTCTTCCAAGTCTGTGTTTTTATATTTCATTTACCTTTCATTAAGTGCAAAACATCCAACAAGTCACATGAATGAGATTAAATATTACCAGGCTGCTGAGATTGTACTGCAGCTATGCATGAACCTCTCAGTTCTAGAGTATCACCTGAACCTACCTAAAACCTGGATTCTACATGTTACAGATATGCTCCATAATATCTATGTTTTCCTGCAATTATTCTATTCTGACAGTGCCATGAACCCAAAGGCTTGAAAAAGGAGGAGGAGGGCCAAACTTCTGCTAAATATATCCAGATATTGGTTGCTTCAGGCTATGCTAGCAAAATCAGGTTTCCCTTAGTACAAGAGCACTTTCAAGCAGCATTTTAACCATGTAGTTAAAAAGGCCAGTCTTTTAGGAGCCCCAGTCTTTTATAAGGATTTTATTTGCCGCTCATCCTGATTGCCACCTCCCACCTTGCAGATTCTCTAGAGCAATGGCTAATGTTACAGTGCCAGTTTATGTAACTTACTTTACAGGCAATTCAGTTTCGGTCTCTGAAAATAACAATTGCATGGGAAAATATCTTGCTTGTTTTTCCCTAAGAGACACAGCAGTGAGCGAGCTGGCTTTCTATTCTGATGACTTTTATTTGCTTCTGTTTCATATTTGAATGATACGGCACCCACAAGGGCAGGACATGAATTTCCACAGAATCAGAGATTCATCAAAGTTAGAAGAGACCTTCAAGGTCATCTAGTCCAGTTCTCAGCCTAATCATCCCTGAACTCTATCCCCATTAGCCACATCTGGATTGCTCTGTAACACTTCCAGAGGTGGTGACTTCACCACCCCCCTGGACAACTTATTCCAATTCCTAACCACTCTTTCAGTGAAATTTTTCTTTTTAATATCTAATCTGAACTTCCCCCTGGGCACTCCTGAAGGCCATTTCTCCTTTCACTTGAGCTGTTCTCACCAGCCACTGTGTTTAGCTGGGCTCTCCCTAACTTTGCTTTTTCCAGCCTCTGCCTTTCTGATCTGCAGTACCAAGCTCTGTGGAAAGGAAAACCAAATAATACAACTGGAAATAGTCACAACAGCATGTGCAGGCTGTGCCCTGCAAGCAGACAGTAGAGTTTGATCAGACTCCATTTGTTCCTTTAAAAAATGACCATAAAATTTTGACCCAAACTGGGAAGCTGTGAAGCACTCCAGAAATCATTGCAACCATCTGGCCCTGTGGTCAGCAAGGAGCTTGTTTGCTCACACTTGGTGACAAATCTCACGTGTTTTCAAGGATTACCAGTCTCAAAGACAGAATGAACAGGAAATACAGTATTTGAGCACCAATCTTTGGAAATATCCTATGGCAAGGAGCTGCTTCCTTTTGATAGGGGCTACCACCCTGATGGATTGAAGTGCTCTGAGCAGCTACAGTGACAATGACACATCCATTCTGTCCTTGGGGTCACCACTGACTGCACTGGCCCAGACAAGTTCATTCAAAGCAACATTTGTCTTGCTTATAGCTGCCAGTGCTGCAGGGCTGCAAGCAAAGAACAGCCCTGACAGTCTGTTAATCAAAGGCCAGGAAAAAAGAAATTAAGAAACTTCAGCAGCCCTCACCAGCAGACCCCTGCCTCTGTGTGCTGGGGTGAGCTTGGTGCTTGTGAAATAACACCTGCAGAATTTTTTATTTTGTCACAGGCATAAAAACAGTGATGGCCTGAGCACCCTGGGGTTTCCTCTAGCAAACCCCTGGTTTTCCTTAGTGTATCCCAGTGGTATGAATTGCCAGGATCTAAAGATCTTAAAGCTTAGTGATTAAATCATTATGCTCCACATCCAGGCATTTTAGTGTCTGTGTAATGTAACACAAAACCTTTCTTAAACTGAGGCCACTTTAAACAGGCACCAATTTATTTGGATTGCAAAGTTTATAGTCTGAATGAACACTTCTACACCCACACCACTGTTTTGTACATTTCTGGATTTGATCACTACCTCAATATCAATGTCCTATTACAAGTGGTTGAGGTCCAACCAAACCAAGGACCTTGATGTGATGTCTATGATTAATATTTAGATCCTTCTGAGAGATCACCAAAATATTGTCAAGCACAGAGGGTCCTATTAGACAAAGATAATGCAGTTTCTGGACAAATTTTACTCTTACAATAGGAGCATAAATGCCCTTTCCCCCCTAAAAATCACTTTTCCACCATTGCACATCTATGATTTTGCTGAAGGAGAAGAGCATTTGTTATCTATCCACAGAGACAGCCTGAGTGGGCAGTCAACCCCAGCTATTTTCCCTTCATCAGGATATGAACCAAGGCATGACTAACAGTGTAACACCCAGAACAAAGCTCCTGCTTTTGTATCTTCTTATTCAAAAGATAGCCCATACCAGCTGAAAGTGTGCAGATTTTTTTATTAAATTGCTAAATCTCCACCAGCACGGAGCTGTCCATTTCAGAGTAAAACTCTGTATTTCAAACACTAGACTCAGGCAAGGATAGTTCTCAATCTTGATTAAAACAGTATAAATTGGAGGCCAATTCTCTCATATGGTCAATTAACCCAGACAGACACTAAAGCAACTGAGAGCCCAAAAGCCATGGAATGTCTTTATAATGCTTCTTTAATTATGGTCGGCTTTGTTGTCTTAAAAGACTCATTGTGTAATTCCATATAATAGCAACATGTAAATTTATTGTGGTATTATTTCTTAGTGTTTTCATTTGTAATCTCTCAAGGGACAAATAGTGAAAGAAAACATCAGTTCCTAATGGTTAGAGACACAAACAGAAGAGCTGCTCTCTGGTTTCAGAACAATCCAAGTCATGCCTCTCCTTTATGTTTGCCAGCTGCACAAGGACAGCCAAGCCTCCTCTGCTCAGCACTGTGGAACCCACCTGTCTGTATTATCAGAGAGACACAGAATCACAGAATGGCCTGGGCTGGAAGAAACCTCAAAGATCATCTGTTCCCAATTCCCTGTCCCAGGTTTCTCCAAGCCCTGTCCAGCCTGGCCTGGAACACTCTCAGTGCTGGGGCAGTCACAGCTTCTCTGGGCAACCTGTGCTGCTGCCACCCTCACAGTAAAGAATCTTTTCTTATTATCTCACCTAAATCTACTCTCAGTTCAAAGCCATTCCCACTTGTCCTGACACTACATGCTTTTGTAATAAGTCCCTCTCCATCTTTCTTGTAGGCTGACTTTAGGTACTGGAAGGCTGCATTATTAGGGATAAATGACAGGAATTAAAACATATTTCACTGAAGATTTGAGTGAAGAGGCTGTGTATGAGATGAGCTTCTCCTGAGGTGCCTGATGATCCATCATTACAATGCCTGCCTTACCTTCCCTAGCCAGCCTCTCCCAAACTTAATACCTATGGTCAAATGAAAAATTTTTTTTCATGCTTTTTCTCATTTCCTGAACTGTCTTTCCAGTTCCATCACTTTCAATTTCTGATCACAGTGTTTAAATCCATCAGTAAACTCATTGAGTAATTTCATTTTATTATTCACTTCCCTTCTCAGTAACACAGATGATGCATCAAACCTCCATGCTAACCCCAACTTGCTGTGCCACCTCTCCAAGGGATTAGAAGGTCTTGCAGAAAACTCACTCTAGCATTTCTGATTTGACACATTTAGGTGAATTTAACTCCTGGCTTGTGTAACAAAAGCAAAAATACTCCTTTGACACAAGAAGAGTTAGAGGCCGTGCAGGCATTTCTGAGGCATGGTCTGGCTGAGAGTTTGCATAACATTAAGTGTTATAAAAGCACAAACACTTGATAGCTGTGGAGTTATTTTACAACATCCCCATAGGGTACATAAAACGTGGGTGCCTGACAACCTGAGCAAGTGACTCCCACTGGAGGAGTGAGTGTCTGCTTTTGAAGGCATTAGGTTCTATTTCAGTTTGGAGAGAGTGTTGCTGGTTTTCCTTGTTGTTGCTATAGCTGACTGATCTTGTACTCTGGTGATACATTACTCTTCCTTGCCTGCCTTCACCAATCACTGCATGTCTGTCAAAAATGTTAGAATTGGTTGGCACATCTGCATCATGAGTGGGAACAAGCCAGGTCTCTTGGAAATCCTACGAATTTTCATAACCTGAACCAGTTAGCTTCAGCACCTGGCTGAAATTTTAGTGCTCTGTAAGACATTGAAAAAAATCAGCCAGCACTTAACAAGTCTGAATTATTGAAGCTGGAGGGAAAAAAAAAACCAAACAAACGCAATAACAAAAACCCAGTCAGTCACAGAGGACAATTGTGAATTCTGAGAAAGCAATTGGAACATTTAATAGACTTTTTAAAAGCCCTGAATGAAGTCATGAAGTCCTCAGACACTGAATTAAGATATCCACAATAGGCTCTTCCAAAGTGGAGCCTGGGATCTTTCAGAAGTAGAACAAATTTCAGACTTTGTACTTGGTGCCAAGACTTCAATTCCAACTTCTAGTTGCTTCACTTCAATATTGTCTAAACTTACTTTTTTCCCCTGTATATTGAGATTTAGAATTGATGCTGTGCTGGCAGGAACTGTTATTAGGTGCTGAAAAATTCAATCATGCAGAAGGGAGTGGGGTGGGGGGAAATGAACACCAGGTTATTTATTATCTCTCTACAGGTGCCCTGCATTTTGTCCAGCCAGCATCCTAAGGAAAATTTCACTGTGCTCATAAAGACAAGGCAACAATGGAAAACCTGGTTAAAAGTCTGGAAATTCTGATAGTAGCCCGGCATTTGGTGTGGTTTAATTCAGCTACATGTCTTCAATACATGCCAATCTAATTAAGAACTGGTGAGGAGCTATTAATAGACTCGTATCTTGGATGCTAATACTGTGGGCTTTGTGCTCCTGCCTAGCAGAGCTGAGATGTTGGAGGCAATAGGAGTATTAGTGTCAGGGAGCTGTCACACTTGCAAAGGCAGGGGGATGGCTCCCTGTGGGAAGGATCTTCCACTCCAAGAGCCCCCGTGAGCACTCATGGTGCCCCTCTGCCCACCTGATGCAAAAACTCAATATTTATAGCTCCCAAATGGTTCAAAGGATTGGCTGGTCTTCAAAAAGCATGGATGAGAAGGAGGTTAAGCAGCAAGGGAAGCTCTTTGTGAAGTAGCATCTAAGAGCTCTCACCTCCTCCACCCCTCACACGGCCCTGCCTGGCTGCTCCAGCCCCCTGAGCTCAGTTCCATAAGAAATAAATAAAGTCACAGCCTCCATCAGGAAAGGGGGAGCACATCCAGAGTGGGACTGGAGGCATCCTGTGCCAAGGCAGACTCTAAGGCAATGCCAAAAAACACTGAGTTTAGCAGACAGGGCTACCACTCCAGCCAGGATGGAGAGAGGAAAATCCTCTCAGGTCTGGTGCCTGCCTGGTGCTGCAAAAACTCCATGTTGGAAGGAAGATGATCATCACAAAGATTTGATGGGTTTTCCTGTCATCATGGACTAGGCTTTCATCCCCATGCTAAGACAAATACTTGAAGGGAAGAAGGGAACTCGGAGATTAAATAGTTAGGTCAACTGAGCAGAAAATCAGATGGAAAAGAGACCTAAATCTCTGTGATGCCTTTCTCCATGCTGGCTATCCAAATCTGTCTCTCTGTCCGTTGGCACTGTTTTTGCACAAAAATATCACAGATGACAGTGGAAGAACACGTCCAAAAGGGCTGCTTGATCAAGTTTTACAACAGTAAGTGCTTTTTTGACAAAACTGGGAAATGCTGCAGGAAGGTATCAAATTCTATCAGTTCTTTCACCGGAAATTACATTTCACTGTGATAGATTCAATCATTTTGTTTCAATAGAATAATTTTAGCTACCATTGTGGCAAGCAGAAATAAGAGCAAAATGTTCCAAATTACGATTAGGAAGCATTTCAATCAAGCCATTTCAATGTTTTGGGAACAAAAAAAATTCCCCAACTTCACTTGGTATTTAATTTTGATTTCTAGTGCTTGTTTGAAAATAGAATTGTAAGTTTCCTGCTGAATGAATATTTCATTTTCTGACCTGTCACATTCAGTAAAGATATTTCAAATGCAATTCAGAGGAATACAATGGGTCCATTTCCACACACTGCTATGGGACACAGTTCCACTTGTCTCTTGGTCTGCCAAGAACCTCCTCCTCTTCTCACAGAGCATCAAATAATATTTCATGGACAGCAGCAGTGAGCTGCACACAGTCCATCAGCCTGCAAAACTAGCCAGGAGGGGTCTTCATCACTTTAAAACATTACAAAGCCAAATTCAGACAAATCTATTAAACCAAGGGAAAGGAAACCCATTTCAGAGAGCACTAGAGGGGAAGAAAAGGAGAGGAAACAGAGTTAAAAGAACCCGTTTATCCATCTCAGGATTGACAGTGGGTCTCTCACATAATTTGCAGAGATAGAAAGGGGTGCAAATGTTTGATCTCTGGGTTTGATGAACAACTCAGTCTCCAACCTTCCAATATTTTATTTTTTTGAAGTTGTTTGTATCTGAGAAAGAGTGGAGGGAGGCACCCGTAAGGAATTTTAGTTTGTTTGCATTTCCTTTACCCACATACTTGGTGTGCACTTCTCTGCTTTTCTAGGATGGTGAATACCTAAGAGAAGGCATTTTGGAAAGGCATTTCTCTGTGGAGAAAAGACCAGACAGGTATTTCTGTGGCTCCTTCTATTCTGCACATGCTCACACCCCACACCTGGATGGGGGGCAGTGGAGATGAATCTCCCTGGAGGAATCACACAGAGGAGTTTAATTGAGGAATCCCTTCCCATTCAGCATGCTCAAGGACTTGTACAGTTTGAAGGCATTTAAATGTTCTAATTTTTTTTTCTTTTACTGATGTATTTCATGTCTTAAAATAGTGCTTCCTCAGCTGAGGAATAACATGGAGGGTTACAGAAATGAGCATGGAGTTCTACAGAAGTCTTGAGCACATTTGCCCAAGAGAAAGGGGAAAAGGCAACAAGTACATGCAGGGGCTGTGATGCACAACTCTGCGCTGGGGCAGCACCATGGTTTGTTGTTCCACCCCAGGCACTTGGAATCCTGGAGAAACCAGCTTGGATTCGTTTGGGCTGGGACTCAAATGGGTGCTCTCAATGTCACACAGAGCCCTGAGCAGGGAGAGAGGTACAGAATGGATGTACATGTCTTTTTCTGCTTCCACATGGTATAAAGACCAAAAACTGCTGTTGTGTCACTTTGGCCACCCCAGAGAGATCCCTCAATCTGCTGCCTGGCCCGCAAGTGCTCTGCATGCCATGAAGTCAAAACACTAATTTTGGGGGAGACCAGAGATGTGGTAACAGCCAAGAGGCTGCTGATGGGACCTTTCCCAGCACACACACTGTCCTTCTGTCCTCACTGTCTCCATATCAAACCATCCCTTCCATCCAGCAAGGATCCATGTCCTTCAGCCTGATCTTCTGGAGATCCTTGCACTGGGAGTGAGTTCTGTGGGGTTGTCTGAAATATCCCCTCTTTCCTGTGGTTTCTGTTTTCTCCCTGAGCTAAAATGGGTAGGAAAAAGGGGAGATGTAAAGTTAAAGGGTCTGGAAGAGGCCACAAGCATGAACCTGGGGAAAGCAGAAACCAACACCCAGCCCAAGTGCTTTGTGGAGAGGTTGCAGAGCTGGCTGAGCACTGCACCAAACACCGCTTTCAGCAGAGGGGCACAGTGCCAGGACGTGGTCGGGGCAGACACATCCGAGCAGTTCTGAGTCCTGTCTGTGCCTTTCCTGGTGTGAAAGACACACTCCTTCTGCATGCAGGCTGTGCAGGAGGGATGGATTTCATTTGCTTTTCATAGGCAGCTGTCCTGAGCATCAGCCAGCATGCAGAGATGAGACGCTGACATGCCAGCCATCAGCAGGGTTTTGTTTCCTAGCCTCCCTTTAATTGCAGTGTTAACTTGTCAAATACCACAGCACTGCTTTCCCATGACCTTTGCTGTTAGCCAGAGACTTCGGGGCAAGTTGGATTGCTTCTCATCCTCAGCAGCAGCTGTGGGGAGCAGCCGACTGCGTTTAGGCAATCTGCAACCAGAGGGACTGACTCAAAAGCATTAATTGAAGTGTGAAATTTGCCTTCCCCTCTCCTCTTAATCAGCCCTTCACATTTAAAACCCCTGTAACTACTTTGATGCCACCATAGAGGGGGAAGGAATAGCTGCCTGAATACAAATTATGGTTTATGCATTAATGATGAATATTTGTTAAGTGGGCCAGCCAGTGCTGGTGTGCTTGTGGTTGGGAGGGTCTCAGCAGCATGACTGAAGGCTCTTTAAAAAGCAGATTACTTTTAGGGGACAGGGAGTCTAGGAGAAATGTACAGTTGTCCAAAGGACCAGAACTTGTAATACACATCCACACCCTGCTGGGAGATTTTCTTGCAGGAAATATTTGTATCTTCCTTGTCCATTAGGTCAAACTCTGCTCTGTTTGTATTCCCTGCTGATGCTTCATGTCTGAAGCATGCAAGCACACATAAAGCTTGTGTTGCTTCAGGCCATGCAGCAGCACTGATTCAAAGGAAATCTTTTCTATGGTCACAACACAGCTTTGCTGGCTTTTATGAGCATTCCTGTTCTGAGGATGGGTGGTCCAGTTCACAAAATGAAAATATAATTCCAGAGAAAATTTAAATTTTCCACCTGAGACACAGTCAGTTGAAATTATTTTGCCCAACATAACAATATGGTTTACAAGAAAAAAGCCCCACACATTGGAAATATTAACAGTGCAGGGTAATAATAAAAATATAGAATAAACCTAGAAAAATTAGTGGCTTGAAAACTTCCAAAGGGCTTCAAACCTTCCAAAATCACTTTCTCTTGACAGATTTACGTGGCTACCCTCCTCACACACTCCTCAACCTCAGGGTTGCCTGGTGCCCATTTCTTTTTCAGGCTCTGGACCAGCACACAAAAGAGAAGCACAGCCAAGCCAAGCCAAACTGTCTTGGCAAAAGGACAGTCAATAGTATTTTAGCAATAACAACTTGCAACATTTTCAAAATATTTCCCATGGAGACTTTTCACGTGCTGTGAGCAGTGACGCCTGTTGGACATCTCGGGTGGGTTTGGGGGCAGGACAGGTTTCTTCTAAAAAAAAGCAAGAGACAGGTAAAGAACTACCATGGTTTGCAAACATGAGATCCTTCCTTCAGTTACATCAGGATACACACAGCAAAACACCTGGTGTCATTATAACTGTCTGAAGTGAATCAATGACTTTTAGAAGAAGTTCAAATCCTGGCACAGTCCATTCAGCACTTCAGGATTCTTGAATGGAGAAGAAGTGTTTAACCAGCCTTGGTCCTTCAGATGAGAGCAAAATCCTTCTTGTGCTGCATAGTTACTCAGAAGTTCACAGAACTTCATCATGTCCTCAGGGTGTGATTTCATTCATGATTTGGAACTTCTACAAAGACAGAGGGATCTGGGGCAGTTCAGCCTGGGAAACCCTAGAACACCTTCCAGTACCTGAAAGGGCTGCAGGAGAGCTGGAGAGGGATTTTTGACAAAGGCATGGAGAGACTGGACAAGAAGGAATGGCCTCAAACTGGAAGAGAATAGGTTTAGATGAGATATTAGGAAGAAATTCTTCCCTGTGAGGGTGCTGAGGCCTTGGCACAGGTTGCCCAGAGAAGCTGTGGCTGCCCCATCCCTGGAAGCATCCAAGGCCAGGTTAGAGGGACTTTTGAGAAACTTGCTATGGTGGAAGGTGTTCCTGCCCATGGCAGGGGGAATGGAATGAGATGATCTTTCAGGTCCCTTCCAATCCAAACCATTCTCTGATTCTGTGATACTTATACAGCTACACTTTCTGTGTCACTACTGAAAATGGAGACACTTCATTGGTGTAGAGTATTTATTATGAAAGACACAGGAGTCTCAGGCTTCTGCCTTCACTGCTCTTTGAACCAGCTTGTGCACACACAGCAAACACAGGGTGATCTTCAAATATTTCTATCTCAGGGCCACACAAGTGGGATAAGTTTGTGCAACAAGACCAGTAAAATACACCCAACTGATCTGGAAACTTTGGTTAAATTAGAAGGAGATGAACTCTCCCGATTCAGTCTTTGATAAAAAACAGGCTCCTCTATAACCTTCTCTGAGTGTTTTGATAACCAGCAGCACAGCTCAGCTGTTAGTCTGTGATCAGGAGCTGTTTGGGAGGGGAACAGCAGAGACTGCTTCACACCAAGGGATCAACACATCTATCTGGGGCAGTCGCAACACAGCCCACAGTCCTATGTCTGTCTCGTCTCCACGCTACTCATCCCTTGCTCCCCTAAGAGCTGAGCTCCATCTGCAAACTTAAAAATGGAAAAAAAAAACCAAGCAAACTTTTTCTCTCCCCCCCCCACGTCAAATTCTGTCTGAGCAGACAGCTTTCAGAAGGCTCAGCATTTTCCGAGTTGCAGGCTCCCTTTGGATTTCTCACAAAGTGGTTGCCCACAGTCATCAGATCTGCTTGAAAACCTTTGCCTTCACCAGTAGGAAATTAGATGCACAATTGCATTTCCCCAGGGTTTTGGAATGGTCTCCGTGGCTCACAAAACAGAGCATGAAAGAGGCAGGTTTGTGTCAGAAATGCAGACAATAAATGGTAGCTCTCAGTGTGAAGATTTATTTATTTAGCAAAGTCTCAGAATGAAAAAGGACAACTTGAAAGGAAAGGGCAAATGTGATTCTTATTTCGTCCACCACATGGAACTTCTTTTCCTAATCCTTCACCATTTGAATACGACTGCTCCTGGAGGCTGCCAGGATCAGAGAGATGAAAGGGCAATCCTTCATGTAAGCACCAACCCTCCACTTTAAAAGCTCCCCATGCACTCTTTCAACTTTCAACTGCCCCCAATTATATGTTTTTAACATTTGAAAATGCTTTAGGACAGCAGGTGCCTCTGTCACTTGTGTATTGTTCACATGTCATCACCCTCTGCCTGCCCTCTCCCACTTTAAAACCTCTCCTTTTTTATGAAAATTAGCAAAATAGTAATGTCTCCCAAAGGGGGAAAGGTGGGAAGGCAGAGGAGGTGCAGTCCTCTGGTACATGCTGCCTGTTTCACAGCCTGATCTCTGTGCTCTGAGCTGCTCTGTCTAATTGCAGCTCTTCTGCTACAGGAGAAGGAGTCAAGCTGGGTACACACCTGTGCTATCAGGGCTGTGACTGCAAACCACTGCTCCCTCACCACTGAGGCTCTGCTTGCTGCAGCCAAGCCAAAAGCTGCTGCTGGGCTTCATGATTCCAACTCCAGGTAGAGTTGGCAGAGCTGGAGAGAGAGAGGTTCACACAATCCCCAAGCCCCTGTGGCCATGGGGACTGAAGATGGGGCAGTGAATCTCACCTGAGGGGATGGAGGAGAGGGAGCTGACCGTGCAGGGCAGGTGGTTTGTTTTTTTTCAGGATGGGAACACACAAAGCAACATTCTTCCTGTATAGAATGTGTGGGTAGGTGGTGCAGGCACCCTGTCTACTAAACCACTCTGAAGAAGGTGATGCTGTGATGTCCATGCCACTTATTAATTAGGCCCTGTGCTTAACGAGTGGTGAATCCCACACAAGGGGCTTCCTGGGGCTACAGCAAAGTGGGACAAAAGCTTAGCTTTCTGCTCCCTCTGATGCATTTTACACTCATAAAAACTCAGCTGAAGGTTTATCTAGTCCCACATCCATCCTCCTTGCTGTTTGAAGCTAATAAACCAAGCCTACCAAAAACAGCCAGGCAGCATCTTCTGATGAAGGCTGGATGGGCCATAAAAGACCCAGGGAGTGAACTCCTGCACCTTGGGCTACCCAACAGTGCAGTCTGTGTAGGAAACCAGAAGGCAATAAAAACACACCATTTAAAAATTCATATCTGCATAATGAGCCCTGCAACTGCTTTCTGCCAGGATGAGTCAGGCCCACACGAGTGGGGAGAGCTTTCAGAGCAATAAGGCAGCTCTGCTTGCTCCAGGTTGCTCACACAGACATTAACACTGCAGAGAGAGTTTGCAGATCACAGGGCCCTGCTGCAGAGCAGCCAGCACAGCACAGGGTGTTACATGGGCTGCCATCCTGGTCATTCTTATTAAAAAATAAATCGTGTACAGAAAGGGAGGGGTGTCTTTGTGCTGCTCTGTAAGGGCTCCTGATTAAGCACTGCTGCTTTTAATGACCCTCGAATCTGACCTTTTAGTGCCTGGCAGGGGTGCAGTGCTTTGATTTCACAGCATCAAGGGCACATGAAAAACAGATTCAGATGATTAAGTTAATCAATAAAACCTCTTGATTCCCATTTCTTTGTAGAAAACTGGATGGCTTAAGGCAACAAGGAGGGACAAAACTGTCCTGGTGTGTCTCATTACCTTGAGCCTCATCACAGATCTTACATTCATGGCCTTGGCACAACCAGTAGCTATCAAATACCCATTTTTACCTGTGGGCGAAGCCTGGGAAGGACTAATGGAAACATTGAAGTGGGAAGGAGAAAGTTTAATACCTGTGCAATTCCTGTGCAATTCCCCTGGCCATTGGCATCTGGAAGAATTTTACTGGTCCATCCTGACTTGTTACCTGCTGGAAACCCCGAGAAAGTGGAAAGATGTAATCCCTACTGCTTCCAATGCTCACCCTCCTTCCACATGTACAAAATGCCAGGTCTAAACTCCACCTGAGTATGAGGAATGGGAGGGGAAGAGAACAGCTTTTCCCGTGTCTCTCATCCCCCTCAGCCAAGCTTTCAGGAGGTGCTGCTGCAGGATGCCCTTAGAGAGCCTTCCCACACAGGTGGGTCCCTTGAGGCACATGGGAAGAGCAGAAGAAATGTGTAGGGCCTTTTTTTTAGCAGGGTAGCAGCAGTAAGGCCAGGGGGAGTCTCTCTGAATGTAAATTCACCACAGTGAAAATCTCCAAATTCCCACTGCCCTTTCTCTCTGATGGCACAGCAGTTCCAGGTGGTGTAGAATAGATCTTCAGATTGCAAGGTCAGGAGAAAATACTGCAGTTATCTAGACTGACTTTCTGTGTAATGCATACCTGAGAACTTCCTGGGAGTTTTCCCCATTTCAGGTCAAGATCCATTGAGAAAAATACCCAATCTGATTTTAAGACATGCCAGCAACAGACAACTGACAAGAATACTCCCCATTTGCTCCAATGATTACCTGCCACTGCCATGAAAAGCACAGTCTGGTCCTAGTCTAGTTTTGGCTTGTCTGGAAATCTCAGTGCCTGCACACAAGGCTGTGAAAAGGAAATTCAGGTTTAGCAAAGATGCACAAAATGTGATAGCCTTTAAGAACATCTACAGCTTGAGGAAAAGCTCTTTCACTGGGCTTGAACCCATTTATCTCAAAGACCAGCCCCTCACCAAGATATTAGACCCAAGCAGAATTTTCTATTCTCCATTTAGGTCTGTCTCTGTAGCAAAGATTCCCTTTGAAGATCTTGATCACAGAGGTTATTGCAGACACCTGTATTTCAAATACCCTGACCTACCCATTAAAATGATAACCTCAGTGTATGTTCAATAAGTGCTAACATTGCTTTGAGTTCAGTGAAGTCCCTGACTTTTATCATTTTATCCCATTTTTCAAAAACTGATTTTAGGTGTTTTGCTCATATTCCTTTTTTTTTTTTTTTTTAACTTGAAACCAACTTGTTTTACATAAGAATATTAAAAATACAGCTTTGTGATACTTTTCTCTCACCTTCCAACCCGTGTTAGCAGCTCAGGTTGCAGTGAACCCAAAGTGTCAGTTTTGGACTGTCTCAGAAGATGGAGTAGATGCAATTACTTGCATTCCTTAAAACATGATTGATCTAATGCTGTCACAGGAGAATTCACACTGGATTCTGATGGCACAGACACTGCTGAAATGAACCTAAAGTGTCAGTCTGTGACTGAGATACATAACGAAAGGAAGAATAATTTTTTTTTGAGCTTGGGTCAAAGATCTCTGATGCCTCATGGAAAATTCTGAAACATGCTTGGAGGTGATTTTGCTGACAGATAATTTTCTATATTTTTCTGTTTATTTTAGGCACAATCTTGTGCTCTCTTTGTCATCAATAGCCTACATACTTATGCAATATCCTGGGCTATGCATCCTGATACCTGCATGAGCAGAGGATCTTTGGAAGATTCACACCACACCTGCTACAATTGGGTCTTAAACCATCTTTTGCAATCTTTTTTCAGACGTGTCATTAGGAAACATATTGGGAATTTTTTGAGGGAGGGAAATAAAATTACTATTATTGTTCATCAAAAACTGCTGGCTGACTGAAACCAAAGCCTTTCAGGGAAATATCCTGATTTTGATGGTAGCCTTAGTGAAGCAAAGTGTGTTAACATTAGTGCAGAATTCAAGTGGGACACAAAGTTTTCCTCAGATCAAGCACAGAATAATTCTTCCTCAAAATGAGTGTGGCAGTTACAGGTGCATAAGGTGTAAGTAAAGATTCAGAACCTGCAGATCTCCTGCAATCCAGGGAAATGCCCTTACATCCAAGCACTTGGCTGGTTGTGACTGTCTCTTTTCCACAATTCTCCTGTTGGAGCTGTTTCCTTCTATATTGTACATAAAATGTAGTGGGGAAAGCAGAAATTCTGGAGACTCAGATCTAGGACACTCTTTCCCCAAGAACAGGGAAGAGTTTATATGTCAGCAGAACAGCAGACTTGCAAAAGAAAGCAGCAGTCATGCTGAAGTAGCCATTTGTCACTTAGAAACTGGACAAGTTCATCTGAGGAATAAAACTAGAGAGAGAAATACATCCTGGAGCTGGAAACACACTTGGGCTGATTCTCATCTCATGGACATGGCTTTATCAGGAGTATTTCAGGTCCTTTTCCCTTTGATCAGACATTTCACAGCTCCCATCTCCCATGGCAGATCAAAAGCTTCTGATCTCCTAAGAATGGAGTTTCCCCACAAGATGCACATCAGCCCTGTCTGGGATGAAAGCCACTAGGGAACAAGGATCACAGACTAAGTAGGGCAGCACAGTCCCAGCCTCCAGACCCTGATCCTGGGTAATAAATGCAAAAATAAAACATGACAATCAAAAGAAATGTTGAAGTTTTCCCACCAAAGATGCCAGAGCAGCAGCTGTGTATAAGTCAAATGTGGCTGTGGGACTTTGGCAGGAAGACCCCAGGGACTTGGTCTGCACCTCAGCTTCCCAAAGCTGTGCATTGGCCCCATCTTCCCTCATATCCACACCTCGTAAGGGATCCCATTCCCACTGGGCTCCTCCATCCACATGAGAGGCTTCTCAGTGAGGTAACCACAAAATAAACACATTCCTGGGCATTTCTAGAATGGAGTCAGACTAACAGAAAAGAAGGTGTATGAAATTTGGAGGAGAAGTTGTCTGGGGCCAAATTCTCAGCAGCTGCATGCTGGGTGGAGCTCATCCACAATGACTTCCATGGATTTATACCAGTGTTGACAATCAACTGCAGACCAAGCAGTAAGGGTAAAAAAGCATTTGTGAAAATATAGAGAGACCAAGGATACCCAGATGTCTAAAATTTGTTAAAGAAATGAGAACTGTTCACGAAGCAGCAATAATTTGGATCCCAAGAGTGTCGTGTTATGAAGCTGAGGGCAACAAGTGGCTGTGAGGTGGTTTGTTGGTTAATAAAATTGCTGACAATGAAACCACTGAGCTGCATTTATGGAAGATGGATTACCATCGCATTTGGCAGAATAAGTGGCAGAAAGACTCGAAGCAAGGTGGCATGGCAAGTCTAATCAAGTCAAACTATGCACAGCAATGACACGAGCAGACAGCAAATTACTTCCTCAGCAATTCATTTGTGTAATTGACCAAGAAAACACGGAAAACTATTGAAAAGGAAGCTGTTGCAAGAAAATTAACTAAGTGGAACAAAATGTAAAGAGCTCCTAAAAGGTCTTTGTGTTTATAAAGGGGTGTCATAGACTCTGTTTATGTCTTCACGTATGGAATAATAAAGCCATCAAGGGAAAAACTAAAAAGGTGTTGAGAAACTGCATTATCTTAAAGATTATCTTGAAAGAAAAGAGAAGAAGCACAAGCAAAGCAGTAATTTACCAACAGCATGATCTCACATCTGAAGCTATCTTGTCATAAGGAAAGTTTTCAATACAAAATCATCCATTTAAATGAAATTTTTCTCAAAACCACACTGAGTGAAGTATTTGAGTCACATTAAAACATTGCAGGTCAAGGTTGTTCCAAGAGGTTACCTGCATTTTGCAATAATTAAATAAAAGTTGTGCTCTGACCCAATTAATGTAAATATTCCAACCTGTTATCCTTCATGGGACAGAACTTTTGACTTCCATTTTTGCTATTTTCTTTATCAGAGAGAAACTTAAGGTGTGATTTAAATGAAGGAAAGAGACAGGAAGAGTGAAAACAGGCCATTTCCAACCAGCAAATGTGGCAATCCTTGGAGATTAAATCTGCAAAATCCAAATACAGAATAAGACGTTTTCAATGGTGAAAATAACTAAGCATTGGAGCAGAATGTTTCACTATAGTATAGTATATCATCGTCTGACCTTTGGAAGTGAAGATGAGATATTTTAATAAAATGTACGCTCCATTTCAATCATGAAGGAGCTGGCTCCAAGAAGAAATAAACTTTTCTGTGCTGGAGACCAAACCAGGTAATTACAACGTCTTGAAATCAATGAAATGTGGTAGCAGGATGATACCTGTTGTTGGTAGCATCTCTTTACTGAGCCATTTTGGCATGCTGGACAGGATGAGACTTTCCTCTGGGTGAAGAAGGGATTGAATTTTGTGTTGTGAGTGGAAAATTGCTTCTGGGTTCACAAATGAGTTGGTAAAAGAGTTTTGGAAGGTTTTCTTTGAACCAGATTCACTGCAAAGATCAGTCCTACACGGCAGCTTACAAAGCCAGTTAAAGTGGTTTTGAAGCTGGAATTGTGCCTTTTCTCTCTCACTGTGCAGAAGTGCCAGCTGTGTGTCCTCCCAGCTCAGTGGGCACTGCAAAGGGCAGGTTTGAATGCACTTATTTGATCAAACTGCTTTCCCCTAAAGTAGTTTCAATGTGTTCATTTAAAAACAAAAAACAAACAATAACAAAAAAACCCCATAACAAAACAAAACAAAAAAAAACCAACCAAACAAACAAAAAAAAAGGTGTAGGGTTATTGCACTGTAAAAAACCTTGAGGAAAAAACAGGCTCCCAGTAGTGCCAGCAGGTCTGGGAAACCCTCGTGGCATGGCTTTTAACTATTTCTGGTAATATAATCCAGTTCTGGATTATCATATTAAAAAAACCTTTTGTACTGGTATCTCCATCACTAGAAATTCTTAACTGTGAAATGGAGATTGTGCTGTCCTTGACACTGTCCAGAAATGTGTTTCCACATGGAGTTTGCCAGGGGTGTGCTTTATAACCAGGTATGACTCCTGTCTGTGCTGGAAAACTGCTTAAATATTTTACTTTCTAAAAAATGGTGAACAAAAAAATAAAGGGACATGGGATGCAGTTGACATTACCACCCCAATTTAAACTGTAAGGAGACACTGTGCAGAGTTTCTGGCATCGTTTCAGACCCCATTCTTGTACCCAAAAGCTTTTCAGCTGTGATCACACTAACAATCTTGTAGGGCACATCTTAATTGTGTGAGCAATTCCCAGAAGCGAGGTCAGGAGTTTGTAACAATTACATTAACTCAAGTGGAAAGATCCTTGCAGGTACCAACATCACATTCCTGGATGGAATCCTGCCTGTGCTGTAGCCACTCCTCTGCTGTCAGGGGTACACAGCTCTGCCCCTGCTCTCAGAGAACAGCTTGGAGCCACCACAGAGAGGAGTTTATGATGGAGCTCCAGTCATGGGAATGAAATATTGCAATGACCCCACTGTGAAGATGGAAAACACTGGATAGTGGGGAAAATTTTAAGGCCTGATACAGGACTGGTACAGAGAAAGGTATATTAATAACATTCTAATTAAGCTGAAAAATCACAACAAAACTATTTTCAATTACTTCCTATTATGCCTTTAGTTAGGGCAAAACACACTGCCATGTGGCATTTTGATTTTAAGATGGGCAAGGAAAAGTAGCAATTAGTAAGGACAACTGCAAATAAATGCAAAAATAAAGAGCTCTTATGCCTTTTGCAAGTCCAGAACACATCCCAAGCTAAAAGTTTATCACAGAGGAGATACAGAAGCTGCAGAAATCCTTCCATTCCTGACTAAATTCACTCCTCCTCAGAAATAAGCAGAGGCACTGAGTGTGCAGTTGCAGTTCAGTTTAGGTGTTGCCTTGAACAGATGATATTGCACAAAGCTTGACTTTGAGATATTTTTAAATCAGATGCTAGACAGAATTATTTAGGAGTAGTCACAAGGCAAATATCCATGAGACCTGATCCAAGATGGGAAATAAGACAGTGAGGCTCTCTCTTTTGCTTCTGAAGCCATGGGCTTGGTCTGTGATGGGGAAAGGGTGATAAAACCAGGATAAAAAGTGGAATACAACATTTTGGGAGCCACACTCCATGCAGATTCTGAGCACATCGTTGTCTCTTGGCAGACTTAAGTGGATTTGACTTAAGACAGACATTGCTGGGGACAGAGCTGTCAGTTCACTGTCTGGACTGTGTCTGCTGTCTCCATGTGGCATGGAGGAGTCTGAGTGCAGGCTGAGGCTTTTCCCCCAGACAAATCTCATGGTGCTGGCTGGTGCCTGCAAGGGTGTCCTAGGCCACCAGGCTGACCCCGGGAAATGACCTGGAGCTGCACTTGCAGCATGGACATGGCCTGTTCAGTGTCAGTCACTGCTCAAAATATCCACAGGAGCAGGGCAAGACCTGGGAACACGACTGGGAAGAGGAATGGATGAAAATGTGAGAAATAACACTGTCTGTACAAAGCTCTTCCCTCACCCAGGGCAGTTTTATACAGCATTAAATGCCTGGAATGGATAATATTTCCACACTGGATGGAAAAAAGAACCCTTTTTAATCGTCTCAAAACCCACATCACCACTCAGTCTGCATTTTCTTTCACTTAGCCCTGTTCACTCTTATTACCTTGGGTTTTTTTTTTATACAAACCTTAGTAATATTTTTAAATGGTAGAAATTACAAACTCAAACAGAGTCTTTCGTAACACTTTCTTCAAAAGCAGCTCAGCTAAAAGTTTCTTACTTCAGGTAATCCAGGGGAAAATATAGAGACAAAACCTCATAGGAGATTCTAGTAAAAAAAAGGAAACCACATACCAGGAAAATCAATTTTAAAAAAGTCTTTTGCAGCCAAAGCTTCTTCTTCAGAAAGCTGCTAACAAAATTACTTCATTTTATTTATCCCAAGTGAAGGTTTCTCCTATGGGGTGTTTGAGTTAGAAAGGAAGTGGCTGCAGGAAAGGGTAGAACTGGGAATTTCTGATTCCTCTAAAGCACAAACTGATAAAAAGCTCTACCAGGTACTGAGCAGGGGCTTAGAAAAAAAATTATTCTGACCAGTGAAAATTTTGGGAATGCCCAGGTGATCCTGCCGTTCTTTGGGATAAAATTAAGGCTCAGTATTTTTTGCTTTGGCAGAGAGAAGAGCCCATGGCTGATTGCATGAAGGATGCACAGCTGGACTCTGGCAAGCTGAAGGACAGGCACTGCCCTGCCAGCACGAGCTAATCCTGCCTCTTCTGTCGTCTCTAATTGCTCTGAGGATTGAGATGAGGAGCTGTTCCAGCTCTTGGAGGAGACATTCCATTTTATAATCAGCCTTTGGGCAGAAGGAACAGGCAGGCTGATCCTCTGGGCTGCCAAGCAGCACCTCAGTGGTCGGGTGCCTGGTGTTTGGTGGCCAGCTGGGCAGCAGCAGAGCTCACCTGGCCCTTGCAGGGGGAGCTGACACAGCTGGGCACAGCCCTGTGCCTCAGGGGAAATGCTGAGCCAGGTTAACTCTGATCTCCTTTGTCCTGGGGCACATCAGGACAGCCACAAGACCTGTTACTTACACAGGTAGAGTATGTTCTTTAAAAGGATCATGTTCTTCATAGTCCCTAAATATAGGGCAAGATGTGTTATTCACTGTGCATCTCCTGACAAAAACTGTGCCAGATATTGGGGCCAATACAGTTGCTGCTGCCTGTTTTCAGTGCAACTAAGAGCACTCTAAAAATAGAAACCAGTCAAAGAACCAAAACCCTACAGCAGCCTGCGTCACTGCTGTATATCTTCAAACCATGGCAATATGAGATGATAAATAAAAAAGGGAGAGAAAACCTCCAGGCCATAAAAACAGAGAAAAGGCATAAGCTTCTAAGGGGAAAAAAAATCCTTCTCAAATGTTGCAATTTTAAATGAAAAACAACAGAACATTAAGATTAGCATTTTATTTATTCCAGGACACAGAGAAATAGTCCAAGTGTCTAAAGAAACAAATGTTGTGGCCTAGAAAGTGTTTCCTATAAAGAAGTGCACAGAATTGTTTAGAGCCTTGTACCATCTTACAGCTTGGGGACCAAAGATCCTCCACCCCAAAACCAACATCAGACCTGATTTCTTTGAAGTTCTAGCCCATGTTTTAGAAGGCTGTTTAATCAAGCCTAGGATGGTGATGTTCCTATGTATTTCCTCATAAGCAGTTTCAGTACTGAATAATCCTTATTATCCAAATCACACTCTCTCTTTTCAGCACGAATTCGTCTGAGTTTCCTGTTCCACTTCTTTGACCACATTCTGTCTTCATTAGTTTGAAGACCATTCCCCAGTCTCAGAGGCCATCCATCTGCAGAGATGGAAAACTAACTCACCTTCAAGCTCAGCCTCTCCAGGGCACAGTCCCATGCCTAAAGACATTTCTGCAGCTCTTTTCTAAGTTTTTCAATCCCTGTTCCCAGGATGGATACCAGAACTCAACATGTTTCAGCAATGGGCAGCAATCATGGCTTACATGGACTCCAGATACTGGCTCCCAGACCGGCCTCTTTCTTTCTCAATGGGAAAATAATGAATATTCTGTCTGCTCCCTCTCCCACCCTTGCTGTTAGACACAGTCAGGCAGTCAGCAGGGTTGCTGCCCCAGCCAGCACAAAGTGATTATTTTTCTCCTTTTTTATGCTAACCCAACTGCTCTAAAAAAAACTAGAAGTTATTAATTCACCAAACAGTTTTTTAGCAATAAGGGGGCAAACAGGGAGTTGTGTTGTTTTCCTTTCCTTTCCTGGTTACTACCCATGGTACCATGGGCAGAATCTTTATTGACTGTATGGAAATGGGAGCCCTGCTGCACCATCTCTTTGTCCTGCAATATGAATGCTAAATTTAAATGTCATTAAAATTACAACATGGAGTCTGAAGCATTCTAAACAGAGCTGGTTAACTAGAATCCCAGAAAAAGCTGTTTCTGGAAAATAGTGTTTACTTACTCACTTTCTTTTTAATAGCATTATCAATTAACTCTTCAGAAAAGAATTTTAGGAAAGAAAGACCTCAATCACAGCTCCAAATTTGTTATTCTGCATTTTATTCTGCATTTTACATCTATGTTAAGAATGTGACATTTTTTTGTGTAAAAGCTACAGAGGAGAGCTTTGTGCCCCTGTAGGAAATTGAAATACAAAATATAAACAGTTGTGCTTGGTAAGGTTTATCGAGTCCTGTAAATTAAAATTTCTTCTCAATTCCCACTGCTATTTCTAGGCTGCTGCATAACAACAACAAAAATATTGTGTGGCTAAAAATAGGTCAATGAAAATTACATTGTCCAAACGGAAACTAACAGCAGAATTGATGGTAAAAACCACTGAAAATCAGTAATGTATTATAAAGGCTTCCTGGACAAATTAGGTAAAAGCAAGAATATCAAGACCTTTCATGCAAATCTTTCCTCAAGGGCTTCAGTAATTTTAGAGAAAATGGAAACCCAGCCTGGCTGATAATTTTTCAGTTTTGGGGAAACAACCATGTTTTCTCCCTGCCTCACCTCTCACTTTTGGGATTTTGGCTGTCTCAGCTTTAGCATCAAATGTAGTAGAGGAGGGGACTTTTTAACCTAAATTGCAAAAGAACAAAAGTCTCACTGATTTTCAGTGTATCAACTGTCACCCAAGACACCTGATTTTGAGAATCATCAATTCCTTGTTTGTGGTTTTTACAATGGGATTTTCAGCCCTATAGACTCTTTGATAGCAGCTCAGTGTCTCAGAAGAAAGCATCTCATTCAGTCCACCAGTGACCACTTCTAATCACAGTCACAGAATGGCCTGGGTTGGAAGGGACCTTAAAAATCACCCAGTTCCAACCCTGCTGCCATGGGCAGGGGCAGCTTCCACCAAACCAGGTTGCTCCAAGCCCCATCCAACCTGGCCTCTCTTAGGTTTATAAATGGAATTAGTGAGGTTTTCAAATGTTAGCACAGTTTCAGGCATGAACAGTTAAGCTGACATTTTTTGTTGAAAACTCTATGGGTATCAAATTAAAGCAAAATGAGAACTCAAAAAGCAGCTGTCCCAGATGCCACAACACCAAGGAATTGCATGAATGCACCTCTCTACATCCACTGGCACACTTTCAAGGTACAGATAAATATCTATTAATGTGATAATATATGTATCTTTCATGGTGACAAATTTCAACAGTTTTTTCCTTGATTTCTTATGCTCCTGTACCTGGGGTTGTGTCTTCTGAAATATACAACATCAAGCACAGAGGAATCTTGAAGAGTTTCTCCAAAAGTACTTCAGAACCCTCTGCAGTACCAGTGCTATTCTATTGACAGAGCTTCCCTATCAGGGTATTAAAAAGTAAGGAAAAAAAGGGTTTTTTCTTAAACCTGCCTTCTCCAGTATCACTAAGCCAAACACAACTGAGAAATCACATTGCTGCAGGACTGAGGAATGGAAAATACATTAAACAAACAAGAGATCAATGAAGGGAAAGGATGAAATGTTGCCTAACTGATGACTGGAAGCCCAATGTGCCAGTGGGAGGCAATGGATTAATTGTAGTTTATAGCCATGAGTTTAAAGACAAAAGCAGTCCCAAATTGTTCCCTGAACTAGAAAGGGATGTGTCTGACTTCAAATGTGAAATTTTAGATGAGGACACTTTATTGAAGATTATATTGTGATCCTGATTATAAATTCCCCAGGTTCTCCTGGGGCTAATTTGCAAAGGTTTATGTGCAAGTCTAGTGCTGGGAGATGAGAACACGACGTTGTTTAACACACAAAGAAAACTTAACCAGGATGCTGTGATCCAGGGACTTCAGGAACACCAAAGATAAAAATACCCATTGAGCTTAGAGCCACAGATCTTACAAAGATGGCTCAAGAAAAGTCACTTTTAAGGCTACCTTATATGTTGCAGAAATCAGTTTGTTACTAAAGCTGATAAAAACATTTTGAAGAGAAATTGAGGGAATTAAAATACCTTCTGATTGTTAGGGTCTTTTTTCCCATAAAAAGAGGGATTCTGCTTTTTTTTTTAAAAAAAAATCAATGTACTAGAGAAAATGGAAAACCAAAGCATTTTTATTCTGAAAATTTATTAGATTTAGGCCCAAAAATGACACATGACAGGCTTGATGTTGAAATGCCACTTGCTCTTTCCATCTCTCCAGTCTGGGTTTCCTGTGGAAAGCACGGAGATGGGATTCAGGAGCCTTGGGAAGGTGCTCTGGTTGGGGGATGGTCAGGAAGCCTCGTGAGAGAATGGATGCACCAAGTGTTGAACTGCAGCTCCCACGTTGTTCTTCAGCAGCATTTCCAACCAGACTGGGAGGAGGAAGTGAGGGCGTGTTTGCTTTCTTTTTTCTTTTTTAACAGGAAGAAAGAAATCCCTAAAAAATTCACTTGTACTGGCTGAAAAATTAAGAACCTTCCGTAGGAAAGCCTTGCATCCCTCTCTGATCCCCTCCCCATTTGTCTGACCAGATTTCTTGGGTCCTGGTGTGCTGGTGCAGTGTTTCTTTTTAGAGAGAAAGAGGAGACTGGAGTCTGTCATATCTGAGGGAACTGGGTTAGACACAAGAGACAGATGACAGGGGTGGTTGGGCATGGTGCTGGCAGGGTGTCAGGGGGAGCTGGGAGGGGGTGGGAGCCATCTGCCTGGAGAAGAAGGTTGCTGAGATGGAGGTAAAGGGGGTGGCAGAAGGAGAACAAGCCTGTACTGCTCCTCAGAAATACTTCTGGTTTAAGTTTGGGAGTGGAGTAGATGTGGACTCATCCCCACATGCAGGGGAATTATTAGTGGTGCTCGATATGAGCTTATTTTCCTTGGAGAAAAGGTGGGTGAACTCACCCTGGGGAAGCTGAGAAGGCTGTGGCAATATTGAATCAACCTGCAGGGAAGTCGATTTCAGCTTCAGAAAAGCTTCAAGTGGGTGATTCATGCTCCTTCTAAGCATACAAGCCAGAGGGCCTAATCACAGGGATCTGGATGGCAACCCAAGATTCCTTCCCAGGTCTGAGTTATCCTTTCCTTGCATGCATCATTCATCCCCACATAAGCAGCTTCAGAGAGAAAAGCTTCAGGTGTGCCTGTATCTATAACCCTAGATGGGAAAGTCAGCAGAAACCCAGTCCTTGCAAGTTTTCTTGCCTTACAAAATAGTAGGGATGCTCATGAAAATGGATGTGCATTCCTAGTTCATACCAGCTCAGAAAAATCATAGGGGAGAACCTCCAGCCAGGCAGCACTCAGAGAATCCCAACTGCAACATCAACTTGAGGAAAGCAGAGCTCTGAACCACGTGGGAAAATGAGCAGCTTGAAGAGAATAGAGAATTCAAGCAATAATTGATAAGGAAAGTGGCATTTTCTGTGATGTTCAAAATTCTGAACTGTACACAAGTGTTCTAATATGAAACTGAGAATTCAGTGTCAGGCAAAGCAACAAAACATCACAGAGGTGCAGGACACTCAGCACTATCCAAAAAATGAGAAGCCTTGGTCAGCAGACCTGTGGTGGTGTGAGATGAGCACAGACGTCTCAGCTGGGTCTGTGTGAGTCTTTCCTACCTGATGAAAGAAAAAATATGGCAAAACTAAAAAATATCAAGTTTTAGAATAACTTGGAGCAGAATGCTTCAAATCTTATAGGGACCAAGAATGCTAGAAAGGTAGAAGACAAAGGGGTTTTAGGGAAATTTTCTTAATGGAAATGTAGCCACAGAAATAGAGATTTGATTTCTCCTCCTCTGGACAAATGGATGAGGAGGATGGGAAAGGTTGAGGTTCAGCACCCTGAGCCTGTCTGGTTCACAGCCAAGCTCTTCATACATCAGGTCTCTGACACAGGCAAGGCACAGACCTGGAGAGTTTTCTCCTGCCAGCCCAGCCAGAGTCCTAAACACTGGCAGTGGAGTCTCCATCCCTGCTCCCCTTATCTCCTCCCTAAAGAAAATATCATTATAAACAGCTCACCTCTATGAAAAACTGTACTTGTGAATACACTGTTTCATCAAAATTATCAAAATTCACTGTATTTGTGATCTCAGGATCAACATAACATTCAAACATATGCTGAAATCCTACTGAGGACAAACTGCATGGTACAGCCCACTCTGTTCCACTAAGTATTTGCATTAAATAAAATTAGACCAAGGGTGGCAAGCTTGTGTATATGGCAGCTCATTTCTCCTGTTGCTGGAATTCATAAAGCCCATCCCCATTTGGAACTCTTTAAACAGACATGACTGTATCACATTCAGCTCAAGGGAAAGACTAAGCAAGAGAGATACAGGTGGCAGATGTGCAACCTTTCTGCTCCTTAGTAATAATTTTTGTATGGTGTGAGCCAAATACACAGTTTCTTTTTCAAACACACTAAATAGAACAACAAACATTGAATTATCTCAATTTTAAAAGAATAAAGCTGGTTTTACTTATATCACAATCTGAAAACACTGAAAGGGGGGGTGGGGAAATAACTGGAGATCTTATCAAATTCTCAATCCCCAAGTAAATTTAAGACAAAATCCATGAAAAGTTATCTTTGCCGAGAATTCACGGTGCTGGATAAACCTGTCTTGGACAGGAGGTCTCATCTCATGGAAAAGAAGATAAAATTGCTGCCACAAAGGCAAATATAAAATTTCATTTGGGGATTAATGCAAGCACCCAGTGCAGAACAAACCTTCCTGCAGTCAGAGTGAGTGGAAACTGAAAGAATCCATGTGTCATGTCCCAAAAATATTTTGGAATTCTATAGCAGAGTGGCCTGTTTGAACCACCACCAGCAAAGCCACTGAAGAGCAAGAAGGGCCAAAGAACCCCAGGGGACATAAGGGCACATCTGTGAGTGACATGAGTGCTCCAGAGTGTGTTCAGGTAAATAATTTGATCAATACTTGCAGAAATGAACACTTCCTCTCACATAAGGGGAAGCAATCAAAAAAAGAAAGAAATAAATTTGTGCGGCGACGTGTTCTCAATGATTAATTCAGCTAGGTCTAATCCAATTCCACTATTTAGTCTTCCCATGTCCTACTGATCTGAACTGCTTTTCCTCCACCTCCCAAGAAATCCTGTAAAAAAAAAAGCAGAGGAATGATTAATTTTTTAGTATGAGACAGCCTGACCTTGTACTCCATTAAGCAGAATGTTTCCATAGTTTCCATGTAATTTGTCATGGATGAGTTCACCTATGTACCAAACAAACTCTTTATATTAGCAGAACTGTGTGGAAAATAAAATCCGTATTGCTTCTATTTAAAGGAAATACGAAGACCCGAGCAAAACTTCAAAAAACAAACATCCACATGCTCTGTAGATGGCCAAAGCCCACAGGACTTTTTGTTCTGTCTCCCTGTGAAGTTGGAAGGCTCCTCACCAAATGAACAGACGCTGTGACATCCTGAGCATTTCTGAGGGTGTGAGTGCAGCAGAAACACCTTAGGAGAAAGACTGGATCCACTGTAATCAATAGGATTTGGGCCATTGGTTTCTAAGGATCATAAGGCTGTGTGGCAACTTGTTAGAATTTAATTTCAGACCTTTCATTAAAGGTTTAGCACCAGAGGTCCCATTTATGCTGCTTTCCTGGCAGCATTACATGCTGTGGCTCCTCTGGGGATTTACAATTGTGTTTGCAGGTCTCCTTCCTGGGGAAGGCAAAGGGAAAAGCTTGGAAAAGTCCAGCATCCCATCCCATCCCATCCCATCCCATCCCATCCCATCCCATCCCCATGGTTGGAAGAAACCAACAGAGGAACAAGGCAAAAGAAAAGGCAGGACCACAACATGAGCTGGCTCAGGTGAGGATGCCAGAACCCACACTTAAAAAGGAATGTTGGGGTTTTCTCCCCTAAATTTGCAGAAGGAGAATAATTTGTAGTGAAATACAGCAAACACAGGCAGAAATGAAGTTCTGTGCTAAGTTTCACAGGCCCAGATGAAAGATGTGCGATCTTCCCACATCTCTCTGTGCAAAACACATGAAGCTGATTTGAGCATTGTCTCAGAAAGCACCCAGGAGCACTGAGGGTATGTGGACTCCCAGTTTTGGGAGTTTCAAAGAAAAGACTGGATCTTTTTTATAAAGATAACAGGAGAACAGATTATGCCATTCTTTCTTAAAGTATTGGCAGCTGATTTAGGAGATAAAAGTATATTGCAGTCTTCAAATTCACCTCCAAGCCAGATGCAAATGCCAGCTGACAGAAAAGGAAGTATTTCCACATTAGAACAGATCCTTGGGCAATGTAAAATGACTGAACTCCATCAATTTCAAAAGGGCAGCATCAGTTTAATCAGACAAGGATTTATACAGGGAATAATGCTGCAGAACACCCAGGTAGGTGCTGTGCTGGAAATGCCCAACCAGGGGGCCAACACCTTTTGGGAAAGTGATAAACAAGAAATTGCCTTTGCTAAGATCAGGAAATTTTCTGCTGTCTTTAAGAAATCAGTGATTCCTGTACCAATTCATAGGCAAAAGCCACTGCAACACAGATGCTTATTGGCACTCTTGAAAGACGAAACAAAACGATGCAAAACCATCTGAAAAGCAAGAACTGTGCAAAGTCTTATTAATGTGAAAAAAATTTCCCCACCTGCAAACTTGTCAAGAGTTTTGATATGACAAATTTTGATTGGTGAAATAAATATTTCTGCACTGTGAGCGTGTGGATGTGCATTCCTCTCTAACTTCATTGTGGCTTTAGGTTCTGTGAACCATGGTAGGGAAATGATTGATTTCAGTGATGGTAACTCAATTCTACATCAGCATCGAGTCGTCAATCTTCTGGCACTCCTAGAAAAAAAAGAGCCAGAATAATGTTCTATTGATGTTCTGTAGAGCTTCTCCTCTCTGATGTTATGTATTATTGCTGCAGTTTCTTCCAAAATTGTGAAGATCTTTATTGTTTACAAAGTGAATTATGCTTTCATATCTTTTGCCTTATGTTTTCCCAATTGCTTAGCAACAAATCTGCACAAAGAACAAAAAAACCAGAGCATTCTCTCTTTTGTGTTGTACATCAGCAGCATTGCTGGAACAACAGTGACCTCAGACAGCTGAACACCCAGCACACATTTGGTCTGTTATCATAATCTTGGTGTTCTGTAAAGGACCTATACATGTTAATATTGAAATATTGCCTTTCTGAATCTCTAACTGCTCTAGTCCTGGGGCTACAGCTTTGTGAGCACTGTCTTTCACATTCAACAATTTAAAAACTGCTATTCATCTCCAGTTCTTACTTTTCAAGAGAAATCAGCCCAGTTCCAGAACTTGAGGTAAATCAGAGCTGTCCTAGGTTGAAAAATCCTGTAGTTACTGTTCCAACAAGTTCATACACATAACACTGGGAAGATACCTCTGTAGCTCTAACCAGCATATAATATCTACAAAATTTGCATTTATTGTTGTTATTTTAGACCCAAACAACCACTGTGATGCTAATCATGCAAGAAACAATTTTTTTTAACCTTGACAGCTGTATCTCCTTTCTTCTTCTTTATCCTACAGGAAGTCCAGTTTTCTCTACTGACAATTTTTAATGCTAAATGAGAGGCCAACAGCTGTAAAACTCTTGTATTTAGATATTCTGTCCTCCCAAAAATATCTAAATGAAGAAAGACGAAATGGGTGAAGGCAATGCACAAGTAGTATGGGGAGCAATGGGAGAAAATATCCCAAATAATGTGAAAACAAATGAAATCTCAAAAAAACCACAAAGGGTCGAACTGGAACATCAAGAAGGTGCCAGCCCTACATTGCCAAGGGAGAAGCACTGCATTATCTAATATTATTTTCTGTCTTGAATTTTAATGAACATCAAGCTGCCATCTTCAACGAAATGCATTCCCAGATGGGAAGGTTAAATAGGTTTACAGGCTTATATTGGTTTTAGAGTGCACCAAGTCAGATGACTGCTAAGATAGGCTGGTGCAGCTCAATCAATCTTTAATACAACTGAGGAGATACACAACAGTGTGTACCCTCAGCACTGCTTTGATGAGTTTGCCAATGGCTAGAACTTTTAACAATAGCCTGCTGTGATATTTTGGTTTGGTGGGGGGTTTTTGCTGCTCAGGTGATAAATGCTCCAAATTTCCATGCTGAAACCACGTTCCCTCTCTGCCCTGACCCTTCTCTGTGTGTGTAGCTCTGTTCTGGTACAGCTCCACACCAGGTAAAACCCCAAGTGGAGTTCCCCTGTTGTTGAGAAATTAAGACCTTTCACTGAAAATCTATAACCATGTTCAAAGCAGAAGTCCTAGAAAGTTGTGTCTGTTACTAAGGACCAAACACTTCCAGTTTATAAAGTCCTTTTCTTTAGCATTTGGGAGACAGCCATCTCATCCCTGCTAAATTAGCATAGTGGTGCTTTTCCAGCTTTGGACAGGCAGCATTTAAATGGCTTTTGGGAATGAATGCATTTTCTGGATTTTAATGAAAACATATTTTCATATATATATGTAAATATGCATGTGAATATATAAATACATATGAATATAAATACGGTAATATAAAAAACACAGAACTGTTAGTGGCTCATGTTGTCCATTTCCACTGCTCTCATTTTATGTTTCCAAGTCCATTTAATTTTTTCATGGAAAGTAGATCTTCCCAAGAGAAAGGGAATGGCCAAATATGCTGGCAGAGCTGGGCATCCTTGCAGGGAGGTCTCTGGATGCTGAGGATCCAGAATGATAAAGCTGTGTAAACCCAAGGGAAGAGTTTTCAGATCCCTGGAGGCTTTAACTCTAAAGAGCAGAACCCTTATTTCTTTACCTTGAAATGTGAGGCAACCTCCTCTGAACTTACTCAATGCACTCAGTGCTTTTAGAGCACAATACATGCATTGACAAAAGGTAGGTGAGCAATGTTTGTATGGGATTCTGGTAAGCACAGGATGTACACCAATACTCCAGGACATAATTAATTGCCAACAATCAGCCCTGATAGCATGGCTTCAGTGCAGGAACTGAGATCTTCTCCTGCCTTTAGACAAGGCTTGTAATTCACAGGCTAGCACAAGCTGCAGTTTTGCTAAGTGAAACAATTATCAGGACATGCTATTACACACAGTTCAACTCCAGAACACTCGAAAAAGGTTTGGGCAGGGTTGTGGATCTGTGATATTGTGTAGTTTTGGCATAAGCCTTGTATGAGGACTGATCTCGGGTTCCATCCCTTTAAAAATGGGACAGAAAACACATTTTTTTCTGGAAGTCACCACCAGACTCCAAGTTTTCCCCTTGTTCATGCACTGAGCATCACTGATGGCCACACTGACAAAGAGCAGCCAGGAACTGACCTGGCTCTGCTCAAGACTCAGCCGTTCACAAGCAGGGAGAGCAGGGAACAGAGGTGTCAGACAGAAGCTGTGCTCCATATTTCTCAGAAAAAGACCATGCACACCTGGAAACAGGTGTGGGTAGCCCAGGAGAAAGAGTCTTCAGTGTGCTAGCCCTGCTCTCTGCATTGGAAAGTGTCCTGACAAGAGTGAGAGACCTTCATTTGTGCCAAGAGAACCAGACACTGCTGGAAACTCTAGTTCAAACCACAATTCAGCTGTGGATGGGCTGCACAACCTCACAGAAATTACGTGGATCTGACAGAGATCTCAGCTTCCTCAGCTGTAAATGGAAATTATAACTCCACTTCTGTTCCCTGCAGAGTTTAGCAAGGCTCAACTCCAGTGATGACTGCAAGGTGCTGCCATTCAAAGAAAGAACATGAACGCCTTACACAGCAAGCGAAAGTGTTTGCCATACACTCAGTGCAGTTCACTGCTGCCCATTCTGCCTATTCCTGTGTCTGGAAAGGTGTCTGCATATCTGTGGGAAGTACTGGACGCTCAAGGATACCTCCCAGAAGTGCACTAGAGCAAGTTTGGGTGCAAACAGCTCTGCCCAACAGCAGAGGCATTTCTAAACTAAAGCAGATATCCTCACTCACCCCATGTGCACGCTAAAAGAGCAAACAATTCATATTCTCTAACCCTTTTCCACATCTTCGAGTGCAGGTGAGGGCCATAAGGACTTACTCCAACAGCTCACTTAGTGATGAAACACTCTTTCAGACTAAAAGCTGAATGAACCACCCCTCCAGGCACATACTCACAGCAGCATTTAAGCAGCCATGTGAAAGCAAATATCCTTATTTGCAAAGCAATCACAGCTATGGAAAGTGTACCTGAATGGTATGGGCAAGGTAATGTGGCAAGACAAATTGTTCCCCAGGGGAACCTTGCATTCCATGAACATTACCTTTGCATAGAGTTGATTACTTCCAGCACCGTGTAAAAAGGCTGGCAAAGAGTCCTTCAATAGCTGTTATTAGTCCTGATTTACAAGAAATCTATAGTAATTTTTTAAGTATTGCAGGTTGGGAGAAGACATTATAGTGCAGCAACCTGCACACAAATATAGACTTAGAAAAACTCATGCTGAGCTTCTTGATGCAGCTTCCCTTGAATTGATTCACCTGATACAGAGCTTGGGGTTTGCTGTTTTCAATAATTCTGCCCTGCTTTTGTTCACTTCTCTAAGTGTGATGAGTCTGTTGATTCCTTCCAGCAAACTGAGCAGTCATTGCACATATACAAGGTTAGGAGCATGTCTAGTTATTTCTTATACAACCCAAGAGGTCTTTACCTTCTTTGATGTTTCTTCAGCAAAACAAACAAACCTTGGCTTATTAGAGCAAGGCTCCCTAGCCTGAAAGATCAAAGGACCCTTAGCAGAAGAACAAGCACAGAGAAAAATCTCATACCCACACATATTTCAGGTACCTGAGAATAATTCGTTCATTTTGAAAGCCTTCAGGACCTGCCAAGATCCCCATGTGCAACACCCCACAGGTTTGGGAGGGATGTTTGTAATCAACAGAGAGCTGAAGAGGAGCTGAGCAGCTCTGAAGGCATTCTGAGCCAGCAGAACACAGCCTGTCACCAGCAAGATCTCATCCCTTCAGCCACCAGGCCACAGGGCAGCTCTGGGCTGGGAGCAGAGCACAGGCTGTAGCAGATGACTACAGGGCCACTAAGAAGTTGTATATTTGGTCTGGTTTTCCTATTCCAGGCAGGACCCCACAGAGTCCAACTTCCTCTATGCAGAGACCAAGCTCCCACCAGTCCTAAAGGTGAGGTGAGATTTGGTTGCACCTGGGTTTATCCACAGGCTGTTGGTTACCCAGAGTGGGTCATCTAAAATCTGTTTGAGACATGTCCAGAGGAGAATTTTTGTCATCATGGTTTTACCACCTCCTCTGGTCCACGGTCAAAGGTCCCCATCCCTGGGGGTGCTCAGGGAAAGGCTGGAGGTGGCACTCAGTGCTGCTCTATGGTTGGCAAGCTGGTGATCAGCCAAAGGTTGGACTTGATGATCCCAGAGGTCTTTTCCAACCTACCTGATGTTCGATGGCATCTTCAGAAACATGCTGGCCATGGGGTTAGCACACCCAGAACTCAAATCCTGCAAGGACAGGCACTGCTTATTTCATAGAGCTTTGCACAGTAACCACAATTCCTCACACGAGGCTTCCACCACTGCAGGGTTCAAACCTGGCTCTGCTCAGGTGGGGAAAACTGAGAACATGAAGTAGCAGAAATGGTATTGATGGCATGAAGAGCTGCCACTAGATTTTCAGGGACTGAAGGGAGGATGGACAAATATAGGAGAGGTATTAAGATAAACCCTGTCCTAGCAGTACTTGGAATAGTTTGAATTTTAGAAAAAGGAAGTAAATCCACAGTTATTGTCCCAATTCCTTCTTGCTGACTCCACACTACTCTAAGTACTATGGCTGGGTGAGTCATTCAGGAGAAATTGGTAATTTGACATTGTTGACCCATTTCCGTTTCACAAATCACTTCCACCATCATATTTTAATTTACTTTTTTTACAGTTACATTTCTGCAACAGTCTTTCTCAACTTCTGTCAGGGTGCTGACTGCTCATGCATTATTTATTGTTCAGCAAATAGAGTGTACTGATTTGTCACCCAATCTTGAAGGTGCTGTGGAGGTTCATGGGTCAACTCCAAAATGAAGAGCAAGTAAGATTTGTTTTGTTAATTTTTACCTTGGTAATTTCAGATGAGACTCACAGATACTTAACTGATTTCATTAAAAATATTTTTAACCAAAAGTTTGGGTTATCAGTAAATGCAGAAAAATAATTTAAAAATTGTGGAAACCATCAGAGAAGGATCTAAGACAATTTTGCTGAAATATGCCCTTGTGTGGATTTTTGCTCTGCATGTGGTTGGTGGTCTTCTCAATCAGCATTTTTACACATTCTTGGAAATAAAAATGCATGCCAATAATTCTACATCTAATTTTATAATATTTGCAATCAAAATACCCAAGTAATTTACCAACAATACTAAAAATACATCTCCCAAGCCTTTATTCTTTATAACCTATAAAAGGTACAACCATCAATTTCGACATTATTTGGTACATTACTTCTTTGCCACGTTGCTATCATAATCATAAAACGTGATTGATGCACCTTCATCCACTGTGTCTTTTAGACAGGTTTATTGACTAAGCTACAAATGCTCCAACTCAAAGGCTGTGCTCCTTTTGCAGAGGAATATTTTATCAGCACACGTTTCAAAGTGAAAAACCTATTGGAATTCCATCTCTAACCTGAATTGGACCTTAGAGTCAGCCTTCAGACAAAACTCCCACAGCTGTGTGTTTGCTAAAGGGTTGCACCTCAAACTTGTTTCATACTTATCCCTTCTAAAAATCCATCATCTATGTATTTATTTATTTATTTATTTATTTATTACAGCTCTGCCCAGAAGTCAGGGATAATCTCTCACAAAGTGTTTTATTTATTTTGCTGTTGACAAGATGATAAATCATGTGCCCAGTTTTATTGCATATGTAAATATAACTGTATGAGATAATTTGCAGATTCCAAGCAGAACAGCAAATAATTATGATGATAAAATAATGTGGGGAAAGGAATTTATCAAAGCCAGTTTGCCGCTCAAATTATCAGCAAGCAATTTGAATTTGGATGAAAGCAATGGGAGTTTAACTATTTATGCTGATGGTGATGACCTGAATTTATTGTCCTTCATGTAAATTGCAAAATTTCCATAGAGATCAACTGGGAGCTTAAATAAATCTGACCTTAGGTGCTAAAGAATCTGGGTCTCACTAAGTACAGAAGATTGCCACCAGGAAACTATAAAAATAGGTTTTGGTGTTTTTGGGGTTTTTTCCTGAGAAGAGCAGGGAAAGATTTCAGTTAACCAGATGGAAATCTGGAATTATCCTTTCCCTTCCCACAGAGGTTCAAACAAATGTCCCCAATGTCTTTGTGATAATATTTGATAAAGTCAAGGCTAGCACACAGCAAATCAACACAAGATGGGTTACAAATGATCTTATTTTCCCCTTTCAGCAAAGCCAGTGTGAAGTTTAGCATGAAATTAGCCCATGGAAGTACAATTTCAGTTTAGAGCAACCACCAGTGTCAGTCTTCAGCCTGAGAAGGTCAACTGCCATTGATCCAGCTCAGCTGGGACAGGAGCTGGAGCAGCACCCCCTACAGTGTCAGGCAGTAGAAAAGGTCATGATGTGATGGGGGCATGAGAATTTCACCAAGTCTCACATGGAGGGTGAAAGAAGGAATTTTCCATGGGACAGGAACTGGGAGAAAAAGCTAAAATGGCACTGACAGGAGGAGCAGCACTTGTGCAGCACAAGGGGGACTGGGGACAAGTCACACATCACCTGTGGTGACATGGGACTGGGATTCAAGATGCACAACCTCAAATTCTCTATTTTAACCCACTGGCAAACTCCCTGCAAAGCATGAAACAGTCTGGGAGTTAAAACTTCAGTGTGGCTGAGTCAGCCCTACCCCTACCACAGAGTTTGGCTGTGGCACCAAAAAAAGCCAGTGTCACTGCAGGGATTGCAGGAGCACCTTCTGGTTTTGCTCTAGCTGGGAATTTGAATGCCAACACCTTTAGTTTCTGCCAAAGAAACTCAAGCTAGTCTGCTGATCAAAGCTTTGGAGGCTTGAGCTCAATTTAAATCTCAGCTTCACATTCTGAGTGGCCAATACATGCTAGCAAAAGGATCAGAAGAGGCCAGAGGAGAATTAACCACTGATTATTAAATTAGAGAGAATACTCAAACATTTCAGTCTCTCAAGTTAATGCTGAGCAGAAACATGTGGGCAAAGGCACATCCTTTATTAAAAACACTGCACCGAAGTGAAGCTTGATCTATTATTCAGTCAATGCTCTTTTGAAGCAAATGGTCATTTTACATCAAACCCTTTTATCTTTTTTGTTTTCTTTTTAATGCCATGTCTACTGAGGGGGTGGAGGGCACTAAATATCCCTGGACAGTATTCATTCAGCTGCTCTGAGCAAGCAGGGAAAGGAAAGGAGCAGCCTATTTATAAAGCTATAGAAAATACACTAGTAGAGTGTTTTTGCACTTTTTGTGGGGGCAGACAGATAAAAGGGCTTTGTTTGAAATTTATCTTTTTTTATGAGATCACAAGAAAGCTCTTTATACTTCTGGCCACACTGGGATGTCCATTTTTGCTGACAATAAGGGCTTCATAGGTATATCTGCCTCCACCTTTGTGTGAGGAGAGAAAAGCTGCAGGAAGTAAACAGAGCCAGAGACCTGACAGTGTGGAGACTGAGCAGGGAGAGCTGGCAGGAGAAATCAATAAAGAGCTCGCAGGTGCCTGTAAGACAAAGGCTGCAGCAAAGGAAGTTTATGTCAGAAAAAAAATACATATGGCACATTGTTATGCATTAAAAGAAATAGTCTGGCAATAATAAACTGGAAATCTGTCCTTTGACATGAAAAGACAAAGAGTTTTCAGGGCACTGCCCATGATGGTGAAGATGGTGGAGGGGGATGAAAAGCAAAGCAGCTTCAAGTGAGGGAAGAGCTCCCTGCCCATGAAAGGGAGGGATGGCATCAGTGAGAGACGTGTGTGAGCAAAGGCAGGAAAGCAGGAGACAAAACAGAAGGAAGCTTTGCAAAAATAGCTGCCAGTCAGAGAGGATGGACTGGCAGGGAAGTGTGTGCACACACACACACACACACACTCAGTGAGGGCTCCATGGAGTGGCAGCAGAGCACTAGTTTCTGCAGACAAACCACTTTGGAGGGTGATAAACAAGTGTATTCCAAGCAGTACCATCAACTACCCCAAAACTCGGGTTTTCCCCCAGGTATTTTCCTTTAGAGAGACCCAGAACAGCAGTTTCCATCAGATCCTGTCTTAGAATAGCAGGCAGCAGCATGAGACTCAGTCACTGATGAGGAAAAAGCCTCATCTTTACAATTGAGATTTGCCACCAGCAGAGAACAAAGTCAGATTAGGAACTGAATCCCTGTTAGCCAAAATCAGAAGGCAACAACGTAGAAACTTCACCTGGCTTTGGAGTGGGCCTTTGCAAAGGATGGAACACACTGGGATATTGGGAAGAAGGACTCAAGTTGAACAGTGGTATTTAAAGGTCAGACAAAGGAGCATTCAGCAGAAGGAAGTGTTCAATACATACAATTTTGCAGGTTATCTGGGGATGCTGTGTTTGGTTCACTCCACCTTTCCTCATCCACAGGGCATCAGACTGGAAACAGCACACAGAGCAGACTGGCCATCCCTGGCCTGGGAGACTTTCTGATCACAGCATGACAGGGGCTGGAAGGAAGCTCTGGACATGGTCTAGCTGAAATCCCCTGCTCAAAACATGGCCAAGGAGAGCAGGTTGCTCTATGTCCAGCCAGATTTTGAATAGTTCCAAGGATGGAGATTTCACAGCCCCTGTGGGCAATCTGTTTCACTCTTTGACCACATTTGCAGTAAAGGTATTTTTGTGTGTTTAAATGGAATTTCCTGCACATTTGTGCCCATAATGCAAGGTCTAAACATTCATTCACATAAGGATGGCCCATCTTGGCCCGTGCTGCACTGACCCTTTTCCCTTCCTCAGGATTTCAGAAGGAACAGTTGACCAAATCGAATCTATGCTCCCATTGGGAAAGGCTTAGTGCTCAGCTAAGCAATCAGGAAAACATCATTAGGGACAAACGACACTGTTGATTTTGCAAATAACATGAGATAAGAGACATCAGTCCATCTCTCTTGAGGGAGGATCAGCTGTCCACAGCCTCTCTGAGCAACTAACTGTTCTCATCCTCTATCATGAGGGTGATAACTATTCTATCTTCTATAAAAACACATCCCACCCCAGAGCCTTCCTTGTGGGAGAGACCAGGGAGATAAGGCCACTGCACTACATACCCCATATTTAATTATAGCAGAGTTCCCAGATTCTTTTGACTGTCCAGATTTCCAGAGGAAAAAGGAGGGAGATGGAGGAAAACAGGACTTTACTAACCAAACCCTGTATGTGAACTGAAAAATATAATTTGTCACTCTAGGATTATTTAGCACAATTATAGGAAAAAAATATTGAAGACATACTGAAATACTTAATTTCTATCACACATTCTATCTAAATCTGTCTCACATACCTCAGCTTTGGATTGCTTGACTTACATATTCAGCTATATTAAATGTGCTATAGATTTCTAAACCTAAATAAATAGAGTATTCTTCATGGGACAGGAAATGCTTCTAAGCACCATGGAACCTTGTCTCCCAGTATTTCCTCACTCTGCAGCTGAGCTTTCACTTTTTCACACCTATTACTGTCTGGATTACTGCAGTCAAATGTCTAGACAAACTTGCTTTTTTATTTACTTAGAAGAGAAGTAAACTTTGCAGAAAGCTGGTGTTATAAAGCTTGCAGAATCAGGTCCCACCAGAAAGCCTTTTCCCCTCACTTTTGTGAAAGCCTGCCCCATTCTGCCTGTGATTTTGGGACAAGGACACATAAGGAGAGGAAAGGGAAAGATCCACACAGCTCTGCTGATGCAATTCTACTAAGGACAATCCACCCAAAGAAAGAATTGTAGCCTTTTCCCACATGCTGTGAAAACCCCTTAAGAGTCTGTTCCAACTTGTTCCAGATACATAAACAAGCTGATAAACAGCTCTTGCTGATTTTATTCCCCTAACTTTAATAATGTTTTAATATAACATTGACAAGCTTGTGCCTAGTAATTATTTAGAAGCTGCCTCATGGTCAGGTTTTGTACCTTATTGCTGTCGTGTGTTTTTCAATCACCAACAACTGAAAAAGGCCATTATTAAAATACCTCACCTAAAGTATCTTTTCTTATTGTGCTTTGTGATATAAAAATAACTGGGGAAAAAAGTTCTTTGCATATTTATGCCTTGCAAATTCTCATTTTATTAAAGAACAGGAATGGAGGAACAAAACAACATCCTGATTGTGCCAGGTCCTTTTATCACCTGGAAGTTTCAAATCAGGCAGTGAGATGCACATGTACATATCTCTTTTTTTTTAATAAATGGCTGCTCATTGTGTTTTACCACATTACGTAGTGTCTGCTTTAGAGACTGGCACTTTGCACCTATTCTAATGCTTCTGGGGGAAAGATTTCAGATACAATTGAGTGCCTGACAGAGGAGTATAAAAAGATTCAAAGACTGGAAGCCAATGTTCAAAGAGAAATGAGCAAAATACTTGGCGAGCTTAGCCACAGCCCAAGGTAAAATAAGCCAGGGGTTGCTCTCTTTCATTTGAGTTCTTTCAATCCAGGTGGGGTGTGTTTTACATAAGGTGTTTTTCTTTAGAGCTCTACCAGTAAAAGAAAAAAGATATTTGAGAGAGAACCCAAATCATGTTTTCTAAGGTCTCAGAACTGCCCCTGCTGAACTCAAACATTGCAGCAGACAGAGCCCTAGCATTTTGAGGCCAGAAGCCAAAAGGGCACGGGAGTGATGGCAAGATCTGCAAATGCACAAAAATGTTGTTCCAAGGGTGAAATTCCCACTGCTTGGTTACACTTTGCACAAGGGTTCGCACTCGGAGGTGGTGAATAAGCGATGCTTAAAGTCAACCATTGCTGAAGTCAAGAGGACACAAATCAAACTGCCACACTCTTGGACATAGCTCTGTGTCCTGGGATTGCAGAAAAGAGCATTAGGGAAATCAAAATGCAGGCTGAAACCTTCTGCATTTAGCAGCTGACATGTCTATCCTGAATTCTGTCTTCTGTACAACAGTGCGCGAATTAAATACCCTTTTCTAGCCAGTGACCCGGGAGTTGTAAGGTCAGAGGAAGAGCAATGAGGACAGAGACTCATCTGTCCAGTGCCAGGAATTCAAGAGACAACAGGCAGATCTGCATACCAATTCCTGCCTCCATGGGGGAATGTTGTTTCTTCAAAGATATGCCTAACTGGATCATAAGAGACATAGTTCAATGTTTTACTCAGTGTGTTCTCAAACAGATTTCACAAAGACTGTTCTTTTGTATTCAGTCCTCCTCTGAATTATGACTGAAAGATGAAAATCTGATGAGGGCCTGACCTCTTGAGCTTAAGTCCAGTCTCCTTGTTGTCAACATACCATTTTTCTCCAGTTGAAACATCTTCTCATTGGAAGAAAAGAAAAAGAGACAACAAACTCAAACAGAAGAAAAAGCTCCCTAACACTTGCCTAATCTCCTTACTATTTCTTAAAGCCATGTTACCCTGCAGTCTTCCCAGATTAGAACTGCTTTGAGGTTTCTCCTCCCTCTTTTTAAGGTGTTTCTCCTCCATGCCCTCCATATTTCCCCTCACTGCTTTTTTCATCTATTGGAGCTCATTTGTGATGCTTTCTGGTACCATACCAAGGAACCTGACCAACTCTGTCAATAGTTTATTCTCACCTCTTCCTCTCTGGAAAGATATGATGCAAGGAGCATTTTATGATTTAAATAAACAACCACAACAACAAAATCCTTGCTCTTGGAATAGAAGGAGTGTTAAAAATGAAAACAGCTTTGGCTGACAGTAACCTTTGTGTTACTGCTCTTTGGTCTCCAGCCACATCAGTGGTGGTGGGGGTCACCTCCCACCCCTGTTCCTCAATGTTCCCTCAACCCAGAGAGAAGCTGCACATTTCTTGTGTCATTACAGGAAACACACAACTCCATTTTATAGCTGCTTTTCCATCAGAAATTTACCAACCATTACAAGAACTGATACCAAGCACTGCACTAATTTATCATCCTGAGTTTGGACGCTTCATTGCTCTCTAGTTTCTCATCCTATTATAACCCCCAAACTGAACATTTATTTCCCCCATCGCAAAGTAGAATGGTGAGTGACTCTCCCACTTTGAAAGCCACAACTAACACTTCCACATACCCAAACATGTTACGCTTCAATTTTCCACCTAAACCACTTTTTGTTAGCAATAAGCCATTGGCATCCATTTTCTCCAAGGAGTTCAAGGTTATAATCAGCACATTTAGCACCCGCACAGCTTTTGTTGCTGCAGCAACCTCTCTTCTCTCACTCCCCACCCCATACTTACTTTAATCACAAGTTTTACTAATTAGTACAGCCTTCTCTCACAGTTCTTTCTCAGATGTCAAAATCCTTCCCTGTAACTCACCACTTCCAGTCATTACAGACCTCACCAGCCCAGGAGGGTACAAGCCCAAGTAGGATTTGCACCATTGACCAAGATTCAGATCTGGGAAGCCAAGTGATTTCAAAACATGGAGGAAAGAAAGGAAGAAAGAAGTTAAGTTTCTAACATCTGAGTTCTCCATTAGTGTTTGCAGAAGTTTTAGTGCCAATGCACGTGAGCAGAGATGGGGAAGTGATAACTTTAACATGTAAAACTGAAGACTTTCTGGTTTTAATCGAGAAAAAAAATCCCACCAATTCTTCTTTGTGTCTCTTGTTAACCTGATCTCCACCCACTGCCACATCTAGAGGACATTGTTTTTTTGTACTGATCCCAGTGGGCCAGACCACAGACACACACCAAAATAAAAAGATGGTGAAGGAAGAAGCCAGTTTCTTACCAGGTGAAGGCTGTGAACACACAGCCCCAGTACACTCCCAGTCAGAACCACATAAGCTCTGACCTACAAAAACCTGCATGAAATAAGATCTGAGTGCCTGAGAGCTTGCTTCATTCCCCAAGAACAACAGGGCTGGCTGGGGTTGCCCTGCCAAACCCAGCACATTGCCGGCAAAAGTCTCTGGAAGGGTCCCACTTCCTTCCCCGGTGTGAGAAACAGGTCCTGCAGCACACCTGGCTGCCTGCAGGGAGCAAATCCAGCCTTTCCCAGCAGGAATTCATTCAAGGCTCGAGCCTGACATATCTTTGGGGAAACAAAGATCTGAGAAGTTTTTGCAGTAACACGAATGTGTCAAAGAGCTTTCTAACGCAGGAGAGCCGACACTTCTATTTCTGTTTTATAGCCTTAGACGGTAGCCAAGATTTCTCCTAGGCTGAGCAGGGATTTGGGATGCCTCTGCTTTGGGAGACCTCTTAAAGAAATTCAGTCTTATGGAAATGAAAAGCTCTCCTTCACAGGTAGGCAGCAGCATTCATGTCAGTGCATCTGGGAGGGATCCCAGAAGCCAGGGAACTTTGATTTGTATTTTGACAGAAGGAAAAACTTGGATATGTAGACCCATTCCCTGAAAGAATACATTCCAAGAACATTATTTTGTCTTTCCATCACTTCAAGGGGTTAATTTTCTAGGAAAAACAATGCTATATTTGATAGAAAGAGGCAATGACTTCACAATACTTTACTGATGTTTTATGGTGCGTATCCCCTCAGCCCAACTGCTCCAGATACAAGCATAACTGCAAGGGAAATTTACTCGAATATTAATTGAGTACTTCATATAACACACTGATGAGTTAAACATCCCTCATGTTTTTTAAACATATTTTCAGAGATGTGTAGTCTAACAGACTACAATTAGCTTAATGAGATTTAAATTGCACTAATGGACCTCATTAGGAGGAAAGAAGTTATGAAGTCTTCAGCAGTTATTCAAAGGCTCGTGTCAGCACAAGGAGAAAAGGTTCCCAAGCTTCATCCATAGTCAGTGAAGAGAAACAGATTCCTGTAGGGAGAAAGAGACAGGCCTGGTTCAGATGTCCTGATGCAGCCTCAGAGGATCACAGCTCTTATCATCAACTCTGAATTAAGTTTAAAAAGGCCACCTTCCCAGAAAGGGAACAGACATTTTTGCCACCCACAGCCCTCCAAAGCTGCTTATATTTTAGGATCTCCACTATTATTTCAAAACCTGATATGGAAAGAGGAATTGTGATAAACTGGATGAAATCCAGTGACACACTCATTTTCCAAGGAACAGTAGTGACCAAAGCAATTAAAAAGATAATTTCTCATATTTCATAAGTAGACTGAGATATCCAGTAATGGAATTCCTGGTAAAACAAAAGACTGGGTCATGAACCAATCTGCTGTTTGAATCTATTTGCATAAAGTATTGAGTGAATCCATTACACCCAGTCAATAGCAGAATCATTGAAAGTAAGGCAGTGAGCAGGGACTGCAGTACTCAAAGCCTTATCCTACACTCCAAGTTATTTTAAGAAAGTAAAGACTTTTTTCTACTCTTTTCTTCTTTATAGTCACTATAGAACATTTCTGAAGTGAGTAGGGAATTATCTTAATGATTGAAAGGTTTGATAAACTGTTCTACAAACAGAAATTTACTACTATGTAGGGAACAAAGCATGACAAAGACTGTAAATAGGTGCAGTTTGGTACATAAAGCTCTAAAATCACATTATTGCATGTCTACAAGAGCTTGAAGTCTCCTAAATATAGTTTCTTATGGCTATAAATGGCAGCTATGAAGAATTAAACATTCCCATGTTTCTTTCTCAGTGGCAGCCTTTTACTCCCTTCTGAACCTCATCCAGACCAAGAGGTCTCTGTGCATTCAGTACCACTGTTTTAACCCCCTCTTTGGGATGCAGCACTTTTGGACCTTTTAAAATGTTTTTTCTGGATAAAAGAAGGCTCTGTGGAGACCTGAGAGCACATGTCAGTACCTAAAGGGAATATGAGAGCTGGAGAGGGACTTTTGGCAAGGGCATGCAGTGACGGGATGAGGGGGAATGGCTGCAAAATGAAAGAGGGCAGGGTTAGATTAGAGATTAGGAAGAAGTTCTTTACTGTGAGGGTGGTGAATACTGGAAGAGGCTGCACAGAATGTCCCATCTCTGTGTTCCAGGCCAGGCTGGATGGGGGTTAGAGCAATCAGGTGTGGTGAAAGGTGTCCCTGCCCATGGCAGAGGGGTTGGAACCAGAAGGTCTTTAAGGTGTCCCTTCCAACACAAACTGTTCTATGATTCTATGACTTGCAAAAAAATGGCCAATATCCTGTTTAAAAGGCTAAGATATTACCCATTCAGCAATAAGCAAATTGGTAACACTTCTTTGTTACTGCTTAAGCTTTTCCAACTCACTTTATACTCAACTCTGGTTATACTGAGGTGACCAGGACCCTTTCTGTCCCCACCTCTCCAGGCAGTGCTGCCTCTGGACTTTCCTGTGGCCCCCTCCCAGCCAATGTCCTCTCATGAACTTGGCTTTGGAACCCAAATCCAGCACAAATGCAAATGCCTTTCTGCTGCTATTCTAGTGGTTTGCACGTTTTCTCAGCCAGTCCATATTCTCCTCCTTGCCTTCCAACGCCAGACCTAGTTCCTAAAAACAACAAGCTTAAACAGCTTAGCTTTTGAAGGAAGCTTTCATAACCCTGAAGTTTTCTTCTTTTTTTTTTTTTTTAACAGCATGCCAGTGTTCTGTCTAGCTTGGAACTTAGGATCCCACTAATAGCTTTATTAAGCTTTAGATCATAGTAAAAATGTTGCTACAATAAAGATTGCCTATAGAGGGAAAAAACCCAAGATTTATACCATGATCTGTTTTGTTTGGGGTATTTTAGTTATCATTTTTACGTTTGTTTTTGTATTTTTTTTTAATTATCAGATGAAACAATCTAATTGTAAAAATAGAGAAGCTTGTTGGCATTCTTGGTATCAAAGGACATGACCCTGCCATCTGTCTGCTTAGAAAGATCTAATTATTTCTTCAGTTTATTAGCTTATTTCTCAGACTAATAACCCCTTGCCTGCTAAATGGGACCAAAGCTGTTAGAGAAGTGTGTTCACATAAACCAAACAAACCAAGTTAATCAGCCTCACAAGAATTTATTTAAACTAACTCCAGCCTAAACCCCATTGTGTTAGAAACATGATTAACAGCAGGCAAGATGCCACATCATCTTCAGAAACAGCTCCAAAATCCCCTTTTCATCTTCGTGTTTACTTATTAACTATGTATTTTGCATATAATCTGACAGATATGGAGTAGTCAATTGGTTAGGATGAGTGCATTAGTTTGTGTCAGAGTAATATTAAAATATGTTTACTTAATTGCAGCAATATTCTATAATTTAAAAATATTGCACAATATCTTGCGTGTTACTGAGATCCTTCATTTAGTCTGAAAAGATCCCACATTAAACAAGCTAGTCCTTTGGAAAAAAGTGCCTGAATTCCAGACCTGTCACTTCATGTTCTCTCTTATTCCATTCTCTAATTACTCAGTCTGACATTAATTGGTTTATTAGACATTAGCCACATCAAGGGGGACTTACTTTTGTCATGCATTCCATATTGTCACAGTTTTAAGCCCCTGCTTTTCTTTACCTCTTAAAGATTTGGGGTAAAATAGTAAGCTATGAACTTCTTCTTTCTCCCTGTAAATCCATCTCTTTCCTGGGAGAAACATCTATAATTGTTCATCTTACACTTTGCCAGTTTTAAATTACAAATCCTAACCTCCAGTGAGTAAGGTTAACCTTCCCAAATTTCAAGAAACAATCCTTTCTTCACATATTTCCCCACATTAAGCCAAAGCTACAACTGGAATATCATCTTTTGGTGTCTTCTTCATGAGAAGAAAAGCTACGTGCTCCAAAGTTTCAACACTATTGTGGTTAAAACATTGCTGTCAGTACCTTTCATTTGTGTATCATTTGCGTATCACAAAGGATGATCAGGGAGAGCCCTCAACAAATGCACACAGACAACAGCGCCAATGGAGACATCTCCAGGATGTGGGAAACCTGAAGTGCTCTCCTGATCCAAGGTGCAGCCAGAGATGCCCAATGGAAAGAAAATGGAAGGGATTTGAACTGGAAATGGCCTGTAGGGGTCTAGAAAGGGAGACTTTGGAGCACAAATCTAAAGCTTCAATAGGAGGTGAGGAAGCTTTGCAGCACTTGCACAGCACCTTTGGCAAATTCAGTGACAATGGGGCATTGCTGTGTATACAAAGGCCATTAAAGGAACACAGGAAATGCAGAAATAAGAACATGGAAGAAAAAATGCAACCTATGTAGGACCCAAAAAGCACCATGTCAAAAGCTTTCCCAGTTTTTCCAGGTTTTAGAACAGATTTACAGAGCAGAAGAACACTCACAGCAGAAAGAGCATTCTCTTTTCAACTGAAGAAATGCAAGTTTTCAAAGTGCTATTTCTAGGTTGAATCACAACCCTTTTATTGGCAACACTCTGAAGCTGTAAAATAGGGAACATTTTACCCATGCCAGAAGTTGCACAGGTGTGAAGAATAAGAAGATCCAGCCCATGTCAAGCTTGCAGTGTGGCAAGAGTTTAGTCAAGAGACCCCTGTAAGCAGGGAAAAAAACAGCTTTGAGTCCCAACATGCATTACTTTATCTGGAAATTTATCAAGACTTTGACCAGAAAGTAAGAAAATAGAGGCAACTTGTCTCAGGAGATCAGCATTGTATTTAAAATAGGCTGTGAAAGAAGCACATGGATCGGGTATTTGATAAACATGAGAGATTTTGTTGTTTTCAGTGAGAACTCTGAACCTCAGCACATCACAACAGGGATGCAGACATTAGTTAGAGAGCCACTGCTGAAGGAATTAATGCTTCCACAGTGGATGCAGTGCTCAGAAATGTTTTATTTTCTATTGGATTGGAGGATGAGCTGCTCTTGACCTAGATCCAGCTCCTACTGATAACTCTGAGGGGGGAAGCTTGTCTGTACTGCACCAAGCAAAAGATGGTCCCAGAAGGAATAAATCCAACTAAGCACTGAAGGGTACAATGATAAAAGAGCTCCTGTGCACAGGTGAAACCATCCTCTGTAGAGGTTTGCTTGAACAGACACCTTCCAGAAAATGATTCCAGCAAAGTTAAGTGTTCAGAGGGTCTTGACAGCTCCAGAGTTTCAATTCACTGGGTACGAAGTCGGTGTTAAATGGTTGTTGCCATCTTGTTCTTTCTTTCTCAAGGGTCACAACAGCAATTTCTCATGCTTATTTTCCTCTACTGGACTAGAGCCCAGAAGACTTCTTCCTAATACAGAGACAAGCCTGGAAACAGCTGAATTTCAGTAAAAGAGTCAGGGGTGGCTCTGTGCCTACAGGGTTGAAGGAGAGAGGGAAGAGGAGAGGTGACAGAGGTAAGAGTGATCTTCATGTAAGATGAGACCCAAGACAAAGGCGTGAGACTTTAACTGTCCAGTTTGGGAGACTCCTGCCTCATTTCCTTTTAGCACTAAGATAATTGCAGGGACATTCCAGGAACACGAAGCCTTCTTGGCTAACCAAGATAGCAATCAAACGCAAACACTCGCATGGAGGGAGCGTAAGTGACAGAGCTGCTAACTGGCAGCTCCCCGTAGCCTGCTGTGCTAACAGGAGTTCAGCTACTGCTGTAACAAGGACAGCATCACTGACAGATCCCCCGCACGCAGGAGACTGAAATCTTGACCCCTGTGAAATGGGTGGGAGTCTGTCATTGAGTTAAGTGGGGACGCGACTCCGTCAGAAGGCGCTGATGTTTCTTTTTTTATTCCCCACACACACACACTCATGCACACGCACCCCTTCCTTCAGAAATGCTCAAGCTTCAACAAAACCACCCTTTTCTGGATCAGCCATCCAGAGAGTACTGAGAGGAGGAAACGTCCTTCAGCAACCTGATTTTTATATAGGGCTTACAGAAATGGGGCAGCCTGGTCTCCTCAGATAGCAGCACATGCATTCCCAAGGTTTGCTGGAGGGCTTTCAGCTGGCCCAGGGAAGCTCCTAAACAAGCTGCAGTCCCCTCTGCCTGCTGGGGCAGGTAATGGGCACAGAGACAAGGCAGGACTCCAGTCAAGTGGTTGACAGGACTGCAGCATTTTGCAGGAGCAAAATCTTTGGGTGAGGCTCTGTTAACCCAAAGGTCTGTGGTGCATCTCTGCTGGCAGCACCACTCCTGCTCCTCAAACCGTACAGAGCAGCCCAGGTGATGCTGATCGTGCCTGACTACCAGTGGGAGACAAGCTGCAATTCCAGACACAAAGCCAACATGGGAATGCAGAGTATCCCAAGGACTCTGGAGTGAGGTTTGTGCCCTGACACATCTCTGGGTGCTCCAAGTAGTGCCCAATTTCACTGTTCTTTTCCCCTGTCCTGAAGCCACCTATGTAGGCTCTCTCTGCTTAACTCTGGCTTTCTCCAGGAGCTGCAGCTCCTCCCAGCAACCCCTGGCATCTCCTTATTGCCACCACCACTGACTCTCAGGGACCCTCTGGGCAGGAACACAGTACAGACAGCAAAGCCAAGCTCCCTGCTCTTGCTGAATCATGATTTTTACACTGCTGGCTCTGTCAGGACCACTACTGGGAGCCAGCTTTAAAAACCACAAATGTACCTGCCCACCACAGCAGAGAAACAGGGGCAAACAAAACTCTTTGTACCTGTGTAAGCTCCTGTCTGCTCTTTGCACTTCCACTGCAAACCTTGCCCAGAAGCAACAGGCAGAAAAAATATCTGCTGTTCAGGCTGTGCTGCAATCAGCAGGTCTGAGGGGTTTGAAATCATTGGGGAGGGAAAAAAGAAAGGATGTTTTTATTTCTGTCAATCCTGTGCTGAGGCATGCCAGAAAGGCCATTCCAGAAGTGCAGTCAAGACAAAGTGGACTATAAATTTTTTAAAAAGCTCTGGATCCAGTACTCTAAAGCAGAGCTGGAGACAGCAGTCCTCTCAAACTACTTTTGAGATGTATAAACTATCATTTATGACACAGAAAAGTCCTGCAAAAAAGGATAGCACTTTTGTTTGGCAGATTCCAGAAGGAATTTATTATTGACATGGTGGTTGCTATAATGTGAACCATATAAAGGGGCTTAAATATTATACAATTCCTGCATTAAGGCAATGGGTGAACCAAAGAGCATATTGTGAGCTCACATCAGATCCTGAGCAGCTTTCTGGTAAAACTCTAATCTTCCATTCTGAAAGCTGAATTTAAGCCCAGGTCCTCCCATGCTCAGGAGACATAATAGGTGAATCCATTTCACTCCCTCCCCAGTCCTGCAAGGGATCTGTTTGCAGAGCATTGTGTTCCTTCCTAAATCTGATCCTCTGCCTTTGGAGGTCAAATGGAAGTTTTGTGTTTCTTACAGACTCTGTGTCGTATCAGTTCTAATAACAGCAGATACAGACAGTTCAATATCTGATTTCATCACCCTGCACTGTCACACAGACAGAACAGAACTAGAGGTTATCACCAGATGTGTCAGATAACAAGAGGGGAGGAAACTTATGTAAACTTGTAAACTTATTACATCTCTAAATGCAGTGCAAAACTATTTTTATAATTCAATAGGTTTCTAATAAAAAAAAGGAAATAATTTTACTTTTTGCTTGCCAGAAAATCAATTTAAGAATACAGCAGCACTCACATTGTCTGCTTGTGAGTGGACCAGGATCCTGTGCTGTTCCTTCTCTGATCTCAAGGCATTTTTTATCATCCACAAAGCACATCTTGTAAAGGAGTTCAATCCAACTATAATAGACTGGTTTTGTTAACACAAACCAGGGATTCACAAAAACTGCCAATTTTTCTCTAGACACGGTCCCAAAGCTTATGCTTTTGACAGCAATGTCTTCTTTAGTCCAGCAGTGATTTAATTTTCCTATTCCAAATTCAAACCTCAATCAATCACTTTTGGAAGAAAAACATCTTTCTGTCACCATTGCCATTCTTGCCTTCATTTCCAAACAGAATTAAGCTTGCACAACAGATGCCACTTGGCAGTCTGTGTACATACATAACTCCTCCAAAAGTTCTGAGCCCCTCAGTCGATTTGTTGCAGGAGTAAAATATCTCAAATCACGTTGAGTCCCACAGTTTTAATAATTACATGTTTTACTGGCAGAGAGGAAAGATTCCAAAACAATACTGCCTTAACATGAGCTGCCTTCTTATTAGACAGCAGGAAACTGGGAGGGACACACTGATTTTGGGGGATATCAGAAATATTCAATAAAATATTAAAAACTTCCCCTGCTGTTTATACAGAACAATAGGCTTGAGGGGGTAATCATAAGGAGCGAGGGAGAAGCTATACATCCATTCAACTATTCATCCTTATTTGGAAGTCAATTCCGTATTTTCATCACAATTGTTGATCTTTACCTGTGATCTTTATTCACCCCAGAAATACAGAGTGCAATTGATAAAATCACCCTGCATCCATTTGAACAATCACTGTATTTGGAGATGATCACAGGAAAATAGTTCAGCTTCTGGAAGACAGAGATATTCTCATCACACCATGCACTTTAACCAGCTCATGTCCAGATGAGTGAAGCCCTGTGACAGGACCACTCTAAAATCCAGAGCTTCTCCATTCCTACATCACAATCTAAATGAAGAGGAAGCTGCTTCTCTGCCTGTCATGGGTCTCTGCTGTTTTCTGATTCCACCCAGAAGGCAGCAAGGTGTGCAGGCAGAGTAAACTGTGTAAAATAAAATCTGACGTGATCTACAACACAGATCCAAATTCAGAGATCTTCCTCTGTCCCACCTGTGCCTAGACTTCCCCCTGAAACCACAGGCCATTTTGTGACTTGGACAATTGGTGTTTAATCATTCTGCACAAACAGGAATAATTTCACCATAAGTCAGGAAGAAGCACATCTCAAAATAGCCCTTTAGCTCTATATTTTCCCTTCATTCCATTCTGAAGAAACAGGTGTAAATTTCTCTTTGGCAGGAGAGGTAAAGAAAGCAAAGGTGAGACCTCCCAGACTCCAGCTGTAATTACAGAGACCTGTTTAAATGCAGTGCAGATACAGAAGGAGAATGCTTTTCCTCCTACTGACACTCACTATATTCAGCATTTTGACTCCTAATCAATGATGGGCATCTCTTTGCAGCCCAGAGCAAAACCCCAACCTTCCTGAGGGCTGTGAGGTGTTTGCAGGTAGGAAATGCTGAGGAGGGGGATGTGCTTTGTTTTAGACCACATTCTGTAGGACTGCAAGCAGCACAGAGGAGGCAAACACTGCTCAGCACTGCTCTCAGTCCAAGAGCCAAAGGTCATCACAAGAACCTTGCTTGCACCAGGCAAGGAAATAAATGGAAGCAGCTCTCAGAACAGCTTCAAATTAAGGTGTGTAATTCTCTGCCACAGTAGCTATAGACTCCAGAAGAGGAACAGAATTCAAAAAGCTGCTAGAAAATTTAATGGAAGGAAAATCCACTGTGGACTATTAAAAACAAAGATATTGGTGGTTAAGGAAGAGAAAAACTTCCCCCTGAGCACCTGCTGCCAGAGGCAGGATGGCAAGCTAGACAGGCCTTTGGCCCAGCCCAACCAACCTCCTCCTCTTTCCTTGGTTTTCAATTTTAAAGTTTCTGACTCCTTTCCTAGTTAGATATGGAGGATGTGGGAATAATGTCTTGGGTATCTCCCTCAGGAGGAGAGACCAGGCTCTTAAACTCAGCTACCACACTGATGACCTCAAGACCTTGATGGGAAAACTTAGGGCTGGCTTTTAAAGGTCACCCTCCCTTACAAAGCATCTGAAGAAATTATGTGCCCGAAGTTCTATACACAAGCTGTTTCCAGCCACTGATCCTGCTATTTGTTGGTAGTGTTTGCAGACCACAGTGACCTCCTCCAGCATGAGCAAGTAGCTTGATGGGTGTCTTTTGTCAAAGAAAGGTATTTTGGGTCCATCTAGGCTCATAAGCTGCTTTGTAGTATTCCATCAGCAGGCTGAATAAAAATTAAAATTGCTCCTGTCTTCCACTGGACTAATTGCTACTCTGGCTGTAAGTCAGCGAAATAGAACATCAGAGCTGAAACACTCAGTATTCACAGCTAAAACAGGCAGGCAGAGCGGGGAAAGGCAATGGATTTACTTTGAAAAAGCAACTAAAGGCCCCAGAAATTGCCAGGACAGAGACAAACAGGCAGCCTGGCTGCAACAGGCTGTCACTGGCACAGTCTGCTGTGCCTCCAAAGCCACAGTCCCTCCTCTTGGCAGCACAAATACCAAGGCACAGCCAAAATGTTCACTGGAAGGCACTACTTCCCAGAGGATGCTCCATTACAGCCTCATTTCATGTCAGGAATATCACACTCCTACCTGCAGCAGAGTCCCCAGAGATGTTCTTGTCGCCTCATATCCAAATTCTGTCAGGAGGCAGGATGCTCCTTTTGTAGGGCCCAGCTATGTTAACACGAGCCAGGAGGGCACTGGGATGCTCACTTTTTCTGTGTCAGCACAAAGCTCTGCCTTGCTTTCATTGCGATAACCTCCTGGCTTTCCAAATAAACACTTTACCCCTCTCAGTAGCTGGAATTAATACAAATCTAACCAGGAATAAGGGCAAATAATGAAATGTTTTGTGATTTTAGGAATTGTGTGTTAGTTGGACCCAGGCACTACAATTCACCCGAACTACTGCCTCTCCTCCACAGCTCTCAAAAACACAATTGGAAAACAATTGCAAAGTGTAGAAATAACACCAAATGTAGAGCTGCAAATAACCTCATCAGGCTTAAAAATACAGCACCTAAAACTCAAAGCAAAACCTTTACATCCCATTCCTGCCATATCTGATCCTTGGACAGAACAGAGCTTGCATAAGAACCTGGAAGTCCCATACTCTGGTTTCCACCTCTTGCAGATGCTCATTTTCATTTCAGATGGAGGAAATGTCATTTCTATCCAGGGCCTTTTCCCCCTGCTTCACTACAAAATGTTTTCAAGTCCTCTCCCTTAATATTATTATTATTATGTAGGGTGTCTCAGGATGGATGTGAAATAAATCATTTAATTGCACTTCTTCCAAAATGTTATATATGGGCATCCAAAAGCTGAAGTAGTTAATAATGGTCTCAGCAGATAAATTTTTATGCTGTTATGAAATAAAAGCAAATTGATCTAGGATTAAAGTACTAGCCTACATTTCTATTTAAGTCTTAATTAGAAGTTCATTGATTTTTCTATGCTGTTTTAGAGATGTAAAATAAAATGGTTTTGTGAGCAATGAACTCCTGGTACTTGCAGCACCAACAAGAAATGCAAGTGCTATGCATCTTCCATTATGCTAAGTGGAAATTCATACATGATGTATTTTTGGCATAAACCTTTTAAAATAAAGGTAAGTGAAGGGTGGGCAACAGCAAAAAAAAGCCATTTTGCCTGTTCTGTGAGCAATAACCTGACACAAAAAGTTTAGGTGAACGTCAGCTTCTCAATCTCACTAAATCTAACTCATCTGTCCTCAGTTTCAATGCCACCCACATTGTTACTCTCCTTTTTATCTCTCAGGTTAATCAAAAGTCCTGAACTACCCAGGAGTCAGGGTATGATTTCAAACCACAGCACCTCTTCCATCCTCCACCACGCTCCCTCCCACAGAGAGAAGCTCCCTAAAGCCTTCCAGAGAACAACTCTGGGCCTCTCCCCCCTTTCCCTGTGCTGCATCACCTGGAGAGGGTTACAGGAAGCAGCCAGAAGAATTTACAAACTGCCTTTCTGCAGCCAGCCAGCACCCCAGTTCAGTCCACAGAGGATCTGAGGCAGAAATGCTCTTTTTCTGTCGTGTCACAGCAGTAAGTGATCCACTTCATCAAGTTTAGCTCCTACCCATGGCTGGTAGTGAGCCTTTGCCCCTGCTCCCTGTGCAGTAAAGCAATATAAAGAAATTCTTGAAGGAATTTATCCTTGCAGACAGATTTCCTTCTCCAGTTTGCAGCATGTTGAGCAGGAGAGGTGAAATGTGCATTGTACCTCTCTGCTCCATACATCAGCCTGGCAGCCCCACAAAAAGCACCTGGGAAGAAGAGTTAATGCTCCAGCCTGTGCTCAGGCTTGCAATTTACACCGTGTGTGATGTGAACTTGATGAAGTTTTGGCTCTCAGGGATTCTCCAGGTCTGTGTTCACATTCCCAGGAGCCAATGTTGGTTCCAAACAGAGATGTAGTCTTACCAAGTAGAAAAGAAGTGGCTCAGAGGCTGCAGTGGCTTCAGTTACACTTTTGTACACTTTACAAGCTAGAGATTGCTTAAAACTTCAGGTTTTAAGTGTGAAACTTGCACAATTTTACATACAGAGCTGGGATAGGTTTTGGGGCTACCTAGCAAATGCTGAGGGTTTTTTTTTTAATAGCATATTTATTCTCCTGCCTCAGAAGGAAGTATCATACACACCCTACACAGTAGGCAGCGGGAAAAAGAAGAAACTTATTTTAGAAGAGATTCTCTTCTCACAGAAACTTGAATCATTTGGGTAGGAAAAGACCTTTGAGATCATCAACAGTTGACTCAGCACTGCCAAGGCCACCACTTTAAGAGGTCCCCAAGTGCCACATCGACATTATTTTAAATATTTCCAGGGGTGGTGTCTCCCCCACTTCCCTGGGTAGTCTGTGCCAGTGCTTGACATCCCTTCAGTGAAGAAATTATTTGTAATATCCAACCTAAACCTCTCTTGACACAAACTGAGCACTCTTCCCACAGCCTGTGGTGGTACCTGGGGTTGTTGTGGTCCAAATGTGGGACGTGGCACTTGATCTTGTTGAATCTCATACAATTGGCCTCTCTCCATTGATCCAACTTGTCCAGATCCCTTTGTAGAGCCTTCCTACCCTCCAGCAGATCAGCTCCTGCCAACCTTGGGGATTTGCATGGAATAGAACTGAAATCTCAGTCATAAAGCAAGATCGAAAGGCTACTGTTGAATAAACAAACAAAATAAGCCTCTGGGTTTATTTCCAGCTTTTCATCTTTTAACTCAAACCTAGGTGAGCTTAGAAGGGATATTTGAGCTGTTTTATGTCTTAATTTATACAGACAAGCTCATAGGCTCACACCATCCTGAAATGCTTGTACTGTTTAAAAATAGCAAGAAGTTGCCAATTTGAGAAAACATCAAACTGAGCAGGGCACTGGTCTGCCCTCAGTGATTTTGATGAATACACACGTTGTGGCAACAGCTCTTTTGCTGGAGTCTTTTAGTTTCTTCTCCTGGTCACAGTGCAAGTGGCACTCATTGCTGCTGTTCTAGGTTCCACAGCACTGCATGTTTCAAAATTAATTCAGTTTTTAGGCCAGACTCACCTAAACTTTTTCCCAAATTTGCTTTTAAACCAAGCCCAGTTACAGACTGGAATGATGAAGGAATGAGGTAAAGTCAGATGCCTCCAGCTGAAGAAAGAGGAGAGGAGGAAACAGACCAGGCTGATGGAGAAGTGTTTGAGAACAGTCACTGGAGAGGATTTGGGGTGGCTTCAGGCAGTGAGAAACCAGTAAGTACAGAAAGGAATGGTCCAACAGAGCATGTTTCCACATCTGCACATTGGTAACTGGGCAAAGATCACAGTGCCATAAATAAAGGTCACAAGTTACTCCAGTATTGAAGAAAAAAATCCACTATCAAAGAATTATGACCTAAGCAAATGCGCCCGTCTCTGCAGACTGGCCCAGCCAGGACAGACAGCAGGCACACAGTCAGCTGCACTTCACAACACCAGGCCATGAATCACTCAATCCACAATGGGCAGCTGAGCCCTGCCAAAGCTCCTGGCAGCTGCCTGGGAATGTGGCAGTGGCCAAACACCGCCCTGCTGCCAGGAGAGGTGAATCCTGGGGTCTGTAACACTTCCAAGAACATATCAAATTAGGCCTATCCTGACTGCCTCCTAACTGCTATGGGAACATCAGAATTACAGACAGAACCATGTTATTTGTTTGAATATAAACAGTGGGGGTGGTACCAGCAAGAGTATGTTCCATGTGCAGCCGTGGAGGATGTGAGGTTGGCATCTGTCCATCCCTGTGTAGCCACAGCTCACTAGAGAGACCTCCCAGCACACACAAAGGTGGATGAGCTCAACAGTTTATTTCTGCCTCCCACATCAGCTTTTGCCTTCGTTTCTGATGATTCCCTGTTTGCCAGTGAGGGGAGGAAGGTCATAAATCTGCTAATTCTCATCAACACTGGCACCCCTGTGATAGCCTCAGGTTTGGAAACCCTGCTGCCATTAGGGGATGAACCCTTCATGAAATATTAACATGTTTGCTTTTCACATGCACAGTCCTCCCACACAAAGCAAAAGTACCTTCTCCATTCATATCCCAGTAATTTTCAAAGAACACAATTGGGGGGGGAACACTGAGGGGCAGTACTGAGCATACATTTGATACATTTGGATTCATTTTCAGAAATTCTTTTCCTGTTCCAGGTCCCATCAGTAGAAACTGATTTGGGACAGACAGAATTAGATCAGTGTCACCTCCCTGAGGAGAGTTAGTCTTGCAGGGAAGGAACAAATGAGTTAAGGGGAGATTCAGAGGGCACGGGTCACACAGGGAAAGGTCTCTTCAGCCTTCACTCACTGGACACCAGGGCATCCCTTGGGAGAGGTTCATCCCTAGTGCTGACCAGCATTTGCTAATCCAGCCAGGAAATGAACAGTCCCTCTCCATCACACACCTCTCAGCTCCATGTGGCTGCAGGTCAATTTAAATTGCCATTTACACCAGAGAAAACATCTGAGCTCTCTTGGTTTTGCCAGCATAAGAACATGATTTGGAGTTCGCATTTTTCTTCTTCTGCCCATGACCAGCAGAGAAGCACAACCACCTCTGAGATGGTGGCTGCAGCACTCCCCAGGACAAGCAGGTGACACTGCAATGTCCATGTGCCTCAGCTGTGCACAGCACAAGAGCATCGTCTCACATGAGGGCACGCACAGCCCAGCTATTTATGTTTGGTTTTAGAAGTTTTAAACCTGAGCATTAAAAGTATGACTAGAAAGACACATGAAATAAACCTAAAATGGGAGGGATTGAGATTGCAGATAGTCTAAGAGCTGATTTGGAAACTGAGTCTTTGGGCACAGAGGTGAGCCCTGTATTTTGCCTGGGACAACGCATTTCTTGTTTCTTCACCTGTAGGATGTAGCTGACAGCTACACCTTGGAAAGTGCTCTCTCCAGGGCAGAAAAATGAAACAAAAACCTGTCAGCTTTTGCCTAGGACAGTAGAGTTGAGTAGTGATCCAGCTGACCCTTGCAAATACTCACAAGTAAGTCCATGTGTCAGTATAATTAGAAAGGTTGAGAGCAATTCACTCAGGGCAAGGATCTGTGGCCAGCAAATTTTGTCACAAAAGCAACAAGCAGAGAACAGCTTGTCCACTGTCAGATGTTAGCCTCTTTTGACTGAAATATTGCTTAGATAAATAACGCAACCTGCAAGGTTTGGCTTTAACTGAACAAAATGTAAACAGACAAAGAAAAAGTTATTTGTCCAGACTCCATTCTCACCAATAACGGAAGAGAAAGTTCTAAGGTTCAATACATCTGACTGATTTTGGATAGCTGTCATGGTATGAAATAAATCCCTTCTTAAATATCTCCATTTCTCTCCATCAGCTTTGAAGGGAGACTCGACAAGTCAGCTTGAAGTGCAGACGTCTACGAGCAGAAGCTGATGAATCCCAGCTCAAAATGTCACCCCAACCCCAGGCATTTCTCCACATTACTGGAGGTGAAAGCTGCACTAATAAAGATGGGAGAGCATCTGCCACACTTGCAGCCTGCAGACAAAGGAAGCTTCCAGCCAACTGTAGTTGTAATTCCCAGTAGCAAAGCAGGAAAAGCAATCTCTTGGTTGTCAGCTTGTTTCTCTGTGAAGCTTCAGAGCTGTGGTTTTGCAGACAGGATATAGGGTGTAACTTCCACTCAGCTTCAGCACTGTTCATGTTTTCTTCTCTCAGCAGACACAGCTCTCTATTGCTACTTCAAGAAGGACCCCACAATTATTTTAAATCTCTCTGTGGCTGCAAAATTATTGCCCACACCAGAGACACCCCCACACAAGTGAGGTACAGTCTGTGGCATCCAAAGTGACACAGCAAGACCCATTGAGGAGTAGCTGGTTATTAGTCTGTCACCAAACCAAGGAAGGATGTGGAGGCAGCTGAGGGGTGAGATCCTCACCCAGCTGACTGCATCATGTGGCCTCAACCAGCAGCTCAGAGCAGACCCTCAGGGACACACAAACCTCAAAGCCACTGCCTCATGCTGCTCATGTGGCCAGCATAGCTCTGACAGCCTCTTTCTTTTGTGGAAAGGCTTCCTGACAGTCCCAGGCACCCTACCCAAACCTCTGTCTTCTGACCCTGCTCTCATTCCCTAACACACCTCACACCCCTGACACACTTGCAACGGAGCCCTCTGGAAGGAGGAGCTGGACCAAGAGAAGGATGCAGCTGGGGGCAGAGGAAGGTCCCTGGTAAGGAGCCTCTCTCAGGAGTCCTGGCTGATCACAAGCCCAGGAGCACCAGCCCAGGTGCTCCAGCAGCTGTTTGGCAGCCTTTCCCCATCAGGAGTCCCCTGATCCATGGAACTGCTGCAGAATGAGACAGGCACAAGGATAATCAGAAAAAACTTCTTGCCTACCCAGCTCCACGGCAGCGAAACCTCAGGTTTTTTACTCCTCATATCAACTCCAGGTCAATTAAATATATCTATGCAATAGTTGCTCTCAGATTTTTGTTAAGGTAGATTTTGCTCCTCAACATTACACTTTCAATGCAAAATATGACAGCTGAAAAATCACAAGAATTCCTCCAGCACCAGCCTCATGGAAAGCAAGAGATATGCTTAAAACACTATTGATTTAACCTCTGAGGGAGCCATACATCAAAGGCAGCTGACAGTCCCACGAACTGCCAAATTGAAATGAAACTCAGCAAGCCACATAATCACAGAAGGACAAGGGTAATAAACTCCAGAGAAGTTCCTTAGCTGCTAACAGAGTCAAAGTATCCATAAGACATGTCCCTGGAGGGGAAAAAAATAAAAAAGAAAACCCCGAAGAGTCCCTGCTCATTGGAAAAAGAGAAATACTTTTTGATTTTTATAATTGCCCCAAAATAAAGCAGATATCATAGAATGGTTTGGTTGGAAGGGACCATAAAGATCAACCCTGTCTAGGGACACCTTCCGCTAGACCAGGTTGCCCAGGACCCCATCCAAGCTGGCATTGAACAGTTCCAGGGATGGGGCATCCACAGTTTTGGATGTTGAGATCCCCCTATGTGTGGAAGACTGGAAGTTTCAATACTTCAGCAGTTGCCTAAATAAAGTCACCAATGAAATGCAGTTAATGTTCATCAAAATAGATAAATAAAAAGTTTCTCACTGAATGCAATTAAACACCATCAGGAGGGAGGCATTCACTGCCTGCAGTAGTTTAAGCACCACACACAGGTGTATCCAGCTCTAAGCATCTTGGGCACCATGTTTCCAGCAAGATACAGGTGTACAGATTTCTCCAAAGCATTCACTTTTACACAAATATTTTCCAAAAGAGATGATTAGAAGAAAAATCTCACTTTGAACTGCTATTTACTATACCCATTAAATAGGCACTGAACAGATGGTAAGTATAGGACAACAGCAATAACATTATCAGCAGCAGAAACATAGAAACAAATATCAGCAGCACTTACACTTCAAAGCCCTGTACAGGAACATACATAGTCAATTTTTTAAATAATATATTAACCATACAGACTCACAAGTGTTCCCAATAATTTACGTGCTTCAATCCTTTGTCTGGGTGAATTTTTTTTTTCTTTTAAATCAAAGTTACTATTGGATCTTGGGATGTGCATTCTAATTGCTATAAATAAATCATGAATGATTGGCTCAATGTATTTTTCCATGGCAACTCCTGCGTCACACACAGCGTTACATTTTTGAAAGAGAGCTTTGCTCTTTGAGAGAAAGAGACAAAGATTCACACTTAGGATGGGCCTCAGATCAATTTTACAGTTTCTTCTCGAGTAGAACATGTGTGAGCAATGAAACACTACAGTTTTCAACTGACTGTAAATTACTTAGGCACCAAAGCCTATGTAGTGCCCTCCACCAGAGCAGGGAGCTGCATAGCAGCTGCCCATACAAATTTTCTTGGTTCTTCAAGCAAAGATTATCTTTGACTTCCTCAACCACGAAGCATCTCTCTCCAGCAAAATCCTGTTCCATTTCTGTCTCACACCAGAGTCCTAAGGAACCTGCCTCCTGGAGATGCCAGCAAGGATGGGGAAGAAATTGCTTTCCTGAGTTCTGTGGTCTGGTCAAAAGCAGGAAGGTGACATCTGTGCATAGTGGGTTAGGCCAAGAAAAACAGAAGGAGTTCTTTGCAACACAGAATTTGGCCCTGGTAAGATAAAACAAAACAACTTGAGATACGAGTGTATTTCCTCGTACAGTTTTACTTTACTTAAAGTCACTCATCGGCACTAGAGAGGAAAAAGTGCAGATTTCCACCTGTTTTCTGAACAGCACACATGAAGTATTTGGTAGTTTACAGAACTAAAACCAGTTTTCCACTTATGAGGTAAGACTTTTACACCAATTTAGAAGTTTCGGTACCTGAAGTCAAGAAACCTACTATTAACTAAGAGAAATCAAGTTTAAAGACTCAGTTGTTTAAAACTTCCAAAAGCCTCCCAAAGTCCCATTTATAGCATCAAGCAAGTTCTGTAGCTCAGATGACACAATTCAGATGCACCTCCTGAGAGAAAGAGTCAAACAATTTTAACTTCAGAACTTTCAAAAAGCACTTCCAGTTCCAGGGGAGGATGGAGCCTTCAGGAGGAACTGTCCTCATCAGACTGTGCCTGACCAAGTGTTCACGAACATTCCTGGTTCCAGACATCCTTCCACTTGTTCAGCTTCACCAAAGCCTGCCAAGCACCTGAGATTTTATCCTGAATGCAAACCAAACCATAGCTTGGCTTTAGTTTCAACTTATGCAGATTCAGATGCAGAAACCTTGGAGCATTTCTAGAAGCTTACATTAAACAGAATCCAGAGAAACCTATTTAGAAAATTAATTGGCAAGACTCTCTTAATCGAGAAGCTCAAGCTCTTCCTGTTTCATGGTTTTTTGCCTGCAAACACAGGTTTTGGCATCAGTTATTTATTCTGCATTTTCTAAGAGGTGTGTATGTATAAGCAGTGTGTATTTATGACATCCACTACCCACATTACACAGTTTAATTTCAATTCATTCAGAGGAATTTTTGTTCCTATTAAGTAACCTGCAGGAGATGACACACATTTTGTTAAACCACCTTTTGTTAAGTCATCTGAGGAGCAAAATTTACAATGATGTGCAGATAAGCTCACTTATTTCCAGTTCATGGTGAGCATCAGGAGCACAGGGTGGATTATCCATGCTGGTAAAAATTCTGCCTGAATTTTTCCTAGGAGGAAGCTGAGTTTTTACATTTATCAGCATCTCTTCTTGTCTGATTTCCAAGGAAGGTCTTGGCCTGGTTTTGAATATTTTAGTCAAAACTTCAGTTTTAAATTTTTTCACTTGTTCATTGAAGAAATATGCACTTTCCATGCACATCTGTTTACAGGAAGAAAAAATGAAGATAAATATACACCTCCCAAAATCTGCACTGGAGAGCATGTTTCTTGGTGTTATCAGTAAAAAACAAAAGGAAAGGATTTCACATGACAGGGGAGATTTTTCATTATAACCAGCTACATGATTTCAAGCAGAATTGAAATGTTGCAATCTCTCAACCATTCAGTTTAACCAAGTCCAGCAAACCATGAGGTGCCAGTGACAGGTAAACGTGAGATTTTTTTGCCTGAGTTATGTAAAGCCTCTTGATAATTACAAATGATTGTTAACAGCAACAAAGCTATCTCAATAATAACAATCTGGCTCGTGTTAATTATTACAGCTCTCCTGCTAAGGTGCCTTACTGTCTCAGAGCTTCCAGACATAAGGCCAAACGAGAGTGGCTCATACTTCATCACACCACTAAATCAAAATCACTTTAATTATTCTCCAGTGAAACTCCAAAGGCTTCAAGTCAGCATGGCACGAGCCATATGTTTCTTTCTGTTTGGGCAACGCTGCTAATTAGCAAAGTTGGGAAAATCTTATTTCAAAGTGATAAAGCACAAACCTCAGCATATGTTTACTCGAGAAGGAGGGGATTTAATTGCAATGAGTGCATTTGCTGCTGTGCTAACAAGGAGGCTTCGAGGTTAGGCTTTGGAAGATCTTGGGTACATCCTCAGCTGGTGCAGGTCAGTGCTGCTTCACAGAGCAGCTCTGCTGGGTGAGCTGGGGTGGTCTCACCCCAACTGGCTGTACTGACCATCATTAAGGCATTACAACCACATAGAAACTTCCTCACATGGGACAGCAAAGAGAAAGGCTTTGAGAGACAAATAGTGTCACCTTGCAAGGCCTGAGGATGTCTGAACTCTTAAAACTGGAGGTTCCCTTCTCCTGAAGGCAAAACACAATGTTTTACGAACTGGAAGGTTCCTGTCACAGGCACAAGTGAAGGAGTCATCCCCCACAGCAAACTTGAGGACAATATTTGTTGTCAGCCAGACTGGGGATGTTGTCATCCCCAGAGTGGGGATGGCTGCAAAAGGGCCAAAAAGCAAAGTGTTGACACCAAATCTTCTGATTTCATACTAGTTCAAAAAACATTGAACCTTCCTGGGCATGCTCATCTTGTGATTAGTATAGCTTGAACCAACAAGGAGATAAATCCATCTGAAGTGGACTATGTTTGGATTTTTCAGCCAGTTGCAACACATCGAACAAACTCAAGAAATTGGATTTCAAGATTGTGCTTATACAGCACTGAGAGAATAGCTGAACCTCACTGAAGTCTGCAAGCTGAACATGAGTACTACAAAACGGCATTCCCTCGTGCTACAGTGCAAAGCAAGGGAAAATCAGGTAGGAAAAGACACCAACAGTGGAGAAACCTGACACTCTGTTGCCTGGTTTATTTTCTTAATCCCAGTCTCATCCCTCACTAACCACAGAAGAGTCTTTGAGATTCCATCTTCTTTGCTTCTTCTTAAGAATAAAACCAGAATAGATCAAATAAATGATGGTGAAACTAAATAAATTAATAAAGCTTTGCTAATAGCACTGTTGCTTCAGCAACTTGAGAAGGAAGGATGCTGATGATGGCTGTCATCAGGAACTCAGATTGATTGTCTTAATTACTTATATTTGCAGTCAATTCCACTGTGAATGCATCCAGATATTTACAATTGCCCACACAGATGCTATTTCTCTGCCTTAAGTTCCTTCTAACATCTCCCTGTGTGTAATTGTTCACCTGCAATCTTTCTTGAGATTTTTCCAAATATGTATCTCATGTCCCACATCTTCCCCAGAATCTGGCTGCGAATACCACATTTTTATCAAGCTTCACTTATAAATAAGTAGAATGGAAGGAAAAATTGATTTTAGGGTAAGAAAAAGAGAAAGTCCTTCAGTTGTTTCAAGACACTAATTACAAGCTAGAATGCAATTTTAAGAAAAAAAATATATATCTGCATTTAGAGCTTAGCAGGTCTAAATTATGCAGTTATGAATGTTATGTTAGCCTAATTAATAACTTACTCTTAAGAGCACACTGAAATTACGTACCAATGTCTAGTGGATATGGTATTTAAACACCCTCTTACTCAAAAAGACCTTGATGGATTTAAAATTGAAATACTTTAAATCTGGAAAATACTGGATTATTCGACAAGCCTAAGACAGACTTGAAATAGAATAACATCCTGATGTCTCAGCTGCCACTCTTCGGGGAAGTAAAACTGCATTTGAAAGGCCAGGTTTCCATACACATTTTACCCTTGTTTTGTTTTGGCATTTCTTGGGCATTTCTCTAACCTGAGTTCTTGAGGTACAACACAATTTAACTATGCTACCAAATACTGTGAAACAGAAATAAACCTGGGAGAAGTTGTCACTGCCACAACTGCCTGGTCATGACCAGATTTCTAGGTGTTCCCACCCTTAGAATTGCAGGTTACCTCAAGGAGGACTCCAGTTCCTCACTGTAAAAATGTTCAGAAACACAAATACCTTTTTCAATTACTAGCAGGTTTTACAGTCAGATATTTCTTGAAGGTGCATAGAGATAGGATAAGAAAAAATGGACAGTGTGGTAAAATGGACAGTGTGGTAATTCCAGCTAAAGACTGGGGGCATAAACTACAATCACCTCCTCCAAGAAAAAAACAAACAAACAAACAAAACAAAAAACCAAAAAAAAAACCCAAACATCTTTTCTCTGTAAGTTCAGTGAAACTCTGAAATGAGCTGCCCAAACTGGAGTCTCCATACTTGGAGATGTTTGTAACTGTACTTGAAAAGACCCTGAGCAACCTGAAGTAACCTACCCTTAATTAGAGGAGGGAGTTGGTCTTCCAGATATCTTTCTGAGCATAAATCACAAATCATCTCATGAAATATTTAATGAGGAACAAGTTCTGGTGGCCATTAAAATCTGGTCTAAGGTTCTTTTGAAATCCACACCACAACCCCCATATAATGTTTGGCACAGTAAAGCAACAAAGCACTACAATATTCATGGAGGACACACCCTCCTTTGGAGAAGACATTGTCACAAACTCGGTGATCAAAACTGAAATTGAAGCACCCCCAATGAAATCACATTGTGGCAAACACCAAAATCAAAGAGGAAACACGAGAAAAGAAAATCACAAAGGAAAAGGGAAAAAGAAACAAGATTCTTCAGAGAAACCCCAAAGTTTAACTGCACCTTGTTAGTAGCCAAGGTTGTTGGAGATGTGATGTAAAGTCCTTCTAGTTTGGTGGCAAATTTTCAGCATCCTATAAAAGCATTTAGTTTGATGATGGCATCATGTGAATGCACAATCATTTTCCCAGGATTGTTGCAGTTACTCCATATAAATGAGACAAAGAAATCAGGATTTTCCCGTCCCTTTGTTTCAAAGACTCCTTAGCAAGTATGGTTGTAACAAACACATTTCAATCTGTGTTCAAATATGCAGTAACCAATCTAAATACCACCCCTTCTCACCTATTTCTCCAGAGTACAAAACTATTTTTTTAACTGATTTTATGGACTATATGTAATTTTTTTTCTTTTCCTACCTCTTTTAAGCCACTTTTGTGTCTCTGTCTAATCTCCATGTAGCCCTCCCAGTGTCTTTATAAGCCTTGCTTTCTTTCATAGTTTGCATGCATAATTTCTTTATGAGACAGAGTCATTCCAGCCCCTCTAAATATTTATTTCCAGAAAGAAGAGGTTCTGCTGAGCCATTAGCAGCTGCAGTCTTACCTTCAAGCTGACCTCCCCGCCTCCACCATGACCCTGCAGCAGCATCATCCAATTATACGTGCCCATCAATTCCCTCATTCTGGGGAAATTGGGTCTATTTAAATTCAGAAGCCTAGCTCTTGCCTTCACCTCCACAGCTTAATATACAAGGTCAAACCTAACAGTTATGTGATTTCTGTTCCCAAAAGTCTATGGCCTTTACTACTTCTTTTCCCCAGTATCTGCAATCTCCAGGATTGCCTCACATCCAGTTGTTTCTCTTGCAACTTCCTTTCAGATTCTAGAATCCCCAGTTTACCAAAATCCTCCATTTTATATCCAGTTATGACCTGATAAAACAAAACAGTGGTTCTCTCAATTTATTCACTGCTCCAAGAAAAATATATATTTAAATGCCTTGCTCAAAAAGGGGTATACTTCTGGGTAAGTAAAATTCTCTCTTTGAAGCTGTGTTAATTCACTAATTAGTTGTGCAGAGTCATTCAGGTCAGCAAAAAGAGCACGCAAAGATGCTGCTCTTCCAAGTTCCTCAGTCTCCCTGCAGGTAAAGGAATAAAGCAGTGATAACCACAGGTAGAGCCTGTTGTTGTTGTAGCTTAACTTCCCACACAAGCCTGAGCCAAGCAGGGAGGGCTCTGGTGGCAGCTATTTTCATGCCTTGACATATTTCCTGTGATACACAGAGAAATTGGTAAAGTGTTGTTCTGAATTTTCTCAAACAATGTTCTCATGTATGTGCACAAAATGGTTTGCAAGGAAAATAATCATCAGCTGGCAGCCAGACAACTCTAACGGGCTCTGAAGATGATACCTTCAGACTCTGAACTGTCTTGGTCATTGCTGCAAGGTCAGCATTTAAACAGTGAAAACAATATTAATTAAAACTGGTGGTTTTTTCACTTTGATAATAATTAACTATCATAACATTGCTGCTTAGCTGCCACTCTCAGAGCCCACCTGATTTATTGCTTTGCCAGCAAAGTTTTGTTCTTCATAGAATGCTCTTCAGTACTTTGGGAAGTCTCGGATTTATACATCACAAGAAGTCACAGAGCCTGGCCTGGCCTGGCCTGGCAGGATGACTGTCTCCTGTTCCCAGCTCTCTTCTTGATCTCCTCTGTGATTTGAGACAAGTTGCTTCACTCTGCACTGGTTCTGTCTGCTCTGTTTGTAATCAGGGCATAGACCAAGTCCCTGGGAGGTGTCTGTGAGTGCCTACCACAAACAGGGCTGTAAGTCTTAGTACCCATAAAAGTAGGTGACAAAATGGTGTGACATCTCAAATGAAGTGTCATATGCCACTGCTTTGTAGGGTATAAAAACTTCCACCACTTAGTGTAAGGGAAAATGATTACAATAAATATTAAGTCTTACAGAAAAAAAATGGGGTAAAGCTTTCTCCTGGAGAATTAGCACTTACATATTTTAAATGTGTTTTAGATGCTACATTTAAAATACAAATTTAAGAAATGTGTAAGTAATGCACCTGTAAATCATCTTACATATCTGAACAAGATATGAATCTGTATTTGTTTTCAGCAAGGAAGACTCTTTCTTATTCCAGTTCTGGACAAACCACAACACATTTAGTGTGGGAATCAGACCCAAACTTAACAAAACAACATGTGTTGATTCTCAGTCCCCATAACCAAGACAACTGAATACCAACTTCAGCATTCCACAGCAAAGAAAAGGAGTAGATTCATTTTTCTACAGAAACAGAAAATTTGAAGAGCTTTAACATTTTTGACAATTATATTCACTCTGCAATGCATCTACATCAATCACCACCCACGCATGCTTTGAAGACTGAAAGTAGATAGTAAGTCTAGCAGAACTTCGTGGTGGGAGTTGTGAGGCTTTTTTTATCGAACCTTGAAAGTAGGCTTGTAAAAAGTAGCTTTGAAAACCTGGTTAAATCCCAAGGATATTAAAATTTTGGACTGACTACTCATTTCCCAAGCTTTAAACCAGTGGATTCACCATTTTAGGTGATTCCTAATTGAAGACAGGATTATTTAGTTTTATTTTTTTTAAATAATGGTTTACTTTAGTTCCTCTAAGCATTTTGATTGGGAAACATTATTGATTTTATTGAGGAGGAGATCAGAATAGATGGCCAGTAATTCTCCTTCTGATCCTTCAGATTTACAATTCCATCACTGAAATCAAAGCAGGGAGATAGGATGAAAAAAAATTCTCATTACAGTTTGGAAAGAGCCTGAGATAAAGCAAAGTTTGGCCTTTCAGCTTGCCCTAAACTGTCACACAGTGTCACACAGGTGACACTTCATGGAAATTCCCCCATCATTTATATGATAACCACAAGGCTTCTGACTGTCCCAACACACAGCTTGCAGAAAAACTTCATATGCTGATGCTGCAGCTTCAAATGATGGAGAACTCAAGATAGGCAGTCACTGGTCCTGCTCATTTGCACCTGAATAGAAAGAAGCCATAAGAGATTAATTCTCTAAGTCCTTCCAATGGAGCTATGGAAAAAGAAAACAGAAGAATGCTGCAGGGGCTTAATTTTTAGTGATCTGAATTTTAAAGCAGAAGAATCAGTTATTTTTCTGTATGGGCCAGTGCACTAATGCCAGATGCAAAAGCTTACATGGCTAAAGAAGCTTAGCTCTAACTAAACTGACCCCACACATTTACCCTTGGGACAGGCAAAAAGTCAAGGCTCTTTTGTACCTGAGCACCCAAGCCTGTAAAACAGCTTTTAGCAATCAACCCAACAGCCACTTACTCACTATTTTCATTTCTCTGTTACATATTTCCTTCTCAGAGCAGCACTGCCAGAAGTCTTTATTCTGGACCCTGACTTTCACAGCTAAGGAAGGCAAGCAGCTCCCTTGTGCAGGAGTCCAAGGCAGTAAATTCACCCACATTAATGTAATCTGGCTCCAGGACTGCTACAGACCACAGCAAAATCTCACAGCTGCTGGCTCCTCATGGAGCTCTTCTGCCTGGGGACACCTTTAAAGAAGATTCTCCACGTTCACAGCCAGTGGTTGGGCCCTGCCAGAGGGCAAATAACTCTAATCCCCAAAAACTGTGGGTTGGGAGGTCACAAATTGGGCCCTCTCCTCTATCTGGAAGCAGCTCTGCAACAGCAACATTTCCCTGCTGTTCCTCAGCCCTGGACTTGTGGCTGCCAGGAACTTCTCCCCAACTCACAGTCCCCAAAAATGACATGGAGGAGTCAAGAGCAGGTCCTGTGTCCACACTGCACTGAGAGTTACCAGCCTGGGGCTTGAGCATGTGGCGGCACCACATTAATAATGATAATGATAATGATAATGATAATGATAATGATAATGATAATGATAATGATAATAATAATAATTCTGCCTGTAGACGTGATTCAGAGGCCAGAAACCTTTTTTATAAAAGACCTGCTAGACTGGTACTCAGTGGCAGCAAGGGTCAAGACACACGGCTTGGCACAATACCTGTGACCTGACGAAGACTGAAGGGAAGAAGATCCTACAGAACATGAGTGTGGCCCTTCTGAGATGCTCTGAATATCCTGAACTTCCCAGGGGAAGCACCTAGGAGGGTTTGCCAAAGGATTCACGACAGAGACAGCCCAAGATCTTGGTTTTCAGGACACAGATGGGCCCTTCTGACAGAACAGCATGAACACAACCAGCAAGTGTACAGCAACTTGCTTGTGCTACACGTTAGTGCTGCTTTCCCAGGGCTTTTAAAAGCACAGAGCTCTGTAAGAAGCATGTTGGAACTATTCCTAGCAGCAGCTCCTTCCCCCAGCATGAAGCTGTGGCAGATACTCTATGTACTCTGGTCTCCTCCTTCCTGACACCTTCTGCATTCCTGCCCAGGTGGAGGTGGCAGCTCCAGGTGACTTCACTGTCACACTACTCTCCAAGCAGTTGGGTTTCTCTTCTCTTCTCTTCTCTTCTCTTCTCTTCTCTTCTCTTCTCTTCTCTTCTCTTCTCTTTCTCCCTTCCCTTCCCTTCCCTTCCCTTCCCTTCCCTTCCCTTCCCTTCCCTTCCCTTCCCTTCCCTTCCCTTCCCTTCCCTTCCCTTCCCTTCCCTGTTTCTCTTTGGTTCTCACTTTTTCTCTTCCCACCACAGGCCCAGCAGTTAATTTAGCTCAGATTTAACAAGTGCCTGGAGTTTTAGGTTCTGTTTTTAGTTTTGGTTTTGTTGGTGTTTTCAATTCAAGGTGCATATATATACATACACAAAAATACTGCCAGGGTATTGTCATAATAATCTTGAGGGAAATAATGCTTGAGAAACTGGAAGGTATTCTTCCTGCACTCCCACATGCTCTGCTTTTCAAAGGCAAAGGAAGAAAGAAGCAAGCAGAATACCAGTCACATTCTCTAGATAATCTGTTCCTAGATTTTCTAGAAGTCACAGACTGAAGTGAATATAATTTATGGGTATAAACTCTTTTTTTTTTTTGAGAACTTTATCATAATGAACTTCAAATGGCCCTTCCTATTGTTGAATTGACCCATGTTTTTGGACAAATTAAATTCATCCAAGTTGATGAGGTGTTGCTTAGTTTTTACCTCTTTGTGTCCCACAGAAAATGTGAGGGTATATTCCTACCTGCTGCAGGCTTTGCATAGCACTGTAATGTTGTTTTCCCTTTCTAATCTCCAGTATATTACTCTGAAACTGCAGATGCACTGAATCATCAAGCTTTGTGTTTGTTTGCAGGGGAGAATAAAAAAAAATTTCAAGCACCAGTAACTTTCTGGTGCTTTCCTTGTATTTTTGGTGTTTCAGGATGATACAGTTTCAGTCTACCTCATTGACTTCAGAAGGAATTAACAGGTAACATTTCTGGTCCTAAATAACTTCATTATCCAAAATATGCAGGACTGTTAGAAGCAGGAGCAAGCAAGACAAACTGCTTCTCATCTCTGATATTAGAATGTAGAGGAATGACTCTGCTCTTATACCTCTCCCTCCTAAAAGTTTTTGTAAGGAATGGCTCCATTTCCAGCTCTGAGCCTGGATCAGCCTCATTGATGAGCTCCAAGACGCTAATAAAAATAATCAACAGCCTTCTGGAGCTGACATCACACCCAGTAATGGTGTTCAGAGAACCAAGATGAAATACCAGTAACATATTCAGCAGCGTCTTGGCTCAGTGGAGAGAAGAGGAGCAGTGGGCTGAGGAAATCATACCAAAGAACATTGAAAGGAGGAGAAAGTGAATTTCTGTTTTTAAAACTTTAATCTAACAGAATATTTCAAAATGGAAGACACTTTTTATAGCAGTCGTACTGCGAGAGGAAAGCCTGCACACCACACTAAACCCTAACAGGTATTAAAAGCTGTGAAGTTTATCTGCTGCAGAACAGAAGGACAAAGACAAGGTCATTCTCTGTGTGCAAGTGAAAGAACAAGGCTCCAAAATCCCCAGACAAACAGGGGCAGAAAATAATCTCCTCAGCAAAGTTTTGCAGTATTTGAGCATCAGGAGAAAGTCAGAAGCAATATTATTGACTAACCAAGCTGACATTTGGCTACTGTTTAATTCTTACAGTTCCTCCTAGATGAAAGGATACCACTTCCATCTCCAACTGATGGTTTGGCACAGTCAATAGAATATAGAACATCAACTTTTTCTTTTCCTATCAACTTCTTTTTTGCTGAGTTGAGGAAGAGAGGAGCATCTTGAAAACTTCTCATTTGCCTGTTGCCCTTTATCTTGCTTGACTAGTTGATTTCCAGTAGCACCACAGGAGATGAATTCTCCTAATTAACCATTCTCATCTTCCTTCAGTCTTCCCTGTGGGGAGGTTGGTGTACAGAAGGTATCCCTGGAAGATCTGTGTGTTGGGTGCTACCACCAAATGGATCAAGCCACAGCATCCACAAAAAAGGGACTGAGTGGATGGAAGGAAAACGCTTCCTGAGGAAAAGAGCCTGCATGGCACAGTGCACGGAACAGGAGGCTGCAATGGTGGCTGAGCACAGCTTGGAAGGTGATGGACCCAACCCCTGGCAAGGGCTCAAGTGAGCTCAGCTCTTCTGATCTGGAATAAAATCATTCAACACATCCCAGGCTCATGGCAGAAGCTGCTGAGAGAGCAGCAGGTGAGTGTGATCCCCTTATAGAACAGCAACATAGATCACCTGGCACCTAATAATTGTGGGATGTCTTTGTTGACATGATCAATGTCCAAAGACTACAGAATCTAAATAATTATATCTGTTTTCTGAAGAAGCTCCAGCTGGGCAGCAATTCCACTATCAGAATTTTATTGGCAAAGCTGCAGCAGCACTTTATAATGTTCAGCCACAGATGACAAACTACATCCCAGTAGATATTTCATAGTAACCTGCTCAAGTCATTCTCCATCCCCCCCAGCTCTTCTTGTTTGCCAGCTACCTACAAGCAGAGTACAGGATTTTTTCTTGGCTGTTTGCTAAGGTTTCCATGCACAATCTTTGATCTGTGGATCGCTGCACATATTTGAAATTCAACATTTGATCTGCATCAATTGCTGACAGGGGAATTTCAGCCACAGGACTAAAAATGCAACTCTCAGGATCAGATTTGTGGTGCAAATATTGAAATATACATTTAAGAAACAGTACTAACTTTGGAAATTCATGGTATAAAAGTCCCTAGGTTTATTCTACAGACTGAGTTATCATCAACATATGTGGGAGAATTCCTTCCAGTTCTCATCTTTTTATTCATTAACTTACTGCTCCACCTAGTATCTTCCTCATTTTGAAATAAGGAAATGGAAAACCTTGATCAATTTTCATATGATTTAAGACTTTGTGCCTCCATGGTGTGTTCCCTTTTCTCAAAAAACCTCTCTTCTCTGTCTGAACTGACTCCCTTCAGGCCATCATTTCCCAAAGGAACACCAAAGGTGCTGGTCTGATGCTTAGGACCATCCTGTGCAGGGGGTGACTCAGGCACAGAAGACACACACACAGCACCAGCCCTGTCCCCTCTGGTCCTCTGCACTCACTGGACAGCACTCCCTGCTCTGTCAGGCTCTGCACCTTTCAGGAAAACTAAATTTACACCCACATGCTTCCCCTATGCCTCCCTTTAGACATTATTAAAAACCTCCATTCCCTGATGATTCACCAACACCTGGGAGCAAGTTCTGCTTTTTGTTCCTCTCTGACTCCAATCTTTGCTTCCCCTTAGCAACGGAGTGGCAAAGCCTTCAAGATTTAAAAGAAGCAGGAATGAGTGTGTAAGTGTACGCTCACTTCCTTGGAGTGCATGAAAGGCTAATTATAGAAATTAAATGCTAATTTCTTCGAGATTAATATAGGCAAGTGAAAGGTTTTTGCATTATTTGCATAAGAGGCTACTTCAAAATCTTTTGTCCCTTTGCTCCTCACCTGTAATTTCTACCCTTTGTGCCCATGCTGGGTCACATTGGGTCAGGTTTTTAATTGGTGCTCGTTAGCCAAGCTGTGGATGCTCCTCTGTGGCCAGTGCCTGTGCCCACAGGCGAGTGCTGCCTGCATCTCTGTGGTGGGAAAGGAAAACAGAATCCCACTGCCAGCAACAGCAGCACTTTGAGCTCTGTCACCAGCAGCTTCCCTGACATCCTGTGGAGAACTGTAAAGGGGAACAAAATAGGTACAACAGAAATATTTTTGAAGTCCAGCTCCTTTGTCTGCCAATAAGCACAGAAAATGAATACATGTATGTTGGGAAACGGCCATTTCTGGCTGCACAGACATAAGGTATAAGTGAGCAATCCAGACTCCATAGATAAGTGTTAGGCCTCTGCTCAAGGCTGTTCTCAAAACAACTGTGGAAAGGGAGACATGAGAGCTGTAAACAAAGTGCAGGTGTCTAGAGATTAGCTTGGCAGAAGAAATTGTTGGTTATTGCCTTCTGAGACCAGTCTGTGTTTTAATTAGATTAGAGAAAAATCCCGTGTGAAACTTCTGTAAGTGAATAATATTTTGAGCACGTAAGGTAGTATAAGTATGTGCACTGTCTGACAATAAACGAGCTTGATTTATGAACCACATTAGCTCGTCGTCTTGCTCCTCTCGCCGACACATGTATTCCCAAAATCTGCATTGTTTTGTGCTTTCTAATGGGCACTGACTTCTGTAATTTATTGTCATGTTCAAACATGCTCCGAATGCTCCAGTTCAGCATGTCCCATGGGGTGTCCCTTAAAGCACAGCACTGCAAATGCCTCCATGAATTGAGGGCCTAATATATATATATATATATATTTATACACAGCCTGGTATAGTAGAAGGTGTCCTTGTCCAAGACAGAGGAGCTGGAACTGAGTGGTCTTTGAGGTTCCTTTCACCCCAAACCATTCCATCATTCTATGACATGTATTTATCTGGTTTGTTCTCTAAAATCATAGGGGTCTTAATCATACTCTGAATACATGCAAGTGAACATAAGTTACATTGCAAGAAAAATAGAGTTGAAAAGTTATCATTTCCCTTTGATTCTCCAAGTCAGCTTTTGGCAGAACAGCATCTCATTACAGCCTCCCATCCAACCTTACTGACCAGGGCTCTCTAGCTGGGGTGGTGACCCTACCAAAAAGCAGCAAACCCTCCTCACAGCACAGGCTCTCTCTCAAGCAATAATGGAGAGGCCCCAAACAGAGAAAGAATAACAAATATATGTAACACAGAATAACAAAACTGCCCCTATTGCAGAGCTATAGTAAGGCGAGGAAAGAGAAGGAATTAATTTGATATGCCTACGTGCACATATTAATTAAAGATAACAAGAATAATTATACACTTGGGAAAGGCAAAGACAGGTCCTCAGAATATCTAGAGGTCTATAAAAATTCCGGTGAAAGGCACCAAAACCTAAATAAAAAGGGGTGCAATTATTCCCCACCACCCACCTCTGCTGAGAGTGGGAAGGGACAAGAATTGCAGCAAGAGAAAGTAAATGTCACAGACGGGTAATAGGGACAACAACTGAAAGACACTCTGTAAGGTCTCTGCAACAGAGAACTGAGAGGATCCAGCAACAGGATTTACTCACAGGACTCAGGCAAAATTAAAGGGCATTTCACACCTCTCCCTCACTGGTGGGAAAGGAACAGGCAACCCTTCAAAAATAATTAGAAAGAGTTAAAGTGAGCAAAAAGCTGAAATGGGGTTTTAGCAAGATGATGGTGTTTTCCTTTCACGTCTTTCAAGATTAGGACATGAAAACAGAGAGAATCTTCTACATTCCCCACCTTGTTAAAAAGCTCAGTTCCTCTTCCCTGCAATATTTCTGCTGCAAACATCAAGTTTGGATTAGACAACAGAACACAAAAATACCCTTTTCAGTAAGAAGACTGCATGCAAACATCTTCTGCCTCCAGAATAAATGCATGAAACTAAGTATACCCTAGCTAATGAGCCACACAGCAAAAATGGGTTTATTGAGCTAATATCCTACGTGTGTCTTTCTACATTAATTGTCCAAGAACTGCAGCTGGCTCCATAGGGATGGGGAAGAAGCTGACATCATTAGGAAAGGAGAAAGAAGAGGTTTATAAGAAGATATCCTTTGAGCACCAGCTACAGAAACTTTTCAACAGTGATTTTAGACTCTACCTGATGCCTGTACTGGGTGATTAACACATTAACAACATACACTGGTGTAAAAATTTGATGCATACCATGGCAGGGGTGTTGGGGCTAGATGGTCTTTAAGGTCCATTCCCACCCCTTCACATTCTATGATTCCCTGTCTCTCTTTCTCTCTTTTTCTCTGCCATTTAAATCTAGCTGAAATACCAGAATAAAGTTTATAAATCACAGTTGATATCTTGTAGAAATCACAGTTTAATTGGAGAATATCCTAAACCAAACCTCACTTCACCAGAAGTTGCAGAGAAAGTATCAATCCAGAATGAAGATTACTAGCAATAAAAAGACATCAGTGCATATTTCTGCTGTTATTTAATCTCCAAGAGGTAACCAAGAGAGTTTCACTGCAGCCTTTGGATTATACTAACAAGAGCAGAGAAAAAAAAAAATCCATTGGTGAGAGGTGCTTGGTGGAACAGGTGCAGATCAGCTGGAGGATTGTGAATCACTTCTTGCTCAAGAGGGTCTTGGACTGAGCCAGCACACCCCTAATGGTTCCATCACATTCCAACACTCAAAACCAAGGGCAGAATATGACACTGGTGTCTGGTTGCTCAGAGATTACGAAAGACAGAGCTCTGGAAAGGGTTTTTTGCCAGATTACTGAGTAGCTTTGCTTTAGATAGTAACTTAGAATCCTTTTTGGCAGCAATTACATGGCATAACGTACAGATGAGATGTGGCACACATTCCACCATATGGGCTAGAAAAAAGCAGATGTCTGGGGAATATCTCCAACTAAAAATATTGTGTCTTATCTGGCTAAGAGAATTGTAAATATTTTAAATGATACTCAGAATATTTAATTGCACCCTTTGAAATACTGGAATTTACATGCAAAATAAACTGACAATTAGATACAACACCTTGAAAATTTAGTTTTCTCTGATTGCATTACAATAAAGATTTATTCAATGTGTGGAAAAAAAAAAGAACAGAGATCTTCTGGAAAATCTTCCAGTAAGAACAGAGGTGAAGGGAAATTCTAACTTCATCCAAGACAGATTTTGGTTGCCTTCTGGAAGACAGTAAGAAAGCCCTGATGAACCAGGAGACCTCTTCTGAGTCCTCAGAAATGTCTGAGCTAAAATTAATTTTTCTTGGAAGCCAGTTGCAGAGTGTTTGGGACACCATGGCTTAACGAACATCACCCATGTGCTAATTTAGCAGAGAAGAAAGTTTGTCATGGAGGATACCAGAGTGAGTCATACTAGAAACCAAAAATCACTTTCTGTGTGGTGGCGCCTCTCAGAACCTGATTTCTTCCATTTGAGTGCCTGGGGAGACGAGGCTCAGTTGTACATTTTACAATTCTAAATTTTTCACATGTCAAGTGGTATTTGTGCAAACAACAGAATTTGGACTCCCAGTCATTATTTGCTCAGGCAATGATCTGATTTACATGTGAAAGCCAATGTTTGCAGATGAAGGCATAGGTCCAAAAATGGTTGTAGACTTCAAATAACCAAAAGCAATTGCAAATACTTCTATTATTTCAACAACTAAGATGGTTGAGAGGGACATTAAATACCTCTGCATCACATCTGGGGAGCAAGAGAAGAGCTTTCTGTATGAATAGATACTCTCCTGATTAATCAAAATACCCTGGTATCAAAGCATCCAAATTTCAGCCACACCCGCTGTGAGTTATGGATGCAGCAAGACAATTCCCAGCAATGGGGATGTCACCAATCACCACAAACCCTTAGCATATCCAGTCAGTAGTTAATAAATGCATTTTCTCCACCCCAAACTCACGTGTCCATGGCTCAGATGGTGCTCAGGGGGAAAAAAATTGGAAGAGGGACCTTCTGAAACAGCTACTGCCCTCTTAAATATGGGGGTCTTTTACCAGAGTAAGAAGCCAGATAGAGAGTAGGCTCCATGGTGTTATTTTTGCTCTATAATTTTGTCCATGTGGAGTTCCCTGATGAAGAGCTCACTGTTGAGTATCTTGTTCCTGGCTTGTGCATATCCAGGATGAGAAGAATCCTTCCAGTCTCACTTCACCTCTCTTCAAAGCAGGCTCCTCATCAGGGAACGCCAGCCATGACCTTCATCTTTTTCAGTTTAGAAGTTTCAGACAGGTGAAGCTGCTGCTGCTTCAACATGTTATAAAAGTACTCTATAAAATGAAAATATAAATATATTGGCTAAAAGAATTTAACAGCTCAGGACTGCAGTGTAAGACATACTGTCACAAAAATGCAGCAGCAGTGAAAAATATTGAATTAATAGCACAACTTCAGGACAGTAAAAAACAGGATTTAGTATGAAACTTACCCTCTCTGAAGAGGGAGAGATGCCTACATTAGCTATGCTTTCTGTCCATCCACTAGAATCCCTCTGGTTTGTTTGATTAAGGAAACAGACACAAAATTTGACTTTGGCTGGTTGTTAACATGGTACTTACACTTTCTTGAACTCTCCAGGTTCAGCTGCTTGAGCCTTAACTGAGGAATTTATGAACAATTTGCTTCCCCTCTTCCTCACCCTCAGACATCCTCAAGCATTTACCTCACTGGGCAAACATCCAAAGTTTGGGGAACCAAAGAACATTTTTATTCCTAAACTTTCTGGAAAGGTGTTCAGATCATCACCAGAAAAGGTGCAGAGTAAGGCACAGAAAAACCATTTCAATCCCTCTCACTTTCCTCTCTATTCCATGATAACAGAATTGATGAACACTCGTATTTTCTTCCCCAAAATACACAGAAACACAGACTTCAGCATTTAGAGATGACTCCCACAATTTCATCTTAAGATTCAGAGCAAGCTGTCAGGACTGTCTGGAGACAGCTCACCCCTGACAGAGCTGCAGGAACATAGGAAAAGTTGACATTAACCCATCCAGTAAATGAAACCCTGGGAGTCAGCAGCAGCTGCTCCTGCAGGCTCCCAGCACCACTGTGGCCCTGCTGATGCATCCCAGTGTCCCAGGGATGCTTGGGAATGGAGGGTGGAATGGCATCCACAGGCAGCTGTTCAGCCCCCCTTGGTGCTCTAAAGGGTGATGAGCTTTTGCTGCTGTGTTCAGCATTTTCAGTGGTGCACGAGATTATTTCCTCAGGGGTAGCATCCAGTCTGGTCAATAATACCAATAAATCCAAGGCCAGTGCTCAGCAGTTGAAAATTTGAGTCCAGTGGCTGGTGTGCAAATCCCCAGTGACACCTCATGGTACTCTAGATAAACAGGGAGGCACAGATGAAAAAACTAATTCAACCCTGCAAAAGAAAAAAAATCACAATTAGGGAGTGTCTTTCCTTACCCTGATCTATGGAGCCTAGACCACTTCTAAAGAAAGAGGGGGAAGATACAGAAGTTGCAAATAAGAGTTTTGGCTCAAAACTGAATCTTTCCGGCAGGTGTAATGGAATAGGAACAAACAAACAAACAAAGAACTTGGAGAACAAAAGCGTAAGACAGAAACTAGAGAAAACTAAAAGAAATAATAAATCTATCCCAAAAAAAATCTGAAATGCAAACAAAATAGATTCCAAAACCCTTAGAAATCTTGAGCAGGAAAATGAAATCAATGTGATTTCATAAATGATTCTGATTTTTATTAAATAATTTCTTGCTTGAAAACTCTTTGTCATTAAAAAATTGGCAGTTGCAGAGGTTTTGCAGCTATTAAGATTAAGACTGGACCTCTCTATTCCTCTCTTGCACACTAATTTCATTGTGTTCTACACCAAATTCAAGAGGTACCTCAGACCTAGTTTTGTGTTGTGTGATGCACCAAGCAATGTCATCCTGTACAGAAAAAGAGGGAATTTAATCTCTTTTGAGTTCCACTGCAGCTCACTGAGTCATTACTGTTCTATTATGTTTGCAGGACAGTAAATTAATACAGTTTAAAGCCACTGTACACAAAGTCCATGAAAACCAATCTGCTGCCTATGCCATTTCTTACTGTATTAAAAAGTCTCCAAAGCTAACTGAGTGCAAGACCAGCTCAGACTGAAGCAAAGAAAACAGATCAAGTTGTTTGCTTAGCCCTGAGTTTTCAGTGCCCTTGTCACTTCATGGCACATGAAGAAAATGTGATCTTGGAGCATCAGTGGTGCTGGCCTTCCTTACCCACAGGAAGATGAGCTTTAGCATCCACGGCTTCTCAGCCAGAAGAAGGAGGTTTATCTCCTGTGATAAACCATGTTCATATTTTTCTGGTTTACCCAAAACTTTCAGCTTCAATTTTTTGAGGTAAACTAAGAGGCCCACATTGACTCATAAGTTTCATTGCAATTTCAGATTTTTTAAAAAATAAATAAGTCCATTAACCCTCTTGGAAATGGATTAGTCAGACCTTGAATAAATTGCTAACCCTCCTTAAGAAACTTTTTGCCATTGGGAAGAAGCCAAACACTCAGTCAGAAGCACCTTTACCTAGACTACTTTTTCCACTAAATGAGAAGTGATACACACCATTAACTTTCAGTTCAGTTATTTGGCAACAGGAAAACTTCATTTAAAATCCACCTGCTCAAGAAGTGCCTAACAGAACTATGGCACTGTATATAAATAAGAAAGGAGTGAAGGAAAATAAAGGATGGATCATGTTATTCCTGTCCAAGAGCATCCTGTACCAGTATTCTGCTCCATGTCACCTACACAGCATCCAGGTGCTGGCCACCAATGCAGAGAAAAACCACCACAGGTCTGACTGCCACGAGCAATCTTTTTGCAAACACAGATCTGGCTTCTATTCCCTGCATGTTGAGTCATAGAAATAGACCAAAAATCTGCACCCAGAATTGAGACATTGCAGGATTTCGGGATTGGCAGTCAGCTTCTCCTCCTGCACAGGAAGGAGCCGATTGTCAGATGCAGAATATTTAATGTATGTCAGTGCTTTAACTTCAGGTACAGCTGAAACTGAGGGGATTCAGAGCCAAAGCAATGACTTTGTTTGCAGGTGAACTGCTACCCTGGCACCTGTGGAGATCTGATTGATGGAGAGAAGCACACGCATGCAGCAACTTTCTGCTGGCTCCAAGTTCTGAATTACTGGCTCCACTTTTCCATGCCTGGCACACTCCAGGTGCAGACATGAAGGATGTGGCCACTGGGCTGGAGGGAAAGAAGGAGGCTTTCATCCCTTTATCATTGAGTAATCTGCCTTCAACAGGGAACTTTGTTTCAAAATTCCTGATGGGAATCATGCCAGGAAAGTTCTTACTCCTTCCCAATTCCTAAATCACCAGGTCCCTTAGGCAAGGTGCACAAATTCTTGTCCTTCCCATCCATCTGCTGTGAAATTTGTGTTACACCATCACAACCACCACTTCCCCAGTGTTTTGCACCAACTGTATCCCAAAAGCAGCGTCCATTTTGACCCAGCTCTGGTCCCAGCACAGCACAGACTAACAGGATGGAGGGAAGGGCTGAGCAGCTCTGCTTTTGCCGTGGTCATCCAGTTTTTTCCTGCAGTTCTCGTGTCAGCAACAAAGGTACAAAGAGCTTTAATCACTACATCTCAAAACTCACAAGTTAGTACTTTCCCTGCTTCCAGACAGTAGATTAGTGGAGCCTGGCTGCCAAACATGATTAATAACTCTGCAAAGGCCTTTGTATTGAATGCAATGTTTGCCAAAAATGGCAGGAACCAGAAGAGGGAAGGGTGTGCTGCAATGACAGTGATTTCAGAACCAAATGACTGCTTTTTGTGATTAAAGAACAAACTCAATTACATGAAGGAAACTCAGTGACATAAGCTCTCCTCTTGTTCCCTCCTCCCCAGGCCCCATCACCCCTCCTCCTTTAAAGTGCTGCTTGGCATTCCTGAGATTAATTTCAGGGTTTTAAAATAAACACTTCCAAAAATAGTAAGAGGAAATGGTAATCTTGCAAAGTGGAGTTTGTTAGCTTATTTTCCAGAAACCAGAAGCCCTGCCTGCTTGAAACCCTTATTGCTTTGCACAGCAAGGCACAAGAAGATAAATGACTTTCTGTATCAGCAAAGACCAAACACTGCTGTTCTGGTGCAGAGGCTCAGGATCCAGGGTATGGGAAAAGCAAGAGGGCAACTCATGGCTCAGGGCCTGGGGCAAACCCCAACACAGAAGACAATTTCTAATCTATCAGACCCCAGTTCTGCTTGATGAACAGCTCGGTTACTGCAAGCCCAAGGTGTTCCTCAGAGCCACAGAGGATCCTATCAGCATCAGCACCAACTTCACCAGAAAAATGCCCAAGAAATTTTTCAGCTTTGTCTGTGAATTCCAGTTACAGAGCTGAATACCCTCCACAGTCACATCCACATCCTCATTCCCAGCCAATTTTGACCATTTAAACTCTGACCCTCCCTGTGATCTCCATCTCAGCTCTGCCTGTCACACTGAGTAGGAGTTCATTATGCCTAAAGTGGGAAAAGGGCTGTGATGCCAGTCACTCCCTCCTCCAGGATATCCAGCAAGAAGGCAGCAATCACTGCCACAAACGAGACAGGTGGCACTGAAAAATGTCTGGTGACACTCCCTGGGAAAAGTGCAGCTTCCCAGCTCCTGCAGCCAGCTGCCAAGGCCACTTCCACCACACAATCCCTGCAGGCAGAGCAACGGGACTCAAAGGCAAACACACAAAAAGGCAAGGGATTCTTCAGATTGCAATTTCCAAACTCTCATGTTTCTGCCTCACAGTACACACACAGCAGAGCTCAGATCATCTGGGATGTTGCTTGATGAGCATCAGAGTTTTTGGGATGGGGACTTGCATTTCTGTCTGGAGTCTGAGTAAGTGCACAATTAATCCTTTGTCACACTCAGAGGCAGCAGAGAGGATCTGTTCTGTCAATGGAGCATCCCCATCTACTGTTGGAGAGTGGAAAGGGAGCAGCAGAGCCCCAGGAGGGAGGAAGGTGCAGGAGAGGGATCTGCCACCCAGCAGGATTGTCAGGAGCCCCTGTCAAAGGCTGAGAGAGCAATGGGAGAGAAAGTTTGGGTTCCCACTCTGCTGTGGCCTTCACGGGAGCTCCAGTCCAGTATCTATTATGAAAACAAGTTTCTAGATGCCATAGTTTTAAAAAAGCAAAATGTTAGGAATAAATTTGTATGTGAGCCAAGAAAAAGCATTGCTTTCCTAATCTTGCAAAAAATCTCAAATGATTGTCTAAGGAAATTTGAAGTCTCTATGTGGGACAGCTGATGATGGCAGTTTAGATAATAAAATACATTTAAATCTCTCACTGCTGGTGATGACATTAAACATGCAATAAATAATATATTTTATTCATAAAATAAATTCAACAAATAAATTTTAACCAATTTTTTTTCATAATATTCATCAAGATTCAGACATTTTTTAAATTTAAAAAAAAATTAAATCTCATTAAATGTTCCTTAAGTTCCAAAGGGATTCCAGAATGTATGTAAATGAAGATAAAGGATTCTAACCTTTTCACAATTCTGAAATTTACTGGATTTACACTCCTATCTTTGGTCATCTCCTAATTGACAAGGAGAACATAACAAATTATCATACTCAGTACTGCATAGCAAGGCATAGATTTAGTAAGGGGCAAATGCAAAGCTGAAATTAAGACATTAATAAACCTGCCTGTCAGAGAAGATGTGGAACAATTCCAGACTAAAAACTTCAACACAGCTTTCTAATTACAGATTATTCCTCATCATAGCAGCATGATGAAAACAATCTTGATAAAGTTACCTATTCATCAGCTGTCATCTCTCTGTAATAATCATAATCCTGCTTTTACACAGAGAACAGGAGCTCAATATCTACCACTGGTACAGAAACAAACAGCTCCAGAAGCTCGAGGGATGGATTCAGAGAAAATAAGTTATTCATCACTTTTCTGTGGCCCTTTTTTACTCTGTGTGTGATGTAGAAGTGGGCTAAAAATTAATGATACAAGACTTCTCCCATGCTGCAGAAGTTAAGCACCCATTTTAAACAGCGTCCAAAGAAGAAAGAGAATTGCTTGCACACTTGAAAAAACTCGGTAACTTCAAGGTTTTAATGCTGAGGGATGACTGAAAGCAGCCCCAGAAGATGCCATATTTTCATGATAGATTTAATTCAGAAAATACTATTTTAATCTTTGAAGTGATCCACTGTGATTCTGAGGCTGCATTAGCCATGCATGTGTACACAGCCACAGCTTGCAAAGGCATGAGAAGGAGAAATCCAAACACTGTTTTTAATTCATAGACAGCACTTAACTTGTTCCAAAACGATTTTTGAGGTCTGTGTTCAGATTTATATTTTCTTTCTCCTCTGCCTTATCATGCACTCCCCTCATAAGAGGAAAAAAAAGAAAAAAAGAAAGCCAATCTAAATAATCTACATGAAGCTATCCCAAGGTCAGAAGATGACAAAGACCCATGGGGCAGATTTTTCACTCAATGCTCCCATCTCTCAAGGATGGTGGGTTTAACCAGCTTCCTCCAAGGGCTCAAGGAACTTGCTTGTCCCTCCTATAGTAAACCACAAAACAGCAGGGATCTCCCTTCTGTGTGTAAAATGGGAAATTGTAACATTTCAGCAGCGGGGTTGGAATTGGATGATCCTTAAGGTCCCTCCCAACCCAAACCATTCTGTTATTCTATGATCTGTCAAGCATCCTGCCCTGAGCAGGACTTTCCTGCAGCAGAACTCACACATTCCTCCTACTCTTGTAAATTATTGGTCATTAACTCTGGGCCACAGGAGCACAGAATCCAAGATTCCCAAGTGAGCCAAGAGAGCCACCCCTGCTCCTCAGGGAACACAAGACAGACTCTCTCCAGGTGTCTGTAATGCAGCACACCTTGAACAGAGCCCCCCCTTAAAGACATCACCAGATGATCCTGTAGTAGAGAGGATTTGCATGAAAGGAAGGACACAGCATCAGAAAGGCTTTGATTCCTCAAAAGCTGACACAGGGACAGTCCCAGTGAAATCAATTTGTAAAATTAAATACATGCATAAATACTCACAGAATTTGGGCCTGAGAGACACCAGGCACTCACACAGCCTGGGAAAAACATATGCAGTGAAAGGATATCCTATTTTGAGTTAAAATAGGTTTCAGTAAACTTAACAACTCCATATAAACATTCTCACAAGACTGCATCCATTTACTGCTGGAAAGATATAAAAGGATTGAAATAGAATTGAAAATTATTATTATACCCTTGTGCTGTAAAAGCGATTGCTGAGGGCATCCAAGAAGTTGAGAAAATATCAAGTTTTATTAAAGCCTGGGGAAAGTCAGGAGACCAGAAAAGGCTGGAACAACTGCACAAAGGCAATGACAAATTCCTAGAAATACAGGGGCTGGAAATCCAAATGCGTGAGAGTTGGGCTAAAATAATCTAACAATTTCTCTCCACTGGCAAACAGCAAAGGGCAAGGGGGCAGTGTTCAGGGTTTCCTGAAAACTGAAACCTTTTTCTCCTTTTCTTTAGGAAAAATAAAACTCAACAACTTTTTGCTAGATGGGGGAAATGGGAAGAGGCAAACCTTCAGCAGTGGCAAATTAAAAAAATAACAGAGATGGTGAAACCTCTGAAATTTTTCACTCAGAAAGAGAGAGGACCTTGAACCTATGGTGGGATATATATACATATATACACATAAATACAGATAAATATGGTCACAAGAGGCAACCATCTAGGCTCCTGCAAGGGGACTGCAAGCTCACAGAAACTCTCTCAGAGTGCTCAGTGTGGCTTTGACAAGCAGATGATTCCACTTTAGCAAGAGACAGACCACAGTGAAAGCGGGGACCAGAGAGAAGGGCTCCAGGCATGAGGCTGCATACAGGGGTGTTATGAAAAATATCATTAAAACCAGACAGCAGATGCTTCCAGCACCGTGGGAGATGCCTTATGCAGCACAAAAGTCTCAGCAAGGAGGAGCTGCTATAAGTGGCACACAAAACAAAGCCCTGAGCTCTCCAATATTACCCAGCATCAGGCGCCTCTGCGCTGTGAGAGCACATGATCGGCAAAGCAGAAAGCAGACTTTGTTCTTTGCAGAAAACCACCTCACAGGCCATTTAAAACACAAGATATCAGCAAAGAACCAGCAGCAGCTGGGCTGCTGAAACTGCAGAAACTGCAGATAACTGCAGAAAGCTGCAGGCAGGCAGGTGAGGATCTCCTGAGGCAGCGATTCAGCGTTTGTTTAACCCTGCGATCACTCCTCATGTTAATCCAGACCACAAACACTGCCCCAATCTGAGAAGTTTTGCTAATGAATAATTAATTAATTCTCGTCTCACTCTGACTGTTCTCAGGGGAATTCTTAATAAATCTGTAATTTGTTAGACACACACTGCATTTCTTGATGAGAAACTCAGTCTTTTAAGGAAAAAAGTGATGGTCTGACTCTCCCTTAAGCCTGATTCAGACTGTGAGCCAAGCCCACCATGCCCACCCTCACCCCAAATAATCAATATGTGAATTCCAGTCTGGGGCACAGATAACAGAATTTCTTTTGTTCCAGCAGCAGACCTATTTGATAAATTCTAACACTTTGATGGAAGAAACTTCCTTGTGGATGAAGATACTTTGCTATGTTAGGTAGCCTTTTCCATCTCCTAAGAGGTGGAGAGTGACAGTCAGAGCAATTAGAAGTGTGGAAATGACAGCATGAATTAAGTCACCATCAATAAGATTTATCATGTTTGGCTTATATATTCTCACATAACTTGAGTTGGGATTCTCCCCTGAAAATCAGAGCTGCTGCTACACAAGGTTCATCTAGGAGAATAATGGCAAAAACAGAGCACATTTATTCCAGAGTGGAGGGTGCTTTTTGGAATGAGAGAAAATTGGATCAAAACTAGAGGATTATTTTTTACAGCATTCTGACACTACCAACAGCAGGTACCAGCTGCTTCAACAGATGATACAACAGTGCTAAAGTCATGGAATAGCCTACCTACAGCAAAAAAAATCACTGCTTGATATGTAAACAAGTTTTATTCTATTATTTTTTGCCCTGTCTGCTGTAATTCTGGTGGTCTCTACCAGTGCTGTAGCTGTCCTGCATGACTCAGAAAAAGATTAAAAAATTATCTTGTCTGCATCCAGGGGAATGTGGAGTTTGTTTGATATATTAGGTGCACTGTGTAATATAACTATTGTTCTCAATAACTACAGCATTGTGTCAAACATGATTTCTCTGTGGGTAATGAAAGCCTTGGAAACCAACAGCTACAGCAGCAGAGCAAGACTGGTTTTCTAAATTACCAGAAAGAGAAGGCTTTAGATTGTTATGGATTCTGTGGGGTCATTCACCTTTAGGGAGCTCTGCTGGGCACATTAAATTCCACTAACCACATAGCCTGTGGCATTGCAAACATTAGTATTTATTGCTGCAAAAGCAGCATCAATGCTCATATTTAATGCAGTGATAGTTACTACTGTGGCCTCTAACAATTTCCACCAGCAGTAGTGGGAGTGGCAGCTTTTCTTCCCCACATCATGATAGGACCAATGTAAATTTTCCCATTATTTTCATGGGGGAAAACTTTTGTCAGTTATCCTGTGGGCAGCAGGGGAGTTGGAACAAAACCTAGGTAGGTTCCCACTCATGGCATTTAAGCCACAAAGTTATTTTGCCAGCCAAAGCAACACCTGCTTCTCCCTTCTCCACCCAGCACCTCACATTCCACCTCAGTGTTGGTGGCAGGGAGGACAGTTCCTGATGGAAGAAGCCATTCTGAAAGGGGGCACGGGCTCCTGCCAACCCCATTACTCCTTGATTTCAAGTAGTTTTCAGCAGAGTTAGTTTATAATGTTCAGCAGCTCAGTTTCAGAATATTTGGTTTATTTAGCATGTTTTCACTGATGCATCAAAACACAAGCACACTACCAACACATTTTCACCCAGCTGATGGATGTTTTTTTCTCTTGCCTGATCAGGTCATCTTCCTTTCTTTAAAAAGAAATCATTCCTCAACACTTCCTCACATCATTCCAACAATCCTTTTTTTGTCCCTTGTATCCCTATCTCTCTTTCTTTCTTTTCCAAGACAGTTATTCATCCCCAATAAGATTTTCAGGGGCCTGAAAACATTCTTCCACAACATTTTGATCAGTCCAACTTGTTCTACTCAGAAGTTTAAAAACAAAATTTCACCTCCCAGGTAAAATTCACATTCCCTTTAAAGGTACAGTAACATCACCCCAAGGATGGCAAATGTTCCTTAAATCCCTTGGGGATTTTCACATAATATCAGTTGAGGAACTGACTCACTCCACCTACAAACCTGACCTCAAAACCAAACTATTTTTTCATTTTCTCCACTCAGGGATCTCAATGCACATTTTAACTCAGAGCTCACCCCAGGTGAAGCCCTTTCTGTGACCAAAGCACAGCTCAGATGTTCAACCACTCTGATGTCCCTTCCTTCCCTGCAGTCAGCCCCAGCAGCCTCCATCCCTGATATATTCACCTTTACAAACCAGTGCATGTTGTCATTCATGCAGAGTTTTAAGGCACATACTGCAGATAACACTGACTTCTCATGAGTATTCACCTATAAGGAACACACTGAGATGAAGTTGCTTTCGGTGCTCTCCTCCCTCGTTTCCCCTCTATATTCTGCTCAGTATTTTGAGATCTTCTTTCACTATTTAAAATGTCTTGCAAAATAGAAACACCCCCAAGCTGCTTTTTATTAGCTCTGTTTCACAGGTTTATTATCCTGTACCAACAAAAACAACCATGTGCTGTATTAATGCTCATATACAGGAAACATCTCTGGATAGATTTTTCCTAGTGCCCAGCAATAAGTACATGTGAGTAGTTGGTCAGTTTGAAAATCTTTTTAAGATGTGTTTGACCAACAGAAGTATTTTCTTTATGTGGGAAATCCAAGCTACATTTGCACTGTAGTCAGAAAGAAAAAATTTGGGATAAATTTTGTAGAAAAAAAAAGTAAGAAGAAAACTTCTCAAATTTACAAATATTCAATAAGTTGTATGGTGGAGCAGTTTCTGGGCAGGTTCACAGGGAGCTTTGCCTTGCAAGCAGACAGGAACTGCTGATAGAATGGGATGTCCCTCACTACAAACCTCACATTTCCCTAGCCTCTGTTTTCCTGGGTTGGTTGGGACTCCCTCCCTCAGTTCTGGTGTTTGCCATTCCTGTCTGACATGGTAACTTTGCATCTATCAGACAATGACATGGAAAGAGGGAAAATCTTCAGAGAAATTATCCAAATGCCTGACCCATGCTTAATTCTTAGTGAACAGCTTCTTCAGAGAGCAGATGGACACAGGCAGCCACCAACTCTCATTGGAATATTTGGCTCTACCTCAAAGGTTTAGGAATAAAGAATCCATGGAGTTAGAGATGGTCTGACAATCAAATACACCTAATTAACAAGCCAATTTCTAAGTGTTTTGCTGTGTCTGCTTTTCCTGTATTAGGTAGAAGACAATGGGGAAGGACAATGCAGGATGCAAACCAAGGGATTTCTGCACGTGCACATCCATTAAACTCAGGATCCTAATGGGTGAAAAGAGTCAGATCTGTTAGGAACAATTCCCACCACATCTAGGAATAGCACTGTCATTAAATGCACATTTCAGCAGATAATCAAGGTGGTTTGTTTCCTTTTGGGCAGAAATAAACAAATCAATGCAGTTATTTGTGCACAGTGCAGCACATTTGTATACTTGAGAATTTAATGGTAAATGCTGTAACATCAAAGTTTCATAAGTGCCAGGTTTGGGTTTTGCTTCATTTTTTGTTTCTAGAAAGTTAAGAACACAGATATTTTATTTCACTGCATATTGATAAAAGGCAAACCTCATTTGGAGTCGTATCCCCAGGAATATTTGAATGACTCTGCTTTTCTTCCCCCGACAAGATCAGTTCAGTTCTTGCTGGAGAAGCAACAAGAGTCTGAGAAACTGGAACACTGGATGGGGTCTCATCAATTTAAAATCTTTCAGTGCCTGTTGTTGTCTCCATAGGTGACAAGGTTTCCTGTGCTCTCTCTGCTGCACGCTCTTCCACTCCCGCAGACGTGTCCTTTTCAACACTTTCCACTTGAAATTCTATTTCAGGATCTTCTCTAGCACTTTTTCCATCCCTCTTCACTCCTGAAATGTCTACCATTACATCTCCCAGCTTTGCTGCAATATAAGCAGCATCTTCTGATCCCTTTCTTTTAGACCATTTACACCCTGGCCTTTTTTTATCAACTTTCTTGACTATTTTCTCCTGTAACTTTAATTTCACCCACAAACATCCCTGTTTTAATTGCTTCCTCTTGGCCTTAAATTCCAAGCTCTTCCTTTGGAAGACAAACTTCTCTATATTTTGTTTTCCACTGCATTAATTTTAGCTAATGATCATTTAAATTCTACTCCTGAATTGTCTAACTCAGCAGATCTTTCTTCTTTGGGGATCTCTGTATCCAATGGCTATAGAGAGGTATGACTTTGTGCTCTTGAAGAGTCAGAGAACATGTAGGAAATCTTTTGGATGAACTGCTCTTTTTTGGTTTTTGTCAATTTTTGAAGCACTTATTCCTGGTTTCTACAGCTCTGCTGAGAACAGGGTGAATTGTGAATTATGCAGTTTTGTCCTTCAGCACCAGGCTGAACTGGATCTGCACATGTGACTATATCTGGGTTTGGAATATTCACTCTAGTCCCTGTTCTTTTTGCAGATAATGAAATATCTTCTCCCATCTCTGGCAAGCTAGCACCAGAACTCTTCACAAAATCTCCTCCTTTTGGAACACCTCCTTTTCCAACTAGAATTGTGGTGGCTGCATAGGGAAGATATTTTAAGGAATATTTATTCCAATTTGTATTTTGGCACAAGGAATGCCTACCTGAATCTTTTCCAGACTTCTTTCAATATCAGCATCACCTTTTTTTTTCTCCCTTTAAGGATGTCCAGCCTTTTGCAGGTATTCTGTATTTTGGCATTTAACAACATCTCTGGAGTGCCTTGGTCTCAACTTTTACAGTTTTTTTCTCCTCTTCTCCTTTTAATTTGATTTCCTTCTCCTCAGGGTTCTCAACACCTCCCTCTCCTCCAGGATCTGACGTATCAAATTTAAAGTTCTGAAGTTGGAACTTGCACAGAAATGTCAGCAATTTCCAATGACATTTTTAGCTGGGCTTGCTCCACTTCTGGAGAGCAAAACTCAGGCTCTTTCCTTTTTCTTAGGGAGATTCCAGACTTTTGCAAATTTCAATTTCATCTTTCTTCCAGCCAGAAAAAGATGATCATGTTCCTATTTCAGAGTTTCTCAGTACAGCTGAAGCATCTCTTTTAGTTCTTGAATGGTGTCTTCATCAGCAAAACTTGATTTTTTTTTTCTCTAGGAAGTTTCAGATTCCATTTCAGAATCAATGTCACTTTCTAACAGTTTTCTTTTACAGCAAGAAAATCTAAATTTTTGGTTTAATTTTAATGCATTTTAACTGTACATTCTGTGTTACCCAAAGATATTTCAGGAGATGGTGTTTTCCCTCCTGGCTTCAGACTTCTTTGCTTCAAAGAAGTCTTTGATTCCACCTTCATTTAAAATTTCAAAATCTGTTGCAGATTTGTATCGGGAAAAGATGACATTTTTGATTCAGATTCTGAAATGTTCATTTGATATTTAGTGCTGCATTTCTTTTGGAAATGTGAATTGCTGTTCAATTCAGGAGGAATCAATATCAGCATAGGACAAACCCAAACCAGAAATTCTAAATACAGTATTTACAGAAGCTCTATCTTCCTTGCAGATGGGATGAATTTTAGATCCAACACTCTTTGAATGATTAGCAGCATTTCCTCTGTTTCTGCATGAGAAAGATACTCTGATTTTAAAACTTCAGCTCCTAACCTACCCTAAGGCATCTTGGAAGGAGCTGTGAAAGGATGTTTCAGCAATCTAAAATGTCCAGCATTTTCAGTTTCCTCAGCAGAGCCACTATCTGATATGCAAGCAGGTTTCCCCTAAAAATTCCTTCCTAAATTTTCATAGTTCCACAGGCGTTTTCCCCATCCCAACTATCCCAAATTTTGGTTTTCTGCTTGTTTTTGTCTTGTTTCCAGTGTGTCAGGAGATATGTGTAATGCAGTTTTATCAGTGCCAGTTCCAGACCTTCTACCTGTGTGGTCCATTACATCTATGTGGATTCCACCTTATAATTTTCTTTTTTTCTTTTGTTCATTTCTGCTTCTTTTGGGGGAATTTTGACAAGGTCTGTGGTGTTTGTTTATCTGGGCTCTCCTTCAGATCAGGTATTTCTAAACTGAGCTTTGATGTCTGTTGTTATAGCTGCCACTTCTGGTGAAGTAAACTTTGATGTTGATTCCTCATCTCTGTCTTTTAATGCTTTTTTTCAACTTCTGGATGTTTTTTTTCTTGGGTGGGAATGCTGTTTTTCCATTTCTTTAAAGTCTTTTGTTAAAGTTTCCAAAAGGGCTTGAGCTGCTGGGGGTTTCATTTTTCCATGCAGTACTTCAGGGCTAATTACAGAAGGGACCCTTGGCAGCTGGCACTGATTCTGCAGCTGGAAGGAGTGAAGGAAGGGTCACCTGGGAGGATTCTTGGGTTGGTTTGCTGCTGATTCTCTTGTTTTGTTTTTCAGCAGAGTTGTCTGGATCTGGAGCAAAGCAAATGTGGATTTGGATGGCCCTGTGTGGTTTGTGTGGTGGATTCCCCACCCAGTGGGGCACAGCCATTGAGTCTAGAACAGTGCAGCTATTCAATGTGTTGAAAGAGAGGAAAATCTTTTAATCAAGGAATTGTTATCTGCATCAGCACACGAAGTTACCATAATCTGTAGGCTTCAAAATCAAATTAAGGATCAATCAGAAACTGGAGTTGTTATTTTAAAAACCCCAAGCCTATAGCCTTCTTTGTTAATCCCTGTGTTTCTCTTGCTTATAAATTATATCCTTCTCTCTGCACTCCTTACATTTGGGGTTTTGGCCTTCCAGAATGCAATACTGAAGATTTATATGAAGATTAAGTATGCTGTCTTGTCTTTAAGAATGTAACTTTTCATTCCTTCACCAAGTATCATCCTTCCTGCTTGCTCTGTTTAATTTTTTTTTTTTTATTTTTAAGGGAGAGAACTGAAATGCTGCTGTTGTCTTGTTTTTCCTACAATTTGATGTAGATCAGTTTAAATTGACAAGAGAAGCATTGGTTACACTGCACATATTTTTGACACAGATGCAAGATAAACACAGATCACTCTCAGACAGAGAATCTCTTCTCACCAGAAGAGGTTTCCTCTTGCCTTGTACTGGCTGGCATGAACTATTAAGTTCACTTCAGCTGCTGGTTTCTTTTAAGAGATGGAAATTTGAGCTGTGACAGACCCATGTGCAAACTTGTGTGCTTGCTCACACATTTATTATGGTTTGTTGATGATTTCAAGGCTGTAAATTGGGTCTTTGCTTTACAAGGCTTTTGGAGTTTGATACTTACCTTTTCTTAGCTATGATAATCATGGAATTATAAATGATAGAATGATTTGGGTTGGAAAGGACCTTAAAGTTCATCTTGTTCCAAACCCCTGCCAGGGCAGGGACACCTTCCACCATCCCAGGTTGCTCCAAGCCCTGTCCAACCTGGCCTGGAACACTCCCAGGTATGGGAACATCATTGTCATTGTTGGCATTGTGTTGGACATGGCAAACAATTCCCACACACAGGTCAGCTGTTTTCATCCCTCATGTTCTTGGAATTATGCATTTATCTGATTTTAAATAAGGATGTGCATCTCTGCCATCATCATCTGACTCAGCGAAATTGTGGTATAAATGGGAAAGTCAACCTTCATACAGCCCAGAGTGAGCCCCACCTCTGGAGCTGCTACCTGAAAAATGAGTCCTTTAACACTTCTACACTTGGATAAATCTGTCATGCAGAGTAGATAAACATGTTGAAGTATTCAGCTTTATCAGAACATCCATCCCGTGTAAAGCAGGAGAGAAGGGGAGAAATAACATGGGTCAAGTTTAGTAAGAGATTATTTCATGCAATTCTGAGCCATTAAGATCAGAGATGACAACTCTGAGTACACAGCCCTTGACAAAAGCCACAGGAATTTTACAGTCTGTGTGCAAGGAATGATGCAGTGACAGTTAATGCTGTAGTATGCAAAATTGTCGTTCATTAAAAAAAAAATAAAATAAACTGCTGGGAGGAATTAATGCCATGCACTGCTTGTTGAACAGAACTCTAGGAATGGAAATGAGAAAATAAATGAATCAATCTCTGCTCAGTTCCTGACAGTCATCGTGGCATTTATTTCTCACTCTCACATTAGGATCCCTCAGGAAAGGGAAAGTGAGAGGGCTCTTCCATTCCAGTCATTCTCCCAAGCAAGGCAAACCAGCAAGCAGCCCCATCTTTCAGCCAGCTTGGAACTTGCAGTTCCAAAGGACTTGTAAATAATTCGTTTCTTTCCCTTTGAAGAGATATGCAGGTAACTTATGCTTAAGCACCTTCTTAAGCACAGCCCATTTTTCTGGCTAAGAGAAGCACCAGGAGAAATCTTAAATGTTTAAATGTGTTTTATACTCACAGAGTCTGATATTCTGAATGGCAGAGGCTTCACAGAGAGCCCCAGATGATTCCCAGGTTTGACTGGGAAAGCTGGTTGAAAGCAAATATTGCATGCTTGGCTCAGAGCAAATCCTAAGGATTTGTTAATCAAGGATCTGGTTTCTCCTCCTATTAACAAGTTCTGCTCTGACACTCATTTGCTTTTATTCCTTTGCTTCTGATGATATACAATCTGCTTGAGACTTTCTTTATTGGTAGCACACTGTGCAACAGAGAATTAAGTACATTAGTGATTTTTCTTTCTTTTCCTAAATGCAGAAGCCCGTATCCATTGCTGGGCTTTATCCCTCACAACATCCCAACCCTGCATTCTGTTCTCTTATTTACAATGGGCAGATTAACACAGCTCTGCCACAGGCTTTAAAGATACATTTTTATAAAAGTTCAGGACTGCAGCTCACAGAGACTTGCCTAAACTTGGAGTCTGAAATTAAGAAAGACCTGGATTTAGTTGGCCCTGGACAGCAGATCAGCAATGTGTGCACAGCAATGTGCACTAAACAAGGGTGCAGATCGAACAGAGCACTGCAAAATGAATGTTTTCTAATCAGCTACTTTGCCACTGCAAGCAACTTCCAGTTGGTCAGATGATTATTTCATTTATACAACTGATGTGGGACAATTATCAAACAGAATTCAACCAACCTGCAAAAAAAAAGGCAATTGCCTATCCAGGAGCAATTAGAAAACTTTTCTGAGCAACACTGGAACCCCAAATATTACATAAATCTGGAAGATGAGCATGGACAGAAAGATTAACTGGAGAGAGAGACCTTGAAGTTGAATTGAAATTTGCATTTAAAATAAGATGTGTATTTGAATCTTGTTCCTTGTGCAAAGCAAGGAACTTCCTGTTATGTCTTTGTCAGAGAAACTGATTTCTCATGGTGTCCAAACTGTCTGATGGTGTGAGAACAACTCATGGTGGGGTCTGCCTGCAAAACCTCCTGTGTGTGACACTTTCCCTGCTGTGGGATTACCCCTCCCACAGTGACAGGAGTGCACACAGTGCTGCAGGACAATTTATCTGGTGTTAATGTGAATACAGAAGCTACAATGAGATCTTAATTCATGAGAAAAGCAGAGCTCCAGTGCCAGCACAGTCATTCCATGCCCGTGCCTGCCCATGGCCCTGCTGGTCCTGCATCCACATCCCCTCCAGGGTTGGTGGCTTGGCCTTGGTTTGTCATTCCCATCCTCACCATTTGGTGCCCAGTGCCCAATGTTCCACTCCCTGGTGAGGTGGTGGGACAGGTCCTGGCTGTGATGGTCTGTCCTGCCATCCTGGGGAGCCCCAGCCCTCCCTGTGCCCTGACAATTGCAACATCAATCTGCAAGTCAGTTTAAGCAACCTGACTTTCAAGGTCAAATCCAAACTGAAGCTAGGCATCCCCACCAAAAGAAACAGAAATTAACCTGTAGCCTTCTAGGCACTTTTTTGCTCTTTGATGGCAACTTCCAGCTAGACTGGAAGTTTCCAATATTTTTATTTTAAATTACACTTATAGAATGGTTTGGGGACCTTCAAGATCATCCCATTCCAAACCCCTGCCAAGGGCAGCAAACCTTCCACTAGAGCATGTGGCTCAGAGCTCCATCTAACCTGGTCTTGAACACTTCCAGGGATGGGGCAGATGGTTTGGGTTGTATATATGGCTTTGTATAAATTTATTTACTTGTCTTTTTAATATTTGGGTTATATAATTGGTTTTTTACCAGTCTGGGGCTTTTTAAAGTCCCTGTTTACAAGAGTAGCTATCCAGAGCTGCCCCAAACTCCCCATTCCTCATTAAGAATTAGAATAATTTGTTAATTACTGAAGCTCTGTCATTTGCAATTACGGTCATCTCAGATCTTCAACTACAAACATAAAGTGACCTTTAGGAAGCTGGGAATTTGCCCCACTGTATCCTGTTCCTTTCCACCCCACTTCCTATAAAAATCTGTTTCAGAGGAGCCATCCTACAATCTCCCAGGTTATATTTCTGCAAAAGTCAGCAGAACAACTTAAAACAAAAAAAAAAAACAAAAAACCAAAAAACCCAACTTGGCAACCCTTTCAGTTATAAATTGCATCTTTGCCAAGTGCTTCCCTGCTGCACGGAGCAGATTGTGGCTTCTCACTTCAGCTCCTTGTGCTTTGTCCCACAGCTTGATAAGCGTTTTTGCAAGTGCTACAAGATGGGATCTGATCCCTTCAGACACACACACCCCTCCTCCCCGTGCACAGCAGGATGGGAAATGAGAGCTCCCCACACATGGGACTGCCAGACCAAAAGCAGATGCTGAATGAAATCTGGGGTTTGGATACCATGAGAAACCATGAGTGTTCTTAGACCCTTGCTCAGCACACAAATATCAGGGATCAGAGGGAGAAGACATGAAGTTATCAAATTTCATGCTTCTTGCTGCTGTCACTATCATGGCATCCAAAATTTTTCCATGCACTAAGAGCTACACAGTCAAACTGCTGTGCTGTTTATATGGTTCCCTTGCCTCTTTTTCCTTTATCCCTGGCAAAGCTTTCAGTGCCTTAAAAGAGTGTCTGATAGCAGTAGCATTCAAGCAGAACAGCTTTAAATCAAAGATTTTGCAGCTTCTCTCGTGGTTATTGTACCACTGCCTCAGCTGCTCTCTTCTTGAAGCTGGTTCCACAGGCAAATCCAGGAATTCTTCAGTCCCTCACTCTTCTGCTCCCCTTTGAATCCTGCCTCAGAAAGCATCATTGTCTCTGCACAGTCCCACTGAAATATGATCATCCCCCAAAGAAATCTCACCTTGAATGTGCTCACCCTCCATGCAAAAATCTCATTTCTCTGTTATTGTCACTGCCAGGTGGATTTTTCCTCCCCTGCAGCTGGAGTGTTCTTTTTATTTTACTGCTTTAAACAGGTGAAGAGTGAAGTGCCACCTTCTAACACAGCCAGAGAAAAGTCCTGGGGTTTACTTGGTGTTGGGGAAGAGATTGGAACAAAAGAGTCATGGGGTTTTGAATTCTGAAAAGAAGAAATTGTCCATAAGGTTATGGAAATGTCCCACGATTTCATGGATTTGCACAATGACAGACCAGCTAAGAAGAGAAATACTTCAGTGTTTGTCTGTAGGGGCTCAGCCCATCCTGCTTTCTGCATTTTCCCCATCTCAGCTTCCTCACTGCTCAAGCCACAGCGCCAGGGAAAACAGATGCTAACACCATGCACAAACTGACACTACAAAGTCAGGATCAGACCAACACTTCTCCAGGCTAAAAAGCTGTTGGCTAAAAAGCTGTTCCCACTGCCATTTTCCAAGACATGGAGAATTTTGAATCAAGCCTAATGAGTGTGTGTTTTAAAAGGTATCTTCTACTTCAGTTTCTGAAAGTCCCTGGAACTGTTTTGGTAATTAGCTAAAAAGAAATAATTATCATCTTGTAAAACTTCCAGTTCCTAGCAAAAGAACCCACTGGCTGTCAGGTAGAGAGATGATGAAGTGTGTCCAGAGAAGGGAATGGACCTGGGGAAGGGTCTGGAGCACGAGTCTGACCAAGAGCAGCTGAGGGAGCTGGGGGTGTTTAGCCCAGAGAAATAGAAGCTCAGGAGAGACTTTAGTCCTCTCTACCTCTGAAATGAGGTTGCAGCAAGATGGGGCCAGTCCCTTCCCTTCTCCCAGCTAACAAGCTGTGGAACAAGAGGAGATGGCCTCACGTTGTTCCAGGGGAGGTTTAGATTGGATATTAGGGAAAATTTCTTTATTGAAAGTGTGGCCAGGCATTGGAACAGGCTGCTCAGGGGAGAGCTTGGATCACTGTCCCTGGAAGTGTTCAAAACACCGGTAGATGGGGTGTTTGGAACATTGGTTACTGGTGGAAAAGCTGATGCTAGGTTGATGGTTGGACTGGATGATCTCAGAAGTCCTTTCCAGCTTTAATGATTCTATAGAAAGGAAGTGAATGACAGAAATTCAAGTGCAAAAATTACCATCTTCAGCACAGAGCAGCAAAACTTGACTGTATTGGTCAATGTATAAACCCCAGCAGCAGCAGCTCTGTAGCTCCAGCCCAGGATTCAGCTGCCTGCCTGTGCTCATTTACAGCTGTGCAAATCTGGCTCTTCTTCCCTGGAAAATTGTTGGTGAGCTCCCACAGCCTGCATGCTAACAGTGTGCAAGGAAAGGACAGGAGAGGAACTCACAAATCAAGTTGCTGTGATGATAGCAGTAACTCTAGCAAGCGAAAAAAAAACCCACATGAGAAGGTATAAATCCCTAAGGATCACACCAGGAGATAGAAATGGAGCAAGATGGGGCTCTGTCGTTGCAGAAAGCAGCACATTCCCACCTGAGTGCAGACTGCCAGGCCAGCAGAGACTCCTCAAGGGGCTGCACATCTCCCTAGAACACCAGGACTGTGTTGCCTGCAGAGTAAACAGAGCCATTCCACAGCATGGACATGACCAGAGCCATTTCTGGTGTGCCCAAGAGCAGTGTTTTTGAGGAAACATGAGTCAGGAACCAGGTAGAAACAATTTCTCAAGGGAAGAGAAATCAGAAGTTTTAGGACAGCAACAAAGACAAGTATTGTCTCGTTTTCTGAGCCTAAAGAACTACTTTATCCCCTGTAAGAACTTCAATAATTACAAACCCCCTGCTTTTCAGGAGTGCAACCTGCTGCAGCTCATAACTCCCTGCAGTGGTTCATGTCCCATCCAGGGGACTGAGCTTCCTGAAAGCAAACAGCTGCTCATGACCCCAAACAGCTGCTAATGACCCCAAACAGCTGTTACTGACTCCCAACAGTTGCTCATGACCCCAAACAGCTGCTCATGACCCCAAACAGCTGCTCATGACCCCAAACAGCTGCTCATGACCCCAAACAGCTGCTGATGACTGCAGAGCTCAGCACTGCAAGACCAGCAGTGGTGCCAAAATGCCTGACAAGGTCTCCCTTGCACACCCCTGTCCTGCAGACAGAGAGCCTTGGGCTGAGTCTGTCTGTTAGTAGGGAGATCTCTTCTCTTTTTTCCTTAAACACTTTATTACAGGGTTTCATCTGGGAAGTGTTGTCTGAGAGCTTTTAGTATTTGTGTGACACGGGTGATCTCAGATTCTGACAAAGGAAGATTACTGCCTGTCGCAGTCACAGGGAGATTTAAAGTGTGATTTCACATAATAGGGGCAGCAGAGAGAAGAAATAGTCCTTGCCACTAAGAAAGTACAATCTGCTCTTTTCTCTGAAGGACAGAGATTACTGTCCTCACCTGGATGTTCTGGGGTGGATTAGAGAGTTGCCCAAGGTAACACAGGAAGACTGTCACAGAATCAAGAACAATATAATCTAAATTTTTCCCACTTCTTCTGAGGGAAGATTTAGGCACTGGTTGTCAAAAAATCAAAGGAGAACTCCCAAATTTACAGTTTCATTCCTAAATAAATAAATCCTTTGCTCAGTTGAAGGCTGTCATTTCAGACCATGACCCCACCTAAACAGAGATTATTTGAGGAAGAATAAGGTGATGGAGCTGAAACTCACTCTTAAAGAGGAAAAACAAAAAAGATAAAAATACCTTGTTGCTCCCCTGCCAACCCCCATCAAAAAAATAAGGCCGAGAAAAAAAGTTCTTAAAATCTAACTCTGCCTGAGCCATCCTTGACTGATTTTGTTTGAAGAATTTAGGGACAGGTTGAGTAACAGAGACTCCACCTCCTATTCCAGTTTTTTTTTTGCTATACTTAGCGACAAAATTCTTATGCTAATTTAAACCTCCCTTGTTTTAATTTAAATTCATTATTACTGATTCTACCCACCATGTACTTGAACAGATTATTCCCCCGCTCTTTGAAGCCACTTGCACACTTAACACAATTGAGGACTGTTTTCCTTCTCCTTTGGTTTTCTGTTTTCAGGAGACCCCATTCTTTCCATCTTCCCATATAAAATTCACTTCCCTATCAAAAAGTCCACCATCAGCACCACACTTCCCAGCTAGACCATGTCTCACTGGTCACATCCCTCTTGGATTGCAGTGCCCACAGGGTTTGTAGGGTTTCCCTGTTTCCTACCTGCTTTTCCTCCCTGGTATTTGTGTAGCTGAAGGGTCCTGATCTGAGCCTTTGCCTTGGAGTGTGCTGTGCTTGTGTACCCCTCAGGACATCAGAGCCACGTTTTTGATGCCTGTATTTCCTAGCACATCAGCACACCTTGCTAGCCCTGACAATCCACGTGTTCTTTAATGACCCCCACCCAGGTACCTCTGGCACTGCTGTGGCTCCTCCATGAGTTAACTGAGAGAGTGACAGGCAGAGTTACACAACCCTGCAGTCCCTGTGCCAGCCTGGGTGGGCAACATCCCCAGGGAAGGAGATGTGAGCATTTCAGACTCTGCATCGGTGGTTTAGGTAAAAACCTGATTTTGATTTCCAAGCACTGGCACACAGGGGGCTGCTGCTGAGCTCCCAGACTGTCAGCACCCTGGCAGGGGCCCTGCCTGGCTCTCAGTGCCAGTCTGTCTTTAGACATCACATTCTGTAAACCTGCAGATGGAGTTTTCCACAAGCAGAAGCTGACATGTCAAAAGCTCCAGGGTGGGATCTGCTGGCCACCATCCAGCAGCAGTGCCCCTCCATCTCAGCAGGATGCAGGCTGAGCAAACAGGCAGCTAGAGCCACACTCTTGGAGGGTCTGGGCACACCCCAGCAATCCCCAGCTGCCTCCTCTCCAAGGGAGGAAATGCAGCAGGCTCTTTGCAGGAAAGCTAAGAGCAGGGAGGTGTTTACTGGCACACATTTATCGGTGCCACAGACAAGCAGCTACAAGATGCTACCCTGGCCCCCAGATTCATTCCAGCCTGCTGCTTCACCACACTAGCTACACAAGAAAATATCCTGGTTTCAGCTGGGATAGAATTCACTTTCTTCCTAGTAGCTGGAATTTGGATTTAGTATGGCAATGATGCTGACAGCACACAGATGTTTTAGTTCTTGTTGAGTAATGCTTGCCCTGAGTTAAGGACTCCTCAGTTTCCCATGCTGTGCCAGTGAGGAGATGCACAGGAAGGCAGGAGGGGACACAGTCAGGACAACTGACCTGAACTGACCAAAGAGATATTCCAAACCACAGAGCGTCCTGCCCAGTGTGTAAACTGGGGGGGGGCAGATGACCAGGAGGGTTGGTTGCTGGCTGGGGACAGACTGGGCATCAGTCAGAGGGTGGTGAGCAATTGCATTGTGCATCACTTGTCTGTCTTGGGTTTAATTTCTTTTCTTTTTTTCGATTACAACTATCATTATTGCTATTATTATCATTAGTATTATTATATTTTACTGTCTTTCTATTATTAAACTGTTTTTATCTCAATCCATGAGTTTGGTGTTTTTTTAAACTGTTTCTCCTGATTTTCCTCCCCACCCCAGCAGGGCAGGAGGGAGTGAGCAGTTGTGTGGCATTCAGGTGCCAGTTTGGGTTAAACCACACCACCTGGGAAAGCCAAGGCACTGAGACCTGTCCTGAAAACTGCCAGTGAGACAGGGACAGAGCAGCACATTTCCCTCTCCTCTCCCAGACTGCCTAATTTTAAAGCCAATCTTCATGCAGACCAGTCTGCAAAAGGGGTGGCTGAGGGATATATCAATGCTCTTCCAGCCTGCAAGAAAATTAGTTTAGAAAATGCTTACCAACATTCCCTTAAGAGTGTCTTATCCATTTGACTTTTGAAAATAAGTCAGATCTGTTTAAACTACTACATTGCAGCCAACAAATATAAACACCTAATAAGTATCACTACAATAATAGCATTTTGGAGCATGCATTTATATCTCTTCTTTCTAGTTACCAAATATAGACTCATTTCTAAATATTCAGCAGATAATTTGATGTTTCTGGATATGACACTGTGAACAATATTAATCTCAAAGTGGTGGGAATACATTATGACTCACACATGACATCTGCCTTAAGCCTAGGGAGTTATTTAAACTGGAATATTTTATCAGGGGATTATTAATTTTGGAACCTAAATTAACGAGCATTAACCTGGGTGAATATCTAGAAAATATTAAGAATGAGTGGGAGGGGAGAAAACCCACTTGGTGACTCAGAGCAAAGTTTAAAATATCACTTCAGTGGGTATAATGAGTACAGTAATAATAATTCGAAAACTTAAGTCAGATCATGTCTGAGGTAAAATCTATTAAGGGTAACAGCAGTGGCCCCCATCACCACAACAGGCATTGCCAAGACACCACAAGCAAGGAACAACAGCAGCTATTTTCCATCAGCCCAGGTTTGTTATGATCTGAATGAGAGATTGTTGCATTTGAGAGCCAGAGTCCACTTTAACAAATGGGCAGAATTCCATTCCTACTCATACCAAAATAATTTTATTTGGCAGCATGAAGGGACCTAGAAGAGGACCTGGGGTTAAAAATCAAACATTCAGCTTGGCAGGTAGTGACTGTTTTCCACCGTATTTGGAGAATTTTTGAAGTACATCACCAGAGGGTGGTTGTCTCTCTCACATATGGGAATATGTCTAATTAGAAATGTTTAACTTTTCCATCTTACACTTGGAATAGGCCACCCAGGGCTCAGAACACAGGCACCACCTGACAAGCTTTTATTGGGAACCCAGCAAGCCCTCAGTTGTTTATAAGCATGACTACCAAACTGAACTTCCCAACTGTATTTCTTGTCCTTTATGAAAAAATAATGAAGTTTTTCTCTGCGAGTATTTATAGCACTTCATGAATTTGGGATGAGTACTAGCAAATAGTTTAACAGCCAGTGAAACAATAGTAAATAAATGCATAAACACTTGGACTTAAACTTCTGGTGCAATGGTTTCTCATTCCTTGGCTCTAATTAACAAAGATGTCAGGCTTTGAAATGCATGGTCTTTTACATTACACAATCATTTACTTTTCAGGGGCTAAAAAGGAGCTCCTGTTCAGTGTTTTGACTGCCTTGGTGCTCAATGACAGATAAAGCATTAGGAACTGCACTGGTCATCCCATCTGAGCTTCTGCTTAATGCATCTGGCACCACAAACGCCAAAATCAGAGGCACTGCTTAGACTGTGAGAGCCCTAAGAAGGGCCATGATCTCCAGGGATTTCAGGTTTGTTCAGCCAGGTGAGAGCTATGGTGATTTAAGCCTGGGAGAGAGAAAAGCAGGAGGGGGAGGAAAATTCCTATTGGATCTACAGAAATTTCAGAGCGTCCCTGGAATTTTCTCCCACACACAGCTGCAGAGAGGGATGTGCCCTGAGGAATGAGCTCTCACTCTTCTCCAAGCCTTCCTCAGCAGTCTTGGTCCAAATTCCCCCATGGAAGGAGCACAGCAGCCCTGGAATAAATAGTGTATGAGCCTGATCTGCACAGCTCCAGCCCAAAGCCCATCCAGATCTCCACAGTGTGAGAACATCCTTCACAGGGCAGCTCTGCATAAACACTTTGAAGATTGAAATGCAGAGCCTCAGCTGCAGTGTGCAAGACACTGATTTAGACCCCAAAATAGCCCATCTCAGGTAGGAGCAGACACAGGTGGTGCTTACTGTGCCCTGTCCTCCCAAGTGCCTCCTTTATTGGCACAGAAACAACCACAGCTTATTTGATTATTATAAACAAGATTTGTTTGCAATATCAGTGGTGATGCCAAGCTTCCACAGAGCCTTGTTTCATTTATGAAAAAATATTGGTTTGATTTGGGTTTATGATTTTTTTTCCCTCTGAGTCATATATTTGCAGCATGAGGAACAGCAAAGCTTTCTAAAAGAAGGAAGAGGAGCAGAATTGAAGTGTGAGGCTGCGGAGTAAAGGCAATTTTTACATGATGCTGCTTTGCTGAACACAATTATTTTTTAAGATGAGGTCTAAGAAAATGTATTTTAAAAAAAATAATACCCAAGCACTTTCATGGCAGAAGCAGTTAAGTGCACCAAGATAAAACACAAAATCTCTCCTATGCACTTGCAAGTTTGTCGCAGCTCCAGAGGGGGAACTTCTACAGATCCAATGACCTTCCCCCAAGACCACTCAGAGTTATTTGCAAAATGGCAGTGTGATAATAACTAAAACCAAGATGAGGGCAAGATCCTCAAAACTACCCATCATGCAAGTCTGGACTCTGGTTTCAAAGTGCTTATGGTGGCAGGAAAGACAACTGGCAGAGCTTTTCCTTGCTGAGAAAGGCTGGGTGTTGGTAAAGCTCTAACTCTCCTCTTTGCATGGCCATGGTTGGATGCTTTTACTGATAATTTTCAACCACTCATAAATATTTTATCTGAAAGCTGTACAGCAGCCTCCTCTTAGCATGCAAGCAGGCATCTGACAGGTTGCAAAATAGGAGGTGGTGAGTGTGCAAAGTGGGCTGAGTGCCAAGGCTTGCAGAGAGCTGGGGGGCAATGCCCTTCATTATCCTGGAAATCCAAGCAGCCTAAGGAGGAGGCTATGGAAAACCTATGGCCAGGTCAAGTGCATTTTCATGGCTTACAGATCTAAGAAAACTCTTCCATCTCCCTGTTGACCTGAGAAAAATCCATAATTAGCAGGGCCTGAATTTGGATATCTATCATACAGATTCATATCCCCAGAGTCTTGACAGAAAACACAGGAAAACTTGACACAACAGCTCCAGTTCAGGCTCAAAATGGAGTATAAGCACACACCCACTCGCTAGGTTGTCTAGTCCTAAATAATTCCTGAAAACTGGGGAGCTGAAGTAATAGGAGAGGTGTTTGGGGGGAAAAAGATGCTGTTAGAGAAATGTGATTTTTCCCAAAGCACAACATGCCACCAGCCCAGTGCTTCTGCCACAGCCAAGTCCCATTACTTTACAGGAATAGTCCAGGCAAATCAGGACAAGCAAAGCCAGGCTAAGCACAGCAAATGGAGCTGGCAGAGCTGCTGACAGAGGCAGGTGAGTCCCAGCACAGTCAGCACGATGCTGTGCTGCAGTCCTTGCTGCAAGAGCAAGAGCTAAGCTTGCACTAATTTTCACACTCTTTAAGTTCCTGCCCTCTCCTCGCCTGGCACGATTTGTTAAGCAGTGCCCCATCCAGAAGAAAGAGGAATTAATAACGTGTCAGTTTTTCCAGACCCCTGTTTTGAGGAAATCTAAATTTCCAAGCTCAGCCAAAGCTGAGCCCAGCTCTCCCCCTCCCCAGCTGACCCAGCCCTTGAAAGCAGACATGCCTGGCTCCAGCCATTAGGCTGTTAAGAGCCTGGCACTAACACTATAAATATCCCACACTCAAACATTATCATTGAGCTCCCAGAGAAGAAACTACCTTGATTGAAGAATGGACTCATTAAGGGAGGGAAGTGACAGCTCTGAGCAGGCTCCGTTTGCAGTTTCTAAATGCATCTGCTCTGATGGGATTAAAGATGCCTTCCCCACCGGGAGGGAAGAATGGCCTTAATGTCAGGCCTGCCCCTGGCTACATCATTAAGCAATAAGACATGACAGGTAGTGCATTTTCAGGAGGTTTTTTGCATACTCAGGTATGCAGTGTCATAATGGTCATAGCAAAGCAATCTTGGCCCCCAGAGCTGTGCTCCCTGCACTGGTACCTGTTAAACACAGCTCTCAGCCAGACAAACACTGTGGATCTTCAATGCAATACTACCAGGACCAGAGAGCAGCATTGTTTGCATACCAAACCATTTCTGGGTGCAATTCATGCCAGCTGCCTAAACCCCAAGCAAACAGGCTTTAGATTAAACACACATAAGTCACCATACCCGTTAAAAAGGATTTGTGAGCAATCATTGTTTTAGAATTGTTAATAACAGGTCAGATCCTGGAGAATTTCCTGAGCAAGCGCCATGCCAAAATATCCACAGAAGGGTGTAGAGAGCCAGCACTGATCCCACAGGGCTTTGAGACATCACTGAGCACAACTGCAGCAAACCAAGATGAATCCTCATGTGTATTACTCTTTAAGAGGCCTGGAAGAGTGGCACCCACATTGGCAGGGGACTCTGCATTCTCTGCTTGATGTGGGTTTGCTCCCAGTTAACACCATTTTCATGACACCCATCATCACCAAAGCAAATAGAATGGTTTTAAAGCCGTTCACCTTCTACTACTGCACACAGGGGGAAAAAACATCATTTTTGGCCACGCAGGAGGCACAAGTGCAACCCCTACAACCAGGGAATGCCAACATCTGGCACAGCCATGACTGACAAAGAGAGCAAAACAGATCCTGGTGACTGCCTTAAGGGGGATAAACCTGCCTAAAAAAGAGCAGGGTGGTCTTGAACCCCTTGGATCCCAGATGGTGGTGAAGAAATTAATGAAGCAGGGTCCACCTATTACTGCTTCCAGTGTGTCAGTCCTTTCCACATGTCAGGTCTCTCCTTGCATCTGGGCTCTGAATTGCTGAACTCACTACTGACTGCAGTTGCTTGAATGTATTCACAAGCTGTTGCTTGCTCAAATAAATTTTTCAGAGCAGAAATTCTCCAAAAATCCCTCAAGCCAGACACCCAAAAATGAAGATGTTGGAAAATACCTTCAAGATGCTTTCCAAGAAGCAATGTACACTTTCTTTTGGACTGCTATGATTGCAAAATGCAAGCCACATATTTCATATCTTCACAAACCCAAAAGCAAGTCTGCTCCACATGCAGTTTGGCTGTGTGATTTATATACACTGTGTGAGCAATTTAGGAAAGAAAAGTACATTAAAAAAAGATAGTCAATGGGGAAATTATTTCTTAGCTCACAAAGGGCCAATCATATGGTCAGACACCAGATACTAAAAGAGCCAGGTGCTCACAGCTGCTAAAATATTCTGACCATAGCAAATGTTCTCATCAAGCAAGAACCCTTACTTCAAATTGTAAGGGCTTATACCATCCCAGCAAGCTATGAAATATATAGAGCTTCTCTTACAAACCTAAGGATTTCTCTAAGTTGCTGAAATGAATGCAAGTGGATGGGCTTAGGGCTGGCCAGCCCAGCACAACCTGCAATGGGCAGTTTTAGACTCATTTAATACAGGAAAAGACCCCCTGAACTATCTGGGGGCTTAGTACTCCATTCCTGAGAGAGGCTTAGCCAGAACACATCAAGGATATTTCTCTGCTGGGTCCAAGATTTGTAACCAAAGGGTTTCCTAACAGTAAGAAATCGTATAAACAGGGAAAGAAAAACAAATAGGATCAATTAGACCTTTTTATTTTTTGGATGGAGTGAGAAAAGCTTAGATCACCACCATCTTCTCTCATTGCTCTGCTCAAACAGGAATCTTCACTCCAAAGTTTTAGTCAAGAGACTTTTGTTTCTACCTGGAAAGGACATTTTCATCCACACAGAGAACGAACTCAAATGACACCCTGGGAAGCCTCCTGCCCTATCCCTCCTGTATGTTTTTATCAATCACCCAGCTTGGTGTACAAGCTCCCAGCCCAATTCTCTGCCATAGTGCAGCCACAGCCTCACATTAATGCATGAAAATTTAAACTCCTGGTGTTCTGCAATAGTTACAAATCTATGAAAGTAATGCAAGCAATGGCAGTTGTGTGGGGCTGAGGAAAACTGCTGAGCTGGAACACTTTCCACCAGCAAATCTGTTCCCATCTTTTATTTACAGGAATTTAAGAGATTTCATTAGTCATAGAACAATTCACATTTCAAGACAAGTGAGGCCACACAATTGTACTGCACTCAGCAACTCCCCAAGTGCTCCCACATTTCTGTAGGAAATGCAGAGGCTGAAACTTTTCAGGCTAGAAAGCCCCAGTGATGAAACCCAGCAAACATCCCTGGTGCAGTGGGTCCCACCCAGGCTGTGCTACACAAACCTCTCCAAGTGGAGGGTGTCCTCTGAGGGGCCAGGAGCTGGCCCTGGAAAGGAATCTGCCTGTGCACTGTCATCCTCTGAAAATTCTGACAGTCTCTTCTCTGCTGCATATTTCCTACTGGCCTGCTCCCAGAGAGATCCAGCCTGGCACTTTGCTAAATTCATATCTGTCCAACTTTTTCAAGCTTATGCAATATTGTATAATCTTTCCATTTTAAATTGAGGTGGATTTTTAAAAAGCTGTTTAAGTTCTGTGCCACTCAAACCCTTTTTACACATTTGCTGTCATGTTCCCAGAAGCAGAAGGGCCACGTTGCAAGAATATTCCCATTTCTTTTATTCACAGGCAGCTTTGTGTTACAGGTTCCTTTGGCAAGAAATGCCAGTAATATGCTTCCATCCCTGAAAATATTCATCTGGTGGGAGATGTCCCTGCTCATTGCAGTGGGGTTGGGCTAAATGATCTTTAAAGGTCCTTTCAGCACAAATTATTTCACCATTTTATGCTGCCACCAAATAGAAAAGTGATTTGCTTGATAGCCATCACAACCCATCCCATCATCATCCTTTCTGAAAATATTTACCCTTTAGGGACCAGACAATGGAGAGAACTTGATTCATGCCACAGGCAAACCACCTTCATGAAAATGCTTTGCTTGCCTGGATGCCATTTGCTGTCAGACAGGATAAAGCACCCTTTGGGAAAGGGATGCTGATGGAAAAAGCTACATAAACAATGAGGTAAGTGTGTATTTACCAATAATTTATGATTTATATAGGATGAGGGTCCTCTTATCTGAGGATCTTCAAAAACATGAAGCTGAGAAACAGACAAAGCTTTGCAAATACAAGAAAACAAGAAGAGTCATAGCATTTGAAATGGATTGGTTTTTAACAAGAACATTTGCAAACCCAGAATATATAGACAAGGCAGATTATGGGAACTCAGAAACCTCCTTAAATTCAATTGACCTTAACTTTATTAATAGAATTACCGAGGCTGCTCTTCTTCCTCCTTGTCTTCTGCATCCTTTGTCTCTTCAGGACTCTTCAGAAATATTTAGAGAGCTCAACACAGAGTCTGAAAAACACACAGCACAGTGAGCCCTCTTCTTGATTCACCCATAGATGTTACAGGAAGGAAACAAAATATGGCCTCCTCATTAGCATATGAGTTATTCCTGGAAGGCTCAAAGATTTTCCCATCAAGTTTGGACTGTTTTGGTTTAAACGGTTTCAGCAGTGTTCTTCTGCCAGCTTTTCTCCAGCCCAGTCATAACTTACTAAATGAAACTGCAAATCTACTTTAATCACACTTCTTTCCCCTCATCTCCTCCTCCTTAAGGGGTTTCAGAATAATTATAAACTTGTTTTCTTCTTGCTTAAGGCTTAGAACTGTTCTTTACCTTCCTGACACCAGAACTTTAGGTAAGCAGAGCAAGCCTTCAGGAAATCATCTGAGATGGACACAACTCTCTTGGCTCATCTTGGAAGATGCACAGAACAGAGCAGGCAAGTTATCCCCACAGGATAGGATTTGCCCTTGGTTTAGAGCCCACATGTCCTCGGCATGTTGACCTGAACAGATGCCAAGCACTGCTTTTGGCTCCACCTTTAAAAAATATTGCCTTTTTTATCCAGGAGATGCCTGGCAAGCCTTGTGGTATGGAGCAGATGGGTGAAATCTTCCTCCCCCCTCAAATAAAGATCAACCCAGCAACAGGGTACACACAGGCTGCAGTTCTGTTGGGAGGCCAGTAACAGAACTTGAAAAACAATTATCACACAGGAGGAAATAGCTGGCATGCTCTGGGGATATCCTGCAGCTGTGAATAGAGCAACAGCCCTGACAGCCTGGGGAAGTGTTGTCATTGCTGCCTATCTCAGTGCTGTGGAAGAGTTCCTGCCAAAACACACTCTGGTTGTTGTGTTTGATGTGAGAGGACACCCAAGCACACAGCTGCCTGTGACTGTCACTGCCACCACACTGGGGAGGTGCCAGCCTCCAAATCAGGATGGAAAGTTCAGAAGATGGGACTGTTCTGAGACCTGCAATGTGTCTGGACTGTCCTAAGAGAGCCTTCTCCCTTCACTCCTGTGTGTGCTGGTGGACTTCCACATGAAGGTCCCATCCCACCTTTAGATTCCCTGTGTTCAGGAAAGTCCAGCATCTCTGCAGCTGGAGCTGGGCTGGAGCTCAGCTGATTCCAGCCAAACCTGGTTATCAGAAACCACGTAAAGAAGAGTTCTGGCCAGGGTCACTGTGCTTGAAAACACACACACAGAGCCAAATTCTGGCATTCACACAAGTCTGAAATTTAGAAGGCTGGCAAACCTGGCCTTGAAAACAATCATGGCTAATTAAAAATGAAGACTCACTCCTGAGCCAAGTACTGGGGCAGGGAGACATTTCTGTTGGGTGTCTTATCCCTTCCTGCACCCATCATTATTCCACATTATTGGTTGTAAAAGAAAAAAAAAATCATCCCTTTTCTCTCAGTTTAAGTCTTCAATTCTTCAATTTGTTTACAAGGCAGCAAGTGAAAGACTCTTTCTACAAGGAGCTAAAATGCTTACAGATCACTGTGAGTTCAAAGGATGTGTCATGGAAATACATTGGGGAGAATTACTATTTCTCATCAGTGGGATAATTGCAGGCAATCCATCTGAAGGTTAGAACACAATATTTGGAAGAAGTTATTGCTTCTACATTTCTTTATAGTCTGACATGAAAGATCTGAAACTTCTTCTGCATGTGACTCAAATATGAATAAAGCTCATAACAAAACATAATAGAGGAAAATGAAAAATTCCTGGCTGATGTAGAGGCATCTGTGCTGTGGTTAAATTATATTTCGATTTCCAGCTCGTTTGTTTATTCCTCCAGACAGCTACTGACTGTGTTCTAGAGGATCTTAACTTTGTTGAGGACCCCTTGACTTTGCTAACTTTTAATGGTCCATCAGGGAGACTTTAAATAAATCAGCCATTGCTATTGGCCAGTAATGAAAACACAGAACACATCAGAAGAAGATGCAAGCAAGATCTACAAATTGCTGAGGATACACACAGAGAGCTGTGATCTCCATCCATGGGGCAGATCATTCCTCTGCAAAGTCAAAGCCTACCCAGGGGTCCTGGGCTGCTTAAACTGGGTTTTCCAGAAGCTCTCACACCTTTCTCTGTGTGGGAGCTCCTGTGGTGGCTGAACCAGCAGAAACATGAGCAGATTGTTGTTTTGCCAGACTCATCATAACAAAGGTCCACAAACTGAACTTACCTGGGAGGAAGAGTAAGACACTTTCTCCTTCTCACACCAAGAGTTCACCTCTTACAGTTCAGGTCTAAAAGTCCCTCCCTCGAATCCACCAGAAATAATTCAGGTACTCATCTGAGCTTTTCATCTTTCCTACTTGAAGTACATGTAAGAGGTCTCTTCATCTTCAAGCCAAGAGTGGTTTCTTTGTTCAGACCTGGTCTCTGACCACAGAAGTGCTCTGGAGTTCAAGGTGTAATGAAGTCAAAATGCCAGGCCATGGAGAAAGGCTCAGAAGATCTCTTTTTCACTGGCTCATGTCATGCCAAAGCTAGGGTGGCAAAGAACAGTCAGTCACCTCAGAAATGCTGACCAAGGTTTTGCAGATCTCAAGAAATTCATGTCCAACACAACTGTGTTGAAGAGACTTGAGCAATCTGACATCTTCCCCAGTTTCCACTCCTCAGCATTTATTGCTCGTAATTGGTGCAGATTCTTGCCTTCAGCAATTTCTCACCCAAGCAATACAGCTGAAGATTCTGGGGGAGCACGGAACAGCCTTGGGCACTAAACACTTCCCAAGAACATCCCTGAGCAGATGGCATGAATTTAGTGAACCGTGGATGGGAAAGGGAATCCCCAGGAGAGGCAGTGACAGCACAGACACTGCAGAGAAGATCTCATTTCTGTGTCCTCACAATCCATCTCCATACAGCTCTCAACTTTTCTCCACACAGTGTTTGGGACTTGAGCATCTCTAAGGAATCACACTTATCTGAGGCAGGGATGAGGAAGAGAGGAATAAACAGCATTTCCTGCTCTTGAAGAGAGATCACGGAGACACCAAAGGCCTCTCTCTACCATATGGGGTGGGAGATGCTGCTCAGTTGTTCTCTTGTTTAGCTCCAAGCTCTGCAACAGATGCACAGCTGTCTCTGAACTCCTCTGGGCTCTGCACACTGGGTTGTTCCAAGGGCTGAGACACCTCCTGAAATCATCATAAAGTACCTCTCAAGCACAAGATCACAGAGCAGGATCACAGCCATGGAAGAAAACAGCCTAAACAGCTTCCTGGGCCCAGCTGGACCACATCAAACAACCCAGCTACATTTAAAAGATGCTTTCTTCCCCTTTTCTGAAAGCCACCTTCTCATACCTCCATGCTCATGGGCACAAAAAACTTCAGGACATGAGACATGCAAGTCACCTGCTGGACAGCAGAGCTGGTCTGGCTCCAGGGCTCCAAGGTCTGCAAAGCCCTGCCCATCCTGGAGATGGGCACAGCACCAGCACACCTTGGGTTATCACACAGCACACCTGGGCAGGTGTGACAAAGCAGGAGGCAACCCAACAGAAAACAATACAGCCCTGAGGATTAAGAGGAGGAATCCTTCCTCCTGTTGGGAATGTTCATGGTTTGGTTACCAGACCACCTTGGTGAGTCATGCCTTTAGGGAGCCTTTCACCTTAGCCAAACACTTCAGCATCCCACAGCACCAAAAACCCCCTCCAGAGTGAGACCTGGATAAATGGCCAAAAGGGTGCTGGCATTGAAAGTGGCACACTGCAGTGAGTCACTCAATTAGCAACCTCTGTGCAGTGTTCAGCAGCCAGAGAAGGGCTGTCCTGTCTCATGAGTGACTCACAACATGAAAGAACACTACACAGTGGTGATCAGTCACAAAGGTGAATAAGCAGCAGTGGTTTTGTCCAGAGGCTGAGTAACAAACCCAGCCACACAACCAATATGATCCATGGCCCTGCTCCTTTTCACTCAGTTAAGTTTAGATACTGAGTAGAAGCTGATTGTATCATGCAGTGCCTCTTCTAGAGGGTGGAGATCAAAGAGCAGCAGAGGGAGAGGTTTTCACACTCTCCACCTAACTTTGCTGTTGTCAAACCTCTATTGCAACACTTGTCTGACTCCAGATGTGCTTCAGAAGATCACAGGAAAGGAACCGCACAAATTCTACCTGAACAGAGACTTGGATCTACTGGGAAAAGGTAACAAAACATAATTTTAATTCAAGATAGCATTTTTTACCATCTTTTCTGGAAATAAAGTCTGTCCTTTCTCCCATCCCTCTATGTTCAATCCTGTGATAGAATGATAGGACTGTTTGGCTTAGAACAGACCTTAAATATCATTTATTTCCAAGCCCACTGCAAAGTGTCTTCCCACCAGACCAGGTTGCCCAGGCCACATTAGGACTGGACTTGAGCATTTCCAGGGATGGGGCATGCACAACTTCTCTGTTCCACTGCCTCACCACCCTTATTCTCCTTAATATCTCATGTGAATCTACCCACCTTCAGTTTAAAGCCATTACCCCTTGCCTTTCAACACTTGCTGTGTCAAAAGTCCCTTTCCAGCTCTCTCCTCACTACCTCTTACTGTAACTCAGGAGCTGAGCAGCAACAGGAACTTCAGAACAGCATAACCAGGGTAAGCAGGGAAGGTAGTAGAGTTTTCTCTCTTAAAAAGATAAATCTGTCACACACCCTCCCACACTGCAGTTCTCTCAGTGGTCCTGAAAGCTGAGGACAGCTGGTGGCTACTTGGGAAGGGCTGGGTTTGCACAGCGTCAGACAGGAACTCAGCAGGCAGATGGAGAGTTTGTGCCTTCAAGGCATCCCCCAGCTAAGCCATAAAATCCTCCTCTTTCTCTCATTATGAGGAGCAGAATGGCTTTAAGGGACACAGAGCATAATGGAAAGGACAGGGGTGTCTGGGCAGGTGGGCACTGCCTTGAGCAGATGCGAGTTCCTTCTATGGTGCTGCATGTGTTTGATGGCTCCATGCAATGTAGGAAGACTGAAATGGACTTGGTGTAATGTTACCAGATCTCTTTGCTTTCTTGGTAGAAAGAGAATTTAAATTAAAATGCAGCATTTCATATCACAGGCAATCAACTTCAGAAAAAAAAGAAAAAAAAAAGCAGAACCCAGAGCCAAGTTTCTTAGTGCTAAGAGTTTGACTCTACAACCTTAGTACCTTTCCTTCCTCCTGTTAAGACATGCAAATACAGATAAAAATGCTCCAATGATGCTGATAAAACCTTTACAATGCTGTATCTGGGGTGATCACATTATTCATAGGTTAGCAAGCTTTACATGAATAGTGCAGCTCATTTGGTTGATTTTTTATTCAGCTTTTATGCAGCAGTAGATAATGGCTCAGCATGTCATAAACCCTTTAGAATTCTATTTTAATGTCTTCCCCAAATATTTCTAAGTTAGCATTACAACAGTTGCTTTCAACTCCTGGGACAAATTCTTTGGAATGCATGAAGGCAAATGGGCAGAACTCAGAAACAGCCTCCAGATAAACTAAGAAGCAAGAAAAATCCTTTTTCACACTTAATGACTTTGCATTCACTCAGAATTTCGAGGGATAATGATGTTTTCTCCCCTTCAACAGCACACAAGAGCCAGATCCATCTGCAGAGATCCTGTAATCCAAACCAGCTGATGTTGCAGCCAGGTGTTCAGGGGGAGACACCTCGAGGTCTCTTTTCCACTCCCCCCTCCCCATCTTACAAATCCATTAAGATGTGAGGGCACAAGATAAGGGCTTATTAGGCTTTTTTAATCAACACTAGAGGCAAATGAGAGTCAGTAAATCCCATGGTTTTGTTACTAATGCAGAAGTATTTGCACATCCAGCACTGTGTTAGATTGGAGTTTAGCCCGAACTCTTCCATTCCACATCAGTGCCTTCAATCTGTTAATTAGACAGGAAAAACCCTAACTACTCTCCTTTATCCAGACAAGCTCTCACTTTGATAGATTTCTGAGCTAACTTTAAAGAGCTGCACAAAAGGCAGCTCCAAGGGAGGCTTCCTCTCTATCTCACCAGCAGTGCCCAGTACGTGCTCCAGAACAACTCCTCACACACAAATGCAGGCAAAAGACTGAATTCCAAAAGAGCTGCTATGACCTGGTTTCACATCAAACTTCAAGGGACCGCAATGTGTGCATTATTTCTACATTTTTGTTTGATTCAGAGAAATCCAACACTTCCTGTCCAACCCCAGTTTAGAGGCCAAGGCAGTTTTGGGTTACTACAATATAATCTCCCTCTTAAGTGAGTTCAAAAGACGTTGGCTTTAGGGCAGTCTTTCCTTTGGCTGTGTGCTGAAGGAATCATGTCTGTAACACTTCCAACCCTTTTGTGCCTGTTCTACTCAAACCCAGGTTACCCTCAGCCTTTGGAAAAATCAAGTTCTCTTCTAACTTTTCTCAGTGTAATGGAATCAAGCCCCAGAGATTTTCAGCAGACCATGTCTGAAGACCACTTGTGTCAGATCAGGATCTCCAGAGTCAAACCATTCAAATTGTGTTTTGTCAGCTCTTATGCAGCAGCATCACATCAGCTCTTCTGCTTAACAAAGCACAGGAGCACTTTTCATATTGCAGGATAATAAGGCAGATTAACAAAAAGTATATTTAAGCAGATTATCCTCAGATAGGAGGAGCTGCTCTGTATTCAGGTTTTGCTGGTGAAAGCAACACTCAGTTATGAAGCACACTCTTCCAATTCTTTCAACCAGAAACAAGATCATTTGGATCCCATATACCATTAGTCTGAGTATTAACAATCCCAAAAGAAGTCAAAGGGAGTGTTATACTTGTGGAACAGCAGTCAGGCCCATAATGTACCAATTGCTCATCCAGCATGAGATGAAATAATTTGAGTCTTTAATGTTCTGGTTATGTTAATTCTGCCTTCAAAAGACCCTTAAGCTACAGGGAGGAACACGAGGTACTCACATAGTGTAATGCTGCAGCTTGAATCTTTTAATCTCTTCCTTAACACAGGCCACATATTTACCAAAATGCAGTGTTGCATAAAAAAAAAAAACCAATTTTGAGAACAACCTTTCCAGAAAATGTTAGTGACCTTACCATAAATATATAGATTTTATTGGAAAAATTTTGATTAAATAATTTTTTGTTCAACCAGTCCCAAAGATCCCAAATTTACACATCCACTTAAACAGCAGCTTTGATCCTTACGTCTTGATATTTCAGACCTAACAATAACTCTTTCATACTTGCTGTTCCTTTTTTAAAGATTTAAATAGGGACAATAAGTGTCAGGGTCTGAAGACTAGTTTGAATGTATTTTTTGCAGTGCTATAGGAGGATGAAGTACAGAGAGGACCATGAGTTTGTGCATCTCAAAAATCACCTGCCTGTTTAAAAGCCTTCATTACCTTGGCCACAGACCTTTAGGAGTTTCCACCACATTTTGAGTTGTTGCTTTGCCCGTGTTCATTAGTTAGAACGAGATCTCTGAGTCAGCTGAGAAAGAAAGAAAGAAAATGTGAGTTCCAGCTTTCTGCAGATCTGATTGTTGAACATTTTCAGCTGATTGCATTATCCCCTGGCCTAAGCCGACTAATTGCTTTGGCTCAATTGAACGATAATTGGATTGTTCCCCATAGTTGTGGTTCAATGCCACGGCATTGTGCTATCGATAATACAGTAAAAGCCTATTAAATCCATGGCCTTGCTGTGGAGAATGGTACCTTTAAAGCAGACATTTGCTCCTATTGTGCATATCAATGCTAATTTTCTTCTTACTTCAATCACAGGAAAAGGGCATTAAAAACGCTGTAGCAAGCTGCAGCAGAGTGAAAGGGCAGAAACTGTGCCCAAGTTTCTTTCCAGGCAACAATTTTAGAAGACCCTTTTCTAAGGATTCAAAAGGTTTCAAATTCCAAGCAGATTCATAATTGTATTTTAGACTCTTGGCCTGGAAAACCTGTATTTAAGGAATTGCATCCCAACGTTTTTCCTGTTTCTTGTGACAATAGTCATAAATCTAAGACAGAAAGGTCTCCAGAACTTTAACTCCAGCTCTCTCTCTGGTGTTTACCAAGAAAACCTGGGTTTCCCTGAGTGCTCTGCAGAATGCAGCACACCCAGAGGGTAAACTATGCTCCAGGTGAACATTGCTAATGGAGACTTTTCCATTACAAAGGAGGAGAAATTGGCTTTTTCCATATGGCAGTGATTCCAGCCATTGCAGAGCCCCGGTTCTCAACAAGGTGTGGTGAGCAGGGGAGCTCTCAGGTGGGTGAGGGTGAAGCAGCCCTCGAGAAGATGAGCAGTAGCTCAAGAGCCACAGCTCTGGGTGGCAATTCACAGCCCAGATTCTGCAGAAAACCCACACGTGGCCTTTCCTTCCCCCTCCCACAGGCTGCTTCTCCTTATCAAGGCGCTCAAAAACGGGGCTGAAGCTCGTGTTCAGCTCACAGTACCTGGTCCTGACAAGGCAACATTAATTCTGGAAAAAGGGTTCTCAAATACAGACAATTGGAATCAGAAAGAGTTATAGATATCTGTGAGACAGCAGGCAGCCTGGGACAGCCTTTGTCATAAAGTTTAATAAAAGTTCACCTCAAAAAAGTCTCTAATGTTTTACCATTTTCAGGAATCATCTCAAGGCAAACGTGCCTGGGTTCATTTCATGGTTGAGAAGTGTTTGCCTCTGTAATAAATGGGAACTTCAAACCCTCCTGCACCACCTGAGATGAAAACTACCTCCTCTCTGAATTTCTCTTGACTCCTGTCAGCATGCTGTGGCACAACTCTGCTTAAATCTACACCTCTTCCAAGAGTAGAGACTGAAGGTCTCTAAAACCCCTACATGAGGTGATTAATTAGATGATTATTCACACACAGAGATTAATCCCAAACCCAGGGAGACCTGTGGGAGTTTTACTGACTAATGACCTGCAAGTTGCTACCCAGAGACTCCCCAAAGATTAATTACGTGCCAGATCTGCTCAGATTATGGGCCTGATTTACAACACTCTTCTGTATTAAACTGGCCCAAATCTTTCTATTTTTCAGTTTAACACTAAGTGTTTGTGCTGAAGGGTTCACACTGTTGCTTCAAGGAGCACTTTTGGAGAATGTTCAAAGCCAGCCAGCTTAGTGGCTTCCAAGGAGGAAAAAAAAAAATTAAAGCAAGAAAATAATGTAAAGGTCTTGGCTTGGTCCCTGGTGCCAGGCCTGGGGGAGAGGAAGGGATTTTTAGGCTTTTATTTTAGAACTTGAAGCTCACTCATGCTGTGGGATGTCAGCAAGTAGAAAGGGGGCTAAGAGATACCAATAACCTGTTCTTTCTTCTCCTTCATCAAGACCCACATTTGTGATTTTTGGTATTCCAACTCCTAAAATACCAGAAGACCCTGTTCTCAGCTCCTATGGAAAATGACACCATCCCTGCCACTCCAAGTGGACATCACTGTGGGCAGTTCCTGATGTGGATGGGAGTGATGGGCCTCTCAATCAACAACCTGCATCAGTATTTTCCTTCTTTCTGCATGGTGTGGCAGGAAAGGAGGTGAAGTTACCTCTGAAGGCCAAGGTAACTCACCAGGTTACACAGACATGGAAAGGACACAGAGAGGTGGCCTGGGCCAGTAAAACTTCTCTCAATGAGTTATCTGCTGGTGTATAAACTGCTTGAAGAGCTTCCATTAGAACATTTCTGAGGGAATTTAGCTCCCTGCCAGCCTTAATTGGGTCAGTACACCTGGAGCAGGATCAAGGCTTTTGCTCATTTGTAACAGAAGCAGTCCATGGCCCAGTGGTTTCTGTTTCAGCCTGTGCTTGGCTTCAGTCCACCAGCTGGACCATAAAATCCTTGCAGAGGGAGGATCCTGTTACAGCAATCCATTGGGTTGGAATCTGTAAGTGAAGGTTGCCATGAGAATATTGGGAAAGGTTAAAAAAGCATCTCTAGAGCAGAGCCTGCTTCACAGCTGGCATGGATTACAGCCTGTGAGGCAATCCTTCATCCCTTAGGAGTCTGCAGTAGGGAGAAGTCAGGAAAGCCCAATATAAACATCAGGGATTTCCCTAATAATAGGGTTACTCATCAAAGCAGCACAAAGGGACCAATCTGGCTTCTTCTCCCAGGCAGGAAAAGAGAAAAAGTGAGAAGGAGGCAGTGAGCACACGCAGGTACAAAACTGAGGCTTCACCAAAGCTGTTCTTTCCAGTTTCTGGAGGACTTGGAGTTCATCAAGCCTCCAGTTTCATCTTTAACCACAGAATCCATGTCTGCAGAGCTAAGGGAGGCAAGGGGAGAACATCCAGGAGACAGAGCTGTCCTTATCCCCAAGAAATCCATTGTCCACCCCTGGTGCAGGGCAGAGGTAAAGGCCTTCCTACAGAACACAATTTATCCTGTGAACAGGATTCTTTTTGCTGTACAAGACAGTCATATTGGGTCTACACCCTCCCACCAGCCCCAGGAGGCACAAGAGAAAATACTGAAATTATTAAATGGAAGATGTTAGGGCTGTACAGCTCACATCAGATACAGCAGGCAAATACAGGGATCTGAGTGTCCTTTGCTCTTCAGCCTAAATTGTCCACAAACCCCTCAGGTGAGGGGGAGCTGTTTCCCAGAAATATGCTGTAGCATTACCCACTGAAGTGATTTACCTTTTCTGACACCATTTTTTAGCCTCTGTTGAGAGCAGTTCACAGACTGGGCAGACTGTCCTCACCCAAGAAACAGGCATCAAATCCTGCACAGGCTTCAGGTCCACAAATTAGAAACTGAATTGGGGAAAAGTGTCTTTCCTAGATTGTCTTGCTGATAGTCTCCCTGACTTCAAAGCTCACATCTGTCTCGTGAGGTGAGGATGGTTTCTAACTTTAGTTGACCCAAATTACTTCCAGCCTCCCTCTGCAGCACACAGTGACACTGAGGCTTTGTATCGTGCCTTTGATCACTGCATCTGTGAAATAAACTGGTCTGGTGCCTCTGCAAAGAAAGTTTTACAGGCAAAGGTGTTGAGGTGAACCCATCGTTGAGTCAGCTGTCATTAACACAATGATTCTGCTTTGGAAAGGCAGCAGGGGGAACCTGAGCACAAACCACACTTTACCTGGAAGGTGTGGAGCTTTTGGGCACTTCTATCACACCTAAGAGCAGTTCCTGACTTTGGGGAAGAGTCATGTTCTGGTTTTCCACAAGGTGGTTCTGCAGGTAGAAGAGACAAGCTTTCCTGAAGTTTTAATTAGTAAAAAATGATGCAAAGACTTACAGCCTTCCTCAGTCCTGGAATGACTTAACTTCATCAGGGATGGGAGGCTGGAGTATTCTTCCTTTGTATCCTGAACACACACACTGTAAAAGCTGAATTAATACAGTTACCTATGAAAAAGGTGCTTAGAATTAGAGAATTTATGACAGGATTTTTATTATTAATATTTTTCTCTCAAATTAATTTCTGTTGTATTTTGCAGTTGTATTCCTGCTGAGCAGAGTGATTGTGGTGGCTTTCCTTCAGTACCAGGATGATTTTTAGTCATCCTCAACACTTACAACTTTGCTGACTTAGCCCCAGTAGCAAGAGAGCAGATAAAATTCTCAGGGACACTTGTGACTTTCCCTTCTGTTTTTTCAAAGAAAAATTAAACTCAAGCAAAAAAAACCACAGCATCTCAGAAAAGGGCAAGGCCATTTTTAAACACCACAAATTAGCAGAACGTAGCACAATTCAAGTTTTTGCCTATTCATAGATGTGACCCTTCTAAAAAAGTGAGAAAAGGAAGAAGAGAAGTTTTTGTTTTTAAAAAAAGGTTTAAACCCTTAAACAGCAGGATATTATGTACCTGTTATTAAGCTCCATCTGGCATTAACCATGCAGGCAAGTGACAAGCCAAGACAACTTTTTGGGGGGGCAGGGGGGTGAGGGGTGGGGAGTGGGGGCAAAGACTGATTTTAGCAAAAGCTGTAGAAGAAAAATTTTTTTGAACTGTTTCTGCACAGCTTTTTGTCATGCACTTGGCATTTTTAAAACTATTTTAAAACAGGGTGGTAAATGTGTTAAATAGGTCACTGCCTGTGTCCAGCACTGAGATAAGAGGCTGTTTATAACTCCAACTGCAGAACTTTGGCTTTTGAGCTCAACTGGTAACTGCTTACATGGCAGGTCCCCAGTGCTTGCCTAGGAGGCAAAGTTACAGTCAGAGAAAATAAATAAATCTGACTGCTCTCATGTTGAGCCTTGCTCCAGCTCACCAATATTTCTATATATGGCAGCCCTGGAGCTCTGGTGCACAGACACCCCTGAGGAGCACATGATGAGTGGGAAAGGCACTCCAAAAACGTTAAAGCATTAGGCAGGGAGGCAAACTGGATGGTTTTCCAAGAGGAAGATGAGAGAAAGTAGGTGACATTCCTGCCAAAGAGGACTTGGGTTCCGCAGCTGCTCCCAGAAGTGACATGCAGTGACAATGTTTGTTTGATTCAAACAGAAGCTGCAGGAGGGGATCTGAAGGAGAGAGACACCCAAGAGACATGTGAAGCAGCATCAGCACTGATCCAGCACTGCCCGGGCCAGGACAAAACTGAAGGCAAGAGTTATGTGGCCCATAGAAGGGGTAGGTGCAGCCTTGGTATCCACTAAGGAAAATATTCTGGCCACTGCATGTCATGGAGGAGCTGGCAGAGTGCAAAGGTGGCAAATGGGCCACTCCCTTTGCCCAGCACAGCCATAAGAGGCTGATTCTAACCCCAGCTGCAGAACTCTAGAGCCCAGAGCCACACTTCAGAGGGTCTGCTGTCCTGCATGAGTGCTTTTATATCCCACTGAGGTTACTCCTATCTCTAAGGTGGACCAAAGCCTCACAAAGACAGTGATTGAGACTTGCAGAGAGAAGTTTATAAAACAAAGTCTGCTTTCTGTCCCCTGGTGCCTCCCAGAGGAATTATTTAGAACAGGAGCCCTAGTCTGGTCCTGGTCTGGCCATGAAGAACCCATGACTCTCATGGCTTTACAAATTTCCAAGCCTTCATTGTGGTTGGTACCATTTTATAGTAGGCCAGTGGAGGACAATCAGCCCATCTTGCACCTTGTTTGCCACTCAAGAGCAGGGGTTTAATCACCTCTCTGATTACCCAGGAATCAGCTAAGCCACTACCAACCTCCTGTGTGGACCAGCTATACCCACAAAAAGAAAGGAATCCAGGAGGTTGTGTTGCACCAAAGCTCTGAATGCAATGAGGTCTCTGGTCCAGAAACACCTCACTTAGCAAATAAATCCTGTGGGAGTTATCAGGGAGCATGGGCAGAAATACTACAGACACTGGAACTGAAAAGTTGCAGCTGATGGCTGAAATGAGCTTGTGAGATGTTTCAGAGAAGCAGGAGACCAAAGGATGTGGTGACTATGCAGGAACAAGGAATTAGAGCCATAAATCCTCTTGTTGCATGCAGCTCTCCCTGACACAAAAATATTACAAAAAATACCCAAAAGGAAGGCCTGTGGGTGGTGAATGCTGTTCTGGGTCTTCACATTTCTGCTGCTCCTCTGCCCTTTTGTTCCTGCTTCTGGGCACAGCAAAAGAAGTGCGGAAACAAATCAAGAATCAGTCAAATCAAGAATCAGTCACACAGGAGGAGAAAAATCTCAGACAGCAGCTAACAGGAAGCAGAACATATGTTTACTGTCATCTTTGTCCCCACATTTGGAAAGCCACCTCACTTCCAAGGGGGGCAAAAATCCTTTTGGCTGAGTCCCTTGGAAGTGAGGAGAGCACCTCATCAGCTGGCTGCTGGCTCAGCTCTCAGCAGTGGCTCATTTTCCTTCTGTGCCACCCTCCCCGGAGCTCTGACAGAGCCTGTGATTAATTCAGCTCTTTACTCGAGTTTAATGCTGTTCCACAGTCATTTTGTGGAAGTCGTTTCTCTCCCGTGGCAGAAAGCATCACATTCTCATGCACGCCTGTGGGTTGTTGTTTCAGATTGATGGCTCGTTGTGCTGTCAGTAAAACATCCCTTCCACAATGCTCATCCTGCTCCTGGGCAGGGGATGGCTCAGTCCCTGTTGTGCAGAAGGGCCAGGAGCCCATCAGAGGGTGGGACTGACCTGGGCTGGTGCAGGGATTTGGGACAGCACAGCACCCTAAGCCCAGACCCCACAAACCAGAGCACAGCCTGCAAACACAAACCTGTCTGCACATCCCTGCCTGGGGAGGCAGAGGGAGGAAAAGGAGGAGTGAAGAGCAGAAGTGACAATTTTCACTTCTGATACTCTCATTTAAGCACAGACTGCTGTATAATCTCTTTATTCCACAATCAGACATTATCAACAACCCCCAGTTTATCCCACAGGGGTGACCTCTCTTACCCAAGTGCAGTGCATGCATCCAGGTCATTTGTACAACCAGCTCTCTGGGAGACCATGAGGTTGTTCATCTCTGGAACTGGACCCTATTGGAATTTATCACAGGCTGCAGGACCAGGAGGATTGAAACTGGACCATGCACAAACCATGAGCAAACAAATTGCAGCTCCTGTGTGTAACACAGCACTGGACACACAAAGCAAGGAGCACTTTGATACACTTAATTCCTTCACCAAAAGTATAATAAACAGACCACGTATGTTTCCACCACTTGATTCTCTAGTTTGTTTCATTTTTTTTCCCCAAAAAGTTCCCTTGGCCCCAAGATGAAGTTATCTCTGGAATTAATTATCCTGAGTCTGACAGCTGCATTGAGAAACAGAAGTGTAAAGCCTTAAAGTGCTTCAAAAATAGGCAAATATTAAGCCAATCCAAAAACAATATCAAACTTGTTACATATTAAGATGAGGGTTACCCTGTTCACTGTCACACACCAGTCATCTCAGAGAAGAATTTACTCCCACGAATGAAAGGAGACAATATTTCTGAGGAGCCAATCTTTCCCAGATATAGTCCATCCATGTTTTCTCTTGTCTGCTTCAAAGAGAATGGAGGTTTCAGTTTCCAGATGAGTAGATTTCAGTTCATATTCTGGACAGTGCTGTCTCCTGGACAGTCCCATTTAGCAGCTCCACAGCACTGCCACGGTCATTTCTGTGTGAAATCAGAGCAGAAGATAAAAGGAACATTTGGCATCATTAGGATTACACAAGCTTTCACACCTGGAAATTTATCTCAGCTGGGATATGAACAACAGGGTCATCGAGACACCTTTTTGTTGTTGCAGGAAGATTTCATGGCATTGCTTTTGTTACAAGCTCAAATTGAACAGGTGCTTAAAAGATTTTCAGAGAAAGGAAGAATATAAGGTTAAAGGGGGAAAAAAACACCTTGGGCTGACAAATTAATGAGAATATATGAAACAGAAAGAAAAACAATATTTAATGAGTTATGGGACACTGTGCTTTACAAAACATCAATGGTCACGTGGTAACCATGATGTGTCACAGCCAACACATTCGCTTGTTGTGGATGTTTGGCTTCAGCTGCTCACCAGAAAGATGGAAGGTGTTCTCATTAGAAGGACCATTGCTAGGACATGAAAGCTTGCTGATTATTACAGCTCACCAAGAGAAACAATTTAGGGGTGTAAAGTGGTATTTGTTCATTTATTTCCAAACTATTCACTTTCATCTCATCATTTCTATTATTTCCATGGTATCCAGAAGGAAATCTCTGTCTTTTATTGATTCTTTCAGAGATGGGAAGCGTGCCTGACTTCCTACTAACAAATATGCAGCCACACATGCTTCCCTTCTCCTCAGAAAAGCAATCACAGAGGCCAGGACCACAGCTCTGCCTTTGGCATCATATGTAGTCTTCATATTTCTGGGGGTATGTTACTCAGCCCTTGACCTCTCCTTAATTTGGACTTTGAAAAATAAGTTGGCAGCCACAGATTGTTTGATGGCTTTTCTCTCCCACGCAAGTTTGGAGAGTTTATCTTATTTTTTTTCCAGTGGAAGACAGGGGAGTTACTAGGAAAAAAGAAAAAAGCTTTGCCTGTTATGTTTTTGATATAGTTATTAAAAATCTTGGAGCTTTATTCTTACTATATTTGAGAGAAGAAAAACAGGAACATAAACCAGTAACCATCTGGAATGAAAAGAACCCTACTGGTTCTAAGAGGGAATATGATATCCTTCCTTTTGTCCTTAGATATTGCCAAGAGCATAACTAGACACACACCACATCTGTATCTCTGTTTTGTGCCACCAGAATTCTTATTGGACAGAGCAAAATTTGCTTTTTCTCCCTCCCTGCACTTCTCCTTCACCCCCAGGAATGAATGAGCCAGCAGCAAACCCATCTGCACAAACTCAGCCCTGTGACAAATCACCACTGAAATGATTTCTGGCCTTCCCCTCGCTCCTGCATTCCCACCACACATCCCAGTCCCCATCCCACCCCCTGCACTGGGAGGCTGCACTGCATCAGTGGAAGTTTGCTCCACAAAAAGGATCCAGCATGCCTTGGCAGCTGCTTGGAGTCATCTGAGTTTTACACACACCAGGTTCTCAGTGCAGGCACGTTCTGGACAGCATTTGTGCAATAAAGGGCATTCCAGGGGGAGCAGAACCAGCTCCTGCAACAGGAACCAGGGTGAATTTTAAGTATCAGTGTGAAGGCAGATTTTCTTCTCATCAGTCATAGTGCTATAAATAATAATCTAATGTTGATTTAACAGGAATTTCTCTGGTTCTTGATCTGCAGTAGCAGCTCCTAACGCTGACAGCAGAAGCGCTCAAGAGTTTCTGAAGTTCAAATTGCAGGGACAGAGTATGATTTTCCAGGTTTGGGATTTCCTGATTAACACTGATCTGTAACACTGGGTGGTCCCAGAGAGCTCTGCACTGACTGTGAGGACAAGGCTTTTGGGACTTGCAGGATCCCCTGGGCTCCAACACTATCACAGACAACAGCTTGAGCAAAACTCAAGGGGACAGCATTAACTATTTCATCTGCCTCTTTTCTTTCCTGTGTTGTTCATCCTCCTCTATTTTTCCCCTTTTCCTTTCAATATGCAGTATTTTTTTTATATACCTTTGTAGTAGAGGGAAAAACAGATCTCTTATCTGTGAAGAACTTCGTGTTAGAAATTCTATGCTAGGAAAACATCATGTAAGGCAATGAGGAGCTGTTATGAGCCCAAATAAAGGACCAATATAACCTTAATACCTGCTGCCCTGTGGCCTTCACACTGGCATTTGCAGCAGCCAGAAAGAGCATGAGGCTTTCCTGAGTTCAAAGCTGCACTCTCTGTCTCCCTGTTCCCTGCCAGCAGGTGTGTGTCCCTTCACCTTCTCTGTCCAGTGTGACCTGGAATTAATGAGGACAGGAAATATTCTGGGTTTGACAAAGGGATCTGCAGCCCAAGCCAACAACCTGTCTCCTGGCACTGTGGGGTGATATAGCCAGAATCAATTTTGCATTGTAGAGTCCAAACCACTGAAACAAACATAAAAAGGCAAGAGTCAAGAAACTAGATTTAAAAAAGACTACACTCCATATAGGCCAAGAAATCCTTAATGCTTCATGTTATACTTTGGAAAATCACTTTAGCCCAAGGCTGAGTGATTACAGCCCCATTTCAGGCCCAGATACCCAAGTGAAGCCCTGATGGAAGGTTTAGAAAAGGCCTTTTAGCCACAGACAGGGAGATCAATCTGTTTAGTCTCGAAAGGGAGAGAGTGGGAGGCAACTTGATTACACTGTCTTCACATGGAGAAGATAAGGGGCACTTAAAAGGGATTCTTAATCGAGGAGAGCAGCTTAACAAAATGCTCCTGGCTAGAAGCTGGGTCCAGACCAGTTCCAATTAGAAATGAGACACTTGAAGAAATGAATTTAAAAAAATAAAAGTGTCACCTTTTTAAGTGGTTGTGACCTCTGGGACAGCCTACTTGGAAAAGGTGGAGCCTCCAAACCAAGACTGGAAACTTTCTGACAGTTGCCTTTCTGTCACTCCTTAAGGAGCCCAAGAGGGAAAGTCAGCTAGAATTCACCAAAAATTTCACCTACCAGCTCCTTCTGAGCTTCTCTAAGCCCCCAAAATAGCTCAATAAAAAAGAAAAGATTAAATATCCCTTGCTAACCATGACAGTGCAGTGCTATTTTTATCCACATTTAGCTGGGCTTTAGCAGTGCTTGCGCTTCTATCAAAACTGTACTTGAAAAGAAGAGACCACCCAAACCAGCCAGTCCAATGCCTGTTTCACTGTGTTAATGCCTTACCCCAGCTGGTTCTTATCTGCTGCTGTCACCCCTTTCAGTGTATTTTTGAACTGGAAAAGGAGCTGCCTTTTGTAAAAAAGATACATTTACAGCCTGCTGCAATTCTGTCCTGCTCCCACCACCCTATAGGCAGGAAGGGCAAAAGGCACAAAGCACAGACATGTATTTCACTCCATTTATGCCCATTCACAGAATCACAGAATTACTAAGCTTGGAAATGACCTCTAAGACCATCAAATCCAGCCATCAACCTAACACTGATGTGTTCACCTCTAAACCTTGACCCTAAGCACCAGAACACGCATTTTTTGAACACTTCCAGGGATGCTGCTTCCTTGAACAGCCTGTTCCAATGTCTGACTACCCTTTCAGTGAAGAAACTTTTCCTAATATCCATCTAAATCTGCCCTGGCACAACTTGAGGCCGTTTCCTCTTGTTCTGTCGCTTGTTACCTGGGAGCAGAGACCAACCCCCACCCTGGCTACATCCTCATTTCAGGGAGGTGTAGAGAGTGATGAGGTCTCTTCTCAGCCTCCTTTTCTCCAGCTGAACACCCCCAGTTCTCTCAGCTGCTCCTTGTAGGACTTGTGCTCCAGAACCTTCATTCCTTCTCATTCCTTCTGTTCAGCAGTGAGCACTGCTGGCGTTCCTCATAGCAGCATCCAGCATCACTCAGTACAGAGAGAGGTGCTGCCACCACTCACAGGTCCATGAAAGCTCTGTGTGACCCAGCAGGAACCAGCAGAGCTGCATGGCTGCTCCTCCTGGCATGTTCCTTCTGTAAGCTGAAAAGAAAATGATGCCATGGGTTTCCAGAGAAATGAAATGCCTCAAAGAATCATAGAGTTATTTCGGCTGTAAGGGAATTTAAAGACCACCTAATTCCACCCCCCTGCCATCAACAGGGATGCCTTCCAGTATTCCAGGTTGCTCAGAGCCCCATCCAACCTGGCCTTGAACACTCCCAGGGATGGGGCATCCACAGCTTCTCTGGGCAACCTGAGCAGGCAACTGGGCAAACAACTCCAAAACTACGAATGACAGGAGGACACAAGGTATCTAACACAACTGGCTCCCTTTCTGCAAGGGTTTCAAAGGGAGTAGTTTGGTGGCTGACCAGTGTCAGATCCCATTAGTGATTCTGAAGCACAATGCTGTGTGATTTATTTATCAAAGCTGTTATTTTCAAAGGAGTTTACAGGGAACCCGGTCATCTGGGAGGGGAGGGAGTGAGACACAGGTGCAGCACAAAGAGCTCTCATCGAAAAAGGCCTTTTCAAAAATTTGAAATTCCATGACAGATTTCTTTAAGAAATCCCCAAAAGCTTTCATCGAAGCAGTTGCAGACTTTCCTGCTCACCTCCTAGCAAGAAGCACAAACACCAAGGTGCAGAGGGATTTGTGTGCACACACAACCCCTGCAAGCAATGCAGAAGACTTTCTCCATGGAGCACTTTCCTGTGGTTTTAATCTGGCAGCACTTCCTTGCTTGCTCCTTTGACTTTTCAGGGGACAGCACATACCTTTGTGGGGGGGAAAAAAACAACTTTAAATATCACACGGTAGTCTGGAAAACAAAAAGCACAATTTTCCACCCCAGGTAGCTTCTACTGGCAAATACATTTCCTCAGGAGTCTGTGGAGCAGAGCCCCAGGTTACAGCAGCCACCCCCAGTGATGGAGGTGGCCCTGCTGTCACTCGGTCCCTGCACTGGAGCCCCATTCGTCTTCTCGGCTGCAGGGAACTTCTCCAACAGAGCTGCAGCTGCTAAAACAAGCACCGGGTGAAGCCTTTTGTATTCTGAGCCATTTGCTGCCCTCTGTAGTCGAAGCAGAGCTTTATTCAATCCATGGCAGGAATATCAGTGCTTTTAGCTGAATTCCTCCAGCAGCCCTTGGAAGTGTGAGCTAAGGTGGTGTGAGAGAAAGGTGATGGGTCCAAATGGACAAGGAACAAAGTCACTCTGCCAAGAGGGAGTCTTCACAGCGGCAGTCGTCCCATGAGTTTCCCATCCCTAAGGAAACACTGCCTGAGAGTCAACCATCAAACTCCACAGGCACCACCCTGCAGTTAAAAAGGAGACAGGCATGGCTTAAGGCAATACCTGTCTTGCTGTTCCTAGTGGCTCTGCTGTGTCTCCAAGCTATAGGAGAAAACAGAATAGAAGTCTGCAAAGTCTGTGTGAAGCTAAAAAGAAAACCCACAACAGTCTGAGCAGAGAGCCCCGGAGAGGCACAACTCCTCAACACTCTGTAACACATCTGCAGAGAAAACATTTCCCTTGTCAAGCTCCTGCTGCCCAACTGCACCTTTCACTCCTGAGAGTTAAGCAGGAAGAGGGAGCTCAGCCCATTGCCAGAAACCTGCAGAAACTGCAGAAACCAGTTCCCAAGGGGACTGAGAAGGGCTTGTGTTTGGAGACCAGAGGGGCCAAGCCTCAGGGAACCACTGAACAACTCAGGCACAACACAGAAATAGATGGCTGGGAGTAAATTCAGGAGATCAAGGACCTCTTCATCACCAATGGCCCCAGTATTTAATTTATGAAAGAGGGACCACAGCTCAAAACAAACTAAAGCTCCTATTTTCACAGCCCTGCTATCCTGAAAAAAATTCCCTCCCCCTTCCTTCCCAACTCACTGCCTTTATTAGAACTAACCACAAAGCCTCCAACAGGGGAAAAAACGTTTTCACTGCAAACTGATGAAGTTTACAGCCAGGTTTTCCCAAAAGAAAACAGTTTCTGCTCTTCAGCCTCTCCCAATTACTCTGGCACAACACATCTCTCCAAGTGACAGGTGCTCTAGGTTTAGTGTAACCTGCATGGAGTCTGCAGGTAGATGCAGCCCTCCAGTGGCGAAGAGAAAGACACACAGATATGCATTTTTATTGTGTGTGCATAGAGGCAGAGTTATCATAATGGGCAAAGAATTCTCCTCTCTCTCTGGGTATCCTTTGGGGGAGCCAATGCACAGAAAACTGTAACTCCAGATGCAGCTCCAAATGGACAAATGGGCTCCATCCCACAAGGTCCATGGCTCAGGGGCTGGGGACAGACAGAACTCACAAAAACTGAGCCACACAAAGCTTCCAGAGGAGCAAGGCTTCTCCATTTGCCACCATGTCTGACCTGGGATGGTGTTTTTCTGCCAAGGAACCCTTTAAACCTGGCACAGGGTGTGCCCATCCTAATTCAGGCCCAGTCCTGCCTGCCCCATCTCTTGTGATTCAGATAATGCCCAGACCACCAACTTCATGTTGGACACTGCCTTTGGGCTATTTCATGCTCAGGCACTCCTAGAAGGCACCACTCCCACTCCACCCTAATTGCAGTCACTCTCCCTTCACCGGTGCAATGATGGTCAGACAGCAGACCTGGCACACCTTGGTCACCCAGGGGCCAGGGAAGGTTGTCATTCCCTCACTGCAAGGTCCATTCTTACCTGCACAATTTAGAGATCATTTGCTGCTGCTTCAGGTCCTTCAAGAAGTGAAGGGGAGAGGGAGCAGGAGCCCAGAAGAGACAATATCATTCACACCTTTTGGCTCTGGCCACTGCTGCTTTACTTGATGTGAGCACCTGGGCAGAGCCAGGGTCACACTCCCACCCATCTTCTTACCACTGGAGCAAGAAGGGAATTGTCCCTTGTAAATGAGTTGGAGCAGCTCCTTGCCCTTTGTCCTGCTCACACCAGATCTCTGCTTCTAAGAGAGCAGAGGAGAGAGTTTACACCAAACTAACAAGATTTGGGCACTCTCTGGGGTCAAAAGCTAAGGAAAAGCTCAGGATGGTGTCACAAACAGGTACAGAGGCAGCTTTGTTTGGGGGTGGTCTCTGCGTGGGCAGCAGGGTCCTTGGAGCCCCGAGGCAGCCAGCAGCCACCACTGCAGCCACACCTGGGCTCCCTCAGCTGCTCTGCCCGCCTGCTTTCCCACGCAGCTCCCTGGTAGCATTTTTCCAGCAATCCTTCAATGTAGCAGTGCCATCTTCAGGCACAAAGCCTGCCCTGCGCCTCTGGGGGAGGGACAAGGTGTGCTACAGGGCAGGCTCAGCCCCCAGGGCATCAGAATTTGACTTACCTATTGCCCCGCGTTAGCAGTAGCTTGCCCTCACTTTCCAGGTGGTCCCAGCCGTGAGAAATGCAAATACAAGATCCATGTGGGCTTTTTCAGCCTCGTGATGAGTCTCTCTCCCAGCGCTTGCAGCACTGATTTTTTTTATCCCAAGTGTAATCAGAGCAGACATCACTGAGCCAGTCCATCAGCCCCTGGTGATGGCTTCACTCAGACCTATCTCCCAAAACACAAATTACCAGGTAAAACAATCCCAGGAGAAGAGTAACTGCTTGTGAGCAAGTACAAGACTTCTGGGAGTTGAGACCTTCCAGCCCAGATTTTTTTTTGTCCTAATTCAGGTGTTCCAAAAACAGCCTCTCCATTCTGCAAACCACCTGCCTGAGCAACAGCCAGACACAGTTTCTGTCTCTCCCCCCAGGACAGACACATTTTCACCTCATCTATCTGCATCTATCTGTGCCCCTAAAGGGCACCAAGATGCCCATTGGCCTTAGACCCAAAATTTTGCAGAAATAATAGCTATTTACACTAATGCTGTAAGCAAATGAGCCATCTCATTGGGATCACCAGGAGCAGCACTCTGATTCCATTATCAAAAGGTGGGATATCACAGGGTGGGATATCACACTCCACACCTGGCCATGCAGGACCTGTATTAATATCTGCTAACTCAGTGCAGAATGTTTAAATCCTTATGGCGCAGTCACAGTGGGTGCACTCACAGAGTCCCACCCTGCAATTCCATGTACCTACAAAACCCCAGTGTTTCCCTGGATAGCACCACCTCAAGATGCCACCCCTGCCTGCACTGCAGAGCGCTGGGAGAGACCCTGTCTGCCTGGGGCATGGTGCATCCAGCCTTTTGGAATGCTCTCTGTGTGTGGGATTGATGATCCCAAAGGGGACAGGTCAGAAAACTCCTGTGGCTCCTCCCAACATCCCAGCAAGGGCTGTGGGCTTGCCGGATGCCCAGGCTGCTGTGGGCTGCCTTACACAGGCACTGCCAGCCCAGATTCATGGAGCAGCAGGAACAGAACCCAGGGAACCTTGAAATGGGGTGGTCTCAGCACACCTGAAACATTTGCATGGCCCTGAGCCTCAAACATGGGAGAGCAATAACAGCTTCCCCTTTATGAACAGGTGATTCTGGCACCTTACAGGGAGAAAGACCTTTTCTTTCCCAGCCATCCTTCCTCTCCCCTGGCAGCAGATGTTACACACAGACCTCCTTGCAGCAAACTGGCGATGATTTCCACTGAGCAGTCCATGTTAGGAAGAAAGACTCCTTCAACCAGTAAGAGCTACAATTTGGCACCACTCAGCTCGACTGGGGACAATTTCCCATCAGTGGCACGTCAGCCTGTGGGCAGCCAGGCAGAGCAGACCTCCCCACTGGACCAGGAGAGCTGGGAGCTGCAGGGCTCTGCACAGCACTCTGCAGCCTGGAGCTCAAAGCATCACCTGGTTTGGCCATCAGCACTGCTTATCTTGAAGCCTGAATTAATTAAGTCCTGAAATGCACCGAGGGTGGGGTGAAATGGGGAGTTACAGCTCTCAGCTGGGCTCCCTGGGTCCTGTGCCAGCTGCTCCATGAATCTGGGATGGCAGTGCCAGGGTAGGGCAGCCCAGCAGCTACTTCAGTTCAAAGTGGCTGTAAAGAGCTAAAAAGGAAATACAGAAAGAGAGCAGAGCAAGCCCAGGTTGTTCTGATCATGGTATTTTCATCTCCTCCTCTTGCAGCAGAGGAATCGGCATAGACGACCCACCTTCAGTTTGCAGATGAATTCCCTTCATGGCAGGATGATCCACACAACTTTGAAAATATCCATAGTGGGAAAGTGTTTGCCTGTGTTGGACAACCCAGTGTCTCTGTGCTGGGAGGTGGGAAGCTGCTCCACTGCCTTTTGTTTCCACACTAAAGCAGTCCTCCCCACAACTGAGCCAAGAAAGCCTCAGCATCTCTTACCAGTGTGCTGAATCCTCAGAGGTGGCGGCTCCTACCAAAGATCCAGGAGGAATTTTGGCCATTTGAATACATTTGTCTGTGCCAGGGCTGTGTCACCCCAGAGACCCTTGGTCATTCACACAAAATATGGGGGGGAAAAACAGGCTAAAACTGCAGACATGCAACAAGAACTCCATTCCTCTAAGTCATGCCCATCCCCAGGCCAAGGTCTGGGTATTGCTTTTTGGTTAAAAAGAGGAGTGGTCCAGAGACAGATAAAGGACTGAGTCTGATAAGGAACATCCCAGGATTTGGGTGGTGGCTGCTAATCCTGGCAACAACACATTCACATGAGGCATGTGGGGGGCTCAGGGTCAGTGGTTTCAGAGCTGCCCTCAGGCTGACACATCCATCTGTTGTCTCCTGAAGCAACACCTTCAGAGGAGGTGACTGATGTGCTGCTGTGCCTATGGCACCTGATTGGGATGTCCAGTCTTTACACAGCCTGGGTCTGCAGCCCCAGCTGGTACCCAAGTCCTGGCTGGAGATGAGGAGCTGAAGCACCTGGCTCTAGAAGATATTTCCCTGTGACTGCCTCAAGAGTCTCCTATCCACAGGGAAAATCCCATCCTTTTGTAAATATTCTTCCTTTTCAGGATCTCTTAACTATTTTCAGTGTTTCACTTCAGCTTCTACAAGAAAATAATCCTGAAGAAAATCCCTGATGATGAGGAAAATGGGGATCTTTCCATCATAATCAGGATTTTTAGTAAGAAATCCCATTTTTCTGGAATGTTCCAATAGCCAAGCATTTATTTTACCTTTGACCCTTCTTGAGAATCTCGAACATGCCCTGCAGAACTTCATTAGAAAAGTGGTTCCTTGCAGATTTTTAAATAAAATATGTAAACAAGGAAAATAAGAAGGGTTTTGCAAGTCCATAGGCAAGTTGGGATGCAAACAATGGGATCAGGGCAGGACAAGTGAATGACAGAGGAGTTACCCCAGGTTCACCCTCTGATCCAGGTTCCTCAAAGAATCTTTGGCTGTAAGTTTTTTAGGGGATTGATGGAGTTAGAAACCTTTCTTTGGAAGCATTGCATGTTAACTTGTCAACCAAACACCATACATTCAACAAGAGTCCATCTGGTTCAATAGAAATAGATCTTTATTAATAACATGCACATCATACGTATATTTAAAATACATGTACATTTCTTCTACTATTCACTTTAGAAAACAATTTCATAAAAACCTTCAATCAGGTCCCAGGTAATTTTAAACATTAAAAAGCCTTTTTTTGTTTGTTTGTTTTGTTACAGAACCAGTAGGTATTATTCCAATTACTTGGTGTGTAATCACCATGTATTTAACATAATGCAGGCTCATGCATTTCAATAGAAATAGGTGTTCCCTTCTCTGCTTTGTCAGTCGTGTCAAATATATGATGAATACACCTGACAACACCTGCCACAGTTGCTGTATGCAGCTGTGACTCACTCCTGGGAGCACTCTACAGGTGGCATTTAAAATCTGGAGACAACTTTTTTACAACTGAGTTCCTGCGGGGGGCTCCTGGTGCTGCAGGTGGCCCAGAGCCCAGCTACGACAGAAACCAGAAAAACAGAATTTCATGAATGCCAGAGAGGAAAGCAATCTGAAAAAAGGAAAGAGGGAATTGGCAAATCCCCTCTGTGTTCATGGCAAACTGAGGTCAGGGCTGGGTTCCCCAAGGTCCTGCCAAGTACCAAATCAGATCTGTAGAGAGTGCACAGATATACCAGCGATGGACGGATTGCGGATTTACAGAACATTTACAAAGGCTCATACGAGGGTGGGACTTTAAGGCACAAGGGTCCAAATACTCAACACATTCATTGGAAAACAGAAGTTCAATTTACAGTGCAATAGAGATGTACCCAAGAGCTCAAGCGGCAGCTCGGTGGTCACCGGCACCGGTAACGCGGCGGTGGAGGGGGGTCTCTGCAGCCCCAGCCCTGCACAAGCTCATGCACATGCTGAGCATCAAGCACACGAGGAGCCTCTTGGGCTCCAGAGACAGGGTCTGAGCCAGGAAAACGGGTGATAACCCAAGCATTTACAGGATCAGGGCCCTAATGTCACAGAACCATGGAATCACGGAATGGTTTGAGTTGGAAGAGCCAAAGACTATCTGGTTCCAACCCTCCTGGCGTGGGTGGGGACACCTTCACCAGAGCAGCTCAAACTCAGTGTTGGGGTTCTGCACCAGACCCCATCCACAGCCACACCGTGGCCCCCACAAAGCCACCCCCGTGCACCCTTCACCAGCATGTCCAGCCAGAAAAGCAGCACAAAGAAAACTCAACTCATAGAAACACTAATTACAGCCAAGTGTGCTGCTCTTCCCGGGTGAAAATGAGTTGTCCTAAACCTGTCATTTTCCAAATGATCAGCTCTCCTCACCAAGCCTGTCCTTGTTACCCAGCTCATCTATATTCTCTCTGATGAATATTCTATCTCCAAGGCAACTGAGTCAAAGGGAAGCAAGGACTTTCTTTACATCCAGTGCAAACATAGCCCATATGTAGGAGTTCCTAATGCAGTCATAATAGAACGTATATATATAAAAATCTATCTCACTGAAAGTTGACCACCTACAGACAGATTCTCACATCAGAAGCCAGAAGAGCTGAACTGTAGCTACAAACCCAAAAAAAGAAAAATCACTGTGTGTAGCTGTATTAAAATGCTGGTACCCAGTTACTTGGCAACTAAATGTTAAAATCAATATAAGTATATAATTCAAAAGGTGTCAAATTAAACATTTTGGGAGTCACTTGCAATGTTATTGCACATTTGTGCTTCTTTATCACCCCATCAACTATTTTTAAGCACTCAAGTCGAAGTTTTCAGACCCACTTTTCAGCAGCACCAATCACTGGGCAAAGCAGAAGGCAGTAAAAACTGAAGCAGACTTAAAGCATTTAGAACAGTGAACTTTTCATCCAATTCCATATCAAAAAGTCAACCATATAAAACCCCTTTTGTTCTCTAGAAAGAAATAATCCATTTTAATGGCTCCTGGAGCAAGTGAAAATTTAAAAAAGAGACAATGTGTTTTGCTCAAGAAAACAACACATGAGAAAAACATGAGTAAATTATCATCCTCTTTCCTAGGTAGCCCAAGGAGTTTTGTGACCTAATGCAGATTTTTGTCTGTTATATCTGTTCAGTTACCACCATCTCTTATCAGAGAAGCTTTCAATAGGCAAGAAAGTGTCTGCCTCTTTCATCAGGCAAAGAACCTCTTCAAAGGTGAATCTGACTGGGCCAATGCTTTTTTCAGGTGAGGTTAAAGACTTTGATCCTACTGAGCTTTTTTCATTTCACTGAAGCGTTTCTAATTTTAAGTTAGAAGTTTTGTTTGTTCAAACCAGAACCGTCCTATGAATACAAAAAGTCAGTCAGCGAGAGAAAAGAAGCATTTTAGCATTTCCTGTACATGCCAGATCATTATGGAATCAAGTGAAAAAGGACATGAAGAGAAAAAAAAAATGCATAAATCAGACCACTTCAGAGTGGAAAATTACATGGTTTGAAGAATCTGAGGACAGGAGCAATTTTCCTTTGCCATTCCCCCAGCCCTGGGGTGGCACGAGGCGTTCCCAGTGCCTTGGAGGCTGGAAAGCTCCTGGGGGATAATGGCACCTCTCACAACAGCAGATGGGTTTCTCTGCCAGCTCTCACTGGTGGCACTGGGGCTGTCCTACACCCCTGAGCAGCAGCCTGGGCTCTCCCAGCCCCCTCTTGAGCTGGGCATGGCCCCTTTCCACTGGAGATTTCTCAAACTGGAGATTTCTCAAGCCACATTGAAACCATTTCTTAAATCATGCAACTTGACCAGCTGCATGATTTGGGGCTGGTGCAAGCCCAGGGGCAGCAGGAATCAAACCACACATAACCAGAAAGCTCTGAGGCTGAACTGCACTGGCTGAGGACTGAAAGACACCTTTTTCTAAGTAAATATGACTTGTTTCAAAGCAAAAGCAGAAACCTGAACATTCATCATGACTAACAGCACCTCCCAAACAGTACTGCCCTGTTTTTTCAGCCTTCCCACAGTATCTGAGATGTTTATATTCTCCAGTTTGCAGGTTATCCTTGTTTTGAATTACACTGCTGACACAGGTTTTTTAATTAAAAAAAAAAAAAAAAAAAAATCCGGATTTTACTGCTTCCTTCTGTCTCCTAAACCTGTACTGAACTCTAACTACTGATACCAGAGTTAACTTTGTTCTTCACACCTTTTTGCTTTTGCCTTTCTGCCTTTTCTCCAGCACTAACACGTGCCTGGGAGCTGTGACGATACGTTTGACACACACGATCAGGATGCTCTGAGCAGGGTGACAGGAGGAATCTGACACAAAAAGCACATTCCTGGCAAGCCACGGTATTTGTTCACACTATATAATGCTTCAGAAATAGCATCAGCCACATCTGCAAGAGCAAAGCCTTTTAAAATAAATAAAAAATTAGGTTCTTAGATATATATACTTCTATATCTGCCTCCAGCTGAGTGTGCGCTATTATTTACTTTGCTTTAAAGCTTTAAAGTGGTGATAGCCAGCGAGGCAAAGCCATTTTCTTCACTGCAAGCCAACAGACCTGTAGGACTTTGACAGGCTTTGAACCATCTTGTGTATTTGTTCAGCAGTTCAGGGATGCAGGTCCCCTTTAGGGGAGCTGTGAATGTACCACTAACAGCTAATTTACAGGCTCGTTAATCACGTTCCCCCTAATTATAGTGCAATCTTTGCTTCTGACCCCATTGCTGGAGCATCATCTCTTCCCTAATGTTACTCTTTGGTATTTTCACGACGTAGCTTTGGCAGCTCTGAAACTTTCCACTTGTAGTCATCCCGTGTGCTGAACATCCCACACTCCACAGCTTGTGAAATATATATATTTACATATTCTAAAGTTAATTCCCAGATTGCAATTAGACATTTCACTTAACCTGAAACATTATTACTAATGCTGAGCAGTTTCATCAGGAGAGCCTCTGAGGTCTTACCAGCATCTGTCAGATACATTCATTCTCTATCTATTAGAGTTATCATTGTTTTTCTGCCTTTTATAGTCCACATAAAAAGAAATTGCCGTCTATTCCCTAGCACCAGTGTGAACCTCGGGCCAAACAGCAAATTAGCATGCAAAGAAGTATCAGGGAAACAGCTAGGGAAAGAGGCAAATGAAGTTAAGGATACACCGACGATGGGCTGAAGAAACAATCTTTCCTGTGAGTCATTCTGGTTCGTATTAAAATAGCAAAGTAGATACCAGCTAAGAGATAATATAAGTAAAAGGTGAATGCAATTATTACTTTTTAAAAAAAACCAACCCACAAACCCTTGCAAATCTCAGTATAGAGTGTCTGTAAGTAGCAAGCGAGTTCAGTCTCTGAAAATCCTAAGCTAAAGACTGATTCCTTTGGCACTGACTCCTTCATGGTCAAAGCAATTCTCAAAGAAACTTTCTGTCTATACCTTTACAGCAGATAACTTTTGTTTTACTCCTCACTGTTAGACTACTCCACTGCTTGGGGGCTCCCCTTGCACCGGGCACGGCGTAATTTAACTGCAAAAGTGATTTGGAGCATCTGTATCTACACACAGGTAACTTTAAGTGCAGCTTTGATTTCTACAAACCGCCTTGCACGCAGTCTCTGCGGGTTAGGACCTCCAAATTCACCTCTCTGTGTGTACAGCAAGGTGCTTCACACCGGGGTTTGACAGCAGGGGCTGCAGAGCATTTTCCAAAGCACCTTCCACTCAGCTCCCGGCGCCTCCGCCTCCCATCGCAAACACACCCGCAATTAGTGCCTCACCTCAACACCTCGACAAGCAGTCCAAGCATTCAGAAACAAACATCAGTGGGTCTAACAGCTACTTTAATTCATTTTATAAATAAGCAACTGAGAGTTTTGCTCCAGGTGGCTGCCCGTGTAGCCCATCCCGTAAACGGCGTTCTCTGCAGAGTAAGGCACGATGCGATACGAGTGCAGCTCTTCATAATAGAGCGACTGGGAACAGCACTCCTGCACCATAAACTTCAGCCGTTTTCGTGCGTCAGAGTAGGCAGTCCTATAGCACGGAGCCTCCTTAAAGTATTCATAGCTCTCCCTCTCTGTCTCTAGGTGGATCTTCCTCAACAGATTGTTAATTAATACAGACCTACGGAGATAGGCTTCGGGGTCGTCCAGGAAGCGGAGTTTCTGGAGAGATAGTTTTAGGATACAAGTCCTGTCCTCTGGTAGTATCAGGTGCTGGGGAGTAAATGGGTGGGTCTTTAGTATTAATGAATGGAACGAGGGGGAGGGTGGGGTCTGGAGCGAGAGAGAGATACTCACTTTTGGACAATACTCATGGTAATCTTGATGTAAATGTTCTTCTTCTGCATATTTTCTCTTAAAGTAAGCTACTTTCGACGTCGTTAATGTCTTTGGTAGGCCCCAATCAGATCAGCTCTGCACAAAAGAAGAGGAAAAGCAAGGTCAGGAATGCTTGCTGTAACATCACAGTCTGGGGTGTGCAGGGCAAGGAGGGATTCAGAGGGGGAGTGCAGCCAGCACAACACTCAGCCTCAGCCTCAGCCTGCAGCCCTCAACTCACTGGAAACACAGCTGAGAGGCTGGAAAATGTGAAGGTGCCTCTGAAACAGCCACCCTGAGGCTTGCCAGCACAGCAAATCCCTCTCCCCTTTCCGGAGTGACCACCACAGCACCGGGCACAGGCAGGGTCTCTTGCTCCTACAGCTCAGGGGGGTGTCCTGGCCAGCCACAGCCCCGCAGAGCAGGCAGGAGATGCCCAGGACAGGAATGTCACCATGCACTGCAGGAGGGACCAGGATGGGGTGTGCAGGACAGGGGACCCTGTGCCCTGCTGTGGGATGTGAGGGCCGAGGGTCGGGTTTTGATTTCCACACCTCATGCACGGAGCTCCCCTGGCAAACCAGTGCAGAGTGTATGCACTAGATGGTAGTGTCGTCTCAGGGAAGCAGGAGAGCCCCAGCTCAGCAGGAGGGTGATGGAGTTGGTTTGTTCTCCTGATGACTTCAGTTTTTCAGGGCACAGAGAACAGAGACTCAACATTTAGGATAAGAGAAGGAATCATTGGGCTTTTTTCCTGTGACAGAAGCCCAGTGGAGGTCTGCTCCTCCAGAGCAGAGCCCTGCAGAGGACCAGGCACTCTGGGCACCCACAGCCAGGCGTGGCTGCCTGCTCTGAGCTTGCTCATCTCTCTGGAAAGGTGACATGGTGCTAATTCAGCATCTTAATGAGGTCCATAATTCCAGTGGTCCATAATTACTCAGCCTGGGTTCCTGTGAGAGCCAGGGCTGGCCTTTACTTGCCTATTCACTAGGCAATACAGGGACCCATGTGCATTTCTGGGAGGCACCATCCCCTCACAACCCCTCCTTTTTACATGAAATTTCTGTTATTTGCTTTTAAATTCATGTTTTAAAAACTAAAATAAAAAGTCCAGACTTTATTTTACTGTTGTCTAAAGGCAATTCAGGGAAAGAAAGTATCCAGAGACACTTCACAGAATAACTCAAAGTCGGGTCCTATGGGAAATATTTCCTTCCCCAAATTGGGATCTCCTTATGGGAGCATTTGAAACCTACATTTTTCTGGAAATAGAGGGTTTGGTTCTGGACAGCTTCTCTGATTCAGTAGAAAAGCTAAAACGTATTGCACAGCCAGAACTCAGACCTCATGTTGCTGGAAGAATCCTTCCATGGGGCATGAGGGGCTCCTTGAGTCTTAGCTGCCAGTGGGAGTGATAAGATACCCCCACAACCATCCCAGGGACTGACAACATCTCTTCTTCACTGGCAAGAAGGAGCAATGTGCTCTCCCTTCCTTCTTTTATGTCAAAAACCCACAAAAAGGGGCTGAGGAAGAAGTCCCTTTAATGAGAGGATTCTTGGTTTTCTCACCGAATTTCAAGTCTGTGAGGATGGAGGTTTCTCATAAAGGGTGCTACAAACCTGTGCAGAAAACTGACAGGTGGATTAACACCACATTTGGAGTGCAGACCCCTCAGCCCTGCTCTGAGACCCATCAGGACATGGATTGCACTTCAGAGCAGCACTTCTCCAGGACAGGGACTATTGCTCTTACATTGGGACAGCACTGCCAAGGTTGTCAAGGACTACCACGGGGTTCCAGTTACCCTGGACCATGACACACACCAGAGATGCTCCCAGCACCCACCTCAGCTCTCAAGGGCAAGGGCAGGGCTGTGGTCTTCACCACCCTGTTGGCATTGAGTAGCTGCAAACACTGGTTTGAATTCATATGCAGCAACTCCTCTGCTTGCAGGTTTTATTCCAGTATTTGAGTTACACCAGAGCCTGCGCAGCCTGGATATTTAATTGCTCTGATATTGTGTTCTCCTAGGTGGAAACCCCACTGCTGTGTTATCTGAGCACAACAACAAATGCATTTATCTCCCAGTGCCATGGGAAGGGAGAACATTGCAGTTTTCCTCACACTACTCTGAGGAGGACAAAGCTACAGACAGATGAAGTGACATTCCTGTAGCCACCCAGGCTGTCAGGGCTGGGAAAGGAGCCAAACCCAGCACACAGGTAGATCCTTTCCCTAAAATCAAACCTCTAAATGCTAAAACACGCTCCCTAGTGTTTTTCAAGGAAAAGGCTGGAAGCACAGCCCTATCACTGCCCGTGTGCAGTGCAAGCAGAAAATCAGCCTGAGTGCAGGGGCAGCACAGTAAACCACAACATGCAGAGCATCTCAGCTCAGTTCTGCAGCTCTGCCAGCTCCATGCAAAACTCTCCCTTGCTGCTCCAGGCCACGGGAATTCCACTCCCTGCCCCAGAGATGGAGGGTGACTGTGAAATTCAGCATCCCCTGAGCACAGGTGGTCCTGGAGACATCAGGGAGCCAGGACAAGGGAAGGAGCACTGGCAGCCTGTACAGGGCTGGAAGGGAAGGAGGGCTGTGTTTTTGCTGATGCCACAGGCTGGGGGCTGGTGCTGGCTGGCAGGAGCAGACGGAAAAATTGTATTTTGCTGAGGGACACAGATGACCATCCTGGCAGTGGGTTCATTGAGCACCCCACTGGCATCCCCTTTCTGGGGTTATGTTCAACACCAGCCTGGGACATATCCTTGGTTGGCTGAATTTAAATTCCTAAAGACCTTACATCAGCTAAAGCTGCAAAGTTGTCACAAACCCCTCACCCCAATGCCCATAACTTCAGGAGCAAGGAAGGGAAGCAGCATCTCCAGGCTGTAAGTTTGGCTTGAAATGTGTTCCCAGTTTTAAATGAAAGACTACACTCGAGGAGCTAAGTAGCCCCAAGCTGCTCAGCTCCACACCATCTGTTAGCAAATCCCAGCAACTCCAAATCTGCAGAGCTTGGAGCACCCACTTCCCCAGCTCAGCACTCCCACGGGCTGTCACAGGTGGCTCAGCTCCCCAGGAGGGAAGGGGTGCTGCCTGCACACCTGCAGGGTGAGAAAATGAGCTGAAGGCACACAAGTCCCACCCCAGGGCTGCTCAAGAGAAGCTCAGGGTCTGCTCTTGTGCACAGTGCAGCTGCCATCCCACCACCACCCATTTCATCACCATCACCTTTTGTGGCTGCAGGTGATGCCCACACATCTGTCTGCAGGTTCAGGGGAACGAGAGCATGAGCTGTGACCTTGCACTGTGCCCTCAACACCAGCCCCGATGCTAAAGCCCTCGAGGGACCCCTCTCCGTGCAGGAGGCGTGCAAGGACCAAGCCTTGCTCTGACACTTATTGGAAGTCAGCACTCGATGGCTCTGTGCGTGCCTGGGAGCTGCTTGGCTGGGGTTACAGCCATCCAAGGCTGTAGTAATGCCGCAGTGAATCAGACCCTTGGTGTTTTGTTTAAATATAAACATATTGAATCAGTGCTTTTTGTGTAGAAGGCTATTCTCGCGAGCCAAGTGTTTTGACAGCTCCAGCAAGGTGGTATGAGTCACTGCCTCTGCCTCACTCAAGCTCAGAGACAGATACATCTTAATCACATTACGTTTTTCTCAGCGCTACACCACAAGTCAAGGCACGGGGCCAAATCTCCCCGCGGGGACCAACCAGCGCAGCGCTGAGTCCTGAGCCTGAGGTTTGTCCTTCCAGCCTGGATGAGCGTCGGGAAAGCGCACTCAGCATCCCGGCAGCGCTCAGCCGCAAGCCCTGTGCTGCTCCCCAAGGGCTCGGTGCAATTTGCACGGGCGGGCACAGCTGCCGGGGCTCGGCAGCTCTCCCTGCCCGGTGTTTGCACCCCGCCGGTGCGAGCCTGCTCGGAATGCGCGGCACATCGGGGCACGGCGGCTGGAGCTGCCATTAGCGCTAATGGAAGTTTGGAATATAAATCCCACACGCGGCAGTGAGGGAATAGACGCCTCTGTCTCAGGCTTGGAGCTCTCAGGCTCGGAGCTCTCAGGCTCGGCTTCACAAGGGCTTTAATCGTACTTTCAAAAGAGCGAAATATCCCGTTCCTGTTTATTTCTCCAGGAATAATTACGGTGCTCTGTGGCGTGGTACTCGCAGAGTTATTAGGCATGTTTGAACAGAGGGCTGTCTTATCTAAATTGGATTGGAAATAGATTTATAACATGGCAACTTCTCATTTGAACGGCAAATTGCAATAAAGTCACTTCACCTGCGCTTCTGCATCGCCCCAGTGACAGCAGCCCCTCATTCAGTATGAATTAATTGCCGGGCGATTTCCATGGGGCTGCAGCCCCGCACAGACAGGAGCTAACACGGAGTTTAAGAAATGATTGAACAGTCAGGGGGAAAAAAAACAAACACCTGAGCTTGTGCTTTTGCACTTCGGGCAACAGAGATCTGCAAGCCTCGGCTCTGCACAGCAGCCCCGTCCCTGAAGTTGGACGTGAGCCCTTGGGAGCATCCCCACACCTGCCTGCGCCTGCACCTCCCCTACCTTTCCTCGGGCAGAAAATTCCTCCCTGCCTGCTCAGTGCTGCAGTGAAAGGGCTCCTCCGAGTCGATACTGTTTGGTTGGTGATGCAGACATCTGCAGGGGGTGAGCACAGAGCCGGCTGGCCGAGCCAGCCCCGCCAAGCTGCGCACGGAGGTGGTGACTCAAATGTGCCGCTGCCCTGCAGGGTTCCTATCGCAGCGTAAAGGAGAGCGATCGATATGCGAGCTAAAGCTGCCTGAGACGGAGACCTTTGCTGAGCATCTCTTGCGTGCTCAAGCACAAAACCTGAGGCTCCTGAGCACACAGAAACTGTTTTATTATCGGCGGGAGACGTGACTTTGACATGGCAGGACGCATCATCCTGTCCTTGCGACTGCTGTCAAGCTGCGGTGATGAACTCCCCCGTCTCTAACCTTCAGCGCGCTCGCAATTAGGGGATGCTCAGCTGAAACCTGCCCCTGCTTTCACATGCTCTGCCGCTGCTTTTCTCCTCTCCTAGGGCAGCACAAGCAGCTGGTCCCACTGTGGGATTCCCAGCAGATAATGCAAAGCTACCAGAGCACAGGCAGATGAACATGTGGATCGAAAACACATGCCAGCCCCAGGATTTCACAAGGCTGCCAATCGATGGCAGCCCTTCCAGAGTATCAAGCCTTATCAGGCAGAGCAAGCCCCCTTTCATTGACTCACGGGAAGGTGGGGACCCTCAGCTACACTCCCGTCTGCTGGCTCTGCACTTTAAAACCGCCTTTTAGTTAGTTTGCTGATTGCTTTGCAGATCTCCCTAATTGCAGGTTCTCCCTGGGCACACATGTGCACAAGGCACAGGCATCTGAATAGCTCTCGTGAGGGCACGAAGGCATGAGACTTAATGGCTGAGCGACTATTCCAGTCTCTCTCCTTACAGTCCCACTGCTTTCATCAATAGGATAAAATAATAATTCCAGGCTTACCCCCTTTTCGACACTGATCCCAGTAAATTCCCCCACTCAGCCCACCCAGCTGAAGTTTGCAAACTTGCCGGTTACCTGAGGATGCGGAGTCAGTCTGCAAAGGGTCTTTCTGGGATAATCTCAGCAGCTGTGGTAAGATTTCCCCCTCGCACGGGCTCAGCGAGCATTTCTGGCAGCACGGCACTGCTGAACGGTCACCTGCCGTGGGGGATCAAGGAGAAACACACATGGCTCAGGTGGCAAAATCAGGACAAACACGGCGAGCAGCTGGACCACAAGAGGAGAAAGTGCTATTTCAGCATCCCCACAGGGCTTAGGAACAGGGATAAATAAGAGCTCTGGTGTGACACCCAGTTCTCTAACTTTGACCTTGCTTCCCGGAATCCTTTTCACACATCAGGAAAGTAGATAAAACATTAAGAAAAAAACCTCATTTCAGTCTCTCAGTGGTGCAGCTATAATCTGCTCAGGGCAAGTGCTGCAGAAATACAGCTTGCTCCTCTAAATATCCGGACGTTTCTGGAGCTAGAACATTAATTCTGCCTCAACCACCTCTTAAAATGGCACATTATTTTCTCCATTAATTCTTGTCAACCTCAGAGGAAAGCTAAAGGGCTACTATTAAAACCATGCCATTATTTTGAGTAGCAGCATTAATTTTCTATCGTACACACTCGCACTGCCTGCAGAGCAGTACAGGGCTGGGGGAAGTCACATTCCCATTTCTCTCTAACAGGGTGCACATTTCAGAGTTTGCCTGACACACAGTACATTTTCCAGGCTGATGCCTCTCCGGGGTGAAGTATTTGGCACGCTGTAGTAAGAACATCTCCCACTCTTACAGGGAAAAACGATTACAGATACATGTGTACACCTAAACTCTGCACTTTTACATGTGTGTGCCAGAGACGCTCACACTTTTTGAGTGCATGAAGGAAATCAGACATGTCTAAATCCTACAAGAGAGGAAGGAAAAGAGAGCTCGTATGTGTGCGTACTCGTGCCTCGCAGCTATAAGACAACTATATTTAGACAGTTGTGTCATCCCAGAGGATGACAGCATTAACAGGCGATGGAAAGAGGAGCTATGGTTACTTTTCAGAGTTCAGCTCTGACCGTAAAAAGAGGACTCTGGTGGAAAAGACCTCTCGTAGAGTCCGGCAGAGCAGCAGCACCTCTGCCCGTGGCACTGCGGGACGCGTGGAGCCTCCCTCTCATCTCTTCCCTCTCCCACGCTGCAGCAAAGCCACGAGAGCTCCCAAACAAACACAAAACTTACTCCACGCCAACAGCCACCTGCTCAACCCCTTCGGAGCAGATCCCACCAGCAAAGCCCCACACCACCTCGCTGCCACGGGCACCCGCTCAGCTCGCTGTCCCCGGGCACCGCCGGCTCAGTGGCACTCACCCAGCGAGCCCCGGCTCCAGAGGGAGGGCTGCTCCGTCCTTCCGTCGCTGCTCCTGGAGGAGGTGGTGGCGGTGCTGCTGGTGCTGGCGGCGGTGGTGGCGGCGGTGGTGGCAGCTCCTGCGGGTCCCTGCAGCCACTGAGGAGCGCATCACCTCCCGGCCGCAGCCCGCGGAGGTGGGTGCCCAGATGTTCCCCGCGCGGATTGGTCCAGCGGGAGCAGATGTTGCCCGGTTGCTAGGAGCGTTGCTAGGAGCGCTGCTAGGAGACCGTGACGCTCTCTCCATCACTGGCGCGACTCGAGGCCGCGGGGAGGGAGGGAGGGAGGGAAGGAGAGAGAGATAGGGAGGGAGGAGGAAGAGGGGAGGAGCGAGGAGGAGCTCCCGCCACCGGGATGCTCGGCGCCGGGCCGTGCCGGGCCGTGCCGGCTGCGGGGTGAGCCGGAGGATGGAGCAGGTGCCGCGGCTCAGAGCTGGACAGGCGGTGAGGAGCTGCCTGGGGCTCGCGGCAGAGGATGGGGATGTGAAACGCCAGAACCGGGAGGGGGGAGCAGCCCGGGGAGGGGGCGGGCAAGGGGAACCATTAAAGCTCCCGTCGGGACGGGCTGAAGGATGCGCGGAGCGGGCCGGCAGCCGCGGAGGTGCCGAGTGCTCTTTGAGACACTGAGAGAGGGAGAGAGCTCTGCTCGCTTCAGGGCAAGGTTGGGAGAAACACAACACAGCGCCTGGAAGGGCTGGAGGGAAGGAATCAAATTCGGTCCTGCTGGCAGAGAGCCGAGCTCTTCTACTCTCTCGCTGGGTCATGTTCCTCTTCCCTCCCGATTTATGATTCTCCCTTTTCCCTCCATGCCTAGCATCAGATCCTGGCCCACTTTTTCCCCAGAGCTTTTGGGTCCCAACCTGGCACTTACACCCGTGATCCCATGGACAGAATTGGATTGCTGTAGGAAAAAAAGCTGCACAGCAAAACAACTCAGACCTCCTCCCAAATAAAAGAGCAGATCACTGTGGGTTAGGATAACCCCTGCATCTCAGCCAGACAGTGGGATTTTACTGCTGAGCACCCTCCTTAGGGCAATAGGTGGGATACCAGTCTCAGCCTACCCTCATAGCCAAGGGTCCAACGAGAAGGGCCCAGAAAAGGTTTAAAAGGAGTCAATAAATTCTTACTTGTATAATACAGTGTGCAGAAAGAAGGGAAATCCCTTACCCTGAAAGCTTAACTCTGTATGCAAATACTGGCAGATAGGAAGGTTAAAAAAAAAAGTACTTAAAAAAACCCCACACCAGCTATGTGTAGGGACCTTCCCTGAAAGAAGTGGGTCACTCCCAGAGTGAAAAGGAGTTGTACGAGTTGAGCTATTCTGGACAGCCAGATTGGTGCCAATGGCAACACTGGAGTTACTGGTACAACACTGGCTTAGACCAACCCCAGCACCAAGCCTGGGTTTTGATCAGGACTTTTCTCCATGATGAAACAACTCTAGACAATAAATTCTCCTCTGCACCTGCCAGCTGTGTCCATTTCCTCACAATTATCACAGGTGACAGCACTGCTCCTGACAGACTCACGTTCGTGCCATAGCCTCCCCAACCAAGCAGTCACTCAGCCCAACCCATAGAATTTCAGAATGGTTTGGGTCCCTTTCAGAGAACCTTAGAGATCATCTTGTTCCAACCCCCTGCCATGGGCAGGGACACTTCCCCCTACACCATGATGCTCAAAGCCCCATCCAGCCTGACTTTGAACACTTCCAAAACAACTACTGCCATCTCCCATCCTGCTGCTAAAGGTGACTCAAAGGCTCAGATTGTGCCAAAAACAAGGCGAGGTACTATGGGGACAGATTCATTTTGACAGCATTTGGAGCTCCTGGTCAGTTCCCCATTCCCCTGTGATCTGTAAGATGCTCAATGCATATTCTACCTGGTCATGTCACTGCTGGAAGGACACAGGGGGTTCCCCCCCCTCTGGTTGCTCCATGAAGGTTCTGCAGAGGATTTTGCACCAGGCTTTGTCCTCCTCCCTCTTAGACAGTGGGAATGGGGACACACTGCATTTGGCATTCACCTGGATCTGTATCTCACCCAAATTTTCCCAAAATGGGTCTTGGCAAGCCTGAGACCCAGCTAGCACATGCCAGTGCAGCAGCCTCAGGTCAGTTATTCCCTTGACTTGAAGCACATGGCTGCATTTGGTGCTCAGTGGGCACAAGCCAGGCTCCCCTGACTTTGCAGCTTGAGAAAAGATCACTCACGGCCACATATTTACTTCAAATTATCTCTGAAGCTCTGCCTCCTTTATTGAGAAGTCAAATGAAACTCCAACTAATTTCAAATTTGAATTTTCTAGGACAATAGGAAGGCACTGGAATTTAATTGATTTTGATTACCTGCCTTATTATTATGCTGCCAGTAGCAGTAGTTCAGGTTGGTGTAATTTTAAATGTACTGTGAGATGAATCTGACATTTCTCTACTGCTGAATCGAGCAGCTCTACACAAAGATGTTGTAATTAATTCAGTAATATCACTTCTGTAAGCAGAGACAGAAAAGGAAGACACAGAAGCACCTACTCTGTGCCTAAGAGCTGAATGAACAACAGCATCACTTACTCCAATTTTCATGAAATTTACTGTATTTTTTTTTAACATTCAACACCATTCCTACTGCAAAGACACATCTTCCCCTCTCCTGTCAGCACACAAGCAGGACTTATTAGCAGGTAATAATTTACAGCCAAAAGGTCAGCTATGTTTCCTCAGCTGGATCCAAGAAGCATTTCCATCCCCTGATCAACCCTGAGGAAATTCTTCCACCATCCAAGTGCACCTGCTTTTCTTTACCCACTTTCCAAGGGGGCAGAGAGTGCAGGGAAGCAACTGCCCTGCCAGTGTAACCCAGCCCTGTTCTGCTGGCTGAAAGGGACCTCCATCAGGAGGAACAGAAGATGCTCCATCCCACCCCATCCCATGCCATCCCATCCCCTTCCTCCTGCCATGGAAGCAGGAGAAATCACCTCCCCTCCTGGTCTGGAGAGGAGTTTTCCCCTCTGCCAGGGCTGCCTGGTCAGGAATCACTGCCCAGCTGACTCTCAGAGTGTTTTAGTGCAGCGGAAATTAAACAGACCCATGAACTGGGACCAGAGTCTCTATTGACAGGGATATTATTTGAGAAGATAAGATTTTAAATGTGTGCTGCACAAGATAAAACCTGGAAAAGCAGACAATAGAAGGGCAGCTTTTTTCTTTTATTTTAGTGTTTAGGAAGCAGGATTGCCTGACATATTCAGTGTGATAACAGATACATGTTTTTAAATGGTTTAGAGCAATTGGGAATATAAAACCCCTGAACATCAGCATTTACTTTAACTGTCACACAGAATTAGAAAAAAAAAATCAGTTCCTTCATTTCAAAGCAGTTACATCTCCTCAAGTCAAGTGTTAAAAAAAATGAATTAAATTAATGTGCCCTTTTGAATTCAAGCACCAAACATTCAAAAGATGTGTGTATAAAAAAAGCACCAGCCCTCCCAGGCAGCATATACCTACACAGGTGCTGCATTTCTAAACACAGCATGCAGAAGGTATTTTCAAAAGATAAAATGTACCCAAAATGTTCAGCATTTGTACCTGAGAAGTTTCAGAAGTGAGGAGCTGCATCCTGGGCCAGGTTTTATCCTTGGCCTGGCCCGCTCAGCTGCCTCCAGCAGACACAGACCCTCAAAAGCTTTCCCAGTCCTTGGCTTGTCACAGCAAATGAAGATGAGTAGCTCCAGTTTCTAGACCCTGTTCATGGCTCCCAGAGGTTGGCCAGTCTCAGAGGGACCAGATGCCTTGGGAGGCTAATCCCACCTCCATCTAAAATGCAGACCCAGCTCTTTCTTTTTCTGCTCTTTCTAGAGCAGAACTCTATTTTTCTCCTCTATCTTCAAGTTCATTGCACAAGAAAATTTGCAGTTATTTAAATTTTTTTTAAAATTTTTTCTTTTACCTTTTCACGTTTGAGAAAAACTTTAAAAAACCTTTGGAAACAAGCTGGGGAAGAGCATAAAAAATGAAGTTAATTTTCCTGCATATCTGTGCTCTTTACCTCCTACACCCTCCCCACATTCCCAGCCAAATTCCACCATGTCCCCTTGGACACCCCCAGCACAACCAGAGGCAGCACATGCTGGAGCTTCCACAATGGACCAGCTCACCAACCCTTGGCCACCAAACCCACTTCTTTCTGCTTCTCTAGAAATGATCCTCTGCCAGCTGACAAAATTTGTAGAAGCATAACTGCCTTTGAGACAGTTACCCTGCTCTCAAATGTGATTGAAATTGGCCAACCTGTTAAAAAGTGATGGTGGTGGAAGAGAGACTGGCGAGGAGACAGATGGCAGACAGCTCAGCTTTAGCCTCCACTGAGCTGATTGAGAAGTGGGAATGCTCTCACCCTCTCGTGAAAAATGATATCACTCTTTCGCTGAAATTCAAAACTTAGTTTCCTGACATTAAAAATGTGACTTTTCCAAGTGGTCAAAATTAGGATGAAAAAAAAAAAAAAAAAGAAAAGGATGTCTTGACTAAACAGCACTTGGTGCTTCGCCAGGGGATGAAGTCATTCCAAAGAATTAAAATGCAGCTGGAGGAAGGAGAGGATAATCAGAACGATAAAACACAGCGCAGCCGGGAGCCCGGCGGGGCCCACACGTGCTCGTGCTGAGCAGTGCTGTCCCAGCAGGAGCAGCAAGTGCAGTGCTAAGCCCTTGCATTTGCTTGTACACCAAGCACACAGAAAACCTGACTTTTTACTACCAAATTTGCAGGCAGCCTTATTTGGGCAGAGCTGACCAAGTGCTGGCACCAAGACCTGTGACCCAGTCCCCTCTCCCTGAGATTCAGTGCCAGCAGCTTCACCGTGGTGTGTGCTGAGCTCACACAGGGACACAGGCAAGTCTGCCTGCAGGGAATGAAACAAAGCCTGTGCTGGTTAGCCCTGAACTGGGAACCAGCCTGGGAAAACCAGCCTGAGGCTGAGGACACTCCCACAAGGACAGGGTGAGGCTATAGGAACAACAGTGCAAGTGTGATGTCCCCAGCAGTGCCCAAGCCCTCCAGAGCCATCCCTGCCACTCTTTAGCACTGAATTTATTTGGGAGGAGTAAGGTGAACTGGTGGAAAAATTGAGACTGGTTGATTGGGCAGAGATTTTCAGAAGATGCATGGGGTGAAGCAGTGTTGGGATAACCAAGCCAGGAAAATTCTGTTCCTGATACTTACTCAGACCGTGCCACCACCCTGGCAGCAGCACTCACCTGAGCTCCCAAACCCTGAGCAGACAGTGCCTGGCTCTGCAGATTCCCCTCTGTGCCTGGAGGAGCTGCTGGGGGACTGGCTGAAACCCAGAGCAAACCCCAGCCCACCCCACAGCCCCTGTCAGCCCTTTCAGCTGAGCCTGGTCACCCATGAACATCAGTCCTTAGCAAAACACCCATTTCATCCCCAGTTTACACCAGGAGGGTGAGCTTTCCCAAACCCCCTAGTTTCTCTCTGAACATCCCAGCATGTCCCATTTCTCCACTGTCTTTAAGATTAAGGGCCCTGGGCTGGGTTTTCTGTGTCCTCAGACATGTCTTATATCAATTGCCGTTGCTGAGGTTTCCAGGCACTGAACTCCCAACTGTTGCCAGAAAAAGAAACTCTATTTCAGGGCTGGTCCTGGAAAGCCAACCCAGTGGGTGCCAGCAGGGCTGCAGAAATTGTGGTTTCTCATGTCTCCCTCAAATGTGGCACTGCTATTCTGAGAGGAACAAACTAACCCCAGTTCAAAGTCACAATCTGGGAATTTTTTTAGCTTCTCTCTTTCTCCATCCTCATGTGGGCAGGGATTACAACTGCAACCTGCCAGAAGTAAACCACTCACAAACGCATCATGATCAAAGGTAGATGCAAACTGAAGTAGCCACCAGACACAGACATACCCTTTGCTGGCCCAATTTCACCTCTCCAGCTCATCATTTGAGCTCTTACCTCTGTTTCCACCACGTGGCCACCCCAGCTTCTATGGGGGCATCCTTCTGTGCCCCACACACAGAGCCAGGATGTCAGCAAGACTGGTACCCACGCACAGCAGGGATACTGGTGACACTGACTCTGTGTGCCCTGGTGCAGGAGCCAACAAATCACTGGTGTGCAGGAGAAACGCTGAGTCCAGGGTACCACCACAGAGTGGGCTGGGGGGGTTTCTCCCCCAAATCCTGCCAGGGCGGGATGAGAGAGGGGGGAAGAGCAGGTGTCAAAGGCATAGCCAGCACTTTTCCTTCCCCAGAGCTGACTGAAAGGCTCTGTGCAGAGGGAAGCAAAGACATGGTGGGACATGGGAATCTCCTCAGCCCCTGAAACCCCCCAGCCTGCTGCCACAGGGTCTCTGTGTCCATGTGGATGGACAGGGGGACCAAGAGCAGGGCAGATATTTCCCATTCCTCCCAGCCCTGCATTATGCACCAGGCACCTGCATCCCTGTTCTGAACAAAGCACATCCCCCCTCTCCTGGATGCATATTCACTGTTCTGCCACGGTGAGAACAAAAAGGAAGATACGTTGGGTTTGCATGTCTACATGAGCCATCTGCTTCTATTTTATTGATAAAACCTGGAACAACAGCATTCTCCATAACAAAATAAGACTTGTTTCTAAGGTGTGTGGACAGCTGTGTGTGTGCAGGGGTAGTCTCAGCCCAGAATTCTGCAGAAGCTGGGTTTAATGCTGATTTTTTTTTCCAGTCAGATATCATCTAGACATTAGTATTCCTAACGCAGCATATAATTAGCAAGAGGCAATATATTGTATGATCATGCACGTTAGCACTGAAGTAGAATAAAAATGTTTCATTGTCAACTACATGAAAAGCTAAGAATAAACCCATACCAGTCTTCCAGTTGAATGTCCAAACATCCTTTCTTTGTATTTTTCACATTTTTGTCAGTTTTGCACTCCAGATATCTCTTTCAATCACACACTCAGCAAGAGAAACAATGCTCACACCATGCCAGTGGCCTCTCAGTAGTCAGTACCAACCATTTAAGAACTACATTCAAGATACAATTTTCAATGCAAATCTCTGAACTTTACAAAATTGAAAAGGACATATGAATTTGTTTCTTATAACCTTCACAGTACAAAAAGTACTCCCTTTATAGATTTATTTATCATAAAAATAATTCAATAAATGCAAGCTCTAGAAGCCTTGCTTTTGCACCAACAGAAGTTAGGGACGTGGCATTTTTATTAATTTGTGTTGTTATTTTTTAAAGTAAACAATTTATAGATAAATTTTGTGCTTACTCAGAGAAGCTGTGGATGTTCATCCCTAGAAGTGTTCCAGGCCAGGTTGGATGGGGCTCTGATCAACCTGGTCTGGTGGGAGGTTGCACATGGCAGGGGGTTGGAATGAGATGATCTTTAAGGTCCCTTCCAATCCAAACCATTCTGTGGTTCTGTGATCCCAGGCTGGGAGAGGGGAGCTGAGATGTCCAGTGCTCCTGGTGCTCCCTCAGCCACAGGGCTGAACCACTGTGAGCACCAGCCAGCTCTCAGTGCTGAGGAGATGACAGCAGAGAAAGGAGAAAAGGAGAAATATTAAATATTCCACTAAACACCAGGAGGGAGGTGCAGTAGGAGGCTCACAATGCTGTCCTGGGGCAGCAAACCCCAGGAGTGATGTCTGTCCACCCACAAAGCTCCTGAGGAGAATGATTCCCACATCATGGAGCCCAAGAAGGAAACAGGACAAGGACACAGCTCAGTGTCTGCAGTGTCCAGCTGTGCCCACAACAGAGAGACAACAAAACCCTGCCAGGGATGGTATATTGTTCCAATATAGAAAGAAGTCAATACACACTAAAAATAACTTATTACATACCGTGTATTTAAATCAGCAGTCAAGTATACATTGAGATGTGCTTCATGCAAATGCCCCGCGGGACTCTGCCGTAAAAAACATTTTTATATATACACACACATATAAATGTCACGCTGTATTTAAATGCTAAGTCTACCAAATGATTACTTCATTTACTCTTCTTGACAAACAAAATTCTCTGCTGGGGAAAAGTCAATGAAGTTACAGCTGAGAGTACAGCCCAGCAAGACACAAACCATGGCAGTGCCAGCAGAGGAATACAGGAGAGATGCGGTACCAGTTAAATTGGAAAACTTGTGCTTGAGGTGCCACGTAGTGACAGCAAGAGATTGGAGGACAGGTTTTATCCTGAGGACCATGAACATTAAAATATTGCTACCAGGCACTGACCTGCCTTGGACAAGACCTCTGTAGATATTAATGAGAGGATGGGAGATGCAGTGATGGAGACAGCACGAAGGAAAGCACCTGGAAGGTGTTAACGAGACACGACAGGGATGAGGAAAGCTGGCAAAATTATATGATTTTTTCCTAGTTGCTAATGAAGAGAGAAATTTGCAATGTTACCTAAGCTTGAGAATTGAAGGGAGAGGGAAGTATTTGGCACGATGAAGTGCCTTCCCTGGAGGTCACAGCTAATTAATGGTTGTGGGGCTCAGGAAGAATCCTGCTTTTGTGTGAACCCTGAACCCTCGTTCTTCACCCGTGGTCAACATCAGCTGTTTTGTCTCTTGTTTCTCAGTAAGATCAGCCCACACTGGGAATGACACTGCAGGGGATAAACCTCTCCAGAGTATTTGGTGTCTATTTGATGTCCCCCAATACAGCCACAGGAAACACAAAAGCAAGGAGGAAGCATCCTTAGCTCCTCACACCTGCAGCTGCCCAAGCAGCTGTGATTTCTGTTAAAGCAAAAAAATTTGCTTTCCAATGTCCTTGAGAGATGAGCAAGTAACAGGTCTGAATTGAGTTTCACAGCTCCCATCTGGCTTTTTTGTTTCTTCCTCAACTTTTTCCAACCCCAGATGCCTAACGCTTACTGAGTGCAACCCAGTGGCCACCCAGGTTTTGGGGATGTGAGATCACATGGACTATCACAGCCTACCTGCATCACTACCTGCAGTCTTCCTTCTTCTCCATTAGAGGACTCAGGGTTTTATGCTCCTGTGATGGGCAATAACCAAATCCCTAGCAGGTTCCCAAATTAGGACCAAAAAAAAAGTCCCATCATTGGAATTTTGTCTGCCTTCTGCAAGAATTAGGTTTTCCCTGCTCTGGATATAAAGATCTGTCTGATGGCAGAACTTAGCTCAGGTTGTTCAGCTCTGCAGAGAGATCTCAAAATTCATCCTCCCAGGACAAACTCAGGAGCACAGGGGAAGGAAAAAAAAATCCCATCTTCAAGCTTCTGTTTTTGGGGAGCAGCACAAGGAGAGCCCAGCCCAGAGCTCTCCTCTTACCCCTTCATTTGTTTAGCAGGTTTGTGTGGAGAGGAGAGGGATTGTAATGCCAAAGGAGATGAATGGCATCTACCAAGGTTTTTATTCAGGCTACAGTATTGACCTATATCTGCTCTATAAAGGTGAAAAAACATGGATAGCTGTGTGGGTTGAACAGGAGCCTCTTCCTGCTGCCAGCTGGCAAACAGCTTGGGGATTACAGCATGAGGATTAATAGCCTTTGTCATTTGTAAGTGCAGATGCTAACCTTACTCATATGACAGACTGATCTTCTTTGGATTCTGTGCCTGTTTGCTGTTCCAGAAAGATGACCTTGGGCTGCTGTGAGAGACAAAATATTTACACATTCATTTCTTAGGGCCCACAGCGTAGGCTGCAGGAAGACACAAGCTCACTCTGCACTGAAAAAAAAAAGCTGTATGCCTTCAGCAGATCTGGAGCTCAGGAGTCATGCAGAGAAACCGGGTTTCAGCTGAGGCTTGATGCCACTGCAGCCTGGCTGTGCTGCTTCCTGGAGCAGGGAGTGAGCAAATTCCCAGCTCTAGAGCAGCACGAGCACACCAAGAGCCTTCCCCTCCTGCCTCTCTCCCCCGCCACCACCTTCCCACCACTGCTTGGGGTTTTCATTTCTTGCATGACAGCTTGTTAAATCCTCACCAGATCCCAAATAAACGCCCAAATCAGCTCTGTGGAGTTATCTTGGATGCCTTTCCAAGCTTTAGGATCTGTCAGCTTCTGGCTGCTGGTATCACAGAAGCAGATGAGCTCAGAGCCAGCAGCGCTTCCTGGGATACGAGAACGTATTTTTTGGGATATCACATGCTGGAGGGAAAAACCTGCCTCATTCAAAGTGTGAGCTTTCCTACAAACCCTGGCTGCTTTGTTTCTTCCCCTCAAACCATAGATGCAAACATCACACTTAGCACATTTTGAATGGAAAGCGGATGTTCCTGCATACTAATTCCTGCAGGCTCTGCTGTCCTTTTGCAGAACACAATGCCCACATGAAAAGGAAGAAAGCAAATACAGAACAGGTTGTTTCTTCTGTCATTAACTTGGTCCACATTGAGGTGAATGGGTGTCACCACTCTGTAAATATTAAAGTGTGAGCCCAACCAAGAAACTTCGAACTCCACAAGTAGACAAGAGATCAGGGAGGCAAGGTCTTGATTAGGAGCATCACAACTTTGAGATGACCCCTTCAGGAGGGGATAATATGATGGAGAAGGCCATATTCTTTGCTCAGCCTTTCGTGCTGAAGGGCAGAAGGCAGCTGAGAGGCAGAGAGATGAAGTGCTGTGATCACACAGATTAAAGATGATGATAAATATGGGAGCAGAAAGCAAGCTCTGCAGGCACGCCAGCTCCAAGGTCACTGCCAGCTCCAGCTGAAGGGGAAAATGAACTGCCACCAGAGGAAATGCCTGCTCCTCTGCCAAGCTGCCACCTTCGGCTTTGTGCTGGGGAAATGATCAATAGCAGCTGGCAGCCTTTGGATCTGTGCATCCAGGAACATCTAATGACATCCATGACTGAAGATCTGCCGGCTACGGAAAGCACCAAATAACTCCTCGGGATCTGCAGCTGCTAAAAATACACCCAAGCATTGTCCACGTACCCCAGGAGCTGCACAGCCCACATGGCCCCTGAAGGGAAAGGCAGACAAGGCAGAGCAACAGGAATGAGCAGGCCACAGCAGGGTCCAGCTAATTAAAGACACTGGTAAAAAGGAAACCCAGACAAATCAAAGGATGCACAAGATCATCCAGATAAAGCCTTTGCAAATGGGCACTTCAGTGAGCGATGGCTGCAGCTCAGTGGGCTAAAAGAGGAACACATTTCTGTGGGCATCAGCTGAAGATCACCATTATTACGGGGAATATAAACACCCCGAGTGAGATCACTCTGTTCTGTTGTCGATAAACATTAAAAAAGAAAAAATAAAATAGCAGCAGAGAGCTTGGCAGGACAGGGGCATGCTGGCTGGGGAGAGAACAAGGAAAGAACAGACTGCAACCAGCTGAATGATGCTGTTCAAGATACAGAGATGTATCCAGGGCACTTGCCCATAATACTCTGGGCCTATGCCAGTGCAGTTAGCTCCTTTCCACACAATGGTTTTGTGGGGTTTGGACTTTTTTTGTTGTTGTTTTTTTTTAAGAGAAGGAAATTAAAATAAACCATGAAGGGATTACAAGCAGTGGTGTCAAAAGAGAATGAATTATCTTAGAAAACAGGAGTGCATTAGGAAATATCCATAATCTAGACCTGCAAGTGCCCAAGCACCCCAGAACCAGGTTATCCATTCCTATCCTGCTCCCTGAAATCCCCTCACAGCTCTTCCCTCCACCTGGAACCCCATAGAAGCAGAGAGCATCAGCATCCACGAGGAGAAGGCCAGTGGAACACAGGCCCTACCAATCATCTGCAAGTCAAGTGAGAGTCAGGATTCCCAAAGAATGGAAAACTTCCTGGAAATTCAGTCTTGTCAGCCACTTCCAAAGGAAACAAGGGGTTAAGGCAGTGACTGAAAGGGCAGTGGTGTTTACACAAGGAAGACCATGAGCACAAGCCCAGCCTGTATCAATATTAGCAATGCCTAATTCAATCTGTCAATGGGAGGAATTACAGGAGCTTTGGAATATGCCAGAGCTGCTGCAAAGCCTTGGTTTCACAGTCAGTCAATAATGGAAGGAAAAATACAACCCCAAAAGCAACAAAAATCCCAAAATGTAGCCAGCAAGCACAAGTACCCCCAGCACCTTGTTCATCCCAAGATGCCTGAATTCCTCCATTGCTTTAGTAGGAACATAAAAAACCCCACAAACTCACTTCTCAAGACATGGATGTGTCAACAGTTTTGGCAGTAGCTCCAAAAACCCTATGGTCCCCCTTCCACACCCCTTGCCCCGTCCCTCCATAATTTCCTGGTAAAATGTAGCAGTAAACCATTTTCACTTGCTTTCCTCTGACTCCAAAAACTCTACACTGAAATTATACATTAAAATTCAATTCCTTTAATGCCATATCTTCAGAAAAGATCTTAATGTGAAAACAGCATGGAAGTCCAAACCCAGTGTACTTCATTGTTTTTCAAAATTATCTTTTTCATTAGTTTTTTTTTTAATCATGCTGTTATAAATCTGGGTTATCTCCAGTTCACTGCTGAAATGTATTATGAACTCACACTTTTCCCTTAGCTAATCATGAAGCATAGACAAGACTTTGCAGGTTCAAGAAGTTCTGAAGAGAATCTCAGTGAATTTATGACACACACACATTCCAGGTAATAAAATTAATTATAAACACTTGCATATACATTTTATGCAATTCAGGAAAAAAGTTTAAGAGATTGGATAACAACTGGAATCAGCAAATGCACCTTTTGAATTGGGCTGCTTCCTCTACTTTTTTGTTTTCCCCCAGGAGAAAAATGTATGATAAACAAAATTCTGTTCTGCTGGTTACCACTCAGATGTTCACTTTTTCTTGCATTGGCAATAGAGCAGCTTTAGCAGTACAGTCAAGAATGCATTTGTGGGATGAGCTGCATTTGGATTACACCCTGTTTTGTGTTACAAAGCCCCAGTAGTGCAAAGCAGACATGCCACCTTATCTAGACAGTGGAGGAGAGCCCTCCTGCATAGGATACCCACCAATGTCCCTGGAAAAATGATGCTTAGACAGGTGATAAGAAGATACAAGAGCATGATCTGTAGAATAACTTGTATCACCTGTACCTGAAGTGCTTCTCTGTGCAGATTATTCTGTCTGCCTCCTGAGGACAGACAGAGCCTCTGTGTGACACTAAGTGACAACCTGTGAGTGTCACAGCAGTGCCCTCAGGGCCTGTCTAACCTGGGTGTGATGAAAACCAGCACCAAGGACCAATTTTGGTCAAACAGCCAGTGCCAAAATTTGCATTAGTTAGATTTGCACAGCACCGTTGAAGAGAAGGAAGTGGCTGTGGTGCAGGAGGAGGCAGAATTTGGTGCCAGGTCTCCGTAAATGGCAAAAAAAAACCCCATGAAATGATTCAGTACAGACCAACCTCTTCAGCAAAACATTTCCTGCCTCTTGCTGTCATCAGCAGGAATGGAGAAAAGACAGTCCTCTCCTGGAGAGCGTGCAGAATGGGAGATTGGGCAGCTGATAGCATTTGGAGATCTCAGCACCTCACTGCCTGCATTCCACTGAGGATGAACATCCTCCTTTGTGTCACACACAGCACTGCAGCAACAGCCACTTAGCCCAGCAGCAGACTGAGACACATCCTCCATCCATCATCTCCATGACTTCAGCTTACAGAGACAGGAAAAGAGATTAAAATGGAAAAGGACAATGTAGTCTGTAAAGTAACCACGTGACAGTGTCATCACCTCATCCAGCAAGGCTGCTCCTTGCACTGCTTTCAGATGGAGGCAGGAAGAACAATCCTTTCCTCCAGGGCTAGTCCAGCAGAGCCAGCAGCCCCTCTGGATCCTATTCCTGGCCTGCAAGAGAGCTCTTTCCCAAGGCTGGGTGACATGGTCTGGCATCCTTTACTGCTCAGCATGCCAAAACCAGCCCCCTTCTATATCCCAAGGAGATATTCCAGGATAGCACAGGAGATTTGAAGAAGAGCCCTCAGCAAACTTGAGTAGTGCCGTGCCAAATCACAGAAAAACAACGGATCTTAAGCCCTCCCCTGTAATGCTCATAGAAGTGCTTTACTGAATGAACCTCACTTCTGAAAATCACATTAGCACGTGGGAAAAACAATGCAGAAAGGAGTGATTCAGGCACAAAGGTGGATGTGCAGTTTGTTCTGGTCTTTTTTTGGTATTTGTGACGACAGAAGCCATAACTTCAAGTAAACATCTAAACATGCATTGTAAAATGCAATATAAAACTGATGCTTGTTATCTCTTGTGCAAAACCTATGTCAATGCAGGCCAACAAGTGCACAGGGTGCCTAATTAAAAATACTAGTAGTATTTAGTCCTTATATCAATTGTTAGTACAGGAGAACAGTAGTAATGTCTAGGCACTTAAAAGTTGACAGAGAATTCAAGAGTGCTTTCTCATGCTGCCTGAAAAATATATCATCCAGGCTACAGTGGTATCAAATGCTTATTTCTAGGACTTAGAAACACGATAATAAAAGGGAGAGGATGTGATCTGCATGCAGGTTAGCTTTTCTGTGAGCTATCTGCGTGGCAAGAATATTTGCTAACTTCATTAATACAAATCAGGGGAGAGAGGAAAGAGTGAGTTTACCCCAGAAGAAAACAGCATCTCGTCAGGATCAGTCTGTGGTGATCAAGCCTACGGCAAAACGAGCAAGGCAATGACCTAGGAAAGGATTTTGCAAGTATTCCCACTGCTTCTCACTAGGGTTAACTATCTGGATGGAGAAAATGCAGGGCAAGCTGGAAAGGCATGAACTAACCATGCTTCCCAGGCCTTGCCACCTTTGATACCCGTGGCTGCTGATGCTGAGCAGGCAGGTTAAAGCTGCGTGCTCTGCTGGCAGAGAACGAGAGGAGACAGCCCTTTGTGCCAGGACCTGCAGGCTGCCCTGGCCACCACTAGGACTCCAGCAGCGTGTGCCACCTGCAGACCTGTGTCCCCTGTGACTCTTTCATTTCCTGCCAGTGGCTCTGCTCCTCCTCCCCGCTGCTGCTGTGGCCCAGGGAGATCCAGCCGATCATCTCCTTGCGCTTCATGCTGCGCCGGTTGTAGATGGAGATCAGCAGGGTCACGTCAGACAGCTGGAACAGGGCCACCTGGAAGATGAAAGTCTCCTTGTAGACAGGGTTGGGCTGGCCCCTGCGGACGGAGGTCTTGCAGCGAGACATCTCCTGGCCCACGGAGTTGCGCAGGCAGAGCTTCCCGTACGTATCTGGGACAAAAAAATCACAAAATTACATGTTTGGTGCAGGTGACAGGTTAAATGAAAGCCCCAGGCAGTCAAAAAACACCCCCAAAGCCATCCAGGTAGAGCAGCTTGGTCTGCAGTGAATAACACATGAGGGCTGGATTGTGCTCCTTGGTAAAATCCACGGGATGAGAAGCAGGAGGTGAAAGCACCTCTTGGACTTTCTTATATTCGTCTGAGGAGAAAACTGATGCATGTTCCAGCCCCACTCTCTTGGAAAGAACAGGATATCAGGCATCCAATCCTGGCAAATCTGTCTAAGACTAACCAAAACTATAAGCATCCCTATAGATTCTCCACTTCAGATGGTGTCTCCACCTTCCCTTCCTCTCCCTCACAATCAGGTTTCATTGGGGCTGTCCTACCCAAGCTTCCCTTGGCTGCTCTTGCCTCTCCACCACTCTCTATGATCTATTGTTTGAGATATAAAAAAAAAAAGGTCTTGAAAGAGAGGTAAAAGAAACCTGCATACACAGTGAAATTATTTGATCTTCCATGATAGTTTCATGTTTTTTCCAAAGTCTCATATTACTTTTTTGCTGGACTCAAGGTCAATTTAATTTACAATTTAAGTCCACATGAGGAGTAAACATGCTCGGGCAAATACAAGGAAGGGATGGTCCAATTTAGTGCTCCTGTAAATCTACTCTTTAAATTCCTGCTGCCTCCTGTATTAATCAGTTCTCCTCTGCTACGTGGTTGGTAATTCTGTGGTGTCAGAGCTCCCAGTGCTCCACAGACCCAGCTCAGTGTAAGTTTTCACCTTGCTCTGCACGTGACAGTGACAGATTGCTTGGCCAGACAAGTCCTCCGCTCACCCCTTCGTAATCTGTGCCCGGGTTCCTGCAAGTGAGTATTATTTCAGAGTGTGCTGAAGATAGGAAATAAATAACAAGCCTCCATCTCCTGTCTGCAGCATTTCTATCCTCTTCTGTTCCCGTTTGATGTGCTATTTTACGCACTTATCTACTGAGCAACACAAGGTGTGAAATTACACTTCAGGTGTGAAAACACTTCCATGTCTCCAAAGCAGGGCTCCCTGCTCCTCTCAAACTGTTCCACTGAAAAAGCTGTCAGGAGGCTGACAATCAAGGAGCAAATTGTGAGCCTGCACAGCTGTACAGCTATCGAGTTACTGCAGGGAAAGTTCAGCCCAGCCATTAGCTGGGGGTGCCAGCTTGGCTCCCAGCATAGCACTGGGGGATGAAGAGGATCTTACCAGCAAAGACCTACTTGTCACACATAAAGGCAAACCTTTGATTCAATTTCCTGATTGTATCTGGGAAGGAATAAAAAAAAAAAAAAGCTTTATTGAAAGGTGGACTAATTTCCACCTTAATATTCAGTGTTGAGGGACTGAAATCTGTAACAACTTCAGACCCACCAGGAGCACAAAGCCCAATGTGAAACCAGACACAACTCCTGGAGTATTTGCAGAGGTGTCACTGTGCTTGGCACTGACAAACCACAACGTGCACTGAAGCATTCCTCATGTGTAAGTCCTGGCTGCTGGTCTAGACTACAGGGAACTCCCTGGAAATAAAGATAAGAAGGGGCTTTAAGGATTTTTTTAAATACATTCTTCCTTTTTTTTTTTTTTTTTTTTTCTGAGAAGGGGATTTCAAAATATTGGAAGAACTCTGCCAGGCAGATTTTAAAGTCCAAACAAGCAGGTAATTAGTACAATTCTCTGTTTGAACTTCAAAATTTTTCTTTCTTTCCACAACCAACCCAGGATTACCTTCGTACGCTACTTTAGGGAAAGGTCCCCCTCACATGCCTGCATCTCTTTTTCTAAGAAGACAGGGAAAGCACTGAGGTCTAGATTTCACTTTTAGTATACCTTGCTGTCATCCTTCCTTCTGACTTTCACCGTCAGTGGCAGCTCAGGTGGGATTCATCACACCTAACTGCAGGCACATTCATCTGAGCAGTGCCCAAAGGAGTCAACCAATCCATAACCAAAAAAGCAGATGGCATAATTCAGCAGTGATCCAGCTGACAGTGATACCATTACAGATGATTTAGGTGTTAACACTAAACAAGTGCCACAGCTAAAACACCTCACAGGGTACTGTTTCAGCATGTCTCAGTTAATTTTGCAGGCAGTGAGTTTCTTAGCCATAAACTCTGGGATGTCACATCCCTGACTAAGGCCTTGACTTTTGCAGGTGTGGGGTAACAAAGCTGGCTTTGAGGAAGAATGAGCAGCACGCCACCAATGAGTTAAAGGCAGAAAAGTTGTTTTTATCTTTAATACACCTCAGATTTCTACGTAATTCTGCACCAAGACCATGTCTGCTCAGTACCAAGATGGGTGGGGATTCTGCATGTTTCATCTGGATCAGGCTGGAAGGAGATTGTGCTCAAGGCAGAGCTAATACCAGGAACCCTATTCAGCCCCAGGAAAACACAGGCAAAAAAACAGTGCAAGTGACAACTAAATCAGGCTGCTAATTCTCCTCAAGTTTATTCCACTGGGTGTATTTTACCAGCCAAAAGAATCAAGCTTGCCTGAACAGAAATAAAAGAGTAGGTGTGGATCATATACTTAGCATCTGAAATTTGCTTTGCAGAATTGGTACAGACAAGGCTGAGCTGTTATTCTGCTTCACTAACTAAATTTTAAGATTGTAGTTTTCCCTTCCTGCATTGTGCTCTTTGCAGCATCTTTTTAGGTATCTCATCAGAAAACACAGTTCTTCTCATGGTCCAGTCTGGTCCTCTGGGATGGAAAGCTCTCCCCTCCTGTTGACTTTGCCAAAGAAAATCCATCCCCAGTTACACAGTGATAAGGCAAGGATGAACTTGACAATTTACTGAGGAATGTATGTGTAAGAGCATCTATTCATTATGAAGGCAAACATTTTCCATCTAATTACATGCTCAGGTTCAGTAATGGCCTCATTACCGTGGTGTCTCAGCACTCTGTGCTCTTCTGAGTGTTTACTTTTGCTCCACCTCCATCAAGCACAAAAGGAAAAGAGAGATTAGGGCTGACATTCTTTAAAATGCCTAAGTGCTCACCTTCTGTTTAGGCACCCATCTCACAGACATGAGGAAGAGTGAGACCTCTTAATATCTGGGAGAGCTGAGACTGCAGCGTGCCCACGGTTACACAAAAGTCTGTCAAAATTCAAGAGCAAAGTCTTATTTTGCCAAGACCAATTTTAGCACCGCATCTACCAGGCTCTCCTTTCCATAACAGGTTTTGGAACAGAAGTTCTCACTGAAGAGCATTTTTACTCTGAACTCATCTTGCCTCTCTGGTAAGAGTGGACCGGACAATGTTTACATGTACATAAAATATCAACATCTCTGCACTTAATTCTAGAGTGAAAAGCACTATATCAAGGGATGCTGCAAGAAGCCAGACACATTTTGGGCTAGTGCTGCATCTTCTTACTCCAGAGGGCTGGGCAAACCTCTCCTCCTGCAGACTGCTCTGTCTCCATCAACGCTGCCCCAACCATCAAACACCTCAGAGAGCTCATCTGCAAAGGCAATCAGTTTTTCCAGGATTCTTCTAATGACCCATTTCTGTCATGATTCTTCTGAGGGAACTAACTGATAATGACAACTCAGGGGAATAATCAACTGTAATTTATGCGTTCCTGTTGTTGGAGCAGGGACCTTATCGTGCATTCTGCTTTCACTTACACTAAGCACCCCCATTATCAGCAAGGCTGACCCGTGAGCAAGAGCACTGCAGATACAAAAGCATCCAACCCCCTGCTTGAATTTATATTTAGAAAGGAAGTAAACAACCAAAGCCTCCTGACCCCTCACGTCTGAGGACTGCAGGGTAGCGCTCAGCGCCGTGCGCACTTTCCCACCCGCGCTCCAGGCGAGCCAGCTCATTTCCAAAAGCAGGATAACCATGTCAGCATGCTGCAATCCAGACTAATAACAGCCACAGCAGAAGAAAGCCTTGGGCCTGGAGCTTAATTTCCCCCAGCTGGCAAGCCCACGCTCCCAGCCTACATAATAAATGGCAGCACTGCGTGGTGAAGCAACCCCAGAGCTCGACTCTGTGCTGCTCTGTACAGGCAGCTCAACATGAGGTCTCAGTTTGAGGCCTAGAAGACCATTAGTCCTGGCTTTGCCTCCCCTTTCAACCAGCAGTGGGGCAGAACACTGGACATTCAAACTCTGAACTGGGCTCAGTGCAGCTGGATCAGTAAAATAGCAGGGAGGAGAATTAGACTCGAGCTTTTGATCCCAGCCCCACGTCATACAAGTCTGGATTAAGGCAGTTTATGGCCTACTGTATAAATCATACAAGAGCTGAGAGCTGCCTACTACATTGATGAGAATCCAGCCTTCCTTTCCCTGTTCCACCAAGCCTCTTCTTCTCAGGTTCCCTCTCTCGGGGCTGACAGCTCTCTCACAAGGGAGAGGCTGGGATCTGGCAACATTCACAGCATGTGAGTCATCAGGGAACACACCAGCAGTGCCTGTAAATTAAAATGCAGCAGAAAAGAATGCACTGCTCCCTGAAAGCACTGCTTGGCCTGAGGGGAGAGAATTGCCTGCATCAGTGACATGCAGGGGGGGCAGGAGATGCTCCCTGGAAGCAACTGCACAGGTCTCTCAGGAAGAAAAGCTGGTTCCAGAGAACAGTGTAGCTCAGTTCTTCTGCTGCCTCACCACCCCCCAGCCACTCCATTTCCCAGCACCAGCCCTCTCCTGGGACATATGTCAGGCTGTAGAGCCAGTTCAGCACCTGCCTGCACTCCCCAGCCCTAAGGAGGTGCAGCTTCAGCCCGGGCTGACACAGCTAAAGCAGAGCACAGACACCGCTCCAGATGCACAGCGTGATTCTCCTCTAACAAGGGCATTTCTACTCTTTTCCACATTAACACCTTGCTGCTGCCTCACAGAGGGGGTTGGAGCTTCACCAGGGAGAGCAGGGATGCACACCTGAGCAGCTCAGGAAGCATGGATACACACCTTCCAGCAATGGGAGCAGCAGGATGTAAGGATGCCTAAGCCCAGCTTTGTCATCTCCAGTGCCCACAGGCACGGCTTGATTACACAGCCTGACATCAGATCTCCTGCAAACACTGCTCGGTGCTGCTGCTGCAGATTTGGACTAAACATCCTGCTCCAGCAGAAATTTGGAATTAGGATTCTTCCACTCTGATAGAAATGGCTTTTTCTCTTCTGCTTGTTTTGGGAGGGGAAGAAAAATGGGTTTTATTTTCTTGTTCACAGCTATGGGAGTGGGAGAGCATCACATCCACTTCAAATGTAGTCCTTTGATTCAGAAAGTTCTTAGTTTTTATGCCCAGCAACTGTATCATGGACTATGCATTTCACAGACCTTTTAGAAACCTAAAACACTACTGGAGAGCCACGCACTATCCCTGGATGTCGAATTATTGTGGACTATCCCCTGCAAAAATCTCACAATTGCTCCTTGAAAGTCCATTTTTCACTTGTTCTGGTTGTGACACTTGTTGTCCTAAGCCTACTCAGTCCCAGGTCCCACATGTGGTGGGAAGAGCTGTACCCAGCCAGCCCATCCACCCAACAGCACCCAGTACCACACACAGCAGTAAATCTATGAAAATATGGCATATGTTGGCTCTCTCACAAATACTCCCAGATCTCCAGCGATTTGTGACTCAAGAACTTCCTCAGTCAGAGCCTTTGTATTTAACAATCCCCGGTGGAACTTCCTCTGCAGATTTCTCCTGTGCTGCACAGAACTGAACATGCTTCCAGCACCCATGGCACTCTGTAGTGAGGAATTTGACAGCGTAGGTGAAGAGCTGTCTCCTCTTCAGAACCCGCTCCCTCCTCGCTTCCTTTTACCACCCTTTGGTTTTGTATCAGGACAAGACAGCGAATGACTGTTGCCAATTCACTTTCTCAATGACACTTAGAGACCCCTGTGAATCGTCCCCCACCTCCCTTTGTTGTAGCACCGTAGGAGGCACAGTCTATTGAGCTACAGCTCGCTGGAAGCTGTTCCCACAGCCCTGATTGTCTCCAACACTCCTCACCACATCCTTTCAGTTCTGCCATGTTCTGCTTGAACAGAGGAACTCTGAACTGTACACGGTGTTCATTACATCAGTGAATGTGTATTCTACACCTATTTTCCATTTTGTCCACCTTAAATTTGGGTTTTTTTTTTCACTACTATTGGTGATCCTTGAGTTGACATTTTCCTGCAGCTATTTACTGTAAGCCTAATATTTCACTCCCAAGTGGCCCTGAGTCCATCCAGATCATGTTTGAATTCCAGCTGTGTCCCCATGCAATCCCTTACACTCATCCAAACTTCCTCCTCCACCTCCCTGCCCAGCTGCTCATTACTGGGACATCCTCCTGGGGCTCCTTGCATCTGGCCTCATCTTTCCCACCCAAGACAAAGCTTCCTCACCTATTCTTATTGCAAGTTGATCCCAACTATATTCAAGGATGGGCAACAAGAAGATGCAGAAGGAGAGGTGGTTTTCTGCAATCTTATTGTCATTGACTGGCAAGCACTCAGCTTCCCAGCACATCTACTGCTCTGTTATCCAATGTCTGGAGGACTGAATCAACCCCAGCTTGCCCTGGCACAGATCCCTCTTCTATTACTGATGACATGGGAACATGAATCACAAAGCTTTAGCAGCTCAAGCAAGTTCCCTGTTCAGAGCAAGATTTGCAGGTTAAAAGTTAATTTCTTCTATTCAGCTTCCTGGCCCGCTTTGAAGTAATTAAAGGAATTAACCTGTGCCTTTGTTCTCCAGGAATGTAACAGGGATAATAACTTTTCTTCCCTCAAAAATAAGCTGATAAAATAAAATCCACTAATGGCTTTCAAGAACTCTGATCCCAGAGCAACAAGGATCCTAATTTAAAAATCCTGATTTTCCTATGGGAGCATTTTCTGTACTTGTTGGCATCGTTACCTGTGGCTCAGGTAGATGTTTGTTTTCAGACAAGTCTTTTCTTTAAGAATTCTCCTGTTCCCCACAGAAATCCTGATAGTTTGTTCTCTCCCCTCCTGTCTTTTCCAGCATCAGTGCTATTGTATTTGTTTAATGGGGTTAATATGCTGCTGGTATAATAATGATCATGCACGGATGTAATTATTATGTGTGATTAATTCTGCAGCTGCTGAAAAGCTTGGAGGACTTTTCTTAGGCAGGGGAATAACTTCAGAATAGTTCTTCTCACATTGCACTGCAGGCAGACATAAACCCCAAAAGAACTGCAGAAGGGAACAGGAGGAAGGCTGGATTAGAGGAGACAGAGCTGCACCCAGCAGAGCAGCTGATGAAGGTTTAGTATCACATGGGCAGACACATTTCTGTGGTTTTGTTTATACACTGACTCGTTCAAATGATTCCTGGTCCATCACTGTGATCCCAAGGTATTACTTCCATGCACATAGTATGTAACTGGTTATAAATTTTTAAAGACATTTCTGCCAGTGGTCTAGGCTTCTCTTGTTACATTTTTTTAAAATAAACACCCTTTAAATGAACCCACTGCATTTTGTTCTAAAAAGATACAAGACCACAGACCAAAATATGAACTCCTACGAAATACTAGCACAGTTTAATGATTTTTACAAGAAGTGAGGAGAATGAGGTGCACAGCACACAAGCCATTAGCACTAAAATACCAACAGTGTCCACAGCTGACAAAACTGTGGATGCTTTTCTGCACGAGGCTTTTTGGCACACACAGATAATTTAGGGTCCAATGCTGGAGCCATACTTGAGTGCGCTTAAGTGCTCTGAGTGATAATGGATCTATTTGTGTGATCAGGGATTGTAAGCTTAGGCCTATAACTCAGCATGTTCCCCAGAACAATACCTGGACACTTATCCTTGACCAAACTACTCTTAAATCCCACACATGTGACCTGAAGAGAAGACACTGCCTGCATGATTTAAGTTTCTGTAAGCTGCCCAGCTGTTTTCTAACCCATGACTTTGACATTTACCCATCTCAGCTTAAAGGTTTAAGTGAAGGAGGAAATGTGCCCAGGAAACACTGAGACATGCACCCCTTTTCTTCTCTAGAAAAACCATCTTTTCCAGCCTCTCCAGTCTTTAACACCTAAAATCCCCAATGCCCCAGTTCAGTTCCTTCTCCTGCACACAGTGAGATCCCTGTGTGAGGATGCCAAGAAGGCAGCACACATGGTGTGGGTCTGCAGGTGGCAGAGAAGGGGGTCAAGGTGGGCAGAAGGCACAGCTGGAGACTTTGCTATTGTATGAAACTCCTTTGCCATTCCTAAAAGCCACATATGGGTCGTGTACAGGGTCTGTGCATGCAGGGCTGGGAATGGAGAGGGATTTTGCCCCTTGGCTTCTCTCAGTCTTACCATAAATGGCTGCCCTGAATAGCAGTTTGGTATTTAAGTGTTCCACAGCGCTATTATATCCAAAATTTCAGTCATATTTTAAAGAAATCACTCCCTCTGAGCCTCGAACAACAGAACCTTAAATAGGGCCTATTAAAGAAAACACAAGGGCTCTTTGCTCACCCTCCAGAAAGGGCCACAGCAGTTTTAGCTTTCACCTTGTGAAGGACTTATTGAGCATCTCATTCAGCCAGCAGCAGGTTTCAGACGGTAACGATCGGCCCTCACAGCTCTGCTCTGCAGTGCCTCAGGGGTTATCAGTGAAATGCTACTCCAGCACTGACACAAGGGCTGCTCTCCTTCCTTCTTTTTAATTTCTTTCAGTTTCTGCTTCACTGGGTTTTCTTTTTCTCACCATGCTACCAGGAGCTTTACAGGCCCAGAAGAACAATTCAGAAGGCAGAAGTGACAATGTGACTTGGAATAAGAGAAGCAGATTTTGATACGTTCAGAGTTTGCCTATAATCATTTATGGATTTCTGTGTTTCACCTAGAAGTTGATTTAGCACTGAGGAACATTGGTGTGACACTAGTCTGTATCATCTGGATACAGAAAGGATGAAATGTCCTTTATGGGAAAAAGAGGTGGGCATTACAGATGCCTGGAAATTAATATGGACCTATATTGGGACTACTCTAATTTTGTTTCTGAGAGTAAAACTTTAGGATGTATCTACTCTGCAGCATATATAAACAGGAGAGCTTGCCTGCTGGGGCATGAGGTGAGGTGGTTGCCTTAGTCTACCTTTGTAAATTAGTAAGAAAGATCTCAAAACCTTTTATTGAAACATATACATACAAACAAGAACATACCTTTAAGTAACTCACATGGAGAGCTATGTTGTCACAGCTAATAAAAGACAGTGAGGGCTGCACAGGCTGAGGTCAGGTGTTTTACTGTTGCACAGGCTTGCCCTTAATTCTCCAGGGACTGACTGATGACACAGATTATTTCTGCAATCAACTTAAGTCTAGTTTAGTGGAAAACCTGAGTTTTCACATCCATGTACTGAAATATTTAATAAATATTTTGCTAGATCTGAACTAAAGAGCAGAGCATCTTGCAAAAGCAATTTCAGTGTTTTGCAGCTCGAGATTCTCTGTGAAATCCAGGGAAGGCAAGGAACTGTCAAAGGTTTACCTACTCTGACAAGCAGGCACACATCACAGAAAGCAAACACACCAACAAACAAAAAGGTGTTGTCTCACATTGCCATCAGCTGCTGGTTTCAGACAGGAGGCAAAAGGACAGCAGGAGATGAATAGAGCACTGCCATTCAACCCCTGAGTGAGGCAACTCAGCAGCAAACAGGTGACTGTGGCTGTGACTCCATCTCTATCATGGACATTACCAGCACCATCCTTCTCAAGGACTTAGTGCAGCTCGGGCACCAACTGAACCTACCCTAAGGCAATTTCCATTTTTTCCTTCAGGACTGGAGGAAGGAAGCTCAACTCTTGCAACAGCTTTCAAATCTTCTTCCTGCAGAAGATTTCCTTGTGCAACAGTGGAGAATTCCCAGCAGGAGGGTACCCAGAGCACCAGGTCACCCAGCAGAGTAGCACAGCAAGGGGACTAAACAAAGTGTAGCCGTGGGAAACACCAGGCAGGGCATCTGTGAGTCACATGGTAGCATTTAAACACTTGGGAAATGTTTCTTGCTTTTTTTTATGAATCTGCTGAGAATTACTCTGTGCTTTGGGTACCACAGCCCTTTTGCCATAATCAGATACTGTAAAGTTATGTGCGAAGCAGATATTTGGGTATTACTGTCTCATCAGCTGAGTCTTCACGTGATTCCCTCCAATTTCCCTGTAATATTTATCAGCACGTTAATCTGAAATAACACTTAATTTTCAATCAGGTACTCTGCAAGGAGACCCAGCTCAGAAATGCTGTAGTCGAATATCTCAAGGTAGAAAATAAAAAAGCAAATTTTGGCTCTACGGCGCTATTTGATAGCAGTGAAAGTACTTACCAGGTGGCCTGTTAATTGCAAGGTTTCGGAAATGACTGCCTTTGATCATCTCCACTGACAGCCTCCCTGTAGTGGCATTGTATGACAGTCCCACGAGCAGCTCTGGCACCCCTCCATGCGACAGGGACTGTGTTGAGGAAGCGCTATCACTGTGAGAGATTGCTGACAGACTCAGCTGAGAATCTGCACTCTGCAGGGAAAGAGCACTGAGAGAATCATCAGGACATTCACCACCACCCCCCCTCTAATTTATACCTTGTGGCCTTGTTTAGTAAGATCCCTCTTAAGAAATTACAATAACTGAGAAGTAATTATGCATGGGCACCAGAATAATCAGAGTGTCACTTTTACAAAAACACTTCTCTGAACTTTCTCTTTAAAGATGAGGAACTATGAGTAAAGTGTTATCACGAGTGTAAATCAAAGCCTCTGAGATAAGCAAACATCTAATGCTCAGTACATCTTCTTGATAATGGCTTTTGGATGGAATACACTTTGCAGTTTGGCGGGTTTTGGCCGTGTACTGTGCATTTTCTTACTTTCTTTCCTTGCTACCACAAAGCTTTCTTCTATTCTCCTCTTCACCTGGAGTAGGATGTTTTATTCATTTCATGTGCGCAACCTCCCTCTGAGCTTTTTGTAGACAATGAATCATGACAGAGCTCATCTCCACAAATTGATTGGCATAGCCAGAGCTGGGTACAACTGTGATGTGCATGGAAAATTAAGAAGCAGCACAGCCAGTTCCTCTTCACATGACCCACCTCTCTACTTCCATCTGCCATGTAGAGGAACATTACTAAGCATTTCTGGCAAGATGGAAACTGCACAGTGTGGAGATCCACAGTTTGGTATCTAGGGCTGAGTGAGGTAGCTCCTGCACTGGCAGTACCAACACAGTGGTGCACAAGAACCACTGCTCTCGTTGAAATTAAGACTAATTATGCCTTGGTGGTTCCCAGATCAACCTACTGTTTCTGAATGGCACAGCATGTGATGGCTCATGCAGATGTAGTAGATCCATGTGATTTTGTGTAAGCTTGCTGGCTGAGCTGCTGTTAATAAAGCACAGCTTTGCACAGGGAAGAAACGCCCTGTGCATCCCCTTACTGACAACTTCTTAAGTGACAGCGTCAGACCCACCAGTCACACACTGACAGCCCTGAAGGAGAGACTTCAGGGACACCCTGTTCACCAAAAAACAAACCATTTTATGGACTCCATCTATCTTTTATTAAACTTACACTCAGGTTACTCCTTGGCTCCAGGAGCAGCGTCACCTTCACTTCCCCCTCCTGGCTGATGCCGCTCAGGTAGAACACCTGCTCGCCCATCATCTTCTCCCCCACCACCTTGTGCACGGCGTAGAGGCGGAAGCGAACGGCGTGGCTGCTCAGCTCCTGTGGCTCCAGCCTGCTGAAGGTGATTTTGTCCTGGAAGACGGGGATGGGTCCTCTCTGCACACTTGTCCTACCCCTCTGCTTCTTGCCGGGCATCAGAACCGCGTGCACCTGCCAGGTGTTTACCCCACTGCGGTCCTTGTCTGGGATGTCCCTGGCCTCCAGGACGGTGGCTACCAGCTTCTGACTTGAGGGTTTATAGCTGAAGATGACATCCAGGTCACCACATTTGCAGATGGGCTCATGGGCACCGTGGTGAGCTGGCACACTGTTCAATTCGTTGTGTTCCTGCAAAGAGAAGGAAGTAGTAAAACCTCCACTGGGGTTCAACTGCCTCTGTGATTCCAACTCTATTTAAAGAGGAAATTGTTCTCCTCACTTGTGCCTGCAAGTTGCTGTGTGAAATATGGATCCCGCTGCTTCTGGAAAGGCCAATGATAGTTAATTGCCTGATTTTGTGTAATAGTCCCCATACGCTCTCGTAAGCAACAGCACTTGTTGAAACATTTCCAACAAAAAGTTTCATCAATATTTAAGCGTTTCACAGGAGATGGTTAATTTGGCAAACGTTCTACGTAGAGAAAAACTAAACAAAGGGATTTTTACATTTCATTCATGTCAATTTTGAGGCACTAGCAAAACAGTTTGACCTACTTAACCTGTTACTTTGAACATACACTGGAATTTTTTTTTCACATTTTTTTACTTTTCAGATTTTTTTTACATTTTCAAAATCCAGCAATTCAGCCAAATCTGCTAACTTTTTGGATATTTTGTTCTGTTGGAAACTGTAAAAAAATTAAGCAATGTGTATAATTTAAAGAGGAAATCACCATGTCAGAATTTCTTGTGGAATGGAAATTCCATTTCTAGATGCTAACTCATAATTCAATACTTTTCCTACAGCTAAAGCAATGATAATGGGGAAAAGCAGTCTGATTAAATACATATTGATTCTTTATACCCTTCTAAAATCTCCCAAGGGAAGCATCTGTTCCTTCTGTTCAGTTTGGTTACTAATACATTCAGAATAAAAATTTCAAAATAAACAACCACAGCATGTGCAGACCAATTCGCACAGAATCTTTTACCTACTTTTAAAACAAAAACCATCTTGATAAAACAAGATAAAACCAGGGATGCTCACCTTACCTTTTGCTGAGTGGGCGTGTGGGTTTCTGTTCAACAGTGCTTTTTTATCTCAGAGCTAGAATGTGCTTCATGTGATAAAGGGGTTGCTATAGTGATCAATGATTTGTATTTAAACATGAGTATACACTGTACTAGGGAAAGATTTTCAGTTAATAGCCAGAAGGTGAATTAAGGCCTGTCACCAGCATCTGAGTCACCCTCCTCCTCAAACATTTATCTTCTTTTCACATTTCAAGTAACACTTCTTTCCAACACAGGAATCTTTTTGTTCAGAGAACAGATGATGGGCCATGGGACGTCTGGTGTTAAGTCCCCTCAGAAGTGTCTGGGGTGGTGTGTCTCAAACAGGGCCTCGGATAAACATCAAAATTTTTGTTTACTTCCTGTCAATCTACGTTTGAAGTACTCAGATTCATCTGCCATGACATGCAAAGCTCCAGATTCTCACATTTTCAGAAGTGTTTAAGACTTGTGCACATGAACACAAAAGTCCAAGTGCTCAGATTAGAGACCTGCTGTTGTACATCTTGCAGAAGTAATGTCAAAGGGAGACAAAACACAAAATGACTTGGTTGGCTACAAAAACACCTTTCTGTATGAACAGCGGGCTGCTAAAAACAAAAATGCAAGGCAGGCTAGGTTGCCTGGAGTGAGCATAGTGTTACGAAAATGTTAAGTGCTCCTGTGTAGCAGTCAAGTTATTTCTGTCTGGTTGATGAAATAATATTTAATATGGAATGGGATTGTGCTTGAGTCATATTTCCCTCCCCATTTTCATCCCTCCACACTTCTATCTGTGCATTGGCTATTGAGGAGATGGAATCAAGGCATGTTCAAGGACTGCTGCTGAGGTGTGGAGACAACCATGCTTGAGGCAAAACTTTGCTTTCATCTACATGCCTGGAGAATGTGAAGTCTCACTGGAGATTGTGAACTCCAGTGTGTCAGTACAAACCCACAGGAGTGAAAATCCAAGAGACACTTTCCTGCCCCGGCAGGGCTGAGTATCTCACCTTCTGGCAGTGTGTAGGGCAGACTGAAGGTCAGAAATCTTCATTTGACCAAACAGCTAGAAAATATTTGGATTTCAGGAAATCTCAAATTGTGCTACTAGAGCTGTGGCCAGATCCACTGCAGAGAAGACTGCATGAACTGGAGGCAAAGAGGGAAAGAGAAATGCCAAACTCCTTGGCAGAAAGCTTCCCATGGGAAACCAAGCTTTGGAGACTTCACAGGCTGGCCCTTTCTGAGAGCATTGTGCTATCCAGGACTCACCCCTGTGCAGGTTTGCTGCACACCTACAAATCTTCCTTCTGTGAAGGTCATTGACAGAATTCCCCTCTGCTTTTGGAGCCCAGAGCTGGGCTATGAGTGCTTTGTGAATGTGTTGGTTAGACAGACACTTGAATTGGAATCCAAGGAAGATTGGGGTTTAGATGCTTCATCTGAATTTCCTTCTTTCCCTCTTCCCAGCAGAGTTGTTGAGAGGCCAAGCCAAGCATCCTGATTGATACTGTACATCTAACCCAGTCATTCAGGACAGCCAACATCCACTTCACTAAGTAAAATAAGTCCATTTCTGCCAGAGAAACCTGAAAGAGCAGCTAATTATGGACAAGGCTTGAAATGGTACTTGTAGTTCCACTGCAGGGGCATAAAATTACCATTTCTGTCTCTAAAGAGAGATCCTTTGAGTGGAGCATAATAACACTTGGACATTTCTGTCATGTCAGAACATTTAGTTCCTGCAATAAAAAGTCTTTCATTAATCCACACAATACCTTTGAATGAGAAGCTGCTTGTGAGAGATAAACTGTGTCTTGGGCATTTCTGCTCCAGCATGCTGGAACCCTTCTTTGCATTGTTAAAATGTAGGCACCAGGAGCAAAACGAGCGATGCATTCCCAAAGAAACACAAGAGGACACTGGAGACACTGCGGCACACGTGAACCGTGGCACAGCACATCAAATGTGGAAAAGGAGAAATGAGCCTGGGATGGGCAGAAAAACAGGCACACAGCGAAGAGAGGGCAGGGCTGCTGCCACACACAGCTCCCGTGTGGTGTGCAGTGTTCTGTGGGACTGGGCTGTGCAGAAACCCAAAATGCTGCTCCAAGCACCCCTTAGAGCTGCATTTGAGCTGGCTGAACGGTCTGTTCTGAGCATAGGGACCTGCCCTCAAAGCCTTGCTGCTCAGAGTCTGATGGAGGTGTGGGTTTCCACAGCTCTCTTTCAACTCAGGCAGAAGATATGACCTTTGTGCTGTTCTTTTAATAAGTCTGATGCAGGCTGATATTTTTCCAGAAATTTAATCCTGCAGTAAGATAATGAAAATCCACACATGTGGAGAGATTAGGGGAGAAAAGGGGGATGCAAAGCCATCAGGTATTTATAATGCCTTAAAATCTGAAATGTTCCCTTGAGGATTCAAAATAAAAGTGCAGAGCTAAGGGAAAGCAGACTCAGGTTCTCTCCTTCCCTAAAAGTTTACCTGGTGTCAGTGGGGACAAGACTATGGTCACTTGGCCAGGTCACAGGCCATCCCCTACCAGCTGCCTCCAGCTTTGCAGATGATTCCCATTGCCCAAGTCATAGAAACCACCTGGGAAAAGACACAGATGTGACCCAGTGACCACATATTGTGCCCTAGGACACACACCCTGCACGTACAGCCAGTGACCAAGCCCTGGGCCACCACAGAGAGACCTTTGCTAAATGACAGTAAATGCTGCTGGGTAGCTAAAGTTTCAATTTCAGCTCAGAGACTGCAGTCAGAAATCAAACAGTGAAAGAGTTTCTGTGAATTTGTGTTAGTAACAAGAGGTAAAATAGCAGAAAAAGGGGAAACACAAAGGAAGGGGTGTATTCTGATGCACACAAGCACACAGGAGTACCATTATCTTGTGCTGTGCTGATCAATTTTTCACTTCATTTCTCCTCTAACCTTTTTTGGCCCCCAATATCCTTCAGAAGCTTTCATTGTGTGTAATAAATGACAATTCACCATACCTCAGGGCTCCAAGCCGATGAGCTGTCAGTAGCATCATTTACTTCCAATCCCTGGTTGGCAAATGCTGTCTCCATCTCCAGACGTCCTTCCCCGTGTGCCTGGCTGACACCATCCCCAATTCTGGGCTCCATCCCAGGCCCTTTGTGCTGCCCAGTGCCCTTACTCCTGGTTGTTGCTCTTGAATCAACAGATCCGTGGTCATCTTCACAACAGGAGAGGTTGTCTTGGTAACTCAGTTGGCTTAGTCCATCCAGATCTAACAATTTTCAGCAAGAAAATTATTTCAGAGGGATTAGAACAAATTCCTCCCCCTTCCAAAATGTGCCCTTCTCTCCTTTTTTTTATTTTTAATTTTTTTTACTTTTTCCTAATCTCCAGTGCTTACAAGAGACAGCTTCTGTTTCCTGCAGCACTGAACCTATAAAATAACCAATCCTGTTTAAATCAGCATTTGATGGAGGGGACACGGCTTCTCACCCCACCCTGAACTGAGAAACCCATTGCCTTTACTTGAAGAAGTTATCCACAAAATGCAAGTATCAGTGGAGTGTCTGGGATATCCAAGTGCAGCCCCAAAGCAATCTCTTCTATGAAAACACAAATCAAACTACAGAAAAGCACAGCAGAGGCCTGAGGAACAGGTATCACGGTTTCCTCCTGTGCAGGAGGAGGACAAGAAGGAGGAAAAGGAGGAGGAGATGACAGGAGTTAGCATTGTCCTCAAGGGCATGGTGGTGGTGAGGAAAGCAGCTTCACAGACATAACAGAGGACCAGTATTGCCCTCTCACCCATCCCTGAGAGTTTAGGAGAGCATGACCAGCTCCAAAAACCAACTAGGAATCTCCAAATCCTGTGCTTGGGCTGAATTGTCCCAAGGACAACTGAGAGGAGATGTGTTACCTGATTTCCTAACTGCTTTTATTAGTTTTAATTCATCTTGTCCTACACACACTTACCCCATGACCTACAGTAAGGTTCATTAATGACTGTAAAATAATCCCCTCTACTTCACACCACAGATTCCTTTTCTACACCACTGAAATCTCCATTAGGAACACAAGGTGCTTTCCTCTACTTGAAAGCACCAGTGAGAGCTCTCTGGATGCAGCAGCACAGACAATTACATATCCAGGGACACAGATGATAACATCATGATTTGGCCTTGGATGTGCTCTGGAAGCACTTTCAGAAGAAAACCAGGGACATTCCTCCTCCTAATGCATCTCATGATGAGCCTTGCTTCAGGAACACAGAGAGACAGATTCTGCCTCCATCCCTTTCAAATAAGCAAAGAGCAGTCAGAGTGAAAGAATGAGCCGTGCTTCCAGACAGCTGATGACAGCAATGAAAACATAACAATTTCCTTTTGCAAACAGAGCTGTTTGGGGTTTAAAGGTTTCACAGAAGGAGGTGAGGTTGGAAGGGGCCTCTGGAGGTCATCTTGTCCACTCCCCTGCTCAAGAAGGGCCACATCTTTGTTCCTATGAAGGTCACTACCAAAGAACAATCATTTTTTTCAAATTTGGTCTCCCATTCAAATTTTTTAAAATAGTATTAATTGCTGTGTTTAATAGAAAACTATTAGCTTGCTTTTGTTAAGTGAATCAATGGTTTTATTCTCTGCCTGATAAATGAGATAGGGAATCTGGTGACAACTGGCACAGAGAAGGCTGAGGTGCCCAACAAGTTTTTCTGCCCCAGTTTTCGCTGTCAACTGCTTATCCCACATCTCTAAAGTCCATGAATCTCCAGGCAGGGACTGGAGGAATGAAGTCCCACCCATCCTAGGAGAAGATCAGCTTTGAGACCCTTGGAGGGACTTGAACATACAGAAATCCAGGGGACCTGATGAGATGCATTCCAGGATTTTGAGGGAGCTGGCTCAAGCAGGAAAGACATGGACCTGTTAGAGCAGGTCCAAAGCAGGGCCATGAAAATTGTCTGAGGGCTGAAACACCTTCTGCATGAAGACAGGCTGAGAGACTTGGGGTTGTTCATCCTGGAGAGCAGAAGGTGCCAGGAAGATTTATTGCTGCTTTTCAACACTTGAAGAGGGCTTGTAAGAAAGATGGGAAAGACACTTTTTGCCAATACCTGTAGTGACAGGACAAGGGTAATGTTTTAAACTGAAACAGTTGAGTTGAGATTGGATATAAGGAAGAAATCCTTTACTATGAGGTGGTGAGACCCCTGGCACAGGCTGAGCAGAGAAGCTGTGGGTGCCCCAGGTCTGGAAATGTTCAAGGCCAGGCTGGAAGGGGCCCTGAGTAACTCGAGCAAGGCAGGGGGATTGGAATAGATACATTTCAAAAGTCCCTTCCAACCTGAGCTATTCTATGATTCTCTACACATCCCGCTGTCTTAGAACAAAAACCCCAAATCTTTCTGAGTAGAAGAAATTCTGTTTGGCCTTAGCAGCAAATATGCTGTTTCTGATGCTTATCTGTTCCATGCATACAGAAAATTCCAACGAGGGGAGCGGGGATTATATTCAGGAAACATTTCCTGCAGGTGAACAGAAGTCCTTGCTCCTGCCCTTGGCTGCTCTTTCAATTTAAGAACTCTGAAATTAGGAGAATAACTTTATCCCCTTTCTTCAACTATGAAGGATCTCCACTCTCCCTCCCAGTAAAATGCTTCAAGCACAGGCACTTCAACCAAGAAGCCTGAGAGCATCTCACAGCCTTGCAATTATGGTCCTCTTCCTCATGGGAGATGGTCCTTCAGGAGCAAAGAGGGATCCAAATTCATATCTCTCAAATTCCAGGTGAGTGCTCTTCTCACTCCCTTCTGAAATGCAAAATCCTTCTCTCCTCCTCCTCATCCTCCCATCTGGCAGATCTAGTTCTGAACTGAGAGCCCTCATTGTCTCTCCTCTGCCCTGAGCTGAAAGTCATGAGTGAGGGTAGAAAGTAATTTTATTTTTCTTGCCATTACTCCCCTTCTCCTCCACAAAGTCAGAAAACAGAAAGAAGTCAACATAAGAGCATAAGCAAGAAATAAAATAACAGAAATTCCACGCAGTTACTGAGACTGAATGGATACAGGCACTCCTTAAGGCATTTAATTAGCAAGCCAGTGTCTAATACACATTTAAACAGTGGGTCATCCATCAAAGCACACACCACACAGCAGGCTTTCAGAATAAAATGCTTCTGTAGTAAGAAATTATCCTCACACAATTGTCTTGTGGGTTTGACTCCTGCTGGGATAATATCTAGATCAATAATAGAGGAATTTTCAAAAACTACATTAAAGCCATAAAAGTCTACCCGTAACAGGAGAACTCCAGAAATATATTAATAGAGCAAGCCATCTCCCTGAGACTCAGGCACAAAATGAATGTGTTAGGAAAGCAAATGTAGTATTCAGGGGAAGGGAAGGAAAAGGTGATTCACCCAAACCAATCAGTGAAACAGTCTGGCTTTTTCTTTAAATTTAAAGCAGTTTGGTAAGAGATAATCACGTATAAATACCAGTATTAGATGATCATTACAGGTAATAGCCCGACTATACAGACTGGAACAGCTACACCTCTCGAATTACATCCGTTCCTGAATTATATTCACTAAATAAATGCTGAAAACAAAAGTTCCTCCCGTAAAGGAAAAGGTCAGAGCAGTAAAATGCCTGTAATTTACCTGAGAGATCTTTAAGGAAGAAAATGTCAACCGTCTTATGAATACCTGACGTGAATAAACAGCACAGCATCAGGGACAGAGGTTGAGACAGCATTATCTGAACTTTAATTAGCCAAGAGTCCCTGCAGAGCAATAGCAGACAATTCTAAAATTAAGGGCAGATTGTATTGTACAATGAAAAAGTGTGATTTTTCTCAAGAATCCCATCTCCCAAACTTTCTCTTTCAGGTCACAGGTTCACAATCCAGAAAGGAGGCAAATTTTCTCACCAATAAATGAGAAAAGTCTGGGTTCAGGGTTAGAGAACTGGCTGTGAAGAAACTGTGCCTTCTGTCAGATGAAAGGATGAGCATGACCTCCTATCAGAACCCTAACAGGAACTGGGATATGGAAGCATCTCTCCAAAGATACAGGGAATGCTTGGCACATCAAACACTGAAAACCAGGCTGGAAAATACTGTGCAGTTTCTCCTCACATTGGCAGGTAAATATTCTGGCTAATTTACAGTATCTTTTTTTTTTTTCAATGACACACAATCTCTCAGTTCTATGAATCATTATACTGCTCCAAAGAAACATCCTGAGAGGCCTCATCCCTTCCTGAAACCCAGTGCCAGAGTTAAAATATGGGGTCTGGTAGGTCATGCTAAATTAACACCACATAGTTCATTAACCAGCAAGAAACATGGATGAAGAATTTATGTGTGCCTGTCATCTGTGCTGAACAAGGCCATGTTTGCTATGTGAACTCCAAGGAATCACTGTGCTTCCTCACACACACAAAAAAAAAAAAAAACCAAAACCACAAAAAAAAACCCCACAAACAAAAAACAACAACAGCAAAATAAAACAATAAAAAAGGATGTCTTTCCTTTGAAAGAAATTAGATATCTTCTTTAGATTGTATATAAACTCATGATGAAATTCAACAACCTGTTTAAATACAGCCCAGAGGAAGGAAGGATTTCAGCATGGACCTAGGTACCTCTGGACCTGAAATCCTCCTAGCTACAAGTAGTGATTTTCAAATCCCTCCTCCTGTAGGACAGCAGAGCTATGGTTTGGTGGGACTTAGGCATATTTGCTCTCACACAGCAGCAATTCTCTTGCCTGGCCCTTGCTCCAGTCCCAGTTCCAAACCACTCTGCAGGACCCCTGCACCCCTTGCACTGAGACAAACCCACAGGGAGACCAAGCAGTGCTCCTGCCTCTGGTAGTTTTGAGATTAAACCACCAAAAGAGTGCTAAAAAACTTCCTAGAAGAGCCTCAAAGGAGCAGAATCATTATCTAATTACAATAAATCTAAACAAAAATGGCTTGTAAATTTTAGGGGTTAAAGAGAAAAAGGATCTTAAATTTCAAGTGACATTATGCAATCAGGCCAAGATTGTTTAATTTACCACATGCTGGGTAATAGTCTGAGAAGGCCCCATGTTTCCAGAACTAAAATAGGCTCTTTATTAACAGGGTGATTTGCAGGGAGGCTGTGGGCAGAGCTGGCACTCCAGCCCATCCAGCTCCCCAGAGCATTCTCCAAGCCCTTCCTTCATGCTGTGTGCACTCCAAGATCTATTCAGGTTACTACAAAGATTTTTTAACAGGTGTAAAAGTAAAAGCTAAATGAGTCCAAAGTGCAGACTGTCACGACGGTGAAAACAGAAGCAGAGGGTCAAGGAAACTCTCCTGTAAGAACACGATGTGAGAAGACTCTGCCTTATGCCAAGGCTGAGTGGGAGAGAAGCTATTCAGGGCTCTCCAAGATGCTCAGCATTGCTCTGTGCCTGGGTTTGCTGTAGATTTCGGATTATGTAAGAAATGAAAACTATCAGCAATGTGAGTAAAAGGTCTGTTAAGAGTACACAAGGAGAGGAGAAGCCTCAGGCAAAGTCTGAACATGCCATGATCCCAGTCTGAACTCAGCACTTCCAAAAGGTTCTTCATCCTTCCCACCCAGAGGATCTGCTCAGCTGGAACGGTGTGTGCTACACCCTTGGGGCACAGTGAGGGCTTTACATCCACAAATCTCTGTGTTTTGTGATCGTGGCACCAGCTAGGTACCTCTGAAAATAAAAGTAAGAGCAACTCTGCACCGTGTTGTACCAGAAGAAGAGCTAGATGGAGAGACATATCTTCAAATGATCTAATTGGAGGGTGCATTAAATTCAAGCAATTATATTTCAAAATTAAAACATTTTATTGAACTAAAAAACAAAGGGCACTTTTATGGCTCTTCCCTCTAATGAACTTCTCCAGATTTTAGAATGTGTTCAGGCCAATTTTCTAAATAGCTATGTTTTTAAATGCATTTCATCTCTGTTTATATAAAAGAGTCATTACATTAGTCCATGGAAGATCATAAAATTCTTCCCTTCTGTGCCATAAATTTTTAGTTTCTGTCATTGCCTGACATTTGGCGTATGCACTGGCAAATGAGACAGCATAATTCATTCAATGTTCACCTTGTGTTTGTGAAGTTGTTACAAAAGGAGACATTCAGCTTCTGCTAAAAGGCTTGCTAAAGAGATGACTTATGTGGCACAGATAAAAAATAAGTCCTGCTGTCTTTACTCTGGGAAAATCTCCAATAAAAATCCATGACAATCCCTGCAGGTTAAGGAAACAGAATTCAATAACAATATGCAATTAATGGAACTATCTTAATGGACTTAAGTCTTGGACCTTGACACTTCCCTCAAAGTATTTTAGCTGCAGGTAAAATCAGGAAACCAAGTTTAGTAGGAGAGAATGAAAAAACTAGGACTTGTTCTCCACAGCAAAAGAACTCTGTGTTGAGGCTACAGATTTCAGACTCCAGCTTCTTTCACCTTTCTCCATGCAAGCAGCATCTCTGCATTCCCTGCCTTGTGTTCCTTGTGGCTGGGGGACAAGTGGCTGAATTTGAGTCTACACTCCACACCTACTTTTTATTCAGATACTTCTGATCAAAAACTTTGTGACCATGGCACAGAGGTCTCAAACTGCTTAACCACACCATGGTTGTTGCCTGAGGATGCTGCCTGTTCATGCTCCTCCCTGTATTTGGTCACTGGGAGAAAAACACAGCCCAGGTTTTAGGCAGTCTGCTGCCCCTGGCCAAGAAGCCAGAGGCCACAGCACACTCCTGACTCTCAGGTGCACCCTCTGGGGAGAAAAAGTGGCCAAGGATTTAGAGAGGACTGAGGCCTGAACTTGAGAATCACCTGCTTCTTCAAACCTCTGGAAAGCTTGGCGATGTCATGTTGTATCAGCAACATTTACGTATTATTAGACCCTGCTCAAATCTTCATGTTAACCTTTTTTTTTTTTTTTAAATGAAAATATTTAACAGAGCAAAACAAAAAGTCACAACACACAAGAACCACTTGGAAAATCATTTGCATGTGCAAAGTAGTAAACAAAGGACTCAAACCTTTTTGTGCTTCCATTCCCCTGCAGCCCCTGCTAAGGTGGGGAGAGAACTTGTCTTGTGCAGAAAAAGCAACTCAGACATAACCTGCTCAGGGCAGCACCACAAACACATAAAGATGGCTAACAGGCACTGCTGGCTCCATCTGCCAGCAGCAGCAGACGAGCTCAGGAGACCAATGTAAATTATAACCTTTAAAAGTGAAGATAAGGCGTGTGAGCACATCCCCGTGCTGCCCTTGCCCTCCTGCTGCCGGCACAGGCAGTGCAGAGGGGATGGCTGCACCCTCACCAGTGCTGAGCACTCACCAGATGGGGGAAGGAGGGCTCAGGACATGCTGTACATTCTTGTCCTGGCTTGGTCAGGATGGAAGCACAGAGGCCTTTTGCTGATGTCCCTGCCAGCAGCAGCAGGGGAGCACAGCAGCAGGATGTTGGGAGTTGTGGGATGCAGCAGTCTCTGTGCACAGACAGGTTTGGGTGTGAACAGCCCAGCTGTCGAGTGTGGCCAGGCCACTGCTCATTCTGCAGCATGAAGGACATGATTTGGTTGCCAAGACTCACTTTGATAATCTCCATGGCAAGCCCCAGCAGCTGAGCAAACGGGGAAGCTCTCCCATTTTGGGAAAGCACCGTCCTCCACCTCAAACCTCACCTCACCCACAGGTGAGGAAACTGGGACCTGCTTCTACATTCTCTGCTAGGTCTATTAAAAATCTGCAGTATAAACTTAATATAAGTGCTGTCACAGCTCCACAGATCTGCCTGCTGCTGCACAGGAGGCAGCACTCCTCTCCCAGGACAGAGCACCAAATCCAGATGATCCCAACAGAAGCCAAATCCTTTCATGCCACCACACTGGCAGGTTTGACCCTCTGATCTGGTGTGCCACAGTTTGACAACAAACCTGCTCTTCCTGCTGGAAAACTGCTCTGGATTGGAAGAAAAAAAAGCTGTGTTCCTACTCTGATATAAGTGAAAAAATTTTAAACATTAGTTTGTAAGTGGTCGGTGACCAGCTGTCGTAAAATTTTATTACTTTTATGTAAGCTATTAAAAATAACCTTCTTTGAAATTTTCTTAGATAAAAATTATTTCAAGCTGTAACAACCCCATGGCCTTAATGTGATCTAGTCAAATAATCAAAACATTCCTTTTCAGCCAACTACCTGCATTCCTACCTGCAGCTCATGCAAGCTCTATAAAATTTATCTAATTGCTCAGCAAATGCTGTTAAGTTCTATTTATATATGTGTATCTTTTGGGTGATTAATACAAAAATAAAAAATTATCCCAGTTTAACCAAAAATCCGCATTTCACTCAAACAATTTTCTAAAAATCCTGTGTAAAATAACATCCTTAGTAATTAAATCACATCTTTCACTGTTTTCTCTGGCAACTGTAGCATTAAAATCCTAGGTCCATGGGCATGAGGCTGTAAGCTTAGCTAATGTGCTTTAACATAATGTGAAATTCTGATCATTATAAGAAATTTTGCAAAAGCCACGTGGATGCAGGACTCCTGGACAGCTCCCGTCAGGGCACTGACTCTCCTGCAACTCCCTGCAAAACACAGCAGAGCCCTTTTGCTACGACAGGAGGGGAAGGGAGCAGGGATGGAGGAGAGAAGCTTGGCTCGGTGTGATATATTATTGGCTGCTTGACTTTGATTTCAACTTCCCCAATCCCCAAGGCACGACTGCATCACTTGTTATGACAGTGGCTGCTATTCCTCACAAACATTTGGAAGCACACAGGCTAATTAAACGGTGGCACTGGGGAATCTGCAGCAAATGCCTGCTGCTGAATCGCTGCCTGAGCAGCCGACAGCTCCCTGTCAACTTAATATCTCTGTATTAATAAAAGTAACTTAACCCAGGGGAGAGGAAAACGATCACCATTCAAACACACAAGTGTCCTGATTAGCAGAGGACAAGGGGGAAACATTTTCTACATCACCATGGAAACTTAAATAAAGGGCCCGTAATTACAATCTAAATTCTGGAAAGATAATGAATACATCTTGAGATCTGCAGATGTTGTGTAGCATATACATATTTCCAGCAACTTCAACTCAATTACTTCTATGCAGCATCTGTTTTACAAATCAACTTCCCACTGCTCATAACGAGGCATGTGGGATTTTTAGGGTTTTTTTTTCCCCCAGAGGAGACAGTGGGGGAAGAAGAAGGGTGACCTCTTTTTCTGGCAAGGTATTTCCAACTACCACTATTTATTTAGAAATTTCAAACACCCAGTCAGTTACAAAGTTAGCTTACAGGCATCCAAATACACCAAGCTAAAATGCATGAAATAAATAATTCAAGAATTCTCTGCAGTGTTACCAAGTATAAAGAATAACTTATCATTTGCTCCAAGCTCACCCAAGGAAAAAAAATTACCGAATAAAATACATCGTGTAGGTGTGAAATACAGAGGTACTGCATACATCCTGTCTGCCTGTGTGCTCAAAAACACCAACAAACAACAGTCATTTTGTCTGAACAATGGAAACTTTCCAAATGCCAAATTTCTGCTTTTCCTATACATTTAATGCTGCCTTTGTGTGTCCACTTTCGTCTTAGAGATTTTGATTCTGCTCTGTGGAAGTCAGTGAGAGTTTCAATGGGAACATCACCAAGCCCTGAAGGAAGCAGAAGTAGTACACAAAAGAAACTCGTTTGATCACATAACCAAGACAATATCAGTACATCTATGCATAATGCATGTGCTCAGAGCATCCCAGGAGCACCCGCTGCCGTGTTCTTTGCTTTTACAGGAACAGTCACACAGGCCTGGCCTTAAAATTTTCATGATCAGGATGGCAGAGAGGAATAGTGATCTGCAACAGCTCCCACCTCAGCAGAACCCAGAACAGTGCACAGAGAGAAAAGGGCTTTTCTCTGGAAAACTGGAAAGGTCTGTGGCAAACAAGGGATTTGTTAAAGCTTCTCAGAGAAAGGAGGAACATTTTGTAGAGGGAACACTCAGCAACATCCATGGAGTTGCTCTGATCAATTCCTAGGTGGATACAGCTCTGTAGTTGTTTTCAGTCTGGAGCCTTCTTCCTGCTCTTGTTGTCAGCCCCTTGAACTGGGAATTCAAATTGATGCACAAAGTAACACAACTGCCTGATTTAGGCTTGACTAAGGAGGAAGGCACCTAGTCCAAACCATTCCTTTAGATCCCAAATGTGTTCAGAATTCCTGGAGCAGACCCATGCTTCCACACTCTGACAGGACACCCTTAACAACCCCTGGCTGTGCTGAGGAGGATTTCTCCTTGCACACTCCCTATTTGTTTTTACCCAGTCCTGCCAGGTCAAACAACCAGGGAATATTTGGTGTCCAGTGCTAAAAGTGAGGTTTACCCCTCTCTGCTGAGTTTCATCCGACAGTGCCCTGCTTTTGCCTCTCCATCTGTCCTCACTCCATGACCAAACCAACTGGGAAGCTCCTCAAGGTGAGTTTATTTGGGTGTTTGCATGCAATACAGGTGGAGAGAATCACAACTTGAAAGAATCCCCCCTTTGTTCCAGGGGATATTTCCAACAAAGGTAATTTTTAAGAAAAGAGAACAAAACAAGAGAAGAGAGAGTAATCAGAAAAAAAAGACATTTTTTGGCTCTGACCACCTCTCCAGTGAAACAATACAGCAGTCAGAGCAGTACATCCCAATTCTGCATACTGCTGTGCAAAGAAATAGAGGACTGTCCACAGAAAACAGCATGAAAACCAGCAGATTTTCCTGTTGTTTCTTCCTTACTCCCAAAATTGGATTTTAAAAATAGGAACATGGGATTCCACGTCAAACTGGCTCTCACTGTGCTGCCCAAGGTTCTTCTGCAGCTACAGGAAATGGCAGCCAAGAGGCTGAACCACAATCATCCCTGATTTTCCCAATCACCTACTTTGCATCTTACATGTGGAGCAAGTATGAGTCAGGCTTCATTTATTCTACTGGGTTCCATCAGCACAGGCCCAGGATTTGTGCAGAAGTGGAAGAAAAAAAAAAGATATTTCACACTGTAGGAGACTCTGCTAAGGCAGGAAAGCCCCTGGTGTGGATGCAGTTCCATCCATGAGTCAGCCTGCACCTCCCTGGCAGCTCAGGCTGGGTTGTGTGCAGGGAACATGCAGCTGCAGAGGCAGAAAAGCATCTTCTGTCAGCAGATGTTGTGTCACACTGGGGACACTGCAGGGCACAGGTGGAGCTGAGTGTGCTCTGGGTGTGGGGCTGGAAATGCTCATGGGCTCAGAAACCAAACAAACTGCTGGGTGCCAATGACTGGTGGAGTAGAAAACACTGTCCTTACCTCCCAACAAGAAAAATAGCTGTCCCCTCACCAGTATTGTTTTTATGCCAGTTTTCCTGGTAGCTTTCATACCATAATGGGTTGAATTCCTTCAGGTTCCCCATCCATCATTTCTTCTATTTGTTTGTTTGGCTTGGATATGAACTTTCTCTAATGCAAGGGAGTCACTTTCTAAACTTCCTCCAGTACATTCAAGGAAATTTCTCCGGATTGGTACTCATTCCAGCTAGCAGAAATCAAACTGGCCCAGGAAACGTTCAGGAAACTCAGGTCACTGAGTCCTGCTCCTCTTTGAAGCAGTTTCAGCACTCCACACAACACCCAGTGCATGCACATAACATTCACAGCACCCAGCCATCAGCTCCACACCCACAGGCCTTTGTTTGCTGATTAACAGTGTGGAAATGAACTCCCTGCAAAAGATATTTGTTTGGATTTGCTACAGAAAACAACTGCACTGCAACAAGGCAGATATTTATTTTCCCACTGATTTTTCTAATTGAAACTTCATTTGCTGCCAGAGGGTTGATTCACCACAGTCCCCCTTTGGTGCTGCTGTACCACCACAGCACTCTTGGGAAAATCACCAGCTTTGGGAGCAGCAGTGGCTGGGGATGTGGTGCAGCAAGACTCACGTGCCTTCAGGACCAAAGCTTTCACTCAAAAGGGACAGCCCTGTCCTCCTGCCCTTCCCCTCTTCCCTCTGTTTCAGTTTTAGCTATCTCATGGCCAACTCACCTCAAAAGTTCAAAAGTAACAGGGAAGGGGCTGCTGGCTCTTGGCTGGTTCACCACACAGGGGCTTGCTGAGGCCAGGCAGGGGAAGCAGCTCAGCTGTGTGATGGGGAAGGACGTTGTATCTCAGCTGCAATTTTACATCAATAACTGGCAATTGCAAAACTCAGGCCCAAGGGTTTTGCAGCTGCATTATTTATGGCAAGAAGTCTAACCCCCCAAACTGACCTTGTGACACAGAGCTCCAGCAAACCACAGGGCTCTCATTAATCCAAATTCAGGGCTTTCTGTCCAGCACCACCAGTCTCATTATTTGCTAGAAAATACTCCCACACTGATTATGCTGTATAGACTGTACAGGTTTGAATCCCTCTCAGCCTGTGAGATAAATGCCTCCAAGCACCCAGCTTGTGGGACAGGTCCTCAGTCCCCTTGCAATGAGACCCTCCAGGGATGCTTCATCTCACAGAGGCACTGAGTTCTTGAGGCAGACAAGCACCTGCCTGGACATGAGGGATGTTTTAGGTGTTGCAAATGATATTTTGAGAGCATTTTCATGGTCGTGGAAAGGGATTTTCTACAGATTTTGTGATGGACTGATTTAAGATTCAACCCAAGTCATTCTTGTTGGTCTACAAATAGGTACTGCTGAAGTGTCCCTAAGTCAATCTCTGGAAACTGCATGAGAATCCCACTAGCAGCATCTGTGGAGGTGCAGCCCAACCACACCTTCTTCGTCACCTGCAAGACCCCCAGAGCCCAAAAATTACATTCCCTGTCTTTAAAACTACACAGTTTTACCTCCATGACTGTAATCTCCCTATTTTCTTTCACTGCAGAAAATTAATTTTCCCCTTGGTTACTAAAACTCCTTGAGGAATATATGAGGCCACTCCAAGTGATGGCTGCTGCCACCAGGTCATTACAGTACCCAAAAATTACCTGGGCACAAAGAAGTCATATCCTCACCCTTGTCTGGCAAAGGGTGAAGATCAACCCCAGCTCACCTTTTGGCAAAGTGACCTCATCTTATATAAACTTGCATTAGTGGATTTTGTGCTGTTAGGCAATACAGGGAGGCTGGGAGGGAACGGGGATGGATCATCTGTGCTTCCACCAAGCCCCTGCAGGCCAAGAGAGCAACAACTGCAACAACAAAAAAAAAAATGTGCACTAAAAAAAAAAAAGACAAACAGTGCTACTGCTTGTGTCAGCACAGAAATACTATGTCCCAGCTCTGCAGAGAGTGCTGCTAGTATTGCCTGCACGTAACCTCCACCACAACACAATGAGATCATTCACACCTGCCTCGCCTGTAGTAGGAGAGGGAAGGTGAGGAGGCAGGGTTTCTAGGAGAGAGGCAGCATTTCCCAGATGCTGCCAAGATGCTGTTTATTGGTAAATGAAGTCTCTTGAGTCCTAAACAACCTTCCCAGAGGAAGATAGAGTCTCAACTGCCATATGGAGAGTGGGAAGAGGATGTCACTTAGCAAAAGTGGATCAGAAAATACATGCACAAACACACACGCTCACACACAATTTGTTCTGCAACTGCACTGAATGGCAAAATCCATTTCATCCTCTCGAATAAATCCTTCTCCATGCAGCTTATGCAACCTTCTAGATGACAAGAGCAGATGAGAAGTACTCCTGAACAGAGCATCCTTCCCCATGCCCGCCAGGGAGATGGGCACGAGGAAGCTCTGCCCACCAGACAAGGAGCTTGGTGAAAACCCAAACCACCGATCAGCTGTGGGTTGACAGAGATACCGTGTCTAAAATCACTGACTGAGGATGAACAGCAGTGCTGACAGGCCCAAAACAGAGCTGGCAATGGTACCACCTTTGAAAAATTGTGTTTTGAACCACTATTTGGCTTCACCTCCCCAGCCATAAAGCTGCCAAAATCCATCCTCCTTTTGGGACTGTTGTGTTTTCTCATCCCCACTCACATGTGCCATCCTGCATGAAGATGCTTTATAATTTGAAAATGTGAAGAGACAGAACTGCAAAGGACTACTTTAAATACAAGTAGGAACATTGTACCACCTTCTCAAGGACAAAAGTCTGTGCACAAACACTTTGAGTGGTTCTGAATTTCCCAGAGAGAAAGCATTTGACGCAAACTCACTCCTGCACCTCGCTTCAGAAAGCTGGGGACTTGTATCACATTCTGCAGAGACCAGATACATGTCCCCAGTCACATTTGTGCTTTGTCCCACTCAAGCTGCCAGGAGTATTTTCTCTGAAGTGTTTTTGTCCACTGTCTGCCTTTGCTTTCATTCCCTTAGTCCTCATGGTGGTATTGATTCAGCGTAGCCTCTTTAAATGTCCTTCTTGGAGTACAGGCACTGATTTTTATAGGGTTACATTCTGGCTAGAACACTGGCTGGCTCCATACCCAGACAGGTGATAAAATTCATAAACACTTCACTTCTCAATGTGGAGACTGGCCATCTATCTATTTTAGTCTCAAGTTCAAGCAGGAATTTAATTTATCACATAATCAACATCTTCTTCTTCTGGGTATATTTTGCTATATGGGTTTATAGGACCTAATGAAAACCTCCCTTCTTGCCTAGGATTTCCTGCCCATATGAAGGGTCATTTACTGAGGTCAGGAGTGTTCATATAGAGCAGAAAGAATAATTTCCTTTACTACAGCAATTACTGGCAAAAATCAATGACCCCTGTTAAGCTGGAGGCCAAGGTAAGTAAATGCAATAGTGCTTTCTAGATTTAAAAACTCCCAGAGCCTCAGAGCTGTGCTTCCCCTCACACACGTGCTGAGGAAAACTAGCCAGCCATCCAGACAGGGGTGTCACACTTCCTAGCATTCCAAGGCCATAAAAATTATTTTAGTGCAACTGAAATGCAACTTTCAGCTGGCACTGAGGTTGTCCAATTGATGGGGGAGGAAAAAAAAAAGTCTCCAAGGGCTTCTAGCAGTGGAAGTGCTGTGCTCACCTATCCATTACACCCGTGCTGTGAGCAGTGTCAGACAGCCTGGGACACTCCCACCACAGCACTCTCTGACAAGAAATAGTTCAGCTCTGATTCAGAAGGCTCAGCTCTGCTCCTGTGTCTGCCCCCCGTGTCTTTTCGGGGCTGAAAACTTAATGGGCACTTTGGCTTTTTGTTTGCACAACAGCCCTGAGGGAGCAGTGGGGTAAAGCCCTTGCTTTCACTGCACAGTCATTGCTGTTCTCCACTTTTTTCATTACTACTGGCTTTTTCCCCTTTAGATTCACACTGGGAAGCAGAAGGACTGACCACCTCCACCCTGCTCCTTGCAGTGCACAACTTTCAGATGTAGTTTCTTGCTCCACTGTTTGTTGGTTTGGATATTTTTTCAATTCTCAAGCCGAATGTGCAGTGATGGATCTGGCAGCCACCCCCAGTCAGCTGAGCAGCAGCATCTCAGCCGTGGGGGGATGCAAAGGCTGCTCTCTCCCTCTCTGTGCTGTGAGACAGTTTCTGTCACAAACACTGGGGTTAAACAATGGACAAGGGTCTGAGAGAGCAACTTCCTCTGTTCCTGCAAAATTCACAGCTACAAGATTTGCCACTGGTGGCAGCAATCTGCATACACTGAAGACTCTGCCTTGCCATCATTAACTTCCTAAACCAAACACCAGGCACTGCAATATTTCCTGCTGAGCTACCTTGTCACTACTAAACTATGGATCAAAAGCATCCAAAGTAAAAAAAAAAAAAAAACCAACTTCTCTTTGCATTTGTTTGAAACCTCAGTACAACTTTAGTAGCATCATTTTATTACAGACCAGAACTGGGCAGCAGCCAAACCTGCACCCTGTGATTAACCTGCCCCATGGTGTCTGATGGACATTTGATTAAAAACCCAAGAATTTCGTTGCTCAAACAATTTATTAGATCCCTAAGCCTAAAAATGGTTTTCAGTGATATGTGTGCTGCTTCAGAGCCTAAGAAAATCTACTCTGGGAGCCAGGAAACATTTCCTAGGAGGCAAAAATGGGATCAAAAACATATTTGATAAAAAGGAGAAGGAGTAATGATGGTTTTTAACTACAGTATTATTTTTTTTCATCTCAGAAGCATGCTGTCAGTTTAAGAGAAGGAAACATCTATTGGATTTTGTTTTGCATCTTGTTTAAAACAAAATTATTCTCACCTAGGGCTACAGGGTTTCTTCCCCCTAAGCCAAATAAAACTATATATTGGAATGACCTTGTAACGGGTTTCTGTGGCTCTTTAATCACCAGTGGCTGCTAAATGAAGCATATCTATTTTCTCTGTTACATTACTATTGGCAACCAGGTCTTCAGTAAGTGCCCAGAAATATTTCCATGGCAACAAAAAGCATTCAGCATTGCTACTGTTTTGTGCCAATTTAGCTTAAAAATATTCTATTGTGGAGAGAAATATGGTACATTAAGTGAAATAAAGTCAAGATGCAATGCTCTGAAAAGAATACAAGGATAAACAGGAAACATGTATTTTGCAGAAATGGTGGGGGGGAGAAAAAACTGCCAAATGGAAGGAAAAATGTTCAAAGCTCATTTTGATGCTACTGAACAGCTTTGCTGAATGTCAGCAAGTCCATGTGTCACTTACATTGTCACTTAGGGTTAGGTAAAAAGCTAACAGAAATAAGGATACCTCGAACATCTTCTCTTGATCATTTTAATCCATGACTGAAATTTTAAGTTGCCAGGGTATTAGAGTCTCTCTGCATGTCTAGGTTACCATCAGAAGAGTTCACACTCTTGATGTTAGAGAATGAATCTAAAGGAAAAAGAGGAAATAAAGAGTTGAAAAATAAAACACAAAGAGCATATGTGTTTTGGAAGTGAAAGTTCACTTAGAAGAGCAAAACGAGTTCTTCCACATCAAAGGGTCTGTGGAAGACATTTTCAAATCACAGTTCAGCACTTTCTCTCCCATTATACAACTTAGTTCTGAGAGAAAAAGGTATCAGTTGCCAGCCCTCTAACCCTCAAACAGCCAACTTTTATGACTATGAAGTCTTGAGACCGTTGGAGGGACCTTTGTGCAGCACATTGCAGAGATAAAAAGATTAAAGCCTATCTGAGACATGTGGAACAACATTCCCTAAGGTGCAAAAAGCTGTGCAGTGCTCCCTGAAGTGCTTGGTGTGGAAGCAGAGAGCTCTAGGAAGCAGCACTGTAGGTGCTGGGAGCTCTGTGAGAGCAAACTTCCAGTCCACAATGGTTTCAGGAAGGTTGGGGAGAAGAAAGGCAAAAAATATGGAGAGAATCAAACAGCAACTTGAGCAGTAGCTGCTCTCACCTGGGAGAGAGGTCCAGAGGGACCCTCCCTTGGGCTGCAGGGATGGGTTACCCTGGCCTCTGTCTGTCACTAAGTCTCTCTCACCAGGAAGCTCCATCTGGTCCACCACCCGCTCCTGAGAGCCCTCCTGAGATGTCCCTGCAGACAAGCCTGCAGGTGACAAACAGCTCTGACAGGGACAGCAGCTCACTCCTAGGCCCCATTCTCGAGAGCTCACAACCTTTCCTCCCACCCACTGTGAGCAAGGGTGTGGCCCAGAGCAGGAGGCTGCCCTTAGGATGATGCATTTGACCCCTGGCTGAGCCCCAGGATTTGCTGTGGATTGCTTCAACAGCCCCTCCTGAGGCACAGGGGTGCTGGCTCTGCAGGAGACAAGGTTATGCCCTGGACAGCACCCGTCCAAGAGCATCCATGGCCCCAGCACTCCCTGAATGGACACCTGGTGCCCTGCTCCGTGGCTTCTGTGCACACACTGGTCACACAATCCAAGCACACACAGCAAATCCAGCCCTGCAGCACTGGCTCCGTGCCTATGGACAAACCCTGTGGGCAGGATATTGCACAGACAATGCATGGGGGTAGCAGAAGGTAGGGCTTGGGCTCCAAGAGAGACAACTCCGAGGTATTTAACCTGAGACCTGGCAGTCTTTCATCTGGAATACAAAGCAGGCAGTCCCAGTCTGGGAGGCAGAACAGCTAGACCAAAAGTGCTTTTTAATTATTTGCTCCCTGGCCATACCAGAGTGAGAAACAGCAACAAAGAAAAGAGCTAATTTTACAGCCATTAAAGAACACCATCAAGGTTTATACCCTCTCAGTCTGATCTTCCCATTAAATACAAAAACAAACAGGCTGGTCTTCTACAGTCTGCACAGAAAAGGCTAAATATGTAAGACTTCCCTAGAAGCCAAGAGTGAAGAAAAGCTCCTGGTCATAATAAAACACACATTTTCAAGAGCATCTACCACCTGCTTAAAAAAAAAATTAGATGCTTGAAGCCAAATTCTGTAGATCCTCAGTGAATCTCAAGTTCCTCATCAACTCCATATTGTAGAACCCAGTCCCACCATCCTCCTTCCATCCTTATCCCCATTCCAGGATGTTTGTAAAGAGCAGCTTTATGCCAACGAGACCCAAGGATGGTGTCAGCAGGATTGCAGCTTTCCTGGGTGTAGTCACGACCTACATCTCCATCAGATCTCTGTGATCCAGGAAACCTCCAGCCACACTTGTGGTGACACTGAGTGAGCACAACTCATGTGGCTGAAACTCAGACCTGGGCACAACCCCCCAAAAACACTCTTGCTGTCACTTAAAGACCAGAAATCATAGTTAGGCCTATTTAAAACTGAAAATATCAAACTCAGTTCTCCTTCCCATAATCTCCTTCCTGCTGTCTCTTCAGTCTTGTTTGAAAAGCCTGTGGGGGTGGTGGGAGGGGAGGAAAGCGATTTGGGAGCCTTTCATCCATAAAATCATGAGATACGGCTGGCTTTTTAGTACAGCATTTCACAGCACATGGCACAGTAACATCTTGAGATTCCTGGCACAAAGAAACAAGGTTTGAGATTACATATATATATATTTTTAATAGCAATGACGCAAAGGCAGATGGTTCTCAAAGCAAAGGCTTAAGGCTAAACATTCCCTTTGAAGGGTCCTGCTACCAGAAACTAAACAGGGGGGGGAAGCAAAACACTCCTTGCTACAGCAACAGGGCCTGATTGCCTTCTAACACACAGCATTTCACCCTGGAGACCTCCACTCCTTTCAACGAGATTAGCCTCACGAATGAGGGAAGAATTGGAAAGGTTAGATTTTTCTTTGGGATTTGGGGAGTTTTATTTTAGCTGTGGGAAGCAGAGACAATGCAGAACATAATGAGCAGATTAGCAACTAAATCGAATCAACAGCAGCAAAGAAAGGTCTGGAGAATGCAGGCAGGGCCCCGTGCCAGCTGCTTACCTGCACAGCGTGCCTTGCCATTAGCACTGCTTAAGGAGCCACCCAAGCTGAGGCTGTGCTCATCACCTCCCATCCTCAAAGAGGGCTCACCTTCTTCCTCAGCGATGGGAGGAAGCCGATCAAGAGGCTGGAGATCATCGCTCATCCAGTAGGATCCATTGTCTGCCAAGGACCTGCTGCTTTCAGGGCACTGCTCTGGCAAGGTGCTGGTGTTTTTAACCCGTTTTGGCCTCTGTGGACCCGTGTCAGAGCCATGAGGGGGGTTCTGAGAAGCAAGATCAGGGCCTCCGATGTAACCATCTTCTCTAGGATAGAAATATTCCTCATCCCAAAGGTCCAGGTCTCGTTCATCACCTGGCTCCTCAGAATAATCATCATAGACACCTCCATTATTCTCCAAGTCCTGGGTCCTCTCTTCTTCTGGCTTATGACCCACTCCACTCAAATTCAGCAGCGAGGCAGATATGGAGTCTCCTGCTTGCTGGATCGCTTCGTAGATCTGAGACATCCAAGAAGACAGTGGCTGGAGGAAATTCTGAGCAGCCTCAGAAGCCATGTTTAACACTGTGCCAGTGTCTGGTGATCAGTTGTTCAGCTTTGCCAGCATGTCACTTATAATTCAGGGAGCTACAGAATAAGCACCATAAGAAATTACTGTAAATTGCTTGTCCATCAACACCTGTCGACACATTATCTATGGGAGATGTCTAGAACTGAGAGGGGGAAATGGAAAAAAACCCACTTTACCCATTGAGAATACCACTAGAAATCCAGAAATGATGGACAAATTGCACATATTCCTGCAGAGATTGGGAAAGCTTTTATGCAATTGCTAAACCTTAGATAAAAATAAGAACACAGAACCTTAATACACAGGTACCATTTTGAAGTGCACACGTTCTGGTTACAGCTGTCAACAGACCTGGGGAAAAAAGGTACAAAACAACCTGCAATCAAAAATCTCAAATAACCTTCTGGCCCAAATTTCTACCACGTCCACAGCATTAGTATGACCAGGTGAGAAAATTGGAGGGAGGAGAATCTGGGGAGAATTGTGTTTTGAATGATGAAAATGACAGGCCTAAAGCTTGCAGTACCAGCCCATGGCAGACAAACATCTCAAATGCTTTGCTCCAGAAAAGCTATGAAGAAATTCTCTCTGCCCAGAGCTGTTTTGCCATTCATAGAAATGAAAATTAAAAAAGCCAAACAGAGGAGGTGGAATATTATAGGTATGAAATTACTGGGAACAGAAGCAAGTTAACAAAAGCAGTGGTGTCATCTCGACATGATGCTTTCTCAGAATTCATCTAAACTCTAAATAAAAACACAACTTGCAGAAAGTTAGCATGTCTTTTTGCCCAATATACATCTTCCCACATTATCACAAGGCAGATATTCTTTTGGGAACTCTGAGAAGGAGAAACCTACAAATAGGATTATGGGTTTAGGAAGAAAGAATTAAATAGGTGCAGATTGTAGACTAAAAGACAACTAAAAAGAAGCTGCAAAAATTAATACCAGTTTTTTGCTGAATTGAGAGGTCTGAAAGCAATCAAAGTATAAAAGGGTAAATACAGTGTAACAGCAAGAAAATGAGCTCAGCAGCAATGTGTATTACCTTGTGAAATGATCCCCAGAGAAATGCAGTGGGAGTCTCAGTGTTGTGATCTTTAAATGAAACACAGACCAAGGAGATCTTACTTTATTTGGTGAGCAGCTCTTTTAGACATGAGATCAGTGACTTAAGAGGACTTTACCTTTTAAGACACCTGTGCCAAATAATTTTGTTCAATGATGTTGATTTATGCTGCAGACACTTCCAATGGGTTTATTGTCAGCTTCAGTGTGTGTAAGAATTGCAGCCCTAACAAGGGCAGTAAACGAATGTGGGTTACCAAAGGCATTTTGAAAGCTGTGGCTGTCACAAACTCTCTGGGCTCAGGACACACACTGTTCCAGCATCTGTCTGGCAGCCTCCAGCCCGCAGCTCAGCTCCTGGGACCCAGGTAAAGCTCCCTGCCACGCATTAAATCTTTGGCAAGGAACAGAGAGTGCCATAGCCTCACCTCCCAGGTGAGCTGTTCCCTTCACTGAGTCTCCTCTTTCCAGCCCTGCCCTTGGCAAAGCTTCTCTGCTTTGTGCAACTGATTTTCTCATAGACCAAAAGAGATTACAGGCTCCAAACAACCCATTTTCAGCATAATGTGGATTGGCTACTGGTAAATCACAGCACCACAGAAGACTCTGGGAAGAGGTGGTAATTGTAAGAGTGAGATTCTCCCTGGCATGGAAGGAGATAAACTCTGGTGGGTAAGTGCTAGATACTGGATATCTTTTTAACCTGTCTTTTATTTACAGACAAGAGCAAATTAATCTCTGGTTTCTGATGAAATGAGAACTTCCCAAAGCTCTCCGTCTCAGCAGCAAGATCCATGAGAGCAGCAGCCCTCAGAGGGATGCAGGCATTCAGGAGTGACAGCTAACCACTGGAGATAAAACATATGGGTGCCGAAATGAAGTGCTGATCTGTTCTAAAAATCAACAGAACACAGCCTTGTGATATTTGCATAGGGAATAATTAGTTCCTCTTGTTATTAGATATTGGAGCAAACACCTGATTGGTCCAACAGAGCTATCCCACTTCTGGGTGCTGTGGCTGGTTACAAACATCACAGACTGACACAGGGAGGTTGGTACCACAGCCATAAAGATGGGGGGAGTTTTCAAGGCAGGATTTTTCTTTAGTGAGGGAAGTAAAGCAGTGATCTACAGCCACCTGTAGAGCTTGGATGTGGCCACTCAGTCACCTGAAGCAGCAGATAAAACTTGAAGATGAACTTTCAGCCACCAAACAGTTGCCTGTAGGCTGGGGAGTAACAAGGCACCCACACATATATACACATGCACAACTCTACCCAAGACTGGGACATTTGTCTGGATTGACTCCTAGGAATCCAAACAAGTAGTTTCATTTCAGTTTATAGACAATAGATAGACACTGAAGTGTATTTCATTAAAAAATCGGAACCACTTTGCAGTAACACCTGCAACCCAGTACCTACATAACCCCTAGAGGCAAAAACAATATCTTTTCCAGGGTGCCTGACTCTGTTTCACCTTTGCTTTCCTTTTCCTACCATCCTCTTACTGAAGGCTCCACAGTCAGTGTTATGCTGAACAACTGGAGTTCAGCTGAATTATAAATGGTTTATTTTTGTTCTTGCAGCAGATGGATAAAATGTGTAACAAGCTGCAGACAAGTTTAGGCGGGCAAGGATTTTACAAACTCACCAGAGGATCAAAGGGGGCTGAGCTGTGCTACAGGCTTGCTGTTTCTCCATTAATTAGGAGACACTGCTCTAACAGTGTGTTTATGATGTATTTCACAACGTGGCCTTTTCAACACAACGGATTTTTACTTTTGATTTCTCTAACAGTTTTGACTTGCATTAGAAGAAAAAAAAAACAACTAAAAGAACTGAGAAAAGCATAAAATGTGTGGGAAATGAGAAAAAAAATCCATTTCTTTTTAAAGTATTCATCAAACAAGAGAGAGGAAAAAAGCAGTTTAGCAAATTCGCTTCAAGTTTCATCTCCTAAAACCACCCATAAGAATTTTCACACCAAATCACATGCTAAACTCAAAGTAGTTAAGTTTTTTTTTCCTCTCCTGGAAAATCAGATAGCTAAAAGGATCAATGTTAAGCCTCTCACAGAACCCATCATAACCTTTACTACAATCTATATTCCCTTATCTTGATAGGATCATTATTCCTGAGCAGCATTCCCATTGAGAGGTGCAATTACTCTATTGCTAAAAAAAGTAGACTATTACCAGAATTTCAAACACTACCACAATGCAGAGGTTTGTGATATCACCGAAGTGTCTTTCAATCTTTTTGATATGTGGGTTCCTAAAAAAGCATCATCAGGTGTGCATTTCTTAATGTTTCCCTTATTCAAGCTGTTCCAGAGAGCAGGTACAAACTTCCTTTCCTCCAGTCACTTTTTGTGAGGCCCTTGGAGAAGTTTTCTACCAAACTCCTCCCTTACAGACAGAAGACAGGTTGAAAATGGATCGTACCCATGAACAGAAGCTTTGTTTGTGTGGACATTGAAGAAGAGCAGTGTGACTGACCCAGCACAAAGCTCTGCTCCACATTTACAGGGAAAAACCTAAAAGAAGGTGTGAATCTAAGCTAGTGCCCAGAACATCAAGGATCTGTGCAAAAGGTAAGGCCATTTTGCTGTTCATGGAAGGGGGAAATAAGGAAGGCTTGGAGGGGTAAGATTTTTTGAGTTACTGAATACTGTGATGAGCCTGATCCTCCTTTCAGACTAGAACCCAATTAGCACACATGTTTAAAATAGCAGAGGGGAGGTTAGAAATGTACTCAGATGAAGGCAGGCAGCAGCAGCACTGGGCCAAGAAATCCTCTATCCTAGTTCTGGGAACAATCTGGACTCTTTGCTCCTCTTGCAGTTGCCAGAATTGTATCTAACAAGATGCTAGCAGAGCCCTTGCACTCTCACCAAACATTACTATGATGAAAATGCATTTCCAGCTGAAACTGTCCCAGTGCCAAGCCCAGCCTGTGCACTTGGAGCTGTGCAGAGGGTTGGAGCCTCTTGCAGAAGTGTTGTGAGGTGAGTTCACAGACAGTGCCCAAGCTCCACATTCAGCTGTGAGCATCACTACTGACCAAACTTCCCTAAGGTAAAAACAAAACAGAAATACAGAACATCTGGTACCTTTTTGGCCTAAATGCTATTTATGTGGTTGAATTTAACTCACAAAAAAAAGGGAGAAGACAGAGGCGCTTTCCAAGTGATTATGTGCTCTGTGATAATAGTTTTCAGCTGTTGAATCAGAAACTCCAGGGCATTCAAGGAAAAATCTAATGGTTTATGCCAATAAATTAGACACATCTCATTGGAAACATTCACAGGCTACAAATCAACACGGCAATAAACCCAGTGCTGCAGAGCACTGGTCCTGCAAGCCCCAGAATGGTGAGGAGAAAACAAAGATGAGCTCAGGCAGACAGCGATGTACCCGGCTGCACGGGGCTCAGCCCACGCACAGGAAGCCTGCAGACTTATTTCTCACTCCCAAATCATCTCATGTCTTTGCAGGCAGCTCGCTAGTGATGCTGTGCCAAATTAGTTGTAAAAATTGATACCCAAATGACAAAAGTGGTTTTGATCAGGATATTTAGCCCCGTGTTGTCTCCTACTTTCTTTTCATGCCTTTGTTCGTGCTCTCCTTTTGTCAACAACAGTGGCAACAATTATTGATCCTCACTGCTTCAGTGGGATGGGGAGAAGAGGAAAGAGGTAGAAGAAAAAAAAGGAATTATGCAGATGTGACATTTATGGTTCAAAATTGTGGAGCTTTTTCAAAAAACCCATGTCTCTCCATCATACAGAGTGTGTGATGACAAATTCAAGCAAAAAAAAAATGTTCCTGGAAGACCAGGATTCAAATATTGTGCTCAGAAGCTCCAACAGCAATGGGGCTGAGGAGCTGGTGGTGATTTCTTCTGCTGACCTCTTCGTATCTTTGTTTTTGCCTAGACCGTAAGAACTACTGAAATCAGAGGTGTGTTCATCTCATGTAAGTCCAGGCCACCCAGAAAGCAAGGGACCTGTGAATGCACAGAGAGATATTATTGCCACCAAAGTATTAATACAAAACCTGGGGGAATTTTCAGGAGAGCGGAAATGGCAACACCTCCTTGGCCATAATATTTGGTTTGCATATTCAGGCGAGCCAGATTCTGACTTGGCACTGGTGTCAAATCCAGAGTCACTCCACTGAAGGCAGTCACATCCTCCAAATCAAAATAAAGCCCTTTGCATTTAAAGAGCCACCAGAGGCACAAAAAAAGCCCCTAACTGTTCCATGCCAAATGGTTGCACAAAAAGCAGCAATGAATGACTTCATTTATACTTCTCCAGCCGAGGGTTACACAAAGGGCATTAAAGAAATTCACAAATCATTGGAGTATTAGAAAAGTGGTGTTAGTAGTGGCAACTGTGCTCTTTCAGGCTAAAAGAGTGAGAAACATCTGTAATTACTGGATTAGGGGAATGAAAGGAGAAACCTGCAGTCAGAAATTACAGCAAGTTCTGTAATTGAGCTGCTGCCATTCGCCGGCTTGCATGAAGACAGAAAAGCCAAAGGGAAATCACAAGTTCAAAAGGCTGGAGAAACACCAATTTACACCAGCACTCCAACCCACCCACCTGTGCTGTCAAGCTGTTCCCTAGAGCAGATCCCATGGGCTCCACCCCGCCTGCAATTGTGCTACCCATTCTGCAGCAAATGAACAAACCGGGGTCAACCAGAGCAATTGCTTGCATGGGAATCAGCAGTGGGAGAGCATGTCTAGCTGTTTAACAAAATGAAGATATTTTAGAAACATTTGGAAGAGTCACCCAGTTCCTGTTACTCCTTTCCCCCACGCACACACTCCATCCTTACAGAGCCTGTGGGAATTGCTCTGTGTGGACCATGGAGTAGTGCAGGCAGTGTTTGGGAGACAAAAACACAGGGAGTGATTCCTGGTGACCCATCTTTGTGTGCTGAGCCTGTAGCTCCCATCTCATCTCACTTCTAAGTCAACCACCAGTCCAGCCAGAAATAAGGGGTCACTTCGAAAACTAGGCCTAGATTTAAAGGATTTAAAGGAATTTGGAGCCACAGATCTGAGCAGGCAGTTTTCCCTCAGCTACTCTAATCCTTCATTTAACTCAGCTTGCTGCAAACCAGGCTCTCCAACATCTAGGGCAGGCACCAGTGGCAGCAATCACGCTGTCCCATGGCCACCCACCCTTCCTATGTGCCTTTATTGAAGCAGCTGAGAGAAAAAGCAGTTTAGAAGAGTAGTTTCATTTGGGCACTGAGAAGCTTCCCTATTACAAGCTTCTCTCCTTCCTGCCACTGGTTGGTCAAGGAATCTGAGCTACATATCTCAGCTGGGTGCCAGGAGTAACCTCAGGCTTGCTCTCAATCTGCCCTTGCTGAGGACAGTGGAGCTTCTGGGTGCTCAGCATCAGACTTAAAAGGACCAACCACAATTGTAATTCTTTGGAGAAGTACAACTCTGGGTTTTCCACAACTTTGGAGGAAGCGAGACTGGTGCTGTCACACTCACCCACGTTTCTTGTTTCTAGACATGAATCTCTGCCTCTGCTGCATGTGACAGTCCCACGCAGGGCATGTGATGGGTCCCCAGGCCCAGGGCAGCAGTGACAATGAAAGGCAGCACCCAGGCAGCACTGCCAACATTCCAGCCCTTAGTGAGTGTTGAAGGTGTTGATGCTTTCCTTAAAGCCTCAGCTATGGGAGATGAGTGGTTTATATAAGAACTGCATCTCCATTTATTTATTTGAAGTGTGCAGCCAGCCCCAGAGGCTGGAACAGTGGCTGTGCAGAATAGCTTGAGAACATGAACTGAAAGTGTTCTTGAGGCTGATAAAACAGAAGGAAAAACAAAACAAAACAAAAAAAAAATCTTCCTTCAAACCTCATCATATTTATGCTGTTTACACATATCAAGAGCACATCTTTAACAAGTATTCAAGGCAAGGCACAACTGGAATATTTTCATATAAAGCACAGTGTACTAAGCTAAAATTTCTTTCCTAGTCTCATCATTATGAAAAGGTTACAGTGTAGAACAAAGTGTGGCTCACTTTTTTGAGCCACAGCACTGAAGCACATGGTTGGTTACAGCTTTTCTCACAAAGCTTTGCCCAGCCCTGTCACATGTACCTGTGAAATTCACTTCACCCTTGAAATTGTGAAGTAAAAGGCTCCCCAACACAATAAACACCTTGTGTAGGAAGGTCACCACCTCCTCCTGGTCCCAAAATCCACACTACAGATGGGGACACCAAACCATCACAGCATCAAAAGGTCTAAGATGAGACCTCACTGACTTCTCTCAAGCCTCTGCTCAAGGGAAGGTCCTCCTTCCTTGTGTGGAGAGGTGATTCGAGGGGAAATTTCACATGCACCCTTTCCCAGTGCCCAAAAGATCACCAGTGCTGTGAGGAACTACTCCAGTTGACTCTAAAGGTGTGGTAGATAATTTTCCCTCACTGAGGAATTCTGCACATGACCCATATCAAAGCTCTACATCATCACTCCAGAAAGACCAGAACTGCTTCATGCCACCAGCTTTTCCTTCTGCACATAATGGGCATAGCCAAGCAAGCTCGATATGCTCTGTGCTACCTTCCCACCAGGTATGTGGCTACCAGCTTCTCTGCCTTTGCAGCCTGCTTTGACCTCTCCCCTGCAGTGCCAAGTGCATTCTAAACACAGCCTGGCTGTGTCCAGATGAGCTCCAGCCCTCCCACTGAAGGGACTCCTGCAGCTGAATGAAAAGCAGCCAGGGCAGCACATCCCTGCTCAAGAGATGGACTCATCACTAAGGTCAGTGAACCAGTCAAGAACAGGATCCACAGAAGTCTAAAGTACCAAAAATCTGTGATCCATTTTGTCCCAGTAATTAAGAGTCTTTGTCCAGAAGTCTCCTGAAAGGTTTTCAATGAAATCTTTATTTTCACAATGATCTTTTCCTTATGTTTATCCCTGCATAGAGACACAAACTGTGCAATTAAAATTAAATCAGGAACAAACCAGCCAGATGTATCCTAGAGCCATGATGATGGGAACACCTATTTCATTCTGCCACTTGCCTTGTTCTGAGGTCAGGCTCTATACAGGAAAGCAAAAACAACAACAAAAGGGAGGCTCTGACATTTTACAGTACATTTTCTAAATGTCACCCTGCACACCTGCAAAGTAGACAGATTTGCTCATGTTTCTCTACCAGCTCTCTTCTCCATTGGGAGAGAACTTGAAACTCAGATGGAGCCAAAGGCAAGAGGAGCAGCTCATGCACTGAACCCACACCCCTTCCCAAGGCCACAGCCTTCATTTATCTGTGTTATGGCACGTGGGGGTTCATCCTGTTGCAGAGGTTACAGTCATGCCAATTTAGATAGGTATGTTTTAAGCACTCCTAATTCCAGATGTGGAGAATCATAAAGCTTTCCCCAATTTGAAAGCTTAGAACTGGGAAGAGCAGCCATTAGTAGGCTGCATGTTAAAGAACACCAGAGCCCTTGGAATCAGGATCCCCCTGCAACTTACACAGCTCACCAGAAAAAAGTTGAAAAGAGGAAAAGTGAATGCTAACCACCAAACTGCACGATGCAAACGCTCCCCATCCTGCTCCTTCCTACCCAGCAAAGCCAAATTCCGAATTGGAAGCAAACTCTTGCTTGTCAACACTCCTTTTGGGAGAGCTCCCTCACTGTGCTGGAAACAGCCTTCCCTGGCTTCCCTGCCCGAGCTCAGCCTCCAGGTTTCTCCGTTCGCCATATGACACACTGAGTTAGCCCAGGGTTTAATATATTCCCTCATGCTGCTGTCCTTTAAAAGCACTGGCATTTCCTACACGCAGATTCCATATTGACTTTACAAGTACCAAGACGCCACGGTGAAATTTAAACTAAATATAGAGGTGATATTTTTAAATAACTCTCAGCTCCAACTCGCCAAGCCGATTTTATATGAACGGAAAAAAAGCAGGCTCCAGCTTTAAGCTCCCATTGTAATTAATGATTACAACACATTCCTCTGCCGTATCAGATTTAGCACCTCATTAATGTATGTGGTATTTTTCTTGCACGGCACAGCTGTAGTTAAAGTTGAATTAGTGTTTCCATTATAAGCCCATGTTTTCAAAGGTTTATCACTCAGACACATGAGATTCAGTCTGAAATGAAAATTGCCACCGAGAGTGTCAGCTGGGAAGCAATTTCTTGTCCTTCAAAATCTGGAAGCAACAAACACCAAAAAAAAAAAAAAAAAAAGCAAGCCACTCTGTTTATTAATAATTCACATTTTAAAAAGCATTGGAAATACATGTTTACATGATAGCCTGTGACAGCTCCATAGAATGTCAACACCCACACGCTCCTGGGAGATGTGTCATCTTAAAAAACCGAAATAAAAGCCACATTTTTACACCACTTGATGGGAGGCGAAGAGAAGGGGAAAAAGACTTAAAAATAATATCGATGAAGGAAACTTATTAAAAAACCCCATAGTCTTTGTTTAGAATCACTGAAGTTAGGACATTCAGTTGAGAGGGGCGTGGGTGGGAATCATTTCAAGTACCATTTGTACTTGTACCTTTTTGGTGCCTGTCCCTGGCTCTCTAATGCGTTCAGCAAGAATTAAACCCTCTGAGTTCCTACCACAGATGGCATCCAAGCCTTCCACTGTCCATGAGTCTTGGAGTCCTAAAGTGCCACCAGATCATGTCCTTTGCAATAGCCACGCTGAGGCACAAGGCAAAATGAACAACAAAACCACTTTGTGTGAGCTCTGTGTTTTGGGATTTTGTCCTTCTGCCATTAGATTTGAGACTGAACCACCAAGAAGCGGACCTTTTAACTGGGAGGCTTCTGAGGCCTCTTCTTTGCTGATTATTCCAATGATTATACACTTATGACATGCAAATTTGCAAAGAAATACATGAAGAAATTACCAAATTCACGGTTGCCACCATTACCAGAACGGATGCATTTTTGATGGCTGAGGAAAATTAAAATGTTCTTTTTCTAACACAGCAAAATTCCCAGTTGTTTTGACTCCAGGACTTATGGGTTTACCCAAAACATAATGTTTTCAGAACATAACAAACACACGAAGAAGAGTGTAATAGCTTCCACAAGGAAACCAGGACAGGCATATCCTTTGTGAGCAGAAACACTCACATTTTGCTCCTCACTGGATAAACAAAACACTCCCACAACAGGCAGAGCAGGGAGTGTGCTTCTTTCCCCAGTGCTGACTTTCATTTTTCAAGACATTACTCCAAATAGCAAAGATAATGGGAACACAGTAGCAATTGCATATCCTTATGGCCGAATTTAGGAGGTTATTACCCAAAACTCTACTTTTTTCCCACACAAACAACCTGAGAAACAGCAAATGGGGCTGTGTCTGTCCTGCCAGCAATCAGAGCCTCAAGAAAACTCTACATCAAAGGCAGTGTAATGCTGTGACACTCACCAAGGCTCTCATGGGCTCTGGGCTTTTCTTTGCAGTGTTTTCTTGGCCCTTGTTGCAGGCATGGGAGCCCCTCTCTCTCTTCACAGCAGAGCTTCTTGTTGATGGAGTGCAAGAGGACTGCAGGGAGGATAATGAAGACTCCAACTGCAGACAAAAACCCAGTGGCCTCAGGAGTAACTAAGAACAGAAAGTCAGAAAGAAAACATCAGCACAACCAGGAAAAACTGCCTAGGGAAAGATGTGGTTTAAGCACAGCTATATCCATGGCTCTGCTTCCCCATCCTCTCCACGGAAAAAATAGGAATTAAATCCAACAAAACTTGGATTTGTGTTTAATGGATACAGCATCCATTTAACACATTGGTCCAGTCTACTAAGGATGTACATCACAGACACTTGGTTCCAATTAAGGTTTTAATTTCTGACAAATGATTAATTCCAACACAGGAAAGACACTAACTAAAACTTCTGTATGAATGCAGAATTCCAGCAGCTCCAAGACAGACACTCTCCATCTGCAGTACAGCAAGGATCCAGCCAGGAAAGGAGTGTTGGCCCTTAAGGCCCCAACCCCTCCTTTGTAATTGATGTATTTTCTTTAAAACAATCAGATTGCACATAATGGTACTCACTAACTTCATTACATTTACCAAGAGCCAGGTTAATGTATAGCCTGTAATCCTCATTCAACTGCTACTTTACCCTTAAGTAAGAAGTATATTACCGTACTACATAATTACCATTATTTTCTGGGGAAGAAAAAAGTCAGCCTCCAGCTCAGGTAATTCAGTTTAGCTCCTCGAGTGTCAGGTCTGGCCACAGGTAATGAGCACAGTGGCTTTGCACGAGCTGATGTCCCAGCCCTGTACATCAACATCCCTGTGTCAAACTGTAAAGAAACAGTCTGATTTCAATTTATCATGTCCTGCCTGTACCACTGGGTCTGCAACAAACCACAGGCGCCAGCAAAAAAGCTTTTAAAGCCATTTCACCTCTCTCACACATATCAAAATGCCAAAACAAGGGACAAACACTACATACATCACTTGATGTGGGTGGCAAGGGCGCACGTGTCAAAAACTTTCAGTGTCATCTGCAAAAAAAATTGGCTTGTTATTCTGGTAATTACTTCACCAGGAAGGGGTGAAGTTCAGCTGCTCCATTCAAGTCAAAGACCCCATAAAAATGAAACATCAGCAGCATCAGTGGCACACCAGGGATGCCTGTGATTACAGAGCTGCAGCTCACAAATGAGATGAGCAGGATGAAAGGATGTAAACAGAGCCAGCCCTGCCTGTGGAACATCCAACTGGGAATTTATAGGACTTGACTCAGCAAAAGACTTGGGCTAGAAGAGCTGCACTGTCCCCAGTTACAGCCCTGATACTGCACTGTATGACTACACAGGGGATTTAAAAACTTGAATTAATACAAGCTAACATGGAAAACATTCTCGACTGGAAACAAAAATCACCAATGCATAGCAGCAGCTCACATGCAAAACAAATGAGTGGTTGGGACTGAACCCAGAGGAACAAGTGTTACACAGACTCTGGAGGTGGCTCTGACCTTCCTCACCCCAGCCTGAGGAAGGAACAGAAATATGCACTGAATCACAGCAGCTTAAATGACAGCAAGGTGAAGTCTACACTTTCGTTCCTCTGTTCTGCCTGGGCACAGACAATTCGCAGAATCACAGAATGGTTTGGGTTGGAAGGGACCTTAAAGACCATCTAGTTTAATCCTCCTGATATGGACAGGGACACCTTCCCCTAGGATGCTCAGAGCCCCACCCAACCTGTCCTTGAGCCTGCCAGCACTGCAATTTGGTGCCATAACTTCCCCAGACAATTTGGCAGGCACATCTCAGACCCATTTTCCCCTCACACCTCAACCCAGGGAGCAGGGCTGGGGATGTGAGAGTGGCTGGGTGAGACATCGACTCTGGCTATTTTCAGCTGCTGAAGTCACCATTAAATGGCTGCTGGAGCCAAGGATAAATCAAAGGAGATGAGTATAAATAAAAGTAGCCATAACCCCAGAATATACATGAAAACCTGGCTGCATCCCACCACTGGCTTGCCCTGTTCTTGAGCATACAATAAGCAGGAAAAAGGATAATTCTCCCCCTTGCATATAAAACACGTGGGATCACCTCATCTCAGCACACAAGAGGATGTGTGCAGCAAGGACACCACTGTTACCATTTATTTTACTTCATAAAATCTCAGTGAGCCCAAGGAGACACCAGGGTTTCCCCTTCTCAGACAGGCGTAAGCAAGCCACCAGTATTTCAAAATGTAAATTATTCAATATATGCTCTGAAACTCTACACAACCCCCAGCTAGAGAAAATCCTCAAAGTGTCCCTTTTCACCAACAGACCCTCAAAGCACCTTGCAAAATCCCAGAAGAAAGACCTGATCTTTGACTAGACAGACATCCTGAAGGAAAGCTTGGAGACAAATGATCACCCGCTATATATTTGCTGTAAAGTAACTCAGACTGGCACAACAGTGTTATTGCCCATCTAATTCTTGTTTCCTGGTCAGATACAAAGGAAAAAGAAAGTAGTAGCTCAGTGATGTAGGACTTGGGAAAACTCTTCCAGCTTCCCCTACTCCTTGGGGCAAAAATACAAAAGGCAGCACCTGCCAGAAATCACCAAAGGTCTGGCATCAGCTTCAAGAAGGAAGTTCTCAAAGCCAAGTACTAAAAACTGTCCACACAGAGGCAGAGTTTTTGGGAGCACAGGCAAGAAGGGACTGCACAGACTCTTCCTTTATGGAAATAACCATCAGACAGCTACCAACAAGGGCTGAGATCCCTCACCTCCCTTCACTGTGGGCACCAGGCAACGCTCCTGGCTCCCCTGAAGATGGTCTGTCCAAATGCAAAGAGGTGACTGGGGCTTCTGCAGCACAAGGCAACACAGCTCATGCACCCTGTCCTGGGGCTTTATGCACAAGTTTCTTCTCTTTCTCAACCACAATATTCGTGCCAGATCCCAGAAGTTTGTGGCACAGCATCTCTGAGGGAGGGCTGAGTTTGCACCTGAGCACTGCCTCACACACACTGCACCTGACTCCAGCTGGAAGCTCAAATCCCTCTGGAAGGGAGGCAAGCTGGCAATTTGCTTCTCCATCATCAAGAGGAAAACAACCTGCACCTGCACACAGTCCTGAGCACACCTACCAGCTCTCCTCCCAGCCCTCAGCTGAAGGGCTCTCCCTGCAGATTTGAAACTCCCAGCTGGGAAATGATTGTAAAACAGATTTGGAGCAGAGCTCTGTTCTGGCTTGTGGTGGCTGTCTGGGCCTGAGAGGTGTTGGGGAGGAAAAGCAGCAGAAATGCACACACCTCCCTCGTGCTGCAGCACTGCTGGAATGTGTCTGTTTTCACACAGGGGAAGTGTCCATCCTTACTCCAGTGGATGACAGACTGTGCCTGGAGCAATGAAATGTGACACAGTAATGCATTCAACTCCTGGTCCAAACCCTGGGAGGTGCTGACTACCATAGGCTGTGGGACGTAAACATTCAGCCAGGATCATCCCTCATTTACCCATTTTTAAGCCAAGAAATTAATGTTGTAGACACCTTGGCACCCAATCCAGCTGGGCTTTGGGCTTGTAGCTGGTTTCACAGCAATTCTGCTACCAGACCTGGCCTCTCCTGATGGACCAGGGCCAGGGGAATGAACACAAGAAGCTCCACAGTAGAATCACTTGGACAGCCAGCAATTAGCAAGACCTTAATCTTTTCTGCTGTGCAAGAGTTAAATTCTGCATAAAATACTATTCCAGACAATAGTTCTTTAATTTCATTTGATACCAAACTTCCTGAAAAAGGAATGTTTACTGGTACTTTTTAATTATGAAAAAAAGAAGAAACCATAAATTGTCTGTTTTGCTGTCTGTGCTAATTACATTTCATTATATATTTGGAGTAAGCTATGATTTTCCTGCTGGTTCCCATGACATTTTTCATTATCAGCCACTAATTGTCTAGCATGCACACTGCATTGTGAACCAAGTGGGCTGGAGCGTGGGCAGAAGTTCTAGAGAAAGCTGCAAGGCAGTACAAGTGTACATTATTATTATTATTATTACTATTATGATGTATTAGAGAGTTTCCACCTACTTGCATATCTACATATCCTCATCCCTATCAGCAGTGGCACAGGAGTCCATCCTTGAGCTTGGCAAGGCTCAGCAGCTACTGAGGGGAAGTAATGTGGGATGGAAGGATGGCACTGCAAGGACAAGCTCCCTGCTGGGTGCAATGGAAACACCAAGCAGCTTTCTCAGTCACTTCCTTTACTCAGTGCCCAAAGCACGTGGGTATCAGGATCTTGTCACTGTGCCCACTCACCAGCTGAGGCCAAGGGTATAAAGGAAAAGCTGTGCCATGTATGGATTCCTAAAGGAATAGGATAACTAATGGGATCTTTCTGAGACAGCGAGACAGAAGAATGAAGGTAAAGGGTTTTCAGAAGCCACGGCTGACACTGTATCCATTATAGCAAAATCTCCAACAAACCCACATCTATGCAAACTCAGAGAGTGCCACAAATGGTGAAGCAACTCCTTGCATGCAGCATTTCACAAACTCAGACTGAGGGAAGCTGTAGGTGCCAATTCTTCACACAGCAAACTGCAAGAACATGACCACTGCTCGTCCTTATCAGCCTTGGACAGGTGGCAATTCTATTCATGTGCACCACACACACAATACACAAACACTTCAGAAATAAATGTGTGTTTTCACAGGATTGCAGCTCTCTCCTGATATCTATTTCAAAGGAGACAAAGCCCGACCCCTTCCAACAGCACAGTGAGGGAACAGTTGTATAACTCCCCCTCTTCTCCTCAAGGTGATCCACAAATACTTTATCAGAAATGCAATCAGACCACATTCGGTGCTGTAGCAGGAGTGAAATTCCCATCCAAGGCAGGAGGACTTGCCCTGCATAGAGGCTCATTTTCACACACTTTATTTTTATATGCTGATTTACAGATAGCAAGAATGAGGAGGCTCTTCAGTCCTTTTATATAAGGAATATGAAGAACTGAAAGGCACTCATGACCTGACTATACCTCCATTTGCTTTGACTGCCAATCTTGTCTGATCAGAGGGTGGAGGAATGTGCCCACTTGCAGCTGATGCTGATGTACCTGTAGGTCATCTTCAAAGATTCAAGCTGCCCTTGTGGCCTCTGGCATGGGCTTGCAATTTCAAAGGTCTCAAAAAAAGTAAAGCAACTTCATTTCCCTCACTTCTACCACCCACAGAGCCACCCAAACACCTTGCAGGCTTCAATGCACTTGTCCCCCCAGCAAGTCTGTGAAGCAGGGAAATACTAACACACCTGCCCCACAAGAACAGGAGCCATGACACAGGCACTACCCAAAAGGGTGGAAGTTAGACCCAAGAGAACAATCAAGAAACATTACATCCATCTACACAGGCATTTCAGTGCTTAGAATTACCTCACATTCCCCCCCAAAGCTGGGGCTACCAAATAGAACATCTGCAGCACCTTTCTAGAGGTGACATCATGGTGACAGTCACGGGACTTCAGGCATCTCTCCTCAGTCACACTTGATCACACAAAAGCCCCAGGATGGGCATTTTTTCCCCCAAAAGCCCAATTCTCTTAGGGATGCAATCCAGTAGAGGTGCTTGGCACCTTCTGGCCATGCTGAGTTGAAGGGAAGGCACATCAGGCACAACAGCAAACACTGAGGCAGTGTCATTTAGCAAGTGCAGTCACCTCAGAAACTGAGGGCCTGAGATAAATTCTCCCTTAAACCCACATTTTCCTTTTCCCAGTAGCAGGTGCAAGGTGCAGGACTAGAGGAGGGCAGCCTCTGCCCTTCAGGCTCAGCTTGGCTCTCTGTGCAGCCTGTACTGGGGCCAGCAGCAGTAGCAGATTTGATTTTCCTCAGCCTGCTCATAAAAGCCAGACTCAGACCCGAATTCTCAGGATGCAGTCTGGATTTCACTTAGAACCTGCTATAGATAAATGACCAAGACATAAACACTGGGAGGGCAAACCTCAAAGCAGCCCAGCAGCCAACCTGTGAGAGCCACAGGCCCAATTTCTAAAAGGCTTTCCCTGAGGCCAGATTTTCCACCTCACAAAGGCTGCTCTGTGTTTTGCTGTGTGTGACCCTGTGGCAGCACTCTTTTCCCAGCAGCAAAAATCCCATCCTGGCCTTGAGCAGTGCTCTTGATGACATTTGTAACTGAGCACACACGGTGCTGTGAAATATTCTGCCTTCAACAAAAGGCATTTTTCAGCTAGAAAAGACAAAGTATTAGTTTTGCTGGACATGTTTCAAACGGGTGTGGAGCACTAGTTCAAGTTCACAGCAAGTACACAGCCTCTGCAAACAATGACACCTGAAGTTCTGCATCCAGATGAGTCCTGGCCCTCTCCCCATCCCTTTATCTGTAAGCAAACACACCACAAATGGAACAAGGGAACAGAAATGTGTCCTGATGGACAGGGAGAATTCACACTCTCTGGTGGAAGTCACTCCCAAGGGTGATCCAGAGGTTCATCATCAGTTTTAGTAAAATAAAAATGGCTCCAGCACAGAAACCAAAATTCGTTGAAGTCAACAGGGCCAGGGAGACTGAGAATCTGAGCAGCACAGAACCTGAATTGTCATTAATGACGTGAAAGCTGCTCCCCTCCATGTCAGGGCTGGACAGATTTGATGGGGACAGCACGAGGAACGTAGCACCCATCCAGGCCTTGGTCCTCCTGGCCCCAGGTCCCTGCCAGGATTGTTCCCAGAGCTGAGGTCATCAAAGTGAAACCTGCAGCCTCACAATTGTTCATCTCAGTTCTTCTCCAGAGCAGTGAAGAAAAATTAGAGCCAGGTAGAAGATGACTTTCCCAGCCCTCAATCTATGAGGTACCCTCACACTCAAGAGTTTGCTCTGCCATTTCTTCTCCATCTCAATATTCACTCCAATCTCTGAGCTATGCCAAAATTCTCAGTTTTGCACTCTGAACTATTTTCCATTATAAAACCAGCTATCACCCAAAGCAGTGAGCTACCTCAGAGGTCAAAGCTTTCACCTAAGATATAGGAAAGCAAGAAAATGGCTGTAGTGATAATGAGAAATACAACTTGAATTAGAGCAAATGAAAGAATCTAGTCCCTAAAAGCCAATCTCCTGCTGCTTAGGGCCCTCATGTTAGAGATGAGAGCTGTACTCAAATGCAAATAAATCCAAACAGGACAGAGATCCTGAACTTGCCCCTTCCCAGATATCCTTTGACTTTCCAACCTCTGGGAAAACTACCACAGTAGCAAGGGACAGCTGTTTGTTTCTCACAGACTGTTCAGAGAGGAATTCCATCCTGAAAGAGGACACAGCTTGGGTTTAGGACAGTTTTGTCAAGGTTATGCATTTCTTCCAAAAATTTATAGTTTAAACAGAATTCAATTGTCCAACAAAACCACATTTTCTCAGAAGGTTCTCAGCCTGCTCTCTGTAGTAGCTTTGTCTTTGATCGTGTCCCAGGTTTGTTTTCAGTCACAACACAGAGATCATAATCTGATACCTTTTGTCATAGCTGACACCAACACTGCTTTACTGGTAGAAAGGGAAGACTAGGGCTGTCAGTCTGCCACCTTTCTTGAACACTGAAGTCACGCTTTTTTTTTTTTTTTCTTTTCTTAAAGACAACTTCTTTGTTGCCATGGTATCACTAATGCAGTATTTTGAGACGGGGAAAGAAGATAACTGTGCAGCATCACAGTGACACATCTATCAGCTGCCATCCTCTCAAAAGGGATAAATAAATAAGGATGCCAATGCAGACTTTTTAGAGGCTCCTCCACCCTTTAAAATTTTTCCCTCTCACATACAAGTCACTGTCTATAAAGTCCATGCCTCGGTTTTATGATAGAGAAGGTCAGAATTTCTCTCACAGCAAGCAGTGTGTGGGGTTATTTTTCAATTCCTTCTCTTCTCCCTGTGCTACATGACACCAGCTGTGGTGCACACTCACAAGAGAACAGCACCTGCATGTTCAGAAAATGCCAGCCTGGCTCCCCATGTTAAACCATGCAGTGACTCTTTGCAAGTCTTGCTTGTACAGTGATTTCTCCCTGAGCTAACAGGGTATCCACTGCTCAGAACAGCTCACATTCACCCCAAGAGTGAGAAACAAAAAGGGGTGTTCTGGTGGTGTCTCCCATGTAACCACCTTCAGCTCCCTGTGATCCTGCTGTCCCTGTAGCCTTGGAGTCTTTCCTACCACTGCCAGAATTACTTTAAAACAGAAACCTTTACCAACTTAGCAAATCAAGGCCTGGCACTCAGCACAGTGGCATTCCCCTCCTTGTCCTGTGAGAACACTGAATCAGGTTCCCTTCCAAAATTTCAGAGGTGGCTGTGCCCACCACTGGCACAATTCTGCAGTGTCAGTAAATGCAGGGAACAGTGACAGTGAGAGATGCTCCTGTCCCCATGCACTCCCTGCCGTGGGGTCCAGATCAATTAATGAATTTCAGCACATGCCACAGCCACGCTGGTGACATGATGAGATTTTCATCTCCCAGGTGATACAAAAGCAGGAATAATGCCATGAAATGGAAACTTTTATAAAGCTGAATCTACCAGGGCTTCTGTAAAAGAGAAGGGAGCAGAGAGCAACAAGCAAAGCAGTGACAAAAGGTCAAACTGAAAGGACCTCTGATATGAGTCAAGAATTAAACAGTGAGCACAGAGTCCTCTAGAGAATAAAAATAAGTATTTTACATTTGGGAGAGAGAGGAAATGTGAGAACAGAGGGGAGAAAGGAGGATCTCAGTTGCTGTTTCACTTATTTGGGGGGGATAAAAAAGAATAAGTTGTCTCCACTCAGAACTGAAGTGCTCTCACCTCTTCAAAGAGGAATCGAATTGGGATCCTTATGCTCTCATGTACTTATTTTTCTCATCCACAAAACCTCGCTCCTAGTTTCACCAGTTTGACTCAAGGCACAATGACTCATCACAGCAAAAGGCTGGACAGCAGCTTTGGGGTTTTTTTTTAAAGACCTAAATAAACCCTACTCCATCAATTGACCAAGGACAACGCCACAGCAAACCTCTCACCGAAGGCTGTGTGTTGCCTTGGCAACCTGTCTGATCTCCATTGCTCCAGGGACTGGAAATGTGCTGCCAACAGGAGATTTCAGCTAATCAAACCAAATCTCTTAATACTGAGACCATTTCCCATCTGTGGAGGGCAGGCCATGTGCCAATGGAAAGCAGGGCACCCTCTGAGCACAGCCCTGGCTCCTCCTTGACCCGTCATTTGTTGGATCCTTGTGGGCCACAGATGTCTCCTGGAGGGTACCAAAGGAGGAGAAGGGTGGCAAAGGACCACAGCCTCCTACCTGCACTCAGCACATCCTGGCAGGATGCAGGACCCTCACAATATCCATGCCTCAATCCCTGACCTTTGGGATTAAAATAAAGTTTCCAATATTGGCGTCACACACTCTCCTGGTGCTACTTGTTTTGAGCCTTCTGAAGCTGCTCCATCCCTTTTTCAGCTTCATCCGGGCACCAGCAGTGGCAAACTGCTGACCAAAAAGAGAAAGTGGGGCAAGCATGTACCTCTCAACCTTCCTGGATCAGGGACTGCTGTCAAACTGCAGCACAGAACACCTGCTTTCCTCTAAAACTTCCAATTGGTGGTGCTAAAAGGGCAGCTTTGGTGGCTAATCTTGCCTTGAAAGCCCGACCAGCCACTGATTTTTATTTTTTATCTCCAAAGGAGTAGCCAGACCAACCTTTACAAAGTTCCACTAAAGGTTTCTGACCCCTGCATTTAAGCCCAGCCACAATTCCAGACAACCAGTCTGGCATTTAGCAAACCAAGGGGCCACAAAAAGAGGCACGAGCAGCAGCAGGGAGAGAAGAGTGTTCTACAGTCATGGTGCTTCTGCTGGCACCAGAAATTCTGTGTGGTGGTGATGAGGTTCACGTGGATGAGAAACCACCAGTTTGCATCTACCAACCACCACAGCTACATCACCAAAGATGGCCCTGACTGTGACCTCTCTGTGAAATTGCCAAAGGAAATTGGGGTGTTTGAGCAGCAGACTCAGCTTTGACATTCAGGTTCTACTTTCCTTCCTGGATTATTCTTTACAGCATCTCAGAGGACACTGATCCACAACTCTCCGAACCCAAAAGCCACAGGTCCTACACTGAGTTTCATTCCACCAGGTTGTTTGGTGCCAGATTAACTTCTGGCATTGCCACAATTGGCATGAGGGATCCTCAGATGGCTTTTGAGCTGCTACAGAGGATGTCTACACAGGAGAAACTGCCCCAGCACAGCTTCCTGGGATCTGGGTGAGCCACCAGCCTCAGGCTGCAGCTCTTGAGGAACAGGATGGAGGAATTGTTGGCATTTAACAGGGAAGCCTGAAGCAGGAGGCTGCTGCTCATAAAGCAGGGTGTGGTTTCAAAGACAGAGAGTATTGTGGAAGATTTCTGGGCCTCTGGTATCGACCAAGTGACCCACACCCTGAGAAAATATGTTCTACCAATAACAAAAGCCATTGAAACAAATGCTCGTGGGGGAAAAAAAATGTCAGCAGTTTCTAGAATCATGTATTTAATCAAGTGAGGAGCTGAGCAATTACTGCCACCTTCTACCATGGCCCTGGGAATATTTCTCTCTCCACAAAGGTATAAACCAGGTGTATATATATATATATATATATATAACCAGGTACTAGGGCTGCACGGAGACAGGAAGGAACTGAAGTCATTGCTCAGCTAACCCAGGGCTCTGTGACAAAGGAGAGGCAATGAAGTCCTGCAGGCGTGAGGAAGACGGAAGCAGAGCTCATTTTAAATGGCCAGGAGAACAGCTCACTCCCTGTGTGTGCCTTCCCAGTTTATTCTTTCCAACACCATTCCTTCGTCTAGTCCAGGCACTCCTCAGTCTTCTTTAACCTAAGTTCAGCCACAGACTGAAAAGTTAAGCCAAACTGAATCAAAGATGAGCCCTGGTACTTATGCCCAAAATATCTGTCTCTAAAGGCCATGGAAAATCAAAAGAAGAGTGGTCACTGATTTAATGGGAAGCAGGAATGATCTCAGAGGAAATAATTGTTCATGCTACAAGTGTCTCTCCATAATTGCCTTGTGAAAACGACATGCAGGGCAGGACCCCAGCACCACAAAACCTGGGAGAAGGGACTGCTCCAGATGGAAGGGCCTGCTCCAGATGCAAGCAGACATTCAGAGGATTCATTTGCATTAACAGGTTTCAAAGCATCTACCAGAGTTTCTTTCAAGCAAAAGCTGTGACATCAGACTGTTCTCAGGGGTAAATGCAGAGCTGTGCCACTTCAGAGCCAGAGGAAGGGAAGGGGGGAGGCAGACAGAGGTGGCTGTTGGCCAGAGCAGATGCAATGGAGATGGACTAAAATAATTCTGTGCACTTCAAGGGTTTCTGCAGCACTGATGCTCCAGCCCAGCCCACGTGAGCAAACATCCACACACACACTCTGCAAAACACTTGACATAAAGGACCACAGAATAAAGTGCAGCCTGTTCCTGGGATGTTTTCAGGCACACTGAGCCAAGTCATGGAATCTATTTACTATTTTATTTGGATCCCTTCAGCTGTTTTCTCCCACAGCCATCACGCTACATTAAATGCCTTTTTTTCTTTGAATCCATCTCAGTCACAAACTCCTGCAAGCACCCATGGCTTCTCTTGCACAGTCATGAGATGTGCCCTCTGCTTAACAGGAATTCAAATAATTTGCACTTTTGTTACTCATTATGGATCTAGAATTATGGTCTACTACTGCCTGACAATAAAATCTGGAATGACAGCAGGAAGCAGAACAATGCCAGAGTAGAAAGCAGAAGAAATGAAGTGGGGGTAGCATAGGATTTTCTTTTCAAACTGTAATTGCCACCCAAGTAACAAACTAGGAGTGCTGTCTTCTCACCAAGAAATAGCCCCAAAGCATTCCAAACATGAGACTTACCTAATCACACTTACATAAAGCAGCAAAAATGAGTCAAAGCAGGAAATGGAATTTCCCAAGACAGCTTTGAAATGTGTTATTTATGAGAAAAGTGTCCTTCCTGGAACAGTCTGCTAAATCCTTAGAATCTGTAGTACTCACACAAGCTGGGCAAAGCTGAAGAGAGGCTGAGTTTGAGAAACAGGAGTGGTGCTGGTGTTCTTGCCCTTTTCTCTGCATGTGCTTGTTGATTTAACATCCCAAGGAAGAAGGAACGCTGCTGGTTGGTAAACATGTGACAGCCACCAAAGGAATGCAAGCCAGGGGAACGAGATAAAGCAGCCTATGCCACTCATGAAAGGGGTTATTTAAATATTACTGCCTCACCTTCCCTTCTGCTCTCACCTTACAAGTGCTAGGTATTTAGTCAAATAATTGTCTTGCTGACAAATTTGCCTGAAACCAAATGTCATTTATGTATCAGGAAATTGGAAATTGTAAGTGATTTCCTCTCCGGTACAGAGATATCATTTATTGCTTGGCTTAAATTCACAATCTGGTAATAAGAATTTTGGATCCACTTTAGGAGAGTGCCATTTCCATCCTGGATTCCCACAGATTTGCAGTAAAAGGGTAAAATAAGGATCATTCAGTCTAAAACAAAGGGAGCCCCTTGCACTTGCCATGCCCAGCCAGCCATTAATTCCCTGAGCTCTGCTCAGCCTGGGGCCAGACTCTGCTCCATCTCTAAGGGGACCCCAGGCTGGAAGGGCAGAGCTGTGCCAGCAGCTCTGTGCTTCCCAGTGGGTTTTTGCACAGAGGTAAAAGCTGTTCTTAGAGCAAAAGGTGTAAGTACAGCACTGACCCCAGTGCATCCCATGTTAACCTTAATTTTAAGGAAGGCTCTGTGTAAGCCTCACTTACCATGAGGGCACATTCTCTCTTCACTCTCCACACAACTGCTACTTTGAATGTGCATTTTGGATGTAGTTTTGAATCCCAGTATGGGAAGGGTCATTTTTCCCCAACATTCAGGGCAAATCCTTCCTCAGTCTCTACCTGCTAAAGGTCTCTCTGTAGTGAAACTGAAGCTCTTCCCAACAATTCATTTATGGGTGCAAAAAAATCGTTTCCAGCTTCTAGAATACCTGGTGTTCCTCAAAAACAGCATGGTACAGCTGTAAAATAAAACAGCACATCTGAACCCAGCTCCTCACAATGCTCAAAACCTGAAAGAGGGTGAGGAAATTGGACAGAAAATGGGGAGGAAGGAAGGCGGTGCACAGACCTGGCTGCTCACAGCCAAAAGGGCTTCTGGCCCCACTGCCTGCAGCAATTTGTAAGCTGGGTCTAATCTGCTCTCAGCAGTGTCTTGCCTCTCTAAGGCAAACTGCTCCCTGAGGCAATTTCCTGCAGGTGTTCCTAATGCAACTCTTTTTTCCAGAAAAAAAAAAATAAAAGAAAAAAAGAAAAGGTGTTCTGATGATCTCGTTCATAAAAGCTGCTGCCTGGCAGATCCCCCAAGAGCAGTCCAGACTGGCATCTTCAAAATAAAAGCTACTTCCATCCATCCATCATCCAGGAGGCTTCTGCTAAGGGGAAATTTCCCTTCTAATTTCGAATGAAGATTTGCAGAGCCAGGCTGCCAGGAAGGGGCTGGGGCAGTTGGGCACATGGGTCTGTGGGTGCCTCATTCCCTGTATTTCCAAAGATGCAGGATTGAAAATAAATGTCCAAGCAGCAGCTCCAGATGGGAGGCTGTGAAATGAGTTGCCAAAGAGAAAATAAGGTCTCACACTCAATAAGGTTTACCAAAGTTTGCTGTTGCACCACAGGAGTTGCTTACTCCAAACTTTTTCCCAATGATTGTTCTGTTATTCCCTAACATTTGAGCTCTTCACTTTGTAACTTTCTCTGTAACCTCTAACATGTTTTCTGTGGAAATAGGATGCTTTATTCACTTTTATTCTAATTTCTCCAGGATTCATCAGGACTGTCACGTTCATGGAAGGAAATGGGAGGCTGTACAAGTCTCCCACTCTGATTCCCATGGGCTCAGCTGCCTTCCTTTATATCCCACATTAAGTTCTTACTCTACTTTAATCTTGAAACCTTCATTTACAAAGTTACAATGGGGGAGAAATGTGATCCAGAGATAATAGCACAATTGTGTTAAGAGAACAAACTCTCATCCTTGTCAACTCAACAATGCCCTTTCTGTGGTTGCTTTTTCCAGAACTGTTGTGCTGGAAGAGCCGGAGCACAATTGGCAGGAATTCAGATGCATTTTCAGATGTAGTCAATTTTTATTTTTATTTGTCAACCACCAGCTAAACTGTAGATATATTCCTTTTATGTCCCACTAAATGTCAAGCTGGTATTTTTAAAACCCAGACAACTTATTCACATAAACCTTTCCACCATTATTCTAAAGATCAAGCATCCTTTCACCTGGGAGCCACTGGAATGGCTGTTCCCCCAGCAACAGGACGTGCTTCCAGCTTGGCCAAGCAGTGAGATCCCTTTCAGACAACTCCTGCCCTGGGCCTGGATGAGAGATCAACCCCGACATGGCCCAGTCATACCAAAAAAGAGAGGCTTCATGCTGGAGTGGCTGATTTAATTCCCTCACAGAGCAGCAGCCATGGGATCCCTGCCACCTTCCTGATATTTAGCAGGCACCACTCTCACTGTAGTTCTTTACAAAACAATTATGGCTGCAGCATTTGCTGGAGGTAAACTTGGCTGAACAAAGCATGAATGTGCAGGGGATGGCAATAAAACTGCACACAAGCAGCAGCAACTCACACTCACGCTTTGTTCAGTACATTAAGCCTTTCTCAACATCCTCTAGACTTGCAAAAAACAAACACACCTCCCAGTGCTTGAACTTAAAGTCCAATTATTCTCCCTTCTCTGCCCCAAGTCTTATCCAAAAGAAATAAAAGACTGAAGAGCAAAGTGTATGAAAAAGAGTAAAGTCTCTGAGTCAAGAGCCCCAAAACTAGAAAAGCTCATGAAACAGAGCTCAAGGCAGTGAACTCCTCTTGCCAAAGCAAGAATATCTGAGTGAAACATCTCTGGCACATATTGCTGAGGTCAGACAGTGTCTCCCAGTACTCCACTCCTCTGGGCCAACTGGAAGGAATGTGCCTGTGCTAGATAGGCGTGAAGGCAGAAATATTTGCACAACACATCTCTGCCCAAGTCATATTCACCTGCTGTCTGCTGACAGGTACTGATGACAAGGTCCTGAACTCCAGAGGAGGAAGAAACTGTCTCAGCAGAAGCAGTGATTCAACTCAACACGTGTCTGCACACCACAGCACTTCCTCACTAAAATTTCTATGAAACAGCACAGACCAAGTGCCTGAAACCACACTGGAAAACCAACTGAAGTGAGGCTGTGAGCCATTAGCCACAAACAAAAGGGAAAGCTTCACCCAGAGTCCAAAATATCAACAAAACCCACGTGGCCACTAAGCCTGTAGTAGAGAAATCTGACCTGGCTTGCTGAAGTGTGCAAACCAAGAAGTTGTAGATTATCAAGCAGTAATTTGATCAAACCATTTCCCTGTGGCTATTCCAGTATGACCAGGCAGGCACAATCCTGTGTTCCTGCACACTTCACAAATGGATTTTTGGATCCGCTCACCCCAAGCTTGGACTCTGGGGCTCATTTATTCCAAACAGTTTCCCTGTAATTTAACAGCCTCTGAAGGGGATCTGAGAGGTCCAGTTCACAGAAATTTGCAGGAGTTTCAAGGGAACCCTGCATTTATTCTGCTGGTAGGAAGAAGGGAAGTCTGGAGCAGCACTCAGTTTAGTGGGATGCCCAGGAATTACCACTGAGCAGGCAAATCAACCCCTAAAATCAAAGCAAGCAGACAGGCCAGCTCAAACTCCGTGTGAGGTGGATTTCTAAAGAAAAGTCTATGTACAAAAGAAAGGTGGTTCAAGTCTACTGAGAGACCTGAAAATCAGTGGCAAGGATTTTGACTTTCTAATTAAAGAGGGGTGATTTTTTCTAACATATAAAATAAAAATCCAGCATTGAAAAAGGTTATTGACAGAAATGCAACCAAAACCTTTACAGTTGCAAAGGAGATGAAGGAAGGCTGGAATTCCCCAGAAAAATAGCAGGTTTTGATCAGAAATCAAGAAAGAAATGATCAGTGTTCTTCATCTTGCAACTGAGTCCACAAACTACTCTGTCAACCTCAAACTAAATAAAAACCTTGTGGGTTTTAGGAGGCCAGCTTGCAAGCAAGACTATGGGCAAGAGCAGACTTAAATCTCCAAAAATGCAGGCAGAGTCACAGGCAATGGCTGTGTCCAGGGAAGGAACCTAAACAGGAGCACAAATACTGAGTCAGCACATGGGCTAAGGCAAGGTGGCTGGACAGATGTGGCAAACAGACCTGGAATTCAGGCAGAAGCCACCACTCCACCACGGGAAGTGATATGAGAGGCAGAGAGGGAAATACCCATTTTACAGCTCTCTTGACAGAGATGAGGGATTCAGAACCAAATACCCCAGGAAGAAAAAAGAGAGGAACCAGCGAACAGCAACATTGCACTGACTGGGAGCAGTACCAAATAAGAGGAAAATGCCTCCAGAGTGACTTTAGCTGATTAGAACCCTTGCCATGTACAAACACTGCAGCCTAATCCCAGCCACACTGATAAGCAGCAGTATCAGACTGGAGGAGAAGGAGCAGCTGCTCAACACACACAGTGAAACCATTTGGAGATGCATGAGCAAGCACAGGCAGCCAAGAAGGAGCTCAAAGTACCAGGAATGTTATTGTAAAACCTTGACATGGCACAAGCACTGTCATCTGTCCACATGAGTGGCAGCCAGGGATCTGCCTGGAGCACACCCTGGAGTACTGGGAAAGGAGGATGCCAGCCCAGCCCAGCTCCAACCTGCTCTGAAACAACACAGGAAGAGGGCAGGGAAATAAACACCTTAACAATGGGTTTTAGAAGAATGATCTTCAAAAACTTCCAGGACCTCTGAAAAGAAACTCAGATGCATTGGGGAATGCTCATGCTCCAGAAAACACAGGGAGTCCTCACTTTAAACAGATCAACTATGCTTCCAGAACTGGTGTAACTCCTCTTATATTGAGCTGGTATAATATAATTATCTAACAGCATTGTAAGGAAAATAAATCAGTGAAAAGATAACCACGAGACTAAAAGTGCAGGAAAATGTACAGAGGGGATTCACCGCTGGTTGCATGGGTAGTTCAGTTCAGGATTTGACAGGAGGGCAAAAAGGTTCTGTTTTCAGTGTTAGCAACATGCTTTAGGTCATTGAAGTGAGAAAAAGGCAAAGTCTTTTAGAGAAAGCCAAGCAAAGCAGGCAGCTTCAACAATACAGCACCAAGGATAATAAACAACAAACGCAGAAGAGGTGAATGTGTCTGGGCTCCACATATCAACCAATATGGAAGCAATGGAAAAAATCAGCAGATAATCTCCAAGGTGGTGAGAAAAGAAACTAAAAGAAAGTTGGTGGACATTAAGAGACAGCCTACATTGCCCACAGCAATTTAGTTTATTTGTGTTAACTCTGGTAAGTAAAAGATTTGAACATTTGTTACAAGAAAGGGAACAGATGTGATTTTCTGGAGCATCAGAAAAACTCAGCATCAACCAAACAAGAAAAGTAGTTTGCTTACCCCCTTCCTGCAGAAAAATGAAGTCAGAATGGGACTCAAAGGACCAACAGGGAGCTCATGAATAGGCCTGGCTGGAGAAAAAGAAAAAAAAAAATCACCCCTCATGTCATTCTTGATGAGGATGTCAGCAGTGACTTTGCTGCTCTTGGGACAGTGCCACAACCTCCAACTGCATCCCTGCACTGCCCTTTGCTTCCACCCCAGCACAGAATGCACTGACTTAAAAGAGTTTGGCTATGCAGGAGGAGTAAGTGTTTGCAGGTGTTTATTCTGCTTTAATTTTATCTCATTTCAGCGTGCATCTTCAATTTAAAGCTGTTAATAGATGTCAGTCAACATCACTGCATGGCTGTTAACTACTGCAGCCTGGCAAATGAGAACCTCAACTCAAAAATCAGGTTCTGCATTTCAGCAGTGTCAAACTTCAGAAGTTATCTAGATCAAAATTAAGAGCTTTGAAAATTAAGTACTTTTTAACACTAAAAAATAAGTTTAAACTCAATTGTTTAGCCAATCAGTTTTCAAGGTATTTAAATCCAAGGAAACATGACAGATTCCAGCTACATTTTAATACTATGGTCAAACTACTGAGTGTAATTAGTTAAAGCAGCTACAGAACTTAGTTTTTAAAGTACCACTTAAGGTAGCTAAGGAAAGGAATTTTTATTATGTTTCAGAGCTTATAATAATTGAAGTTTACAGTAAATCCACAGAGTTCAATACAATTATCTGGCTGTAAATCTCAGAGCATAAAACTGGTTTGCAGAGTAGCATGTAAGTGATTCCCAGACTCTCTGCAAGGTGCCAGCCATGGAGAGAGCTGATTAGTCAGCCTTTGATTAATTGCCTGTTATATTAGAGCCAGGGTCAATCTACTCAATTAGGTGAAGGTCTGGTGGAGATCAGAGATGTAAATCAAAACCTGCAGCAAAGGCTTCAGCACAAGAGGAGAAGGTTCCAGCAGCTTTTCTTCCCTGCAAAGATCTGTGTCCCCCAGGCAGTGGCTCTCCAACCACAGCTGTGGGTCACAGAATCCCACACTGGTCTGGGTTTGTAGGGACATTCAAGATCATCCCATTCCAATTAAAGATCCCATCCCAACCCCATCCATGGGCAGAGATACCTTCCTCTAGACCAGGCTGCATGAAGATCCACTCAGCCTTTAACACTTCCAGGGATGGGGCATCCACAGCTTCTCTGGACAACTTGTGCCAGGGCCTCACCACCCTCACAGGCAAGAATTTCTTCCCAGCCTCTAATCTAAACCTTCCTTCTCTCAGTTCTTGAAGTAATTTTTCCCTTGTCCTGTCACTACATCCAAGGCTGCAACCCCCTTGGTGCCACCTCCAAAAGGGCAAGGGATAGGAGGGACTCAGATAAGGGGGCCACAGCAAGAACAGGCTCAGTGGAAGACAAAACCCAGTGGGAAGCTGTAAATCCCTGAATATGAGAAGCAGGAGAACGTCAGGGGAAATGGTGCAGTGTGTCCAAAAAAATCCAGATTAAGATTAGTTTAAAACCCACCAGATTGTGACACTGTCCACAGGGTGACTGGGTACGGAGACAGAAATAAGGAATGATTTGAAACTATAGTTATACCACAGAGGCTGGGAAACTGTCTTGACAGGGTGCTGAAAACACATTCAGACATTATAAATAACTAGTTAAAAACCTATAATAGAAGAGCAACTCATCCCCAGAAACACATGAGAATGGTTATCCTTCAACACCCTATAGAAGAAACAAGAAGCCCACAGAAATCTAAGCAATAAACTTGGATTTCAAAAAGGAGAACCACATAATTTCAGTGTAATACTATGAAGAAATAGCTGGAAAGGCAGAAATACTTCAGGAGGAACTATAGGAAAGGATCAGGATACTTATTAATTCAAAATATTTTAAAAGGACCAAAAAAATCAATTTGCTGATTGGGATTGAATGGTAACTTAAGGCAATTACTGGTAGTAAAGCCAAAAATGGGAATAAAACTATCCTTCAGAATGTGAACATCATGTTCAGAGGAGGACAAGAAAAACAGATGGTGAACTTCTGTCAAGTTCAATGTGGACTCATAGGAGGGCAGGCCAAAAAACAACTGTGGTCAGCAAATTTCTAATGGCATAAAAATTTAATTACAGCTCCTTTTCAAGTGTTGCAGAAATAGGACTCCTTTCTGAGAGCTGCTGGGGTCACCAATGATGAAGGTGTACAAGGAACACTCACAATGATAAGCCTGGAGTAAAAAAGCCAAATTTTGCACCAGTGCTACCTGCAGAGAAGCTGAAGGATGTAATTCAGGACTATTTTCACCCAGAAAAGGGATCTTGCCCAAATAGTTCCTTGAAAACAACTCAGTATTCAGGAACAAGGCAAATAAAGAAACAATGTGAAAAACAGAAAGACCACAAAAAACATTTGTCATCACGAATTCATAGTGCTCCCCTTTCTTCACTAGAGTTTAGGAGTCTTAAAAGACTTCTTAAAAGACTTAATAGACACACCGCATAATAGCACCACACTGATCCAGGCAACTTGGGTAATGAGGGGTCTGCAAGGGCTTCTGCACAAGGAAAAAACTTAATTTTGTCAAATAAAGAGGTAATTATGGGATCAGAGCAGATGGAGGGGTAATAAAACGGGGGTAATAAGTGTTATGGAGGTGGCAAATAAGGATTGAATTGTAACGACACCTTTCTAGAGGGCACACAACAAAGTGAGCAGGTATTAGGTACAAATCACAAGGAACAGAAATAATAGCACAGGACTATAGAACTCACTGCTGTAGGTTTTGCATTAGGCCTGGAAGCATTAGTATTTCAAAAACCAAACAGATAAATGGGTTCATCACAGGCCATCGAACACAACCTCTGGGTTAGAAAGTCCCCATGCTGCTGATTGGCAGAAAATGGGAACTCAAAGCCAGACTCTACTCTTAAATATTCTCCCCGGGTACTTGCTACCAGCCAGCATCAGGGACCTTTGCTTTGACACAGCACAACCACTCTCCTGGCACTGCACCACAGATTGCTTTCTTGTTCAACTTCTAAAATTATTTTTAAATTTAAAAATAATCTGAACCCGTAAGATTGCAAGCTGTTAACAAACTATGGAAAATGAACCTCTTGGTTTACTTTCACTCAGTAAATCAAAGAAAATAACTTTCTTCAGGAGCTTTACATGTTAAATAAACCTTTCTGATCATGTGCTTAGGTTCAGGGGCAGCAGTCCCAGAAGGGATAGCATCTGAAAGCTAATTCCCACTGCTAATCACCCAGCAATTAACACCCAACTGGTGTGCTGTGCACACAGCAGTCAGCACCAGCCCCCTGGTCCTGCAACTCAGCTGTACAAGATTATCACAGATACTGCACAGTCCCAGATCACCCCTAACCCAGGGTGAGGCTTAATCTGGAACGCTGTCTTCATCCATGCTGGTTTTCCTGAGGTGCTCTCAGCTTGGGCCGAGCAGCACAGGGACAGTCACCTCTCTGGGAATGGATCCTCTGCCAGGAGAGCAGAGCCAGCTCTGGGCTCCTCAGAGCAGGGCACACAAGGAGCTCCTGGGCTGGTTCAAGCAGATTAAGGGACTGGAGCTTCTCTCTAATGAGGAATGGCTGAGGGAGCTGGGTCTGTTCAGCCTCAAGAAGAGATGATGGAGAGGGGAACCTTATTATTTATTCAAATATCTTTAGGGTGGGGATCAAGAGCACAGGCTGGGCTCTTCTCAGTGCAGAGCAACAGGACAAGAGGCAACAGGCAGAAACTGATGCACTGCAGTTCCAGCTGAACATGAGGAAGAACTTCTGTCCTGTGCAGTGACCAAGCACCAGAACAGGCTGCCCAGAGAGGGTGTGGGGTGTCCTTCACTGGAGATGTTCCAGAACCATCTGGATACAACCCTGTGCTGTGTGCTCTGGGGTGACCCTGCTGGAGCAGGAAGGTGGGACCAGATGATCCACTGAGGTCCCTTCCAAGCTGACCTATTCTGTGCTTCCATCTACCAGGACAGCAGAGTCCTCTCCTCCAGCCTGGAGTCTCCTCCATCCAAGGATAAACACTTAGAGAGGTTGTTCTCCTGGCCAGGTAATTTTGCTCCAGCACTGGCAAAACAATGTCCTTCTTTCAGCCCCACCATGTGCATGGAAGCAGTGGGACACTCAGGAGACACAGAGAGCTCCATGGATGGGCTTTGCTGCCTGATGGAGAGGCCTGGCTCTCCACTGGCTGCTACTTGCCCTGATGGGCATGGAAAGCACAGATCCTTAGTCCATCTCCAATGATCCTTGTGGATCTCTTGCAACTCGTGTCATTCTATGATTCTATCTGAAGCAGAAACCAGCCCAAGAATAGCCATTATATTTGGGGGGAAGGGAGATGAAAAACATCTGATTACTTTTGGAATGAGAAACACTCAACTTGGAGAGAAAGTCTTCATGTCAGCCTAAATTCCCTTCACCTTTCTGGCACAAGTAGGGAAACACAGCCAAACAGGGAGAAAAAGAGATGGGGAGAGGGAATGGGAATGGGAGGAGAAAAGGTGAGAAGGTAAACTAGAAAAGGAAAAAGCAATTGGCAATGTATTCCCCCTCAACTGGATGACAACAATTCAGCTTCCAACTTTTAAATGAGAATTTCTCCCAGAAAAAATGACAGTAGTTTTTATTTATCTTTTTCTTTGATGCTGCCAAGCTTGGCTGCCAGCAAAATAAGTTTTGAATAAAAATGTTTTGACCAGCTTTGCCTGAAACACTCAATTAGTGGTGAAGGGCAGAGCAGGAATTGGGGGGGAAGGAAAAGAGGCCAGCAGCTGGGCAGCAAACAAAGCCAGGCTGACAGAGATGCTGGCAGCTCTCCAGCCACCAGGCACCTGACAAATCTGTGTTCAAGCTAAAAAATCCTGCCCTTTACCTCAAGCAAGGCTCATCCTTTGAAGGATGTCCTGTACCATCTTCTCCAGGGATCTCCTCCAGGGTGCCAAGGTCCCTCAGACCCTGCTGGGTGCCCCAGTGAGGTCTGCAGGGGCCTGGATTTAGCAACAGGGATGGACAGCACTGAAAATAAATCAGGAGGCTCCTTGGGAACCAGTCATCACAGTGACAGTCACCAGGCTGGCTTAATATGACTCCAACCACGCTTCACACACTCAAGTAACAGCTCAGATTTAGCAGTAGGTCAGTCTCTTTTCAGTCCTCAGATTCACCCTCTTCCTTTTTCTCATTCTCTCTTCTATGATATAGTACATCTCTCAGGAATCTCTAACTCAATGCTCCGTTTGTTGGCTGCCTGACAGGTCTCAAAAAAAGCACATATTTCCACTTCCAGAGCAATTCTGTTTAATCTTGTATGAAGAAGGTGTATCGCTTAAGTAACTTTTTCCACCCCTCCTTTTCTTCAGGAAAAAGGGAAGAAGTTGGAAAGAAGAATGACAGAAATGTTTCAACCTAAACGAGAGCAATTTGCATGCAAATCAGGTTTTTCCGGTGCCACAAAAGATGTGGGTGCCCTGACAATCTGAAGAGAAGAAATAAAAGGAAGGGTGAATTTGACACAAACACTGTCAAGTGATCAACCTGAAACTTTTAGTTTCCTCACTGGGGCAAAGTGTCCTGGAGAGAGAGTTTCTTCCGTACTACCTATGTATTTATTTTCATTCTCATTGGCACTACCACTGTAGGAAGAAAAACCTATTTATTTTTTATTTTTACATCTTCTCAAAGCTCTTTGCATGCTAGAGCTACGAATGTAGTCAACATGAGAGTAGATGCAACTGGAGGTAAACCCAAGTGGGAAGTGGTTTCATTGCAGAACTTGATGAGAAAATGAGTTACACAATCAATAAAGTAGCACCAGACTGCAGAGGAAGAGAGAATCATATGATGTGCTAAACAGCACCCAGGCATTATCAGCAATAAGTCACAGAACTGTGGGGGTTAGCAGGGGCACAACAGGGGTGCTGGAGCTGCTGAACACAGAGGAGCTGCAGGAAGGATAGTCACTAGCACTTGAGCTCAACCAGCTCCTCCCAAGGGTGTTTCTCCCAAGAGGCAGTGTTTATTATCCATACAGAAAAGTGTTTATGCTCCAGAGCTGGCACCCCTTGCTCTGAGTATGGTTATTTGTACTTTTCAGAGAGGAACCTTTCAGAGACTGATTCCTATGGACATTTATATTCTTCTGGCAGCACGGAAGTAATTTTTTGGGGAACTTGAAGGCACTGAGCTCTGTGGCAGGGGATACCACATTTGGGACTGCTGCAGCACACCCCAAAGAGTCATAACCTCATAAATTGGGTTAGGTTGGAAGGGAACTTAGAGATAATCTTGTTCAAACCCCCCTGCCATGGGCAAGGAATCTTTCACTAGACCAGGCTACTCAGAGCCCTACCCAGCCTGGTCTTGAGCATTTCCAGGGATGGGGAGTCCACCACTGCTCTGGGAAACCTGTGTCAGTGCCTCACCACACACAGAGAAAAAATTTCCTAATTACAACTGTTCTAAACCTACCCTCCTTCTCTTAAAACCCATTCTCCCCTTTCCTGTTACCCATGCTCTTATGAAAATTCCCTCTGCAGCTCTCCTGGAGCCCCTGTAGGCACTGGAAGGGCCTCAATGGCTTCCCTGGAACCTTCTCTTCTCCAAACTGAACAGACCCAACTCTTTCAGCAGGTCTTCAGAGAAGAGGGGGTCCAGCCCTGTGATCAACTTTGTGTCTTCTTCTGTGCTTCTTCCAACAGATCAATGCCTTTCTTGTGTTGGGATCATTCAAACCAGATCTGTAGCACTGCCAAACACGGGCAGACAACATTTTCACTAAAGCCACAACATCAGTTTTAACTTTAACCTGAAAACACAGAGAGAGCAACAGAAGAAAACTCGCTGGCTTTGCCTTCCCATGGATTCTGCTCAGCAGACCTGCCCTACCAGGAGACCAACAATCAGGGTGGCAAACGTGCCACAGCTGCCCTTCACTAACACAGACACACACCTAGTCTTGGAAAACTTTCACTGAGCACATGTTTTGCAAGAGTTCGTTTTTCCAGGCTCTACTTCCACGTTCCCGGTATTCTAACACCATTTACCATCACTGCTCTCTCAAAAGGATTACACCCTTTCTAAAATAAACCGGGGCTATGTGACAGATCCAAACCAGCAAAATGCATCAGAGCAATTAGTGGTTGTGCTGCCTTTATGGCTCTGATTGGAATTCTGATCGCCAGTGAGGAGACAGAGTGGCTCTGCATACGGGCTCCATCTGCCGGCACGCCGCTCTCCTGGCTCTGCTCAGAACATAGTAAACTGAAACAAAACCTACACAGCCATCAATTACATTTTCTCCCCTCAGCCTATGAATTTCAATAAATGCACCATCTGTTCATCTTCTGTGTGGGAGTTCAGTCATCTTCTTGGCAGCAATATTATTCTAGAGCAATTACCTGTGTCTTTATCACCTATCATTGTGCTTCATCATCTTTTCATCATGTGTAAAAACCAACCACTTTATTACTACAATTTCTGTAGGCAGCCCGGTCCTGTTAGTTACCATGGAGATGATCTGTCAAAAGAAGTCTACATTTAAAGAAGTAAAAGCTGTGAAAAGGAGGAGGAGAGAAACACAAAGAGCCTGAAATGAACTTGTTTCTCTAAGTTAGAGTTTAAACACAAAAGGCACATCTCAGGCAGCAGCGTTGAGATGCCACTAACACCCTGGTTAGGAATCCATCAAGCTGCCAATAAAGAGGATGAGTCAATGGCTCACAAGCATTACAATATGCACAGAGGTCGGGGACTTGGCTTTAATCCCTCAGCCCAGCCCCACGACCTGCTCTTAGGCAGGCTGATTTCTTATTAGGATAAATCAAAAGATAAAGCCGGGGGAGGGAGGACAGGCTGGGACCACAGGCAGTGGCTGTGGCAATTTTCCCCCATGGCAGTCACAGGCACGACAGTGACTCTTACATCAGCTGCACTACAGTTTGTACTCATTCCTGAAAATCTCTTGGAATTAATCTCTTTCTTCCCCAACTTCACTCTGGTTTTGCCCCACTTTCTCTCATCCCTTCCACAGATTCCCTGTGGCTCTGCTCTTTTGCTCCTTCCCTCACAGGCTGCACATTGCTCTCCTCTTTCCACAAACCATACACACACTTGCAGCTGTTCCACCTCTCTCTTTCCAGATTCCCACGTATTTTAAAGGCACCTGTCAGTGCCAGCTATTTACAGATGCTTGCTCCCTCGCCCACCCACATACACTCCTTGCCTTCACTTCATGAAATCCTGTTTTTCCCTTTGAAATTTTTCATCTCCTCCAGCCTTCCAGCTCCCATCCTTCCAAGCTGTAATTGCTCTCGTGTTACTGCAGGAAAAATATTAGCAAAGTACAAAGGAGTTGCTGATGCTCTGTGTTTCTAGGATGCGTCATTAGCAGCCTTGAGCTGAGACACGCCGGGCTGCAAACTGCTTTGGCTCAATTCCTCCTTGTATCCCTGGAAGAAATAAGCAATCTCAGAGCTATCCAATTTGTTTAATACCAAGTGCACATGCACTGAGTTTTAATGGTGTGAATTGTCATTCTGAATTGCGAGGGAACAAAAAGTGACCACCTCTACTCGCTGTGTTCACAGCTGCCTCCCGTAATTGAATTCCCACAATCTTGCAAATGGCAGAAAGACAGCTAGGGAGGGAGAAAACATTTTCCAGAAGTTCCCCAGACTTGAAAGCACTTTAATTTCTGTCTGCTCACCTTGAGACTCAATTTTCCTAAGTTCTAAGTGCCCATACTTCCCATGGATTTCTGCCTGCAGAAAACTTTCTACCTTAGAGGAGTCTAAAGAGCCTCAAATTAAGGTACTGCAAAATTGGAGGGGAATTACAATAAAACATTAAGTTGGAAAAGAGAGAGAGTGATGAGAATTAAAAAAAAAATAATAAGGCTATATCAGGAATGTGCTGCCAGAGTTCAAATCAGAAATCTCATGAATAAAACCAAAAATATCAAATATGAAAAAATCAGGATGTAGTCACAAAATATGAACTAAATAAGAAAAAAAAAAAAACGCATTCTGATCTCATATCTGATCTCCCTTGAAAATTTATTATGGAACAAAATTTATTATGGAACAAATTCCCAACTGTCCCTTTAGCACAAATGCTGTTGAAGAGAGACTGAAACCACAGACAGATCAGACACTGCAACAGCTTCAGTTGCTGAGGAAATGACACCCACACATTCTTTATCTTTGAAAATGTGGGCCTTGTGTTTCCTCTCTCTCTCTCTCTCTCTTCAGATACCTTTTGCAGGCAGGTTGAGCCATCAGCTTCCATATGGTGCTTTACCTTCCACAAGACAGGTCCAAGGAAAGTCACATTCCTGCTCTTTAGCGTTGCTGCACAGATTGGGTGGAGATGGAGAAGTGCCCAGGCTAAAAAGTGGCTTCCAGCATCCTGGGCCAACTTGGGCCGTCGCTTGGTAGGCAAGCTGTAGAAACTTCTGCTTCTGCTAACCTCATTTCCTCCAGCCAAGCCTTCCAGACAGGCTCAGAGGATGCTGACTCCCTGCACAGGATCTCTGAGCCCTTCCAAGGCAGATGCCCTCCACCAGCAGCATCTGTGCTGCCTCTGCCCTTGGCAGGTGCTGGCAGGAATGCGGGACAGACGCTGGTTCCGCTTTTCTCCTCCACTTTCCTGACTCCTGCAGAGCCAGCCAGGAGAGCTGTGCCCTCAGGGAATGCTGCCTGCCCTGCTGCTGCTCTTCCTGGGGCAGTGACAGCCCCGGGTGCCACACACAGCCACCACTGGGACACGCAGGGCAGGGTCCTCATCTGCCACTCCCGTTCTCCCAAACCATCAGCAGCTTTGCAAAAATTACTACTTCTGCTTATTCTTTGCTTGAACAGATGTCTCCAGTCATCTTAGGACTGCCTAAGCTGTGCTTTGAACTGTCATGAATTTATTCCACCCAGTGATCCAGCATCACTCTTCACCAAACCACAAGGTAGGAAGAGCAGTGGGAAAGGCACAGGAAGAGGCTACACACCAACACTGGTGGCAGGGACAGAAACCAGGGCTTGATTTGCCAGTCTGAAGGATTAGGTTAATGAAGAGGTACCATTAACACCTTTCACTTTTCCCTGTAACTCTGTATAAAGCCCTACAAAGCAATCCCTACTTTTTTGATCAAAGCAGTCTTGATTGTTTCAGTTCACAGCATGTTTCTACTCTCAGTTCAGCAGCAGCCTTGACTTGCTCCTTAAAAACGTAACAATGATAACATTTCTGGCCTCAGCCTGGGGCAGCAATTTCCTGGCAGTGCTGGATGGAGTGTACAGTCAGCACTACCCACAGCAGCCCTGCTTGGCAGGGCAGCAGAGCTGGGCTGGACTGGATTCAAAGCAGCGCACGGCTGAGGAGACGGTGAGACAGAAATCATCAATTCTGACAACAGCCAGGTGGAAAAACAGGAGTTCCCGCAGAGATTTGGGGGTAAAAAGGTCAGAAGATCTCAGGTTATCACATCCCCTGTTGTTCTGATGTCACTTTGGGAACGCACACGCTTTTTAAATTTTCTGTATACGCTGCTGATTTATTGGCTGTTCCACGGGGTTTTACAGCTTTTTCATTAAACAGCCATTAAAGCAGGCAGCCAAAGTCAAGCCAGACCTGTGCACTGGAGAGGCAGAAAGCCCTGAGCAAACAGTTTTTCCTTCCTTGTTTTAGATTTGAGGAAGAAAGTGACACTGGATCTAGCTGATGCTTTACTTTGTGCCTGCAGGCAGCTGTGTGCAATCTTAGAGAAAATTCTTGAAAATACCATTGACAATTCCCTTCACGTGGCTCCCCGCCCTTGTTTCATACAGATATTTAATGAACAGAGTAAAGCTGTGTGCTGACTTCTGCTGATATTGATGCACAGTGCCAGCAGAGCACCTCAGGGACACCCTGCTTTGTACCCCTCACATAAATGCAAGCACACAGCATCTGACTTTCAGCTAAACACACCAGAAAGCCATTTGCATACCTCATCACCAGGCAAATCTAGAATCCTTCAGACTTAATTTGTCTTTTTTTTCCCTTCTACTTTAAAGCCCAAACTGAGGTTATGATTCTCAGACAAGGGGCTGCAAGTCCTTAGGAAGCTCAGAGCATTTATCCTCTCCAGGGAACTGCTCATCACACGAGTTGCTGCCAGCAATGAAAGACAGTTAGGATTCTCCTGATTAATACAAAAGTAACATATAAATACTTCCATCAAAAAACACTGAGTCTTATTTTCTAGACCAGGAGGAATCAAAGTACTGTGACTGCACCCCGTGTCTGGGAGCTTACTGGGGGTAAATAAAAGGCACAATTAAAATGCCCAGTAAAAATACAAAAAAAAAAATTTGAAAGTCTCTAGAAAACACAAGACACAAGGAGATACAAAGAAAGGGGAAATTAAAAGTCACTGTGGATAAAAGGCAGATTATCTTATCTCTGTATCTATTAGATCCAGTGCTTAAACTGCAGCAAGAATACCTGTCAGGAGTGAGTTAGACACGATTCATCTGGATGTGGGGCACAGGGGTGGATCTGTGGTCCTGTTCAGCTTTATTTTTACTGTGATTATCTGTGCACCTTAGCATTCATAATTCAAGACACCCTCCTGGTGCTTAGTGTACAAAGCCAGCCAGAACAAGACTTGTTTCCCATTTTCCTCAAGCTATAGAGTTTCCTCATGAAAATAATAATGCCTCTGTTTAGCCTGGGGTCCTAAACATCCAAACAAATAAGAGTAAAAAATAACCACAACTAAACAACAAAAAAAAAGAGAGAGTAATTCTACAAAAAGAAAGTCAGTATTAAAATCCATTAGGCAGAGGAACACAGCATCTATCAAATTTATTGCATGGTTTCAGGACTTGGGAAGAGTCTCTTCATTTCCTGTACCTCTTGAGTATTTACTATGTCCCCTATGAGCTAAGTCTCCCAGAGTCATTTTAATGTCATGTTCTAAGCACTTCAGCGCTGTAAATCATCGATTTTTATCTTCTTCTCCCAATCAATGCAAAGATATTTATGCTGAACACATAAAAGCACTTGACACTATAGAGAAACCAATTACACCCTGCGAGACGTTTGCTTTTGGTCGTTGACATCATGGAATTATCCATTACACTCTGCACATGCCTGCCATTTACAGGAAAGCAGTGTGACCTTGCCTGCCTTGGAGTTTGCATCCCTGCATCCTGCTGGGGCAGTGTGGCAGGAGCTGGAAGCAGAGGTGCCCATCCCTGGCTGGGGAGTGCCTGAACTGCAGACTGGGGGAAATCATGAAAGGAGAAGCAGCTCTCATGCCAGCCCTGCTCCTGTGCTCCTACCAGGCAGTGCTTGCTGTCAGGATGAGGTGCTGACCGGACAGATTTACTTCTGACTGCAGTCACCTTTCCCTCCACAGCCCCAGGGACAGACTGGGAAGCTTCATTATCCCTCTGTGTTTGCCAGTGCTTCAAGGCTGGCTCCTGCATCCACCTTCTGCCAGAGTGCCAGGCAGGTCCTTCTGTCTCTCCCCACTCCCACACACCGGGCTAGCAATGACTGCATCAAACTCCAGGGCAGGCACACACTGAAGCACCTGCAGATTGTCTAGACCACCCCAGGATCCCTGGTGGCTCCCATACCCCATGGCACTGGCAGACAGGCTCAGGGGATGAGCCAGGAACCAGCCCTTCCATCTTGGCAAAACTGCAGCAGATTTGTCAAGTGTCGGAGCGATTTGCGTTCGTGACGCCCACCCGTCCCTGTCTTGCACTTTCCAACGTAGCAGCAGCAATTCACACCATCCCAGCAGAGCTCTGACGAGTCTGTGCTCCCTGGGAAAGGACCCAGCACCAAAGGGCCTCTCAGGAGGTGCTGCCTTCCCAGCCTCAGCATCACTTTCTCTCTCTCTCTCCTGTCACCTGCTCAGCAATGGAAAGGAGCTTTCCTGCCATGCTGACTGACAGTGGATGTGCCCTGCTGCCACATGACTCAGTGCTTGCTTTCCCACAAGTTAGACAGAAAAGCATTCCTCTCAACACTAAAACAGCCAGCATTATCTGAGGAATAAGTGTGTTGAGCAAGTCCATGCAGGAGAGTGCTGTACCTTCCCCAGCACTGCTGCCAACTTTGCCTTTCCATTTCAGGTGCTTGCTAAGGTTTTCTCTGAAGTTGGCACATGCCTGTAGCTCCAGCAGGTGAGGAACAGCCCTCACAACTTGCTCAGAAGAACTGCATTTCATTTTAAAGCCTTGGCAAGATCTTCCAGTGTAGAAAGTAATGCCTGTGAAGTTGAGGAGCTCTGATGGCTGCATCAGACCCAGCCTGTGAGCCATGGGCACACCTTTAATGAGAGCATAGAAAGAGAGGGAATATTAAACTCCAAGTGGTTCTCTCTCCTTGCAAGTGCAAGAATCACAAAAGCAGTGACACCAGCAGAAGCCTTAGGGCCCAGAGTCATCATGTGTGCTTCTCTAAGTTCCCAACTGACCCAGCTGAGTGAGGCAAAATTATCTCTCATTAGTAGAACAATCAACTTTCTGTGTGCCCAGGCACTGCTTGTACTGAATCTATTCTAAGTTTCTGAACTTTTCCTTGGAGGGTGTTGGGGTTTTTATCTCTTGTTGCTAAAACAGGCAGAATTCAGCCCAGTTCACTGCAGATCACCCCCACTAACAGGAGGCCAAAACACCCAGAGGGAAAAGGGCAATAAAAAGCACTACTGTGTTTAAAAGCCAACAACCATATTTTGACTCTCCAACTCTAGGAAAAATAAAATGCCTCCCCCTGTTATTCATCCACTTCTGAGCACCTGGAGCACCAGGCAGTCAAAGAAATGGTGTGAGAACACCAGAAAAGATGTCCCTTATCTTAAAGGAGTGCACACAAAAGAAATGCTAATGACAAGAACTTGCAGCACATCAATTCAATGGCATTAAGCCCTTTGGCTATCTCTCTTCTCCAAAAATCAAAGCAGTCTTAAATAATAACTGTATAAAATTAAGCTGATTTCATGCTCTTTAATCTAAATGAAGACAGCACACATGGCTCAGTTTTAAACCATAGAGGAAATAACAAGCTTCATTCAGAAGGAGACTGTGTAGACAGGAATTTGGCATCATTCTGTTAATCTGCTTTACAGTCATACCTGATTTAATTAGGAAACACATAGGGAAATTAATTGGTGCAAACATAAATTAGCAGTAATCTCTACTACAGTAATACCTAAGCAGCATTCATCAGGCAGCAGCCAATCTGATTCACAAAGTCTGTTGCCAACAGGTCTCCTACTTGAAAATTCTACATTTTGGTGTCTGAAAACCAGGGTGGTCTGACAGGCAGCTTGTTCAATTCACCTGGACAAACACCAGCAACAGCAGCTCTTCCAAAAACCATAGAGAAGGTGGATAGGTAGTGCTGCAAAAAGAGAAATAAGTCATGGTAGAACTCTGGCATTTGTACCTGCTCTTTAAAGGCAGAACTGAAGAAAATAAAGAAACCAGATAGAGAGAGGAAACACTGGTTTAAAAAAAATTTAAAAATTATTATTCTGGAAGTGTGTATAAACAATTTTCCTTCCCTCTGGTTGCAATGAGAGCATCTTATTTTTCACCCCAGTTATGTAAAGTCCTCTCTGTTATCCACAGCCTCTCCTTTCCTCTCATCATCTCTAATTTGCACAGATGAACAAGATGTACTCTGCTTAGAAAACAAACAAATGCGTATTTCAGAAGTACCAGTTATCTAATGCTGAGCCCACATACACATCTTCTGCATTCACCCAGAGCAACTGCTTGGCGTAATTTTCTCTCTCCTGCTGTGAAAGGCAGTCAATTTTAATTTGGAAGAAGTATTGCTACCGCGAAAGTTGACAGATTCCATCCTGTGCTGCCTTGCAGAGGGGTGTTGGAGGCACAGTCCTGGCTCAAGCACAGAATCTCTGCTGGATTTCAGCACTGGCTCCTCCATGCCCAGCACTGAATGACCCCCTGTCCACATCAGCAGCACAGCCCACACAGGCTGGACACCTGAACTCTCTCACAGAGCAAAAATCCACCCCAAATGCTCATTAAATAATCAGCCAGGCATACATAAGCTGTTTATGGCATAGCAAGGAGCTACCAACCCCTTCTGCAGCAGGAGCAGCCTCCAGGCTGTGGCTCGACACCCTGAAGAGCAGCTTGACACCCTCAATCACCAGCCTGCCATCCTGGATGCAGCCCTGGAATATTATCAGCAGGCAGCTGTGTGAGGCACATCTGAGCTCCCACCTGAAGTGAATTCAAAACCTTCCAGCATAGGGAAATTTTGCTTCAAGCTGTGCTCTGCTGACACAATGATTTATTGATTTATCTCTCTACAAGGGAGACAGGAGCACCTCTGGTCAAAGGATGTGTTGCATTATAAGGCTGTGCTGGAGAAGGGGAAAAACAGCGTGAAAACAACTAGCTCTTACATGGGTTCTGCTAGATGCACAGGAGGGATGAGCTTTGGTTTGTTTGTTTCCATAAATTGTACACAAATATCATCCTTTTTTTTCCCAAGAGTTTAAAACCTTTTCAAAATTAGTACAGCCAGTCTAATGTTCAAAGTTCCTCTAAAAAGAGGACTAAATCTTCTTGGTACAAAAAAAATTCATCAGTCAAAAATCCCTGTGAAATAACAAAAACTTCTGCTTAATTCTATCTTATTTTTATCCATTTTAAGCAATCATCCTGCAGAGTGAGATTCCTATGAAGGAATCCTGGAGGCACTCCCATCACAGGGATGTTGCACTGCCCTCTAGAGCCTCTCTCATTTTCTCATTCCAGCATCCAGGCACAAATTCTTACAAAATTGGCTCTAAAGACACCACAGAGGGGAGTGCTGCCTACCAGATATGAGGCACGGCCAATAATTAAAGCAAGAATTCAGATTCAAACTCTTCAGGTGGTTGTCAATGTATTTTGGACAATATTTCGCCTGTCCCTGCCTCTGTTTAGGAAGGCACAGCAATAAAACAAGGTGTTGCATTTTAGGAAGAACTTTCAATTTCAGCATCTCTATCTCCTACAGAAATAAAGATGCTAACAAAGAGAAAAAGAAATATTGTATTTTTAATGACTTGCTCCTTTTCCCAAAGCCACAACTATTCCTGTAACTCAGATCACAGAACAAAGAATCCACCTGGCCCTTTCAAGATGGAAAATTGCTGTGACCTGCTGTGTCCAAACTCTGTACAGTGCTAGAGAGAGATGGATATTGTTCCTGTGAGTGCTTTGCTTTGATTTTAAATTAGTTTTAGTTCCTTTATCTCAGATTCATAATGAAAGATCCTCCAAAACATCTCACTCCCATACCTGTATATATGTGTATGTATATGTTCAAGCAGCTGACTGCAATAATCTTTGCCATTCATAATCCAGCAAGGAGAGGATAAAACATCCCTTAACCCTGATATATCAAACTACAGCAAATAGCTCTGTCAACATCACATCCCAACAGCCACAGGGACACATTTGCATCGCCCTTGTAGCAGGAGGTGGGCTGGTACATCTCATCCTTCTCCTCTGGGATTGACAGAGCATCTTCCACACATCATTCCAGACCTCCTGCCTCACCCCCACATTCTGTCCCAACAGGTGATGGCTGCCTGGATGTCCTGAAAGACACAATTCTGCCCACAGAAAGGCCATGAAATAAGGACAGGACCTGTTTGGCTTGGTTTGTCACTGCCCACATCAAACTGCACAAACGCTGTGGGAGATGATTCATTTCAACAGGACACGTGCCTGAAGGGACAGAGACACACAAAGAACCCTTCAAAGAGCACAGGGACGTGTGCCTGAGCCACCCTCCTGCTGCCCATTAGCAGCTGCCTGCTGACCTCTGCAGCACCACAGCAGCAACACTGAGATCAGCAGCACTGAGGAGAAGGTCTCTGCTTCATGAATAAGGAGCACTGGGGAAAAAGGAAAAAGAAAGAAAAGAATGGCTGCCCAGTTGTTAAAAGGCGTGCTGGGAATTACAAAACCAGGACTGTTGGGACTCTCTCAAAGAGGTTTGAGTTTATATTCAGACTTACACAGCCACAGGAAATGAAGCATCTCTAGAAGATGGTCCTGGACACCGCCCAGACAAACTGCTGGATGACAGTGGGGACATCAAGGACTGCATTTTGTGCATGCATTTTCCAGTCACAGAGGAAAGGGACACGGGACATGGCTCCTAAAAGTTTTTCTGGCTACATGCCAGCATCTGAAAGAACACTGTCTCTTCACGACCCCTTAGTCTCCAGCAAGCATCCTAAAAGCATCAAGAAGTTGGGGATTTAGGGTTATTCTCTGTCATTTGCCTGTTTTGCAGAACACCACATCATCTCTGCTGTACCCTGTCCCACCAAGCTTGAGCTTGCATGGGAATTTCAACACATTAAACTCACTCTACTGCCTGACTAAAGCACCTTGAGTGACACTGAACCTGCTCAGGAGATCTTCTATCTCCTTTTCTATTAAAGTCAGAAAAGATGACCTGCCAGCTCAAAGACACACTGCTGGATGCCACAAACACAGCTCTGAAGTCCTTAGCTTAGCAAGGCTCAGTGTAACCAAATCCCTGCTCCCTCTCACCACACAGGGACTTCCCAAAGGCAAATTCACTCTACAGCTCACCCTCTCTGCCTCTCTCCTCCAGACTGGGTCCCCAGGACTGCCCTTAGCAGTCTCTTTGTTTAGGTCTGAGCTTGGCTCGTTCTGAGGCCTCTCAGATGGAAGCTGGAAGGAGTTTGCTCTTGGCAAAGAGCTCACAGTCAGGAACAAGGTGTGAATGCAGGTCCTCATGTTTTAAATGCTTCTCAGTCCTCCTGAAAGTGTTAATTCCTTTGGCATCTCCATTTTCACCTGCACTCCCTTTGTGCTTCTCTGCCCTCAGAGATGGACTGCAATCTCTACCCAAGACAAAGTTGGAAAGCCTCAAAGTTGGCCAAATGTACATCTCACTGAGTCACACTCAATTAACCTAATCAAGCATTCCTCTAATCAAAACATACGTTTCTGGGCTGGCAGTTTCTGACTCAACCACAATTCATTCAATCTTAAGGGAAAATCATTAGGAAAACCATCTGTTCTCTTTAAATAGAGAAGCTATTTTTGCGTTCATAATGAGCCCAAGTAATTATAAAACAAGTGGAGTGGGTTTCAAGAAGAAAAATAAAAAAGAGGGGGTAAGACAGCTGCTACCTTGTGATTGTCATGGTACTGACACATTTCCAGCCATGAGAAGTTCAGGCCTCACACTCCTCACCTGATTATGCAACCTGTAACCCATTGTCATCCCATTGGCACAGTAAATGCTGCAGGGAGGCACTGGGGGCAGAGTGCAGAAGAGTGAGATTTGGTGAATGAATATTTACATACTAGAACTGAACACCAGCAGAATCCCAAAGTTAAAGTTCTCAGAAAAGGGTTGATTCTCAAAGGAAATCAGTGACAAGGTCCCACGCAGCTGCTATTTTTGTGTGCCAAATTCAAGACTTCATTCCTCAAAATCATCAGTCAGTTGACACCTAATCCTAGGGGATCTGACATTTTTTTGCATTAAAATTCCCCAGGCACCCACCTGCTCACAGAAACCATGACAGCATGAACCAAAACAGCAGAACTCTTTCATACCTAATGCTCCCCATAACCCATAGCACAGAAACTTCTGCCTACGTTTCCTGGTGAGATCATCTACTGCTGAAGATCTGAAGCACCATGTGAGACCATGTGGGCAGCTCTTTTCCTCTCCTGCATGGCTACAAGATGGGCCAGCCCTGAGGGGAAGTCCTGGCTTTGCCCAGAAGGATCTGAGCCCCACCATCCCCACTGCCCTGGCCTGTGGGGCCCTCCTGAAAAATTCACTCTCAGTACACCCTGCTGGAGCTGCTGCTTTTAAATGTTCAGTGGACCAAAGAGAAAGGCCAGAGGAGCACAGAGTGAGCTCCATTGCGAGAGAGTTTCCTGACCCAAGGCAATCTTGACTTTTTGCTCGTTCTCCAGTGGTTGTTGCTGCCAAGCACTGAACGTGGGCAGCAGTTCAGCGGTGTGAAGGCTCCTCTTTCCAGTCCAAGAAAAGGTCACATTCCCACTTTATGCCGCTCTGTCTTTCACACTGAGTGACTTACAGCAATCCACACAGGCTGCAGGGCTTCCCATGGAGACACCTGTCAGGTTTCTGGATCTGTGGGACTTCTCTGTTTAAGCTCTGACAAAAGCCCCTCATGGATCTCTCTGCAGTGTCTAGGAAACATTCCTTCAGGGTCTCCAGCTCTTGAGTGAGTAAGCCAAGCACAACTCTTAGTTTTCTACTGCCCTGAAGGGAGACAGGGGAAGAGAAGAGAGTGAAGAACTGAACGAAAAAAATCAAAGAAGCAAAGGGAAGGCAAATGGGGAGAAGAGCAGCTCTGGGTGTCAGACCTTGTGCCTTCAGCAGGGCAAATAAATGACTACACACTCTGTAGCCATTGCTGTGGAAACCCTACAAACAAATGTGCCCACTAGAATCAGTCCTTCCCCCCCTGAGATTGCCTGTTGGGAATCTTAATCCATTCCTTTTCCTCTGAAAGGAGGACCTGCAGCTCTGCTCCCAGAGTTTCTAGCACTTTCTAATTTAAGTTACTTGGTGTTTTTCTTAACTCTGTAACACTTGGACCCAAGTCAGCACAAAAGAGAAGGTCAGCTTTGTTTTATGCTTTTGTTTCTAGCTTGTGTTTTTGCTGGAGAAATATTTGGAAACCAGAGGTAAGAAGATTAAAAGTCAGAGACAGAATGTGTGTGCTTTTTGGGACTTAAAACTACTGATTTTTCAGCATCAGCTTACAGGGTTGGGAGGCCAGGGCTGAGGAGCAAGTGACAACACTGTCACCTTGACATCTTCACAGAGCCTGAAGGATGTAACTCTTGATAGGACAAGGAGTAATGGCTTCAAACTGAAAGAGAGTAGGTTGAGATGAGATATTAAGAAGAAATTCTTGGCTCTGAGGGTGCTGAGGCCCTGGCACAGGTTGCTCAGAGAAGCAGAACCCATGGAAGTGTTCCAGGCCAGGTTGGACGGGGCTTGGAGAAACCTGGTCTAAAGGAAAGTGTCCCTTCCCATGGCAGGGGAGTAGAAACTGGATGATATTTAAGGTTTCATCCCATCCAAACCATTCTGTGATTCAGACACACCTAAACCAGTTTTCAGAGTGGCAAGGAACAGCACATCCCCTGCCTCCTCTGACCTTCCCAGCACAGCCCCCAGCATGCCGCAGTGATAAAGGGGAAATCCCTGAGCAGAACCAAACCAGGACACATTGAGCTGTACCAGCTCAGACAGCACAGTTTGAGGGCTCCTCCTTCAGGTACAACTTCCCATTTGTCTTCACTAAATTACAGCTCTCTGGTGGTTCTGTCATTTTGGCCAGATCAGGTGATGTGTCCTGGGTTCCTGGGTAGTGAGGAAGGTGAGGTTGCCAGTATTTGGGCTAAAAAGAGAATATCATCACACAGTCAAGATTCTGGAACTGAGTGGTGGGACCATTATTTTGTCACCCATGAAGTGTCCCTTACTTATGAATTGATATATATAAATGTGTAATTAATACACAGTTAGATGCACATCATGTGGTTCAGTCCATGACATTGGCATGTGGCTCTCAGAGCCAGGCAGGGTGGCCACCCTGGCACACAGCAGGAATAGCACAGGCAGAAAAACCTGCAGACTGTCAGATCCCTTCTGTGAACTGCCCCAAAAAACACAACAGAACTTCCCAATGCAAATTATGGGAAATACACCTTAATTTGTTTACAGGCTGTCTTCTGACTTCAGCATGAAATGCACTCTGCTTCCGTTGAAAAGTTTGTGATACAACAACCATATAAAATCCAAATTAAGCCAGGGAAACACGTAATGTTACACTAAAATGCAGGGAGAAAACCAAGTAATTCAAACTGCAGAACAAAACCCAAAGCACTGCTGCAAAATGCTGTGAGCATTTGTACATCTCATCTCTGACAGCTTTAGGAAAACCTGAACAAGCATCTGAAAAACAGCAGCAGAACCTCCTGAGCTAATTTTTCAGCAGGGTTACCAGCACAGCTGTATCCCCCACACAATGACCAATGGATGCAGTGTTGATGTTACAGAAATTCTAAAGTCATTTTTGCACCCTGAAAATAAAATAATTTGTAACCATACACATGTTTCAAGGAGCATGCACATTTTTTAAGACTTTAAAGGCAAGTATCACAACTTCACCAACTAAAATCTACACCTTCATCAAGCAATAATAGGTATTTTACCTAAATGTGCAGATCTGAAGTAAATCATGAGGCCAAAATATCAGCTGCTATAACAAATAACCTTCTAGTCCTTGTGGCAATGGAAAAAAAAAAACCCAACGCCTTCTTTCCCTCTATCTGCTCCTCTGGAGTGGAACTCAGAAGATTTCAAGTGCTGCAAAACAAGAAAAAGGACAAAACCCTCCCACACATGAAGCATTTTGTGTGATTTCTATGGTGATTGTGTTGTTCTTCAGGGTTGACTCAAAGTTTTTAAGCACAAAGCGTAACCAAGGCATGTTATGCAAAATGGGTTTCAGACAACAAACCTTCTTAAGTACTTTCAACAAAATTTATTGGTGGAAAATGTGGGTTTCCACGAACCCTCAGGAAACAAGACAGAAGAAATACCCACTCTAGAACAGTGCTTCATGCCCCCCTGCCTTTGTCTGATAAATACATAACAAATTCTTTGCTGCAGACAGCAACCTCAAGGTCCCAATAATTGCCTTTAAACAGTGGCCCAAATGCTTATCTTGAGGTCAAATTCACATTTCCAGCAGGAACCAGCACTGTGTCAATGCCTTCTGTTTGCAGAATTCCTCTGCCCACACTGGAAGAAACAATGCTTAGGAAAAGAGAAAGCACCACACCAAAGAGCAATGAATTCTTTCAGAAAGCTCTCTTCTTTCAATTGCAGTGAGACACCACAAGGGCCTGAGTAGATCTCTGTTAAAATTACTGAGTTTTTGTTCAGCTACTGAAGATTTTTGTTCCAACTTGGCAAGCCCTTGGTTGTCAGGATAATGTGATGGGAAACATTTGGGGAAATTTTTTTTTTTTTTAATTTATGTGTATTATCTGAATGTGCTCCCTAAACACTTCTGAGACGTAAACCACACTTTGATTTTCCACATTTTTATAAGAAGTGCTTAAGTGTTTCAAAACTCTGGTTTTGACACAAAATAAGTAGTTTTGGCATCTGCAAACCTGTATTTTGTTTAGAATAACAGCAATCTTAAAACATGCCTGAGAGCTGCAGGAGTGAGCACTATCTGCAAATTCCCAGGTGATTTCAAACCCTATCAAAGCCAATGAAGGCTAATAAGGACTGACTGCCCACTCCTTGGAGGCATTCAGAGTATTGTGCATTTCAGTTACTAATTAATAATAATAATAATAATAAATAGTACTAATATCTAGCTTATGTATAGCATGCTTAACATTTCCTTACAGAACACTATAGAAACAGCAAACAGGGAGGGGAAGGAGAACCCCCACAGTCCTAAAGTCAGCATCAGGGCAAGGTCTGGGCTTGGGGAAGGTGTCCCAGATGCACAGAGGGAGGAACAAGTGTCATGTTGTGGGTTTTATGCAGGGTGGGCTCTCTGATACCCTCCCAGTCCCCTTTCTTTGGCTAACACTGTGCTCCTCAACCTCTGAATTCTCCTGATGCAATCAGAGACTTTGTTCTTGAGATCACACCCCCTCTTGGCACTGCTCCTCTCAGGACTTCACAAGTGGCATCTTGTCTCCCTCACACCCACTGAGAAGGCTGCCACAAGGTCACTTTTCATTGATTTAACCAAGTCCTGCAGCTCCTGATGGATAATATTGGTGATTTTAACTGACTGTTTACCCAATCATTTAACCCTCCAAGACAAAGCCAATCTGTCTTAAACATAAAAAGGAAGGTATCCAAGAAGTTCATTCTATACAGCACAGATAACTTAGCACCCCTGATTGATTAAAACAAGCCTAATTAGATTTGATTACAGCCACTTCCACAGGCTGGGTGTGCATGTATCTGGTTGATAACCACGTTCTCCTCTGACTGGGAATTCATCTCCCAAAACCACACAAAGAACAGTCTGTGCAAAGTCAGAGTGCCTAAATAACAGCCAGTCACACCAGTCTGTGGAGGTAGTGGCTTGCCAGCTCTGAGACAGCTTACACTCAAGCCCTTGCTGAATAATTGATCAAACTTTCTCCGTGCAGAGCCAGAGCCATCAACAACAGATCTCACAAATGGGACACGAACACAAAGTCTCCTTAATGACTACTCAGCCCCATCAGTCGTGACATCAACCTACCTAAGGCACACCAGAGGCTCCTTTTCAAAATAAAGCTGCCTGATGTTTTCAGAAATGTCCCCTGATAATTGTGACTGCTCCTGTTTACTTAGGAGATGTCTCTACAGCTGAGCAGCACCACTGAAGGACGCACCCAGATGCAACTCTCATGTTTCTCACATGCACAGGAAGCAAAAGAACACTCCAAGAAGGCAAACAAACATCCCAGACTGCTGCAGATGGGTCCCTCAGGAACTGCTGGCATCATTACTTGGAGCAGAGGCAAGGCACAGGGCTGCACTTCCCAAAACCTGACGCAGCTGGAAGTGCTCTGGCTGCCGCAGCGCTCCCAGCACATCCTCACACCCGCAGCACTTCCTCCATAATCACCCCTCTGCACTGGACAGGACCCATTTCATGGTGGCCTAAGCATATTAAACCAGTGCTACAGCCATCAGCAGCAAGGCTCTGGGGATACATTTGGTTTAAGGTGTCCTGCAAGCTCAAAAATATTCGGTTTGGTAACTCACTTTTGTCTTCAGACCTCTGTTATTACAAGCCTGGCTGTAGAATTCACAAACCCAGCAGCCCTTAAGCTTTTGAATGCTCTCTGCACCTTTGTAACTGCAGCACAATTCTTCAGTGAAGCCCTCTCTATCCTTTCCTCCAAGACATATAAAGGTGCCTATCTCTGTGAAAAACAATCTCTCCTCAGAGGCAGCGTCCCTGGAGAATAGCCCCCCCACACCCTTGAACCAAAACAGGAAGGAAATAAATTTTAAATGTTCCCAAATTATTTTGAAGTCCGACTGTGTACCTGAATGTTGTCTCATGGGGACAGGTGCACGTGCACAGATACAGGCTCTTTGTGACAGTACCTGTGTTTCACGTATTTAGAAAAGAACACACAAGTGTGATCAATATTTTCCACAAAGCAGGCATTGTTCAAGGTTTGCTTACAACACAGCCAGACGTGATGCAGGTCTATCATCAGCAAGAATTTAAGCAGTGTTACATCAAAATGAAGCAAGAAAGGACAACCAAAACCAAGATACAATGACATGAAATTTCAAATGGAACCAATATTCTTCCAGTATGTAAAAACTACTCTGAACAGTCACATGTATGTTTCCTCTTTTAAATACATTCTCTTGGGAAATCTTTGATTTTAAAATATACAGAATGGTCTTAATATTATGAGGATATCATTGAATCATTAAATCATTTAGGTTGGAAGAGGCCTCTAAGATCACCAAGCCCAACCAGCACTGCCAAGCTCACCACTAAACCAGGTCCCCAAGTGCCACATCTGCACCTCTTCTAAATCCCTCCAGGGATGGTGACTCCACCATTGCCCTGGGCAGCCTGTTCTGGTGCTTGACAACCCTTTCCATTAAAAAGTTTTTGCTAATATCCAATCTAAACCTCTTCTAGCACAGCTTGAGGCCATTTCCTCTTGTCCTGTCCTGTCCTTGTTCCCTGGGAGCAGAGCCTGAGCCCCACCTGGCTGCCCCCTCCTGTCAGGGAGTTGTGGAGAGTGAGAAGGTCCCCCCTGAGCCTCCTTTTCTCCAGGCAGAGCTCCTCCAGTTGTCTCAGCTGCTCCTGCTCAGATTTGTGCTCCAGACCCTTCCCCAACTCTGTTCCCTTCTCTGGATGCCCTCCACCCCCTCAAGGTCTTTCTTGTCATGAGAGGCCCAAAACTGAACACAGGATTCAAGGTGCAGCCTCACCAGTGAGAGAACAGAGGGACAGAGGAGCAACTTGGTGCTGTCACCAGCACACTCAATGCCCTCATCCAGATCATCAGTAAGGGGCTAAACAGGACTGGCCCCAGGACTGAGCCCTGGGGGACACCACTGGTGACCAAACACCAACTGGATGTGATTCCATTCCCTGCCATTCTCTGGGTCCTGCCATCCAGCAAGGTTTTTCCCAGAGAAGGGTGTACCAGTCCAAGCCATGAGCTGACAGCTTCTCCAGGAGAAAGCTGTGAAAATGGTGCCAAAGTCTTTATGGAAGTCCAGGCAGAAGATACCCACAGCCTTTTCCTTACCCACCACACAAGGTGTGTCACCTTGCCATAGAAGGAGTTCAGGTCAGTTAAGCAAGGCCTGCCTGGCATAAACCCTGTCCTAAACCCAGATCACTTGGCTGTCCTGTACATGCCATGGGATGGCACTCAGGGTGATCTGCTCCACAACCTTCCCTGGCACTGAGGGCCCAGATCCTCTCCCCAGCCCTTCTTGCAGATGGGTGCCACATTTGCTGACTTCCAGACACCTGGGACCTCCCTGGTGAGCCAGAGCTGCTGGAAAATGAAGGAAAGTGGCTCAGTGAGCATTTCCACCAGCTCCTTCATTGCCCTGGCTGGATCCCATCAGGTCCCACAGACCTGTGGATAGCAGGTGATTATTTCCCCTTGGGTTATGGGGGCTTCATTCTGCTGCCAGTCCCTGGCTTCCAGCTCATGGGGCTGTGCACCCTGAGAACAGCTGATCTTATAAATAAAGACTGAAATAAAGAAGGCATTAAGTACCTCAGCCTTTTCTTGATCCTTTCTTGCTGTTTCCTGCTACTTCCAAAGGAGGGAGGTTCTCCTTTTATTGCATATATGTATAAACATTATTTATTGTCTTTTGTAGTTGTAGCCAGATTAACTTCTAGTCAGGCTTTAGTCCTTCTGATTTTCCCCTTGCATAACCTCACAACATCCTTGCAGTCCTCCTGAGCTGCCTGTCCCTTCTTCGAAAGGTGAAACACTCTTTTTACCCCTGAGCTCCAGCCAGAACTCTCTGTTCTGCCAGGCCAGACTCCTTCCCCACCGGCTCATCTTACAGCTCATGGGGATGGTCTGCTCCTGCACAATTAATTAAAACCATTAGAAATGGATTCAAATGATCCACAGTTCTGTTTGGCACTGACATGAACTGTATCCAAGCTAAACTCATTTCCAATTGAGCTGAAGCCACAGTTACTGGAAACCAAACTTCCCTCATTTCTGATCCTTGAGCCAGCAGGAAAAATGAATTATTTAGCAATTAAACCAGAGCAGACAGCTGTAAAATATATCTCTGATCACCTCAGGCCATCACTGCCACCTCTTCTGGCAGCCCAGAATCACAGAGGAAGAGAGACTTTCTGGCTCTTTTGCCTTTTCCAGAGGGAGAGCTCTGACACAAGGACAGAACTGGACACCACTTGAGTTCTCAGGATGCCCCCGCTCCTCCCAAAGCTCCCGGACAAGAGAATCCCCCAGTCCTGCTGGTGGTTCCACTGCTCCATACAAGTACAGGAAAGGCTGGCATCTGCTGAGGTTGGATATAAAGCCAAGCAGAACAACCCAGATTTTCCCACTTCAATAAAAATCATAGTTTATATCTAAGTGGAATTTAATACAAGTACACCAAGTCCAAGGAATGCCAACTTATTCATTTTAACATCAGGCTTCCCTCCAGTCTTTTTCGTTTCAGGTTATTATTTCTCAATCAAAATATTTAGTGATTTTCAAACAGATGAGGAATCAACTGTCAGATGTGGATCCCTGCTTTAAAAATCCAACTCGTGGAAGGACAGATTCTGCAAGGTAAAAGTGCACTATTACTACTCCAAACAAACCAGGTCAGTTCCTAATTCTCCTAAAACCACGCTGAAGCACCAAATGACTCCATGTTGTGGAAAATCCACAACTCCACCCATCAGGCCTTGCCTGAGATGACCCTTCCTTAGGGACACAGCCTGGAAAGAAAACAAGAAACAGCAAACACAAAGGAACATCACCAAATGACAAAAGGGGGAGAGATATTAGACTCCTGATTAAGTCCAATCTTTTTAATAAAAAGCTCAATCCTAAGTTTTTTTTCTTGAGAGCTTATACACTGCTATATGCTATCCTGGCATCTCTTAAAGGCTCACATGATTATTTTCCCCAAAGCTGCCAGGAGATGTAGCAAAATCAACCCGGCAATCTTCAAGAAGGGTTGAAGTTGTCATTTTTATAGTATATCAGGAGGAGACTGCCAGGACTGTGTCTGACAGCAGCAGTTCAGGTTCAGCAACTTGCTGGTGCTGTGTTCCGAAATATTAAGGGAAATACCTGGCAGCAGCACCACAGCCACGACCAAGAGCTGAGCCAGGGCGGGTCAACAACACCATCAATCAAAACAGCACCCTCATCAATCACAAACCTGGAGGCAATTATCCCTCAAATCGTTTCTATTATACTGTGGTAGGAAAGCCCAACAACTCCCAGGCTCCCAGACGCAGACAAGTCCCCCATGATTACAAGAACACCTGTTCTTCATCGATATCTCAAAAAACGGCTTTCCTATTCCTGTATTCTCCCCAAAATTCGTGTCTGTGCACACGAACCCTCTCCGTGTGGAGCACACGGGCAGCGCACCCCGCCACCGCTCCCGGCGAGACCCGCGGGCAGCGGCCGACAGGCACCGCCCGCAGCCGGCCCGGGGAGGGGGACAGAGACCCCCGAACCTCCTTCTCCCACCCTGCTGGGCCCCGATGCGGACGGTCCCCGCCGTGCCAGGGGCAAGGCCGCTGGAGCTGGGCCCGGTATCCCCCTCCCTGCCCGTCTCCGGGGCGATCAGCCTCCTTCAGCGCCCCGCTCACATCAGCATCCCGCATCCTGCATCCCGCAGCACACCACTCCCATCAGCATCCCGCTCCCCGCAGCATCCTATTCCCCTGAGCCCGGGCCAGCGCGGGGCGCGGCCGCTGCCCGAGCCCCCTCCCCGGGGCTGCCGCCCCCGCCCCGGGCGCCGCCCGCACTCACCGTCCGTGGCCATGGCCGCGGCCCGGCCTCCCGCGCTCGCTGCGCGGTGCGGAGCGGGGCTGAGCCCCGCGGGGACGCGGCCGCAGCGCGGAGGGTGCGCGCTGGCCCCGCACGGCGCATCCCCGCCCGGCGCGGGCAGCGGGGGGAGCCGGGCGCGGCCGCGGGGTCCCGCGGGGCTGCGGGAGGGAGCAGCGCTGCTTCTCCCGGGGCGCCACCGGGGACCGCGGCTCTGCCACATTTCACCCCAAAATGCGGCTTGGGGAGGGTAAGGGTTTCGCTGCGCCCTCCAAAATGTTGTCCCGTGTCTTCTGGCGGTCCTCAGGGCTGGACTGACCGGTGGTAGCACGTGTGGAATACAACAGGCAGCCCCCACCCCCACCGGGATGGACATCGACAACTCGCAGCCCCGTGTCAGAGTCACCTGCTCAGCAGAGTGCACTGAGCCTCTCCCGAGTTTAACTGCTACCTCACTTTCCAAAACCCACACAGAACTCTCATGTAAGAAAGAAACAAGTTACTCCCCACCTCCAATAACCCTTAGCAGCTGAGGGCTGGCTTTTATGTCCTGCCTTATTTCTCATATTCAGGTTTACATGGCTGTGACTAAAGAGGAAGCAGTTTGGCGTCTGTTCCAGAAAGCCCAAGCTGCTGAAAGATAGTGTTGCTTTGATGGTTTCTAGTGCAGCCAAACTATATCACAGCAGAGAGAAGACTGACCCCAAGGGCCATGAAGATGGTGAAGGACCCAGAGGTGAAACCATATGAGAGCAACTGAGGTCACTTGGTCTGTTCAGTTTGGAGGAAACTGAGGGGAGGCCCTATTGCAGTTACCACTTCCTCTTGAGGGGAAGAGACGGGTAGGCATTGATTCCTTCTCTGGTGGCCAGTGACAGGACCTGAGGGAATGGCCTGAAGTTGTGTCAGGAGAGGTTTAGGTTGGGTATCAGGAAAAGGTTCTTTACCCAGAGGGTGCTTGGGCACTGAACAGGCTCCCCAGGGCAGTGGTCGCAGCACTCAAGTATTTGGACAATGCTCTCAGGCACATGGTGTGACTCATGGGGTGTCCTGTGCTGGGCCAGGAGTTGGACTTCAGTGATTGTTGTAGGTCCCATCCATCTCAGGATATTCTACAGTACAAAGCCCTAACTGCTAGGAGCAAGATAGAGCTTAGTACATTGTTCAGTTCCTTGCAGCTGATGAAGTTCCAGGAGTCCCATTTCCAAAATGAAGAACGGAAATATTCCATTACCTGGCTACATCAGGTGCCCAGATTTGAGGACCAAGATGAAAGTGGGCTCAGGAAGCCACACGGCAAGCTTTGTAAAATCTGACTAGGCAACTCCAGATGTAGAATAAACTTCAAAATGAAACATTCCAGAAAAAAGGGATAAAATATCAGTGTCATTTGAAGAAACCTGCTAAGTATGAGTGATGAGAGAATACAAACACTCTACATAGGGTCCTGTTACATAAGTCACCTAAGTATAATACTAGAATAAACCTCAAAGTATCCTCTAGTCCTTTAGGACCAGTTGTACCTTTAGAATCCTAAAAAACAGGCAACAAAAATAAAGCAGACTGCTTTTGATTTTAGTCTGAAAAAGCAAGGGTTTAGAGTGAATGAAACAGTCTCTACAGCTTTGTAATGTGTATCTATGCAGATGGTGATTGATTAATTAATTGTTCTCCTTGTTCACTACAGTAGAGATGTGCAATTCATAGCAAGAGGAATTGACTTAATAAGAGAATTTCACAGTTAACAATTTGGCCTTATAACAAACAGCAAAATCCCCTTTACTGTAGGATTCTCCAGTTATTCTAGAGGTGGTACCTAGATTGACACCAGACTATACCCGCAACAGATCTCACAGTGTCATCCATGGCACTTGGAATTTTTTCACGTCACTCCCATATTGCTGTTTCAGCTTCAGATTGAAGGCTGCAAAAACCCTCCAGATTAAGCACAGCTGCTTCCAGAAGCATTCTCATGCTGGTAATTGAGTTTAATTTGTCAGGCCTTTTGCACTTTGGCTTAATTAGGCCTTGTTGGTTGCTTTAATAATAAGAATAAAAAAATATATTGTAAAATGTCTTTCACTTAAACAGTTTCCAGGTGTTCAAGAGAAGACCGAACACAGCACTCAGTGTCATGCTCTGGTTGACAAGTGGTGATCAGTCAAAAGTTAGATTTGATGATGCCAGAGGTCTTTTCCAAGATAATTGATTCTGTGATTCTGTAAACTGATGTCACCTGTAGGTGTTTTAGGTTTATTTTGCTTTTCATCACCCACATTATCCTTGCAAACTCAAGCCTGCACTAAGAGGATCTTTTAGCTTTGCCAAAGAAATGGTGACTACTTTTGAATGAACAGAGCTACCTCAGAGAAGCTTCAGCCAAAAGACATGTATTTAATTTATTTCTGAAAAGTGTGACAACATCCAGATACACACTGTCACATGGCCTCACTCCTACCCATCAGCACAGCTGGAAGTTAGGCCAGCTTTACAGAGATTAAATTTCCTTGCAGCCTTTAACTACTGCAGAAGCTGAGGCTACAACCAGGAGAATTTAGATCCCAAGAAGTCGTCTACTACTACTACAATTTGGAAGCCCAGAATTATTGTTGTTGTTTTTTTCAATGACAGCTGCTTGCTTCAATGAAGCATTTTAGGAAGTCCCTCTCCTGTTTTTCAAAGCCTGTAATTGCCCATCAGACTGCAGCAAGGGATTTTTTCTTCTAAAGATTACACCAGCATTGTGAAACCCTGCTTAGAGCTGCCTCTAAATTCTCAGGATTACTGTTTTGAAACATCACCATGCATACAGTCAGCAGTTCTAAGTTTGTTCTTAATCATAACTTCCATTTTATATCTGTGTGATTTTATAAACAAATTACAGAACATGTTTTCATGATTACAATATGAAAATAACTGCTAGTCGAACCCTTGTGCCTAGCCAAGCCTCTGTATGCTTTGTAAATCATTTGCAGAGGAGTGCAGGGAGGACTCATGCCACTGATACCAAAAACTGGGATAAATTCCACCCCCTACCCAGGTCTTGGGATGGTTTAAAGATATAAAGAGAGGGAAATTAGATGGTCATGTTATGGAAAAGTGCCACTGCAGGGAGCAATATTAAACACGTTACTGAGCAAAGAGAGTCTGATTAAATTTCCCTTTGAGGTCTCATCTGTTTTTTGTACCTGCTCACCAAAAATTAGGAGCAGAAATGCACAGAGGGAGAGTTTGTGCTGGAACAGAAAAGCACACTCATTGTTAGCCAGAAAACCCAAGTAAAACCAAATGGCAAAAATTTTACAGAAATGACACCTCCAAAGCCTTTGTTGCAATAGATGAGTCCTTTTAAGCAGAGCACATCTAAGGCATGTTCCATCCACAGCCTAAGCCCAGCCTCAGGACAATGAGTGCTATGGAAGAGTGAATGATAAACCAAAAAAAAGGGTAGTAACTAAATGCATGTATGATGACTTTTACTGTATTACCACTACAGGGATTTTTAATCTGTGTAGAAGTATTCTTTATCTATAATAATTAGATCTGGGCTAATAATGACTTTTGGATTAGACTATAAAGACCTTGGTTACTCAACTGAATATTTGATTATTTGGTTTACAGTGCAGTAGGGTTTGGCTTTATGACAAAGTGTTTCCTCTTTTCTCATTAACAAGGTCAAGTGCAACACTGGCACTTCCCCATCAGCTCTTCCAGTGTCCTTATGGCCATTCCTCCTTGCCAACCAACACATTGAATATGGAAACCTTTTATAATAAAACCATTTATATCTCCATTTAAATGTTTTTTTCTTCTAGGTAAGAGCACCTCAATTCCTCTGGCCTTTGAGAATCACACTACAGAACTAATTCATTCAATTTAGGTTCCTTTTGTATTCAAAATCTTTCAAATTTCTAATTTTTATTTCTTCTTGTAGAAAAGGACACTTCAACTCCTTTGGCCTTTCTTGAAAGAAAAGCTGTGATCAGCTGGAGAAATTCCAAGGAGAGTAACTACCCACATTTCCTAAATTGTTGTGGTCAGATGGGGATGTTTAAGGCTCCAGCCTTCCAAGGCTGAGTGACACAAATTCTACTGGTTTTAGTGCTTACAGAACACACTCCAGCTGATGATTCCCAGTCCATTTGCTTTTTCTGCTGCACTCTTGCCAAGCAAACATTCTCCCATGCCGTACCTGTTCTCAGTACTGAGATCCATGTTTACTTCCACACCCACCTCTTTCACTCCCCTCCAATTTATAGAGATCATTTTGAATTCCAGTCCTGTCCTTGCACAGCTTAGGGTTATCTGCAGAATTAATAAACTCCCTTTACATCCCTCCACTTGAATACACAACAACTGCAGATCTGCTGGAGACAGGGTACAACAAAAAGCTTATCAGCAAGTTCATTTCCACACATGTGGGATCTAACCACGATAAACAGTGAAGTTTACACACCATAAAATGGAGCAAGCCAACTGTGAAAAATAATTTATTGTACTAATATTCAACAGTCAGTAACCTTATGTTTAAAAATAAAGGATTACAGACAGGTCTTATATAGGCAAATATTTTCTGAGCCTTCTCTTTCCATCTCAGCCAGGACACAGCAACTTTGGTCTCCCAGCAGTAGCATTCACCAGGTGAACAAAGGCATCAGGTGTTGCACCACCAGACAGCTGAAGCATCCCAGACACTACCAACATTCCAGCAACACCTGGTTCTGGTCCCAGACACTTCTTTTATGTTCAAAGATGTTCAAAACAAGCACTTGGTGTTACCTCTGACATTTTCATTTTGTCATTAAAATTAACATCAGTGCTTCTCCAACTGGATCCTCTAACGTTGTCTTCTCCTCTTGGGGAGAGATGCTTCTGAAAGGAAATAAAGAGAAGGGTTTTATCACAAGCTTTTAAATCCATCTTCCCTCATGGGAGTTGCTCAAGTAGAATTAACTCTATCCAGCACAGGAAATCAACTAGATGAGCTCTTGAGATCCCTTCCCAATCCCTCTTCCCATGTTTTTCAAATGTGAAAAAAATCTTTCTAGATTCTACAGTACACTATCATTCAAACTATCAAATGAGATTCCATTTATGAATACTTAAAAGTATTTATTCCATCTTAAAAGCTTTCTGCTCCTCACCAGCACCTTTCAGATCTTGCTGTGAATTTGACAAATGGAATACTTACAAAATATCTGAGGAGACTCCTTATAGGTATTTTTAATGCTTCAGAATTTACTGGAAAATTCTGAGAAATGGAGAATGATTTAGAAAGAAACTTTTTGTCCACAACAAGTGGACAAGTGAAGGGAAAGTAAGCAAAGTACAATATTAAATGCACCATGGCACTTTCAATCTGACCACTTAAAACTGAATGAATTCCCACTGTCTACAAATAAAAGTGACCAGAGAATGTAATCTCACTTCAGTATGAGATGCTCTTTTGCTTCTAAGAAGAGCAAATATAAATATATAATGTCCTTAAAAATGTATTTTAATAGTTATTACACTCCCTTGTGTTAAATATCCTTTCATTACATGCAATTTTGTATAGTAAATTAACTGCAAAAAATTCTTTAGACTGTGCCATGTTCTCCTCAAGCAGCTGAGAACAGACCCTGAAGCTTCTGAGTTGCAGAGTAGCTCAGTATCATTCAACATCCCCCTTTGATGCTTCTGCAGAGCACCTCCACTGTAAGCTTTGAGCAATCTGCTTCACATTTCTTTCCAATTAAAATTACATTATTTCCAGTAACCTGAGTGACAGCAAAGCCATCCACTCCCCTGCTGCAGTTCCCAGAATCCTTCCCCAATGATGCCAGATAATTTCCAGTACAGCAGAGGATGCTATTGCTGTACTGGAGCTCAATCCATGAAACACTGTCCAACTGAAACTAAGGCTGGAGGTGAACCTTCTGTCCTCTGAGCAAAGGTGAGGGCAGCAAGTGCTATCATTTCCTAAGCTCAGAGAGTTACCAGAACAGGTATATTCTGTAAGTGTATGAGTGACAAAAAAAATCACTTTTCCCTACACAATGGAATTCCTCAGGACAAACTTGTATTACAGAAGAATGAGACTCCTTTAAACTGGACCAGTTTTAACTCTGAACACTCTATGAAATCTGTGTAGAAAAAATTACTGTCAGGATTTCGCCACAGTGCTTCAAAGTTTCAATTTTCATGCAACAATTTGCAGGCTAAGACCAAATCTAGCTTTTGCAAGGCAGCAAGACATGATCCAAAATATCAGCTTCAGCAGAACACAGCAGAGGGGTATTTAAAAACAAGTCACAGGTTTGCTGGAATTGCAATCACTGTACCTCCTTCAGCCGAGTTCTCTTCTGTGATTACTGGCATCCCGATGTGCCGAGTTACAGTTTCCTTTGCCACTTGCATTTCACCTGCACACAGATTTTGAGGAAAACCTGTCAGCTTTCTTTTCCTTCCACATCCCTCATCCAGTAGTTAAAATTCACTGCTGTTCTCCTGAGATTCTGGTCAAATGCTGTAGACAAACCTACTTTTCACAGCTCCTTCAATATGCTCACTAAGAAACCTTCAATAACAAGTAATTAACAATACCAATTTAAAGCAAATTAATCACCAACTCAGTTCAATGATCATTCAAAATGGCCTTACTGCTCCTCAACACTTCATCTACTGTTTTAAAGACAAACAAAAGCAACACTGCCTAATGCTCATCTCTGAAGAGGGATTAATTTTCTCAGTAAGTTTTTTTCTAGCAGAGGTTAAGCAAGTCTGAAAACAGAGTTTGGAACTTTGAATTAAATCCCCATCTTCAAAATAAAAGTAATTCAAAAAATAAAGTGAAAGCTGTTTTGCTGTTTAATTTCATTTAACCTTTAACACATAAGGAGTAAACAAAATATTAAGACAGCAGAACAGTTGAAAAGCTGGATATCAGAAAGAGAATTTCCTTAGGAAGAGAAATTTCCCATGTGATCTGTTGATCAACAGCCAAATTTAACCCACCTAGCAAAGCAATGGATAAACTTTTGCAATCTCCCCAGGTTCATGGATGCAATGGAGAAAAATACCTCTGACTTCTGAAGAACCTCTTCTTGCTGGCTGTGGTCTCCTGCTGGGTTTTCTATTTCGACTTGGAGACTTCCCACAACTGGGTCCTGACTCAGAGGATTCTAACTGCACCTGACGATGTCTCCTGGATTTGGAAGCCTGAATGAGACAAAAAATGCTGAACTTCTACAGCCACATCTTGCTGTGGGTCATTTGACAAACCAGCAGGGACCAAAGCATCACTGTGATGTCAGGGTGGAGATGGGAGAGAAGGGGAAAGCGGGAGGGAGGATTCCCAATGGTTGCTGTTCTTCAATTTTAACAGGACAATGCCCTTCTATTGTTTAATGAGTGTATAACTTAAAATGCAGATAATGAAACATTCATTAATTCCTAATCCGTTCTGTTACTACAAACCCACACCATGTTGCACACCCCTACACAAAAGGAACACTTCCAAAAGCTGCTGTTCTGTAAAGCCTCCTTACCATCATATTTTGCTTAAGTGCCTAGGAAACATCACTGTGCATTCAAGAGTCTGGACTGTTATAAAATCCAGAGCTCTGCTTCATTCAGTGACACATTTTTCAATATGAGATTTTAATAAACAGAAAGTTGAGATGTTTCTCATAGGACTGCTACGGAAAAGACAAACCAAAAATATTTTTGAAGGGGAAGTAATTGAAACAAAGTTTCTAAGAACTAGCAACTGACTTTAAAACTCCCAAGCTTCATTTTCACAGGCATCTTCCAAGATTCCAGTATCTAAGATTTAAGGAATCTGAGCAATTAAACTCTCAGGTATTTTTATTACATCTTCTTAAAATTCCATCTACTTAAACAGAGCATAGACATTAGAAGACACCCTGTAAATTAAAATCCCCCAAGTACAAGCCTTATCTGCATTATTCCATAAGTCTAACAAGAGCTTTGGGTTTTCCAGCAGTGTTAGGAAAACTAGAACTTTCAAAAATTGAATTACAGAGTGCAATTTTAATTCACTCATTTTTGAACCAACATTTACATTAAACTGGTACTTAAAACTGCTCTTGAAAAATAAATACTTCCCCATTATAAAATTTTATACTCACCTCAACAACTGCAGAGTAAGACTTGTATTTGATTCTGGCCAGGGCATTTGCTCTTTCAGACCCCTGCAAAGAAGCAAGAGTCCAGTCAGAAAAGATTCAGTCTATTATAGCAGTACTGAAATGAGATATTGCATCAGGCAATCACTTGAGCAATATCTCACTACAGCTGTAACTCTATAATTAGTTCTACATAATTTCAATGCCACCAAAATGGTACTTCAAGAAAAAAAAAGTTCAAATTTCATTAAAAAGACAGAGCATAATTTTGGTTGCCTTCACTGTTACAAAGCCCAGGAGGAGAAAAATCAAATTTAAAACTTCACATCTTACTTAAATTCAAAGCTGAAATAAGCAGACAAGTACAACATGAGACAATTTTGTAGCATAAAAAATGAATATTGTACTTAGTTGAAACTTCAGGAGGAAGTGTAAAGTTGTTTGGTCAAGAAAATAAAGCTCTTTTCCCCTCTTACCTGAGAGAGATTTTTTATTGTGAACTTTAAGAGCTGTTGCAACAGTAAATGCTCACAGTTCAAAAGAAGACAATGTGAGTTAAAAACAAAACCAAGCAACCAGGCCCACCAGCTGCCCCTGGAACTTAGTTTGACACTATTAAACTTTGACCTACACTGCTTAACCTGAGATCTGAAGTCAAAAAATGAACAGATTTTGCCTGTGCAATGCAGCCAAGTAGTTCAGTTTCCTTACCTCTGATTCTAGCAAAGTCCCTTCTTTCCTCTTGTTTTCTGTTTCATCAGTTTCTTTAGCATTTCGGAATAATTTCTATGGGGAAGAAAGGTGTTTTTCTTTAAATATGTCATATACAAGACAGCTAAAATCCAAGAACTGTAAAAAACAAGACAAGTATTCACACACATGCCCATTTTCTACACCCACCTCACACTTTCTTTGATCCAGGAATGTGTTATAGAGGTATTTAATGAGGTCAGACCTTCAGGGCTCATCTCTCAGCAGTCAGTTGTGGTATCCCAGAGGCAGGTCCACACACAAGTCCTTTTCTCCACACCACATCTCTGCCTCAGGTTTTACACATTTCATGCCTTCAGTGTCACAGTTCCTTCTCATTCAGTCTTAGATTTACCAGCTCAGAGGAAATCACACCAATAAATCCAGTTCTTACATGTTCACCCAACCTGCTAAGTTGCCACAGCACAGTGGTTGGTAGTACCTACCATTCTGTTCTGCTGCCATTCCTGATGCTCCAAGGTTATATCTTTGAGATTAACCACAAAGTCATCTTTTATCAAGCTCAGGGCCTTGTCTGGCTGGGATTTGTCAGCTGAAATGACACATTTCATTTTCTGATAGTGGTCATGAATATTCATCAGTTCCTGAAATTATTAAAAATAAAAAAGAGTGGCTTTCAGGAAAAAAAAGAATTAGTCCTCAATGTACAAATCTAGGCTTACAGAAACCATTCTAAAGAGACCATTGGACCAGGAGGAATGTTAGAAACTGATTCTGGTTAAATAATCTGAGTTTTAGAGAGCCAAGAAATCCTGCTACCTAGCACTGACCCTCCAAACAAGGTAAAGAAGAAAGAGTATCTTGTATTATTTAAACTAAGAAGGTTACTCAGTGTTCACAGAGATTTCATTCTGATACTTGCTTTAGTTCCCTCTTTTTGGAGGAAACATTTTACTTCACAGATTTCTGTATCACTGCAGTCAACCTTACTGATACACATTTGCCAGAGTTCTGCCACTGAGCAACATAAGAACTTTTACCTGGCTTGAATTACCTGATTCTTTAAGAAATGTATCATATAATAAAAAAACCCCAAGTTTTGAAAGGAGAGAAAGGTGAGAGAAGGCTGTGAACTTGCAGACAAGTAAATTCATATTACCACAAGTATCAATCCTCCAGCTGCAACCAGCAGACATATCAAAACAAACATGCTTCCCCCCCATTTTCTACTTTTCTCTAAGTGACAATTAACCATTTACAACCTTTTACATCTCACTGAGGCAAAACCACAAAACACATCAGAGCATATTTTAGTATTGAGAAAGGTACCACAATTCTTCCAAACTAAATGACATGTTTCTGAGTGTCTGGTAAAATTACAGGCTATTACCTCAGTCTGCATTCCACAAAAGACTTACAAGGGACAAGACTGTGCTGATTAGAGGAATTACAGCTCTTGCACTACACAGGAATTAAAACAAAACATTGATTAATCTGTAGTTGAAAGGTTACTGTACCTCCAGTACATCATTAGTGATGAGGCTGTTTACTCTGTTACTTGGGTCCTTAAATTCTTCTTTAAAATAATTTTCCTCAATCTTCTTCTTAGTTCTGTAGGTCAGCTAAGACAAGAGACAATGTTTGTAAACTAAAAGAAAACTTTAAATGGCACCTCCTCTTGAGAATTCCTACTGCATGTCCATCAGTCAGGAGATGGGAGATGCTGAAAGGCATAAATCCATTTCATCAGCAACAGTTTTGTTGCTGATGAAGAGTCAGCATTTTTCACAAATTATTCTCTAGTTAAGAATTTAATCCAGCACCCAGACTCATTTCCCCAACTGGTAAGACATCTCAAAACTATTAGGAACATTAGATACTGAAAAAATATTTTCAGGTGAGAAGCACTGAAACATCCTCTAAGCTTTTCATCACCTACCTATGTAAAGTCACACATACTGCATTTCAACACAGCCTCAGGGCTGAGCAAATTTCAGGCACTGAAAGATGAGGGTATTTTATTTACAAATGTAAGTCATTAATGTAATAACTCACTAGCTTTGGCATTGCTGTGAAATGGAAGGCTCTGGCAAGTCGCAGTCTCCTAAAGATATAGGCTGCATCATAATGCTGGGAGTCAAGCAGATCCTGGTGAAACTTCTCGATTTCAGGCCAATCCTTGAGTGCAATTCTGATCTGCAACAAACGAGTTACATACTGTTACACCAGTATCTCAACAATAAAAATTAACTGAGCTGACTACTGTGATCTGACTACAAACAAAACCCGGATGGCCAGAGCTGCAGAAAGGATCCCACTACAACATTTGTTATTAATATCATCACTTTATGCATGTAAGATTATTATACTTTCATTGACAGTGACATGGAACACAAGTCCTTTCTGACAGTTGAAAACATTCACTCTTCACATTCTGAAGTGTGTGAAAAACAGTCTGCACCTAGTAGATTCCCATTCTCTAGTGATTAGTAAACAATACTCATACCAGGTTGTACTGCCACTGAAATGTTCATAAATGCTCTCTCTCCCTTATTTTTCCCTTGCTCTCCTGTCACATCCACTCTGCTCACTTCACTTTCTCTCTGCTTAACTTTCTTGATAACTCACGTACTCTGTTACAGCTGCTATCCAGCAGTGGCTTTAAAATTGCCTGAACTCATCTTCATAAAAGTTATTGATTTCTCTGTGGTCAAAATATGAGACATCATGGCATCACTGTGGACTACTCCAAATTCAGTTTCTTATTTAAAGAATTTGGACTCAATTTTGCACGTGCACACAATATATACCACAAAGTTCCTAAACAAACAATTTCTTCTTGCACTGAGTTTGTAACTGCTTTAGATATTGGTCTCCTATCCTAAAAGCAGCAAGGAGGGTGTCATTCAGGCATGCACTCTCAGCCTATTTATTAATTCCTTTTCTGGTTAACAGGAAGTGGAAATAATTCAGTTTCCATTCTGTTGGAATTCTAAAGAATAACTCAATATTTTTATTTTAAGAAAGCGAGAGGAAATGCCTTAGTCATTTATGATAAAGTAGACAGCAGGATACCACATATCTTATGCCTAGTATCTCCTGAGAATAAAACCTCAGGAACAATTACCTTTTGTTTTGGCTGACAAAGCTGGGCATTATAGAGCCCATACAGAAGATACAGAGCACCAACTCGGATCTGGAAGGAGTAGGGGGGCAAGAAGTACTGCTGGGCCAGATCTAGAGTCTTCTTTGTGAGCTTATTCCTCTCCAAAGCTCTCATTCTACCACTAAAGCACACAAACAAAAAAAAAAAGCAGCACGTTAAAGCAAGTAAATATAAAACTGCAGGCTTTAGAAAAATCCATAGAAGAGGAAGAAGCTTTAGATGTTTTGTAGATATAGAATCATTGAACGTCCACAGCTGGAAGGGATCCACAAGGATCACTTAGTCCAACTCCTGGCCCTGCATAGGACAGCCCCAAGAACCACAACCCAACAGAGTTCAAGAATAGTTTGGACAAGGTTCTCAGGCACAGGGTATGACCCTTGGAAAGTCCTCTGCAGGGCCAGAAGTTGGACTCCATGATCCCAGTGGGTCCCTTCCAGATCAGGGTATTCTATAATTCTGTGAAACATGCAATGTCCTACAATAACACCTTTAAATCTCACGAGGATTACACCAAGCTCCCTGCAGAGTCAGCGCTCAAATCACACACATTCCTAACGCACGAAATACCCTGAATTAAAAACTCTTTTCCATCATTACAAGAGAGATCGATGCTCCACTTTCCTCAGACACCAGCCAGGCACCTCTCCCTGAGTGAGGCCTGAGGGGGCACAAGGCTCACCCGCACCCCTTTAAGGCTGGGTGACGCTCAGCAGCGGGGGCTGCGGGCCTGGCGAGGGGAAGGCGAGGGGAAGGCGAGAGGAAGGCGAGGGGAAGGCGAGGGGAAGGCGAGGGGAAGGCGAGGGGAAGGCGAGGGGAAGGCGAGGGGAAGGCGAGGGGAAGGCGAGGGGAAGGCGAGGGGAAGGCGAGGGGAAGGCGAGGGGAAGGCGAGGGGAAGGCGAGGGGAAGGCGAGGGGAAGGCGCGGCTCGGTCTGAGGGGCGGCCGGGAGCCATCCCTTCCCTCCTTCACTCACTAGAAGATGGTGTGGAAGCGGCGCTCCCGCCACAGCTCGGCGAAGCGCTCGAAGCGGACGGTGTCTGCCTGCTGGAAGGCGCCGAGCAGCTCCTCGCAGTCCTCCTTCAGCCCGGGCACGGCGTTCATGCCGTCAGTACCGGGCTGATCCCCTCAGTACCGGGCCGATCCCCTCAGTACCGGGCCGATCCCCTCAGTACCGGGCCGATCCCCTCAGTACCGGGCCGATCCCCTCAGTACCGGGGCTGCTCCCCTCAGTACCGCGCTGCTCCCCTCAGTACTGTGCTGCTTTAGCCGACCCCGCGCTCACCCCGCGGCCGCTCTGCGCATGCGCTCCCGCACCACAGCAGCCCCGCGGCGCCTGCGCGCTCCCCCGCGCCTGCGCACGGTCCGCGCCGGGAGGGGCCGGAGGAGCCCCCGGGCCGCCCGTGAGGGAGCGGAGCTGCCCCGAGCCCCTCGCTCCCGGCGCTCCGGCCCCGGCGCCCCGTGTGTGGCGAGACCCCATCCACTGATGCCCGTCACTGGGCACTCGCTCTGACCGCCCCGGGCGCTGTCCGCTCGCCTCCGTCGTGGAGGGCGAGCTCGGTTCACGGGCAAAAGCCTCTCCGAGCAGCGCATCCCTGAGTGGTCCCGGGGCGCAGCCCGCGGGGATGAGCGGGCTCGGGCGGGATGAGCAGCGGCGGCTGCGCTGGGGCAGGCGCCGCTGAGCCACAGCCCCAGAGATCCCGGGGATGCTCTCGAGGCTCGGGGTTTCACACTGCCCGCCCCAGTCCCCGCAGGCGCCCCCGGCAGCGAGCTCGGGGGCCGTGACCCGACGGGCTCGGGAGCGGCGGTTCCCCCGCGGGAAGGGCGCCCGGCGGCCCCGCGGAGCGCCCGCACCTCTCGGCTGTGGGGACGTGACGCTCCGCCACACTCCGGGGAACGGCCACCGCCGGCCCTGCGCCGCTCCCCGCTGTCCCCCGGCTGTCCCAAAACCCCGACGGCTGCTGAAGCCCCGATTCCGCCTGGGCGAGCGCGGCAGGCGGGCGTGAGCCGGCGGGCGCCCCCCCGAGCGGCGGGATGCCGTGCCCTGCCCTTCCCTGCCCTGCCGTGTCATACATATCGTGCCGTGCCGTGCCGCCCGCTCCCCGCATGCACGGCCACACGTAGGCGGCCGGGGCAGCGGGGCGGGCGGGGAGGGGGCCGCGGCTGCCGAGCCGCACGTAGGGTGGGTGGGTGCGGCCTCGCCGGCGGCGCGGAGCGAGCGGCGGGGGCTCCCCTGGCCGCGCTCCCCCGCGCACGTACAGAGAGGGGCGAGCGGCCACCGAGGCGGCTGCCGGGACCAGCTCCGGCTTCGGCGAGCCCCGCGCCGCGGTGAGTACGGAGCCGCGGCACCGGCGGCGGGCAGCGTCCCGGGGGGGAGCCGGCGGTGGTGCCCGGCAGGCTCCCATCCCCTCGGGCGGGTCCCCAGAGGGTTTAGGGACACCGGGGTAGGATTTCAAGGCGGCGTTGCGGTGATCGTCGCTGCGGTCGGGGCTTGGCTGCGGTTGTGGGAGCGCGGCTGGACAGCGGCACCTGCGCCGGGAGCGGTCCCGGGATGGGCAGGAGAGCGGCCGGGTGCCCGGGCACCCACGAGATGCGGGCTCGGCAGGTGCGAGATCCCCTCTGCGCAGGGGAAGCCTTAACGGTGACAAACACGTATAGGGAAAGTATGGAATGCGCACGGGATGGAGCCTTGCGCGGTGCCTTTGGGACGTTTAAACCTGCAGGAGTTTCCCCAGCGACCGGGTAAAAAATTCACATTTTGCTGTCTCAAATAATGATGCACTGCGAAATGAATGTTGAATTCTGCTGGCTACGGTACCGTGATGTTCTCCAGTTCACCATTAGCATAAACTAATTGATCCAAAGGTCGCTCCTTGCAGCGAGGCGCATCCAGCTGTCAGCTCCTACAATGTCAGGAGCTCCCACAGTGCTCCAGGCATGTAAGCATCTTTCCATATTTATTGTGTTTCCCAAAAGGTTGCTGGAATGCAACCTTTAGCAGCCTTTATTAGGAGGTGATTTGCCATCGGCTGAACAGCAGTTGCCTGTGAGCACCATTGGTTGCCAAAGTCATTGACTGTAGGAACAGAGATATTTGCAGAGCTGTTGCATATGAACTGGACAGGGTTTAGCAGCTGTGGGAGGAGAGCTGCACCTGCCGCGGCTTGGTTTGCGTTTTTTCCCTTTTTTTCTGTAAAGACGCTTTCATCTATCATTTGGATTCACGTTTAGAGATGTAGGGCAGTGACCACGTTCATCCAGTACGTGACTCTGACTTCAACAGATTGTACTGATTTTGGAACAGAGTGCCAGTGCTGTTAGGAAAATAGATATAAACTACTCCTCCCCAAATGGATTTAAGGATTCAAAGTACAAATAAGTCAAAACTGACACATTATGGAGCGAGTTCATCATTACACACAGCTCAAGCCAAGCCCTGTTTAGTTACAGGAGTTATCCCTTAATTTCATAGGAGCAAAGGAGCCTGGCTCTGGACTGATGCTGAATTTGTAAAGCTCAGAGTGTGTTTTCTGATTTTTGTATCAAAAGCATGCAGTGAGTGGGGTGATTTCTCAGGAATGGTGTTTCAAGGAACACTATATGGAATTATTTTTTTTCCTAAGGCAGATGGGGCTGCATGATGCAAAATCTAGTGAGGATAAGGCTGTTGTGCCCATGTTAACCTGCGCTAAGTCTTCCCCTGCAGAAACTTTGAGTAAAATGTAAAGAATGAAAGTGCAGAAGAATAAAACCAAGTAACAGGGTCTCTTTGTACAATTCCCCTTGTATATAAAATTAAATACAGTATCAATTTTTTGGCTAATTAATACTCTACTCTTCTTCATTAACCGTGTTTCCAGTGCTCCTTTGGATTATTCATTAGTACATTTTAGTACAATTAATGCCTTCAAACTAAAAAAAATAATAAATAATTAGATGATGTAAGGAAGAGTGTGCTGGTTACTCTGTCTTCTTCATATTCAACCACTAAACAAAAGGATGAAATCCTATTTGCCCTATTAATTCCTAGTTTATAAATTGCCAGTTAAAAGGCATTTATCCTGCACTGATCTAAATAATGGGATTTTCCAGGTGCATATGGCACAAAACAAGTATTTTTAAAAATACCCAATATGATTGCATTGGAACACATTTTCATGTTGAAAATATGAAAATAAATGTTTTAATCGATTTACATGAAAATTAATCATGAATATATTTTATTAAATAGCGTATTTCACCTTCAGTATGCACAAACCTATTGCTAGTTCAGACCTCTGCTTTCAGACTTTCCAACAAGCACAAACGTTGCAGAAGCTTTTTAATCTGTGCAGTAGGAAGTGGCATTGATTTAACAGGATAGCAGGAGTCGCAAGTTCTTGTCGAGTCATTTGTGTGTACTGACAGCAACGGGAGATATGACCACGGATTCAAACGAGTTTGTGTTTTGTTACTAATGGCATTTTTGGTGTGATTAATCATATAAATGTTCTCTGTCCCTCTGGCTCTGTAGCTGTTGCTCTCCCTTTGGCTTCCTCCAGGAAAATCTACACCATCCCCATATCCAACTTCTTAAATTGTGTTTGACCTCTTTTGTTCATGCATGTGATCTGCTTTATTCAGGTGGGAGAAGCATGTGTCATAGGTGAATAGGATACAGCTTATATAGAAATACTAAGTTTTTATATTATATTTAATATGAAATACATAAACGTTTTTGTGACAGTGACCATGTCTTCTTGATGCCCAAGTTTCTGACAGCAGGCAGTAAGGTCTCAGACCTGCAAGGACTTCGTTACTCTGCACAGTGCTTTAGTTCACTTTAAAGCCATCTTCACCTTTTATAACAGGGAAAAGGGACAAACAGAAAGATCACAGATGTCACAAATTAGAAACAAACCCTCTCTTTTATTGAATTTTATACTGTTACACAATCAAAAAGAAATACAGTCACAAGTACGTCAAAATGTTTCAAGAGAAATATCAATTGCAATACGTTGTACTTGGTTCCAAAAAAGAATTCCATTAAAATATACCACTTCTTCATGAGAGAATACTGCTATTATTCACAAAATCTACTGTACTGTATAAATCCAGTAGCAAACTCTTTTAACTTTTTGGTAACTTGCTCAAGGTAAACAGGGAAGCAGAAGGAAAATGACAATTCATTTCTAGAATTTGGATCAAAAATCACAGTTCTCCAGTACGGAGCTTTTCAGGGAGTTAAGTCATAATGGTATTTTTAATGAAAGCTGGATACCCAACTCATCTGGAGTTCCTATGAAAATGGACTTCCTACAAAGTACTTGTGGAGTGTGAGGTGTTTATTTTCATGCTGGACAGTTACAGTTTGAGTAATGTGCCTAAGAGCAGTGACATTTGAGTGAGCTGCGTGCTGTGGTCAGGAGCAGTGCGAAGGGGACAGATGGCTGACCTGGGGCCTGTCCAGCCCCGCTGACAGTGGCAGGATGCTCCCAGATCCCACTGTACTGTCGGGAAAGGTTCACTCAGCCGTGTAACACTTGCCAGCAAATACTGCCTTTAGCTGCCAGTGCTTGGCTGTTTAATTAAACAGCTCTTTAAGTAATGAAACATTGCTATTAAATATGGAACAGTTTAACCTGTAATCATCAGAATTATCTGACCCGACAGTTGTATTTCATTGGAAGCAGAGCTGATCATCCCATCCAAACTAAGCTTTGAAGTCTTAAAAACATCACCAGTGTATGTGCAAATGGTTCTTTCGGGCCCTAATCTGCAATTCTTTAATTCAGTAATTACTTTGGGAGAGTTTAATATGTGTACACAGATATTATTAAGTTTCTTTTCTCGGGTAAGTTGTTTCAATTTCACCCAAAGGTTTTCATAGATCACCTAAGTCCAAGCCAGTCTCACTAGGTGGGAGGAAGGTTAGCAAGAGGTACTTTGGACTCCAGGCTACCTTAATTTACTCAGTATCTCACACCCAAGATAAGTCACTGGCACAGCCTATTTAAGTGATTTCTGGGGAGTTACAGCTGTAACTTTCAGGTAAAGGAAGCTGTTACTTTCAGGTAAAGGAAGGAATTACATCATCATAAATACTAGCTAAAAATTCCTTTACCCTTTAACAAAATCATCAGTGTTGATGATTAAAACATCAATTAAAATCTGTACATAAAAAGAATAATTGTACTGTGCCCTGAAGAAGGCCTGGCTTGACTACTGCTGTAGTCAGGAAAACCTGGAAGACAACTCTGTTATTCTCCTCAGTTTACCATTTTCACATAATTAGCATGTTCTATACACAGGAGGAAACATTGTATTTACCCACAGTTTCTTCTTTACAACAAAGAATAAATCACAGAGTGATTTGAGTGGGAAGGGACCTTAAAATCCACCTAGTTCCAAGTCCACTACTAAGGGACACCACCTGCCAGACCAAGTTGCTCAGAACCCCATCCAAGCTGGCCTTGGACACTTCCAGGGCTGGGTTATCCACAGCTGCTCTGGGAAGCCTGTGCCAGTAGCTCAAAACCCTCACAGTCATTAATTTCCTCATGATCTCTAACACAGTGCCTCAGCATTTTAAGAAGGCAGCAAGTCAGCAAAGAAAGTATTCAAAATCACTAAGAAAACATTTAGAAAGCTCTTTATTCTAGAAGCTTACACTTAGCTCTAGAATCAGTCTAAAAAGAAAGAAAAAAAGGTAGTTTCAATGGGGAAAAAAAGTAAAACAGAAATTAAAAAAAGAAACTGAAAGGTGAACTAGGTTTTGCAAACTGGCATCTGCATTTAGCAAAGCTCTTACAAGGCTAGAGCAATTACTGTTCCTTTTCCATGCCTTTTTCAGTGTCTCTAGGAGGCTTGGAGGGGTTTTGTTATTTTCCCCCTGCAGTAAACCAATAGAGCTACTGCAGTTCATCACAGTAATCAAAATGCCTTGTTATTATGCATAGTAAAAAATGTTAGTTGATATTTTTAGATGAAATATGGCTCAGTTAAATCCACAGCTGTGGTCACTAAGATCAGAGATGATCAAGGGCAGGATGGGGCTCTGAGCAACCTGATCTCATGGAAGGTGTCCCTGCCCATGACAGGGGTGTGGGAACAAGATGATCTTTAAAGTCACTTCCAACCCAAGCCATTCACTGACTCCAGCAGTCTCATGACCATAAATAATGTGGGTCAGTTCAGTTTTCCTTCTCTTTTTAACATGGATTTTAGTCTGAAAACTTTCTGCCCTCTCAGTGCACTGAAGAGGACCTGACAGATCCAAACAGGTCAGACTCCTCCAAAACACAGCCAAGAGAGCAGCAGAACACCTCTGACCTTTCTCTTGGGAGTGCAAAGGGATAATCCCCCCCAGGCCAGCTCAAAGCTTGGTGGGGCAGTACAAAAGTAGTACCTTTTCACCTGCCTGCAAGACTCTCACAGAGACACCACATCGATCCATGCAGAGCTAAGCAGGAGGGGAGCCCCAAACAGCAGGGGCTTAACCCAACTTCACTATTTAAACCTCCTAACTGCTGACAGAGAAAGAAATGCCATGGAAAGAATGACAGCCCAGACACAGCAGGCAGGGAGGAGCTCTGCTGCTTTTAGCCATTAAAAATGCATTAAAAATGGTTACTAGCGAAAATGTTCTCTGCATGAAGCTTCAGCTCCAGCTGATTGCCCCTACACACCTTCTCTCTGTACAATTTCTAAAACTTTAACAGGTGTGCAACTATCTTCTGCTGCCAGTGCCTTATCATTTTTTGTTAATAGTGTTCTTTTAGTTTCATGCAGTTGTAGCAGTTTGGAAAGTGCTCCTTTCAGTGAAACAGTAATTTTAGAGAACAGGTTACACTTATGTACTATGACATTGATTTCAAAACAGGGCAATGAAGCAAAAAAGTTTCCAACATAAAACCAAAGTAACTCCTGTGACACTCCACAACTGATTACTTATATAGAGTTTTTAAAAAAAGTTTGGGGAATGCACAGAATATCTGAACCATATTTACGCAACACAGGGTTACCAGTAGCATTGTGTTTTATGAGGAAAATGAGGAAAATCACTAGGTCAACAGCATAAAAACGTGGAACAAGTTTTATCAAGTACCAGCTTAATTTTTTAATCATGGAGTTTTATGATAAAAATCCATCTCAGATCAATCACTCCTGTGAATTTTACCTTCTCCTGCTTTCCTGTGTTACCTTGACAAAGCTTCCAGAGACAAGCCTTTAAGCTGCTCATAAAGATGAATCCTTTCTGCTCTAAAGTAAAACAAAAGCGCTGCCTCCTGGCTGCCAGGTTTGCTCACTGGTGTGATTACAGGTTGAGAAGTGTAACGTCTTTGGCGAGTGGTAGTACAACACTGTCTAGGAGACTTCAGTACTCAACAGGCTCAAATAATTAACGCAGAGATGTTACAATCAAAGTAAGGAAGCAGTGATTTCCAATCAACTCTAAGTTAAAAAGGGAACACGGATGAACAATAACCACTAACAAAAATATAAATTATCTCATTTCTCTCAGATAACACACTCCCCAAGGGGGCCTGGTCCACATATAGTTTATTGATGTAAGAAAACAATACAGTTAGTGTTAGATCCAACCACAAAGAGCAAAAAGAATGAGTGAATGAAGGTTTTGTACAGTACATATAGGAAAAAAAGATGTTTGTGACAACTATATATTTCTAAATAAAAAGGCTTCTAAATATATTCAAGTTATTGAAATCTACATGAAAACATATGGATGTTAATAGCAACAAGGTGCATAAAACCAAAACATCAAAATATTGAGCAACTCAATGATGTACTAGATAAAAGTTTGCTAACAATGCAAGATGTTTTACAATCTGCTTGAAATATCACCTATACCACACAGGGTAAGCTGAACATTTAGATTTAAGATCATACACAATATTAGCATTAACTTCAACAACTACAGGCAGGGATTTTTTTTTTTTAAGCTGGCAAAGTGACTACTTTAAGAACATCAAACTTTCTCTAAATTGAGAACGTATCCAAATAAAATGCTGCTAGCCCTTTCCAGATAAAGCCTTTCCTTTGACTAACCACACTCACTGAAGTCAAAAGCGTAAGACAGCATTTAAGAACAATTTATATTACAACATGACTAAAATAATGACATAATCCAGGTTTAAACATGTTTTCATAGGCAAACAAAAGATTCTTCTTAAAAACTAGTTTTTATAAATGCAGAATATATTGCATGAGGAACTGCTGGTATTTTTTAAGAAAATATATTGTGCGATTGTGGCTACAATGCACCGCTGCAAAGCATTGTTGTTTCTTATAAAAACTATTAAAATAAAAAACTTACTTGAACATAAAGAGTAAGAGAGCACAAGTCTTCCAACTACCTATGAAAAGCAGGATGGAAGTATTGCCAGTTTTTCCTGTGTTGACATTTTACTAATGATAAGTTTTGGTGATCAACTCCCCAGCCGAAAAATAAATATATATTTTTTTTAAATCAGGTGCATATTTCAAAGCTGCTATTGCAAGTGTGTTTTAAATGTAATGGACTTAAAAGTGTATGTACCAAAGAATTATAAAAATGCACTATAGTTTGAGTTATTGTTACATAAAGAACATATTAAAAAGACTGTCAAAATAAGTAGAAAGGGGATCAAAACTGAACTAACTGAATTAGTGCAGTACTGTAGCCAGGCTTCTAAAATCAGATATAGAAAATATAAATAGACTGCTTTAGGTGATGATTCACCAGTGTCCAAAAAAGGAGCAAGTTTTGTGAAAGCTCAGTTAACTTGATCCAGAGCTCTGAGCAGTTCTTCCCCCTGTAGCAGGTTTCTGTTGCCTTGTATGGGAGCATTTACTTCGCAGTCGTAACTCGTGAGTTGGGGGAGTCCACTCTCATCCATCGACTGCCCTAGGAGTTTACTCGCTATGTCTAAAGAGGGAGGGGAAGGAGAAAAAGTGCACTTTATTCACCAGGCTTAACCTCTCCTAGAGCTGTTCACAAGGAGCTAATCTTGGATAGTTTTGGAGACCCTGTTCTCTTTCACACAGTCCCCTCCACCCCCTCGCCTAGGAAAGGAAGATACCAACCAGTTGATAGTAGAATGATTGTCTTTTGCTCCACTCCACTGTGACCATTTGTTTTGCATCCCTTTACACGTTTCCAAGCAAGTGATGCATTTCCTCCACGGTCACCTGTCTGCTGGAATAAAGACCCCTAGAAAGAAATAAAACGAATCTTCTTTAGTGAATACTGTGTCTTTACATCCCTCCATGTCCCTCCTCGAAATCAACAGATCCTCTCACTAAGTACCACTGTAGGCATTGTTACATTTTAAAGTGGACTTTGTTCAGAATTTGGGGAGAAATATATTTCCAAGGACACTAACCGTGAAAATTATTTAAAAGAAAACTGAATTAGATTTCAAGACTTTATTTCCCTTACAGAAAACAATTACAAAATCCTGGTTATCATCAGTTACCACGCTCAAGATTAGCGTGTACATGTACACAAACACACCCATTTAATTACCACTGCTCTGGGGTGAGTAAGCATCAGGTTTTCACTGGAGTCTCTAATGGCTTTCTGCACTGGAATTAACAGTGTAGGCAGGAGAGTCAAGAACCTCAGTAGGTCGATTCTATCTCCACATTTAGGATGTAAATTCTGCTTGCACTCCAGTTATTGCTACCAAGCCACCTGACCCAAGCCTTGTGGAAAACGCAGTCCTACACCAGTCTAGTGCAGATATAGCTCCTTAGCATATTGTATTGACAGCAGAATAGAAGATATGGAGATTAGGAAGCTGTAAGGGCTTCATATAACTGGGATAAGGAAGAAGCAGCTGCCACTGAAACAGATAGGATGGAAGGAAAAAGCACCATCTTAGTATCAAGTCTGCTGGCAAAAGTACTTGAATCTGCAAAGTTTGGTCTTATTAGGGATACTGACTGCTGCAAAAAGAGAAGGTATTTCAGAACACTGCCACTATCCTCAACACTTAAAACAGTGAAGAGCATGTATTTTCAGATTCTCAAACACCCGTGCAAGTCAAAAGAGCAGCTGTATTGTAGAAGTTATGTTTAACTCAGAGCTGCAGTTCATAGTGAGATCAGTCACCTACACTGCTGCTGCTTTTTTTTTTTTTACCATGAATGCATTCCAGCCGTTTGTGTTAAGAAAGATATGCTTGTAACTGTTCCAGTGTAATGATTTATATCATTATTTTATAACCTTACTATAACACAATATTTTATAACCTTACTATAGCTTGTCCTTGTCTAATTCTCCTGTTTTCTAGAAAGCTAAAATACTGTTTAAACTTTGGTCTTCACTTATTTTCACTCTTTGCAAAATACATCCCACTTCCATAGAGCTAAGAAGTTGTGGCAAGCGTACAACCCTAGAATAGTATGTATTCTAAGCCTGGATTTAACATCATTTTTCTTCTGTGTGTGTGAAAGGCCTGTATATCCTCCCAGAAATCCACTGTGGAGAGAGAAGCAAACAACAAAAGCACTTGCTTAAAATAACTCCACTAAGACCCAGCTTCATGGACATTCAGCTTCTGACTCTGAGAAACCATCAAAATATTTATAACATTTTGTCAGATACAGACAAAAGAAAAAGGTTTAGCAAAGGATGAAGTCTGAATCTGTAAGCATTAAACTGGCACTAAGCACAGAACAGTATTCCAGCAGTTAATAGTGAACTGCTTGTGTTCTGTGTATTTAATGACATCCCATGCTACTTCGAATATTTCATTAGCAACACTGTGACAGCTGTAGCACCACTGCATGAGAAAAGGGCAGTGGAAGGCAATATTCTTACAGAGCTTCTGGAAGCAGCAGAACAACATGCATGGAAGAGCAAAGCATTTAGCAAATTAAAGCAATGGCATAGAAATGGCACAGAAAAACTGATTTGTCTTATGCCCAGACTAGAATGCTAGCACAGGAGTAAGGAGAGTTCAGAGGAAAAATAATCCTGCACTGTAAGATATGGTAGATGACTACAACTAGGAAGTGGCCCAGTAGAGAAACGAAGAAGCTCAAAGGCTACACTGCAGTAGAGGAACTAAGACTTAAAGACTAAGACTTCTCAAAACTCAAGGAGTGGGAATTTGCAGTGAAGACGAGAGAGAGAACAGTGTGCAATGGCAAAGCTCAAGGTTTCAAAACACTGAGAATTGATAGTGAGAGACACAGATTATGGAGACAAGGTACCCTTGCAGAAAATAACAAGCTGGACAACCCCCAATTATGTGACACAAATCTAGGAGTATCTACAAAGTTTCTTTTGAGTAACTAGGACAAATGAGGATGAGCTACTCTCAAGTGCCCACACTAATACTAGAGAGAGCATGCATGAAAGGGAGTAGCAGTAATAGGCATTTGCTAGGTTATTATAGGAGTTCTCTTCCCTCACAGTTCAGATGGTCTTGTTATCTGATTAAGTAAAGGAATCTCAGACCCAATGGAAAAATAAAAGCATAGGAAGAAGCATAAGAAAACTAATCTCCAGTGTTGACAAATATGAAAGCTGAGTTTGAATTAGAAAGTTAAATAAATACAGCACTTACACATTTAAACATGATGTCTTACATTTGTGCATATTCTACTAAAGAAACATGTATGTTCACAGAAGAGTATCTTCTACCTAATCAAGAAATGTACTGGGGTGTAGAAGGCATTTTTGAAAAGCTGACAGTAAAAGAGAACTAAAAGTGGAGTATCTGCATATATATATGTGTGTGTGTAAATATATATAAATTTCACTATCAATTATCTCTCATCCCAAGATTCCACTGCTTACCAACAGCTCAACTCAGGAGTCTGCACTGATGCCTCATTTCAGAAATTGAAAGGTTAAAAGTGAATATTTTAAAATGGTAAAACAAAACTCACAATTCCAACTGCCTGAAAAAGTGAACCATCATGTTCCATTTTTCGTTTTCTCTGAGCATTATGCAAAGCTAGCATCTTTGGATTTAGTTCTTCATCCAGTGCAGTAGATCTAAGAAAAATTGATTCAGGCTGTTAAGATGTTTCTACTTTCCTCAAGCCATTCTTCTTTCGTGGACACTTATATATACAACATCACAGAACTGAATTTATGAACTCCACTACTTTCCGTTCATAAATTTACTTATTTCAACAATCATTTTCTATGAGCATAGCAAATGTTAGCCTTTAATCTTCCTGTGAAGCTCAGAATGAGTTTTAACTAAAATTTTTAAATCTGCAGAAAAAAAAGCATAGAAGTTCAGCAGTTCACTTTCAACAGAAAAAAGGGAAGGAAGGGTGAGGGAAGTCTATTCTGAATATTTCTATGTACAGATAAATCTTTTACATATCACAAATCTCATGTTTGACTTAATGTAGTTTTCTATTGTGATAAATATCTACTACAGGCATCAGAGTCCATCACAAACCACATTCAGTTTGAAAGACAATTATCTATTGCTTATAGATATCTGAATATCTGATATCTGCAATATCTGTAGCACAGACTGCAGCTGCGTCTTACCTCTAACACAGTGGACAAGGAAAGTACCAGAAATATTGGGTGGGTGTAACTACCTGTAAATTGCCTACTGCAATTTTATAGAGGCTGCACATTGGGTACAAGAGCAGAACAGAATTTTTACAGTAGCTGCTTTTTCCTTGAGGTGCTTATGTAAAAGCTACCGTGAAAATGAGGGGAGTTTACTATTTAAAAAAGACTTGTTCGACATGTCCAAATTCAAATGTCTCAATTTCTGCTCTGAAGAACGCTGAGGATGAACACACAACAGCTGGCAGAATTTATATCTAATTCCTTGAACAGATACCAGGGCTTAAGCTGCACTTTTAAAATACCTTTTATTCAGAGTGACTGTTAGCAAGCTGGGTGCTCCTGGAGAAGGCTTTTCCACCTGATCCCCTGTTCCTTTCCCTGCCCTGATGGGAGAGGCAGTTCGACTCCTGCTCCCGCCGTAGGGTGAGGCGGGGGCACTGCTGGACTCGGCCACCCCGCGCACGGGCGAGGAGGGGACAATGATGGTCTTCACATCGTCCGCGCGCTCCGCCGGCTTCACCTCCTCTGCACTGCCCGCTGCTGCCTGGCCCTGCTGGAATATGGTGATGGTGGCTGCACTCTGAGAGCTGGAGGAGCTGCTCTCCAGCGGGGACAGCTGATCAAAGGAGCGCAGCTGGAAGTCGTCATCCATCGGGATGTAAGGAGCCAACATCTCTAAATCTAAATCGGTTTCCTGGAAGAGACAAGAGGTGGAACTCATCAGTGTGGAAGAAAACTCAGCTGGGACTTCAAGGCTCTTCCTTTTACCAAATCCTTACAGTTTTTGGTTTTTTTTTGCACTTTAGTCAAAATATTACATAAAAACTGAAGGAGGTTCCTGAAAACATTCTAGAAAGGAAAAGAAATACACTCAGAATAAGATGATAAAGAATTTTAAGTTACTGTACATTACCTGAGTAGAGAATGGATTTTTTGCTTCTGTATCTATGGCAAAGAGTTTCTCCACTAATTCCAGTTTGAATTCACTGGCCATATCATTATCCACATCAAAGCAGTAGTCGTTGGGACTACTGGGCTGTGAAAACATTTTGAGCACAGTTTTAGGTTTCTGTCATTGCATCCCTTGGCATTGTTACTTACAGATTCTCTGCAAAATGTTCTAATGTAGAAACTAATCCCAAGCTAAGTGGCACAAAATTAAAATGGGAAAGGAAAGCACACTTGTCTGTATACATTCAAATTTACTCCATATGGGAAGCACTTGCCTAGTTGAAGCCTGGAAGTAGCCTCCACAGTAATTTACTGCAACTATTTGGCTGTTTAGGGAAGTTGTGTCTGAACCAACTGAATGAAAAAGACCAACCCCAAGCTCTCTTTATTTCTCTCAGATAGTATCGCACACATTTGTTAAACTCACTTTAATGAAAAGATAGGAAAATTTATCAGTTTCCTCAGACCATGGCGTGAGCTTAAGTCACAAGGTAGAAGTAATTTCCAATTCCTGTCCTGGCTGCATCCTTAACCAGATCTGCCCCACAAGCCCCAACAGCACATCCACTTTAATGACAGCATATCGAAATTACGAAACTCACCTCAGGTGAACTTTGGCTGGTACTTGCATCAGAAGGGCTGGTTGGTTGCTCTTGCACCTGAGGCATGGTAAAAGAAAGTTCGAGTGGCTCTGTGTTTGGCTCCAGCTTTGATACAACTTCTCTATTGAGTGCAGGATCAGCATTGCTACGAAGTGGCTTTGTAGTTTCAGAGGCAGGTAGTGGGGACATTGCCATATTTATATTCTGCAATTTCTCACTGGATGAGGGGAGCATTACATCATTATACAAAGGAACTTCATCACATTGTTGTTCATCAGACTCTATAAAAATTAAAAGAAACCATCAACCTAAGTAACAGTACTGTGTGTGTCTATGGACCTCATTAAATTTAAACAGCAGCTGAAATACCACAGGGCAAGTGTTACTGGGAGGTTATTTTTTGAAATCTACTATACAACAGTAACTTTGCTAATTAACATGCTCTCCAATTTAAACACACACCCACCATTACTGCTGAAATCTAGAGAAATAATTGTATCTCCAGCAGCTGGGGCCAGCACAGTTAAAGCATCTGGTTCCTGTTTAAGCTTTTCAAATAGGCTGTTGGTATCATCCAGGTCATCTTTACTGAATATTTTGGTCATTTTCATATCAGGAGACTCCACTGGTTTCAGCATGCACTCAGTTTGTCCAAGGGAAAAAATTAAGTCCTTCTGAACAATTCCACTGTCAGACAGAGAGAAAGATGACTGTTAAAGAACAGCTAAAAGGAATAAATTCTGGCTTAATAGTTCTGTACGTTGAAACTCACCCACCCTCCCCCGGCAAAAGCCCCAAACCAAACCAAAAACACCCCACCACACATATCCCACAAAATTACCAGGATAAGATCCTTAAGAATTTTTTTTTTGGTAATCATTCTTTCCTCAAAAGTAACAGACAAAGCAAGCACTAACTGTAGTGCAATCAAAAAAAAGTAACAAACATGCTTTTCTGAAAGCACTGAAAAAGGAAAAGATTTTTTTAAAAAAGGGAAAAAATTAGGTATTTCCTAAACTACTTTTCTTTGTTTTAAATTGTTGTGCAGTATCTTGACAGATTTATATTGGTACATTCACTGAAGTTTTGAAAACTAATTTAGGACTATCAGAAGAATAGTCAACCAGTCTGCCCTCAGATGAAGCTTTCAATTAAAAGAGGAGTTCTAAGGAGGAAAAAGATAAATGGGATTAAGAATGACACCACTACTGCTGCTTTGACTCCATGACAAAGTTATTAGTGGAATTAACTGCTCCAGACTTGGGACAAAGATCAGAGAGTTGTCTACAATGCACACAAATGCTCAAGTGCTTCCAGTCATAGAGAAGAGGCTGGTTCTACACTCATTTGCCTTCAGAGATCATCTACTGACATCACTAGACCAAAAAAAGCATTTTTCAAATACAATTTCTAGTCCTAGGACTGGCAGTACTCTAAGAAAATTTTCACTGGAGGGGAATGGTAACATCATAACATATTCAACAGGGGATCAGTGCCATCAGAATATGACTTTGTCTTCAGTAAAAATGATGACAAAGAACACTGAAGTCCACTCAACTTACCTCAACACATAGTTCACACACACTATGCACTGTGGCTGAGAATTCTTAGTGTTGTATATAACAGTTGCTTGAGTTTCAACCCAGACATAGCCACCTTGTTTGGCCAGCATTCTGTACTGTCCTGTTGTCACTTGCCCTTTTGTGAACACTAAAAGCAGAAAGGACACCAGCTTTAATTACAGGCAGAAAAACCCCAGAACTGTTTGAGGTCAGTATTCATTGCAGATTCATATCTGCAGCTAAAAGAAAGCCCTCGTTCTTCTGCTGCTTTCCCCCAGGGTTGTCTCTCATCTCCTGTAGTTTGAGGGCTTTAAATTCAGTTTTCACTTACTGTCGTGGTGTGTTTTGGTCAGATGATCAGAATCCAGTGCGTGATAGTACTCATAGATTGAGCGACCCAGGAGCTCCTCTGGCTCGTACCCCATCAACTCTGTAATTCTTTAAAACAAGGGAAAAAATTGCTACGTGAAAGCAGACACGGGCCAGCACAAATACCAGAGCATTTGGATGCTCGCACATCTAGAACAACCTTAAGAATCACTTCCACACATAGCAGCAAATTTGGTTTACTGGGATTTTTCATTTTGAAATACATTGCTATTTTGAGGCTTCTTTAAAAGAGATATTTCAGCAGGCACAGGATTTTACTCCACACTGAGTATTTATAAATCATGTAGTGGGATAGGATTAAACAAATCCCTACTTTTTAGACTTTTTTTTTTTTTTTTTTGCTTCAAGGTAGACGAGCTACTTACAGACCAGCTTTGGCAAATACAAGAATTTAACAAAACAACAAAGATACACTTCAACAGTTTTAATCCTGCAGCTAAGAGAAATTAAGAATCAGATTTACTCTTCCAACTTGAGCACTGCCTGCTTTTAAGGCAAATGGGATTTCTTTAGTCTCTAGAGGGCAGTGCTAAACCAGCAAAGTGCTTGTATTTTACCCCATTCCAGATGCAGAATGTGACCAAATAAGTCCCTTTTATGTGACACCATCAGCCCTAGAAAGGTTGTTACTGCAGAGGTCAGAAATAACTTGCACTAATCTCTTTCTGTATCTAACTGCAACAACTAACTAGAAATTCACTTTTGTTATAAAGTAAAGGAAATGGGTAATAACAAGTAACACCAAATTAAAAGCAAACAAAAAAATGAAACAAACCAACCCCAAACAAAAAACCTTGAGCTGACTATTCCCTTCATTTGCATTTATCAAATTTGTCAAGCTAAGTTCCCAGAGGATAGGAAAATTACTCTGATGTGTCTGACTACACCCCTGATTTGCACCAGAACACAAAATCTCGTTTTTCAAGAGCAGATGTATTGCATTAAAAGTACAGCTGAACATCTGGGGTTTTTTTTTGACAGAAGAAAGCAGACACTGATCTCCTGAGGAAGGGAGGGGGGGGGAAGCAGTAGCAATAAAGTACATCTGACAAGTATTACACACACACTCTTTTCAGTCACCAAAATGCCCCGTCTTCAACAAACCTAAAATTCTGCTTTTTCAGTGTCTGAAAGAATCTTCTCATTTCAATTTAATCACTGCCACTACAGTAAAGATGAATTTGAAGAGGCAGTTAGCTGAAGGCAAAGGATTTATTCATAGAATGGCTTGGGTTGGAAGGCATCTTAAAGCCCATCCTGTTCCAAAGCCCTGCCACGGGCAGGGACACCTTTCACCAGACCAGGTTGCTCAGAGCCCCATCCAGCCTGGCCTGGAACACTTTGAGGGATGGGGCAGCCACAGCTTCTCTGGGCAACCTGTGCTAGGGCCTCCGCATTTTCACAGTTGAAAATTTCTTTCTAGTATTTAATCTAAACATGCCCTCTTGCCAACTTAAAACCATTGCCCCTCATCCTGTCACTATCTGCCTGTATAAAAAGTCCCTTTCCCTTTTGTTACTCTAAAGTAATAACCCTGCAATCTCTTTAGATCTAAAAATCTGGCTTTTAAGACATCCTGATCAGTTAGGAAAAGCCCAAGTACACCATCAATGATTGCACTGTCAAAGTGAATTAAGTTATTGAGAAAGCAAACATTAGCCAACATGTACCAGCCTTGCAAATCCTTCAAATGAATTATTTTTAACAGTATAAATCATATATATTACCTTTCATCACAATAGGAAAATTTCATATCAAGACTGTGACGACTGAGGAACGTTTTACTGTCCAGGGGAACCTCAATATTTGATGGGTGAGGAATAGGTTCACAGATCAACACCAGGCAGGTCATGGGAGGCTTTTTGTACCCGCAGTGAGTCTGGTTCCCACACGTGTCGTACACGCGGATGTGGCCAGTGCAGTGCAGCACCTACGGGGAGGTGGATTTTAGCAAGAGACAAGGTCTGGTCTGTCACACAACACAATCCTATTCCCATCAGCATGCCCAGAGTCAAGTCCTGCCCCTCCCCACCCCTCAAGGGGACAGTGACAAGGGATGGTGCAGGAGAGCAGTGTCCTCCTCCTCCTCCTCCTCACCCCACACAGCCTGGGATGGGTTCATAGCCCAACTCCCTCCTCAGCACTGGCTGAAGCAACATCAGACATTGCTGCATTTCTGTGAACTCTCCTTTCTAGTCAGAGTAATAACAACTCTGATGAGCAGCTGCCTCAGCAAAAGGTATTTCATAATTTAAATCTGAAAGTTATGGTAATAGGAGCAACCCCAATTTTTTATCTTCTGCAGAGGTGATGACAGACATCAAATATATTCTTCAACAGACAGGAACTTTTGCATTCTGTGGGGTTTTCTTTTAACCCTTCTGAAGCAAAAGTGGTTCACAGACAGCAGCAAAGAAGTTGTTTGATCCAGAATAATCAAATTCAAATCATAAAAGAGAACTGTGAGCCATAATCCACTCGATACAGTAAAAGGTTACTTTGTCCAGAGGAGAAAATGCATTCACTGCAGAAAGTTATCAGGCTGGCCTCTTTTTGTTCCAACTGTTACAAAAGGGAGAGCCAGCAGCTTCAAAAGAATGGCATTGAAGTCCTTCAGAGAGACCTCAACTGTCACATTTTCAGTGTCAAATCAAAAGAAATCAGGGATCAGCATAAGTGGTGTCAAGTACTTTTTTCCCAGAGAAGGTTTTATGCAAACATATTTGGTAACTATAATTGTTTGTAAGTAAATGACCTCTAATTTAAAATGGAAAATTCATTAAAAGTTTTGAAAAACTAATTTTAAAACATTGTTTCAGTTACCTCCATGATGTATTCAGCATTAAAATTCAGCATAATGAAGCACAATTATTAAATTATAAAGTACTTAGTGAAACTCAAGCTCGTTACATGAAGTAAAAATGTTGAAATACAGTGTTATGACATCTGAAGAGGAAGCTGCCAAACTATGCAAATATTCCTTTGCATTAGTTACCTTCCATGTAGCAGACTTTATATTCACTGTTCTTCCCCTGCTAGTCAGTGTACACTTCATTCTGAGAAAAAAGCTGCGCTCCGTGTTTTGCTCTTTGCCCTTTTTCACAGGACCTAGCAGAAGCAAACAGCAAACCAATTCTTAAAACTCTCAGATCATCTTCCAAATGCATTAAAAAACCTCCACGCACACATTACAGAACTCTAAGGGAAGACCAAAAAAATAAACCAAAAAGATTCATATACCTAATAGCACTTCTGATAATGGCATTTTTCAGAGCAAGTTTTACTATCAAGTAGACAAAAAAAAACCCTGAAGTTTCACAGAATTATAGAATGGTTTGTGTTGGAAGGAACCTTAAAGACCATCTCATTCCAACTCTCCTGCCATGGGCAGGGACACCTTCCACTATCCCAAGTTGCTCCAAGCCCTGTCCAGCCTGGGCATCCACAGCTTCTCTGGGCAACCTGTGCCAGGGCCTCAGCTCCCTCACTGGGAAGAATTCCTTCCCAAAAACCACCTAACCCTGCCCTCTGGCAGTGGGAAGCCATTTCCCCTTGTCCCATCACTCCAGGCCCTTGTTCAAAGTCCCTCTCCAGCTTTCTTGGAGCTGCTTTAGGTACAGGAAGAGACTCAAAGATCCCCCCCAGAGTCTCTTCTTCTCCAGGCTGAACAATCCCAGCCATCTCAGCCTGTTCTCACAGGAGAGGCTTTTGTTGCAGCCCAGTTTCAATGTTTTAAGATCAATATTGTATTTGTAGCCAACTCCACACTCCTAGATTTCAGGAAAAACGAATGGGAAGAAAGAGACCTATTGGAAATGTAATATATTTTAAAATTGTGACAGAGGACAAGAAAAGCATGTTCAGAATAAGAATCCCTGTTGGGATAGTTTCCATTGAAATGCATCAGTAACTCACTATGAGGAGGTTCAAACCAAATACCTTTTGGGTTTGCTGCTCTTCAGGACTGCAAGTTTTTCAATTCAAAATTAACAACTCAGCTGTTTACATGCATCCAAATATTTCCACGGTGATTTACACTCTTGGAGTAAACAGGGACCAAGTTTTTAAACACATTATTAACATTGTTGTGAGAAAAAAAGTTGAGAAACCCTAATACAAATCAAGGTTGGTGACACTTATTGTTTGGCCTCACTTGCTACCAGCTGGCTTTAAGTTAAGTTTGAGCCTGTACAGGGTCAATTACTAGTTACACTACTGTGGGCAAAGAAAATGCACCTGATGCTATCAGGAGAGCTGCAAGCAGCTCACATTGTGTGCAAGGAGGAAATGCAGCACCCAGGAGCAGGAGCAGTGGAAGAGCCAGTTTGCTGAGGCTTGCTAAAGAGCAAGGACCAAATCATGGCACAGGGGGAGGTTTAGAACACATGAGCTCACTTCTGATACAAGTTTATACAATAACTTGTTCTCATCCTCCACAGACAATAGTAGCTATGAAATTCTTCATGGTGGCTTGCACTGCAGCCACTGGCTTGACAAAATTAATTAGAAAAATGTTAAAGTCCCTATGCTAACTTGTTTATTGCTTCAAGCAGAGCAAAGACTAAAGGGCTCAAGCACATTTTATGCTACTTTAAACCATCCTCGATCATAGAGGAAGTCAGGGAGAAACTAAAGCAGAGTTCACAGAAGCAGCAAAAACTTCTTTAATTCAATAAGTCTTAAGAGTTAAACCAATCTAGAAAATGATAGCTGAAGATCACACAACATTACTGTTACCGAGCCCTGATGCTTGAGGCTCTGCTTTGAGAAGCAGCTGTAAAAGATGGAGCAACTTTCAAGTCTGATTCAGCACCGGACATTATTTTTTAAAATGGCCAGCTTTGAAAGTTTAAAAAGCAGCTTCATAAAATGAGAATGCAGTTCTGTTTCTGCCAATTGCATTTATATTCACTTGCACTTGTACAGTCCCAAAGGGGAATATTTAATACTCAATTCAAAACCAAAATAATTCCACTGATGTAAGAGCTGCAGTAGAAGGCAACCTGGGAATACTAATAAATATAAAAATGTACTATTGTTACTGTAATTTAGACTTCTGTCTGCCAACACCATTTGCAAAACAGCTCTTGTAATAATGCTTTCCAGACATCTGATTCCAGTCTGGCCAATTTAGACATGCTTGAGATGATTTGCACGAACCTCAGTGATATGACATTTTTAAGAATAAGCTTTTGCAACAAAACCAGGCTTTTTGCACTGCTTTAGGGAACTTGTTCCCCCACCCCCAAGATGTATTACTGTATTCCAGAGGAGAAGGCAGGGAAGTCTAATCTAGCCTTAGAAACACACTTCAATTCTAAGGGCAGACAATTTACAAAATGCTTACAAAATCAAAGTCGGGCCCTTAATGCTACGGTATCTTATCAGGTCCTTTCCACGGAATTAAATAGGATGACAACATAAGACTTACATAAGATTTACAGAGCTACAAGAAAGCAGAGGTCAGGTTTATTAATTTATCACTATCTGGATTCAGAGTCCGTATAACCCTCATTTGATGAAAGAGAAAGTAGAGAGGTCAGATTTTAGGCTCTAACTACTGAGTAAAGCAGATTTGCTTGGAGGCACGAGGGCTGCCAAGTCTTTATAACCTTTATCAAATCTTTACAAGATATAAAAGCTGTAATTCATGGGCAATTGTTAAATTTTAAAGCACACAGCACATGTAAACATGATGTTCTGCTCCCTCAGATGGAGAAAAGAAGAGCCAGAAATCTGTGAAAATATACCAATTTCATGCACCAATTATAAGGTGCAGAGAAGCATCAACCCCAAAGTCCTTTTTGGGCTGTTCAAGTATTCCCAGATTAGTTTCTTCGTGTCCTAAAATTTAAACACAGTATCTTTTTTTTGTCTTAGGTATACCACCACAGATTTCTGGAAGAAAGCATTTGTTCTCAGCTGTCCGGTAAAGGCAAGGCCAGACCAAGATAAATGCACTAATTGAGCTTCTCCATGTCCCTCTACAGCAATTGCTTAAAATCATTCTCATTCAACCTACCTCTAATTTAATTCCTGTAGGCACTTACTCTTTCAACCCTCAAGAACTCCACTGTAGTCGTTAATTTTGTTAGATTACAGAATACTAATGAAGTCTCATTTCTCCTATAATTAGGATATAGCCAAAACATTTTGGTTATTCCTGTTGTTAAGAGTCTCTCGACAAGGTTTAATTTGAGATTTAATAAATAAAAACATACTAGCTTTTTAACTCAACACCATTTCCTGGCAGATATCCAACTGTATTAATGCCAACAGACACTATCCATAAGTAAATTAATTTTCTTTCTTCTCACCATTTCTGTGTGTAAGCATTTCTCTCAGCTCCTCGTGGTCACATGGATGAGTGAAATCAAATACACTGTGCCCCGTCAACTCAAACTGCAAAAATTAAGAGGTATAAGGGTGTTTAACTACACATACACAAAAATGGAACAGCTTTTTGAAACAGTCTCAGGAAATGTCAGTATTTCACCTGAGTGAGTCCCATACACTTGTTCACGTTTTCAGACATGTAAATCATGTCCCCATCTTCAGACAGAACCATGACGAAGCCATCAAGAGCTTTCAAGTAGAAACAGTTCAGCTCCTTCTCCATTTTGGCTTCTGTCTCCAGCTCACCTGCAAGCAGCCACACATTTTTGTTTAAGCAAACACCAGCCATTCTTCACTTACCAGCAGGAATGACTTCTGGCACCAGTCTGCAAGGAGTCAATCCTGCAGGACTGCTCAAAACAAGTATAATTCATTTAGATAAATTATCAGTTCAATTGTTCAAGCTCTAGTAAAGGTATCACAAATGACAGAAAATCAGAGTGAAGGTTAACCCTCTGTGCTGCTACGTATTAACCAATAAACCCTGCACCTTAAGGAAAAGGACTATGTGGCAAAAAAATGTACTGCCCACCTAAAAAGGCATTAAAAAGTTCTCTTAGGGGCTTTCTGGTAGAGTTTTCAGAGTCTGGCTACCAAAGTTACTCCTCCATACAGTAGAGGCAGACATGCATGAGCACAAATTGCCAGTACAGCACCCATGGAAGGCTATCAGCTACTGGTTCACAGCCTGACTCAGATATTCCCGTAGTGGCGTGGGCAGGTGTAGCTGCAGAGACAACACTTCCTCAGCTAACTTCACCTTCAGTGAAGCACATCACAGAAACACAATTTACAAAACTATCCCTTGCAGTTTATATTAAGGGGACAGAACAATAGCTAGACCAGTCAACCTTGCACCAATTTCCTACAGTGAAGAAAGCACAGCTGGGACAAACAAGTTTAGCAGGAGAAGAGGTTTAAATGAAGGAATCTAACTTTGGGAGAAGGGTCAAATGAGACCAAAAAGGGCACTACAGCTGTGATGAGGCAACCAAGACCACCAGAATAGAAAGGGAAAACACCAAGTCCATTGAACAGTGGGTTTTTCCCCTGTCATTGCCAATAGCTGATTTCTACTGTAAGGTCACCCACCTTCCTAGAAAAAGGACACAGCACACTTATTTATTTTACTGCTGACAGGTCTTAAAAATAGATTCTTCCTCAACATCCCTCCCAGACAGTGCCACGCTGTTCCCTCACCAGCATCCAGCAGCTTCCTCATGCGCAGGTAGCTGATGGTCAGCCTCATGATGGATGCCTTGTCCAGGTGTGCGCTCACAGTGTGGGGCAGGGGCAGCTGGTGAGCCAGCTCATAGAACACCTCCGACTCCTTGCTCCTCCGGCACCGCGCTGCATCCCTCGACTTCTCTTTCCTGCGTTCAGAGCTAATCCTAGAGAAACAAAGATTCTGGTCAATAGAGGGAACGGAGCTCTCTGTGAAAGGTGGGTTTGAAACTAAGTTGCCCAGAGGCCAAGCAATCAGTTGTGGAAGTTGAATAGTGTAAAGACTCAGTTTAAAAGAGCAAGTGGAATTCTTTGTATCAACTCCTGCCCTGGCTGGGCTCTGCCTAAACTAAATTGAAACTCACAGAATCTTCCAACAAGACCAGTTCTTCAGACACTTCAGTACTCAGAACCTATCTCACTTATCTCACACCTTGAATGCTGCCTCTCCAGCCCCCAGATCCTGACCGCCCTTAAGTCCATTCAACAAATTACCATGTAGGTAATATCCAACTCGATGCTTCAGCATCATGTATCATGTACACCCTCCAAGTTTCTCCTTTTTCACCATCCTTACAAAGCCCACCTAACAGGTCAGATAAGTGAGGATACTCATTTAACATGAGATATGCTGCTTTTCAAGTGATCCAGAAAGTCCCTTTCCCAAAACCATTCTATGATGACTCTGTGATTCACTCTTTCTCCAGAAAAGCCCCTTCCAGAGTCTGCCCTGTACTGGAAAACAATACCTCATTCTCTTTCCACTGCCTCTGTAGACCTGCCTCCTCCAGAACACGAGGTAAAGAACAACTCTCTGAGAGAAAGCATTGAAACAAGACTGTCAGCCAGTAACAGGGAGAATTCCTCCTTTTCCCAACACCTGCACCAGGTCACTTCTGCCTCATGCATCTGGTCAGATGAGTTTTGAACTAAACATTTTCACATGGGAGCTCCAAATGCTTCACATGTGCAAGCAAGAACTTAGTGCTGCTGTGGTCCCTAAGGAAACACATGTGCTTTTATTTTTAAATGAGCAGTACAAAACCCACACTATTACTGTCCAGTTTTCTTTTTATGCATTTACATCTTCTGAAGGCACCCTGTCTTCATTTTGCACACTCCTGAGACACAAAAGGCAGTTGCAGTTTGAGAATGACTTTAAGATTTCACTAGACTTAAAAGCTACCTACTACCACTGCCAAATTCACGTTTCTAAGTCTGTGGATCTGTGCAAAAGTCCTTTTTTGTCAGCACAGATTTTGTGAGAGGTACCACAAATTACAGAGCAAAGCAACTCATGGGCTAATGAACCAGATTCAAAGAATCACAGAATGGCTTGGGTTGGATGTGACCTTAAAGATCTTCCGGTTCCAGCTCCCTGCCATGGGCAGGGACAGCTTCCACTAGGCCAGGTTGCTCCAAGCCCCGTCCAACCTGGTCCTGAACACTTCCAGGGATGGGGCAGCCACAGCTTCTGTGGGCAGCCTGTGCCAGGGCCTCAGCACCCTCTGAGTAAAGAGCTTCTTCCCAAAATCTAATCTGAATCTCCCCTCTTCACTGTTAGCAAACACATACCCAAAACCCCACATTTTCAGTCTTTTACCATCTGTGCTACCCCCAGCAACCAAAACCTGTTTAGTTTGCGCAGAAATACGGGTGCGACAATACCATTGCAACTGATGTTGATAGCAGGAATGCTTTGACACATGGAAGAAGTTTAATAATCCATGAAAAAGACAGAATAAGCTAACAGAATGTCTTTTACAAATATCTTCATTTTTACCAACTTGATAAAACTGTATGCCATCCCCACCATCCTCTTCTCCTACTCCTGCCACTGCCAGCAGAGGAAAACTATTTCTGTGGAATGAGAAACATTCATAGATTGACATAATAATAATAATAAAGACCTTTGAAAAACTAACTTATGGGAATTATAGTTGTAAAAAACTCTGGACATATGATAGTCCTGTTGATTCCTGTGAATATAAGCTCATGTCCCTCAGAAGGGCAGCCTAAAATATCTGACAGTATTTCCCCATCTTGCAGATTTCTTCACACTGAATTTCCCTGTGACAACAGATGTTCTTGTAGCGATGGATATCTTGGTCTGAGAAGCTTGAGGCTCCTGACATACAAGTATATCTGGAAATAGCCATTACGGAAAGTCTGACCTTTGACAATACTGCAAAAATATTTTAGCTATTTAACCTGACTGCTTAAACATTTCTTACTGAAGACAGGCCTCAAGTACCTTTTTTCTTGGTGGAAAACTAAGGGTGGAGGTGAAAAATCATCTGGATTCTCTTTGGCCTCTTTCTTGGACCACAAATTTCACTGTAACTCTATTTTGTCAAAGGTATTTCAAGGTAACTGTCGTGGTTTAACCCCAGCCCACAACTAAGTACCACAAAGCTGTTTGCTCACTACCTGTCCCACCCTCGTGGGATGGGGAGGAAAGCTGCAATGAAGGTAAAACCCACGGGTCAACTTAAAAACAGTTTAATAATTGAAATAAAATAATTATTGCAATGACAGAAGACAACATAAAGAGAGAAACAAGACCCAAGACAGACAAGTGATGCACAATGCAATTGCTCACCACCCTTTGACTGATGCCCAGCCCATCCCAGAGGAGGGACTGGCACCTCCCAGTCAACTCCCCCAGTTTACACACTGGGCAGGACGCTCTGTGGTTTGGAATATCTCTTTGGTCAGTTCAGGTCAGCTGTCCTGGCTGTGTCCCCTCCTGCCTTCCTGTGCATCTCCTCACTGGCACAGCATGGGAAACTGAGGAGTCCTTAACTCAGGGCAAGCATTACTCAACAAGAACTGAAACATCTGTGTGCTGTCAGCATTATTCTCCAAAACACAGCCCTGCACCAGCTACTAGGAAGAAAATAAACTCCATCCCAGCTGAAACCATAACAGCAGCACATGGAATTCTGCTGCCTTAGACAGATTCACCTTTATACCTTTGATTTTTGTTATCTACTCATTCAAGATCCCTTCACCTGCAGAATGTTCATTCTACAACAGAAACTCAAGAGAGAATTACTGGAAGTAAGTGGTTGCCATCCACCCAGATTCCTGCAGTTTTGTCATGGCTTCCTTTTTAACTGTGGACACTTTCAAGTTAAAATCCCCTGCTTTGGCAATCAAACTGAGCACTTCAAGTCCACAGGTTTGTCAGGCTTGTGTGAATCACACAGGGCACGTAGAGAAGGATAACTCAAGAGATGAAAATAGACACTAACCTCACAAGTTGGGATTTCAGCCCTTGTATTTTCTTCCCGACAACCTAATGCTCTTGAAAATATTTTGGGTAGTTTCCAGATTTTTGCCAGGTTTTAGCACCCTTGGCAGCAGTCTTCAGCAGGAACAGTCAAAACTTCTCCCAACCACTGAATTATTAATTACTGACTGAGACGCTGCTCAAATCCAGCCCATAATGCTTTCTGTTAAAAATTAATCCCAAAGTAAGATCATCAAGTGCTGCCAGCTGGAGCTGATGGGCAAAACCCAAGGAAAAGGGGATGTTGGAACCAACCAGAGCTGCCCGAGTGGCAGCGTCTCCTCTCCCTTTTACTATGTGTTTCCTTTCTAGAAAGGCTACTACTATAGATAGATGTTTAAACTGTACAGCACAACAGTTGGCTATTTTTAGCTGCTATTTAAAGCTAAGCTGTAACCAATCTGAGTAAAACCCAGCCATTTAAATAGGAAGATTAACTACCAGCTTCAAAGAGCATTTCTTTAATGGATCAAATTAATAGGGAAAAGGTCCTTCACAAATGAGGTTTAATTACCAAGTGAAGTCATTGTTGCCTCAACACTGAAATGCAACCAAATTAAAAAAAAAAAAAAAAAAACCTCTTTACTATTGCAACTACTCTAAGCTTTGTTACAATTGCATAAAGTAAATAAAAGAACACACATCAGCATGTATAGCTGCAATTTTCTTTGCAGTCAATTAAATGACACTGAATTCCTGTAAAGAAAATGTATTTCCAAAGTGAGCTCTCTCCCGACCAGAGGGGCAGGAAAGGGAGCTCAGGAAAGGGCATTTTAAACAGTGAGATGTGAAGTGCCACAAAATCAGTTTAAATAAATCATATCACTTCTCTTATCAGTTCTTTCAGAACTGCCTCTGTGTAAAGCTCATGATCTTCACAACAGAAATAGCATTCTGTAGAAAAGGGGCCAAGCTCCACTTAAAACAAACCCCAAACTTCAGAGCTGTACTGCAGCCTTCTGCTGTCAGCCTGGCACGAAACAAAAACACCTCAAGAGTCTGAAGAAAACCTCAGCTGCAGAGTGGATTGTACATGCAATGAAAATATCAGCAATGCTGGTGCTGGACAGGAAATTGTATGCATTTGCAGGTCTGATTTTTCATGCACAATTTCAGTGCCAGACATTCATTTCCATTTTGTAGTTCTACCACCAGAATAAAGAAGCAGAGAATCATAAGCACATTATCCATCACAGCTCACCGAAAGCAGTTTCACTGACCCCTTTAAACTTAATACCACTTTTATATATAAGAGATGTTTACAGGCAATAGCTGAATAAAATCCAAGCTCCAGGAGATATTTGAATTAGAGACCCAGAGCTCAGCTGAAGGATATAAACTGGACTCCCACTCATTGCCTCAAATCATGGTGAAAAGAAAAAGTTCTCCAGCAGGAATTTGCCCAACAGCCTTGAGACAAAGCACACCAGCAGCAACCCCAGGCCCATCAGTTACAGATGTTAATACTGACCTCTCTACTTGAGTGTCCAGCTCCTGTCACCATGGTCACACAAGCCATCTGGGCCACAGCATCTCCCAAATAACACATTGCTCCCCATACCATCCCAAAGACCCCTCCCCAGCAGATTCCTACAAGTGAGCCCCCCAACTGTCTAAATGCAGCTCCAATTTTTCATCTCCTTGAGTGAAAAACTAATCAATGGCCACATATAAGCTGACTTATTTCCTTCTGATTTACCAGTGGCAAATAGACAAAAAAAAAAAAAAAACCCTGGAAAATACCATCAGTAACTGGTAAATTTTGGTTGAAAATAATTGTCTAAAAATGGTCAATGGATAGAACTTGAAATGTGTAGCAGTCAACTCTTCTCCATCTAGGTTTTAAAATCACCACCCAGTGTTAAGAAAAATTGTATACTGTGTACATTATATTAGATTAACAAAAAAAAAAACCCAAGAGGTTTCCTTTATGCTACTTTGCTATGGTTCTAGATTTTCTGTTTTTCTCCCATTCTAAATTAGTGTTTCTCTAACCAGGTTCATTTTGCCCTATAGCTGTTTTCCATTCCCATGTAAAAAACTATTTTGCATTATTAATTAACGCAGGCTCATCATTCTCGACACAGGTTTAGAGAACATTCTAAAACATAAACATCTTCTGATAGTAATTCACATTTTTCTCTTTAGATTTGCTTTCCACAACCAAGTGGCTTTGTATTTATTTGTATTTATTTGTTCTTTAAGTTTCACAGAAATATACTAAGTAGGAAGCAAGCAATCCAAAGCAATCCAATATGCCTCAAATCTGGTAACATCTCCTTCTGAGCTTTAACTGGTTTTCAGTTCTGCCATTAATTGCCATCATTTGTCAGTAAAAGATCGAGATAATATTTCCATGTTAGTAACAATCTCTCCTTCCTCTCAGACTGTAAAACTACTCTGGGGAATACCTGGCTTAGAAATGGAGTCACAAAAACTATATCCACTATAACATAGCTTCATTTTTTTCTTCATTACACCAAAAGAAGATGCAAATGTTATGACACAATAATATACCAAAATTATATGACATCACAATGGTATTGGAGCTTTAGAAAGTCGACCTACAAGTCACGTTTAACTTTTAAGGCTGAATTCATTCCTGTGGTTGGTACAAAACTTGGTCACCTTTTCAGACCCAGCCTAAGCCAGGTATTTCTGGCAGCACAGCTGAACAGGACAGAGGGGCAGCTCCTGGTTTGCGGCCAGACCCTGCAGAACACCCAGAATAACCAGCTGTGTCCACGTGGAGTGTGAAGGGCTCAGCCCTGGCCAACCACTCTCACCTACAGCCAGCGAGTTTTAGGACAGAGCTCTACTCTCCTGACTGTGCTGAATACACAATCATTTCGGTTTTTTGCTGTTTGTAAGATCTGGGTTTTGTCCAGAGCTGTTAGCCACAATACTTGCCAAATTATTCCTCCATGCAAATTATTCCTCCATGCAAGAGAAGGCCCAGGCAAGCCCAGCACTCAGCACAAAGAAACTAAACCAGCAGAACTGCAGTACAGACAACTTTATAGAAAAAAATGGTTTATAATGAAAGAGAACACCACTGAAATCCAGATATTTAGGTATATGGGGAGCTAAGAAGCTGATCAGCTTCAATGAGGGGGGACAGAGCTGCAGTGTTAGCACCATCTATCAAGTCTTGAGACAGATCCACACAAACATCGCCCAGAGTCGCAGGCAGCCCCAAGAGCCCCATTCCCTCTCCCTCCCAGCCCTGCAGTGACACACTTGTCTGGCCTGACCAGCAGCCCAGACTGTTCATCCCTCAGCAGGCAAACTTTTTCCAAATTGCTTGGGAGGGGTGCTCCTTCCTCCTCTCGCAGCTCTACAGAATTAGTGCAGTCTCTCAGCTGCCAGCTCTCCATGAGCTTGGTGTTACAGCTTTGACGCGATTTCCTTTTAAAGCATTATTGCTTTATGGTCAATTTTATTTACTAGTTCTTCCTACATTATAGTCTGTGTAGAAAGTTCTTGTGAGAAAAAGAAAAAAACCCACACCCAAACCTCGTGTGTGATCAGAAGCAAGTCTTGCTCTTCATGAATTAATGAACATCACAGCTCACTAATCCAAGTCAGGAAAAGAACTCAGAAATTCCTTACATAGAGTATGAATGATTGAAAAGAGATTTAACTGCAGAAACAAACGTAATATCCAAGCAGAAACAACACTATGTAAACCATTAAAATTCATTCCTTTGTATATTTCTTTCTAACACAGCAATTTAAACTATTCTTTACATGAGGGTAGTTACAGGCATTTCCCATAGCTTGACTACCACCAAAACAAACCCCTAACCGATAAAACTCCAACAAATCAGGAGAGCAAGCAGGCAGGTCAGCCTGGATTAACTACAGCAGCACAAACACTCTGAAAGCCACTGGCGTTTGCAAAATGAGAGTGGGGAGAGGCAGCGAGAGGAGACTCCATCAGCTCACCTAGTGAGGTCTTGCTGTCCACACCACAAAGTCCATATAAACACCCATCCTACAGACAAATTACAGCAGCCAGCAGCAGGGCCTTGAAGGCCTGAACCCAGCACAGGACCACACTGACAAGATTATCCATCATTTGGATTTGGCCTTGAATTGACCTGAAACCCCAACTACCTCCCCACATAGAAAGTGTGAGTAAGAAGGGAAAAGCTTAAATATTGTAATTTCTAATTTAGATCACGGTGAAGTGATTCTATCATGTCTTATCCACTTTAGTTTACCTTTGCATTGTAATTTACTGTTTTAAAATAACCACATGACATATAGCGGTGGCATGTAAGAATTTTTTTACAGCTATGATATTTGGCTTTTTCCTTGGATATATATATTTTTTTCCTTAATTAGTCATGCTCTACCCTTCAGGATGAAAAACGTGGTAGTTACATTGTGTTTATTATTACAGAAAAATCAGAACTATTCAAAAGACATATCAGAACATGGGCTTGACAGAACTAGACACTAAGTGCTCTCCTCCCTTCAGCCCTTCCGCTCTTGCTTCTATCAAGCTCACAAAAAATGATGCAAAACATATCCCCAAGATATCTGTCAGGCTCCGAGTTAACAATGTTTTAGCTGAGAACTGGTCTACCTTCAGATAGATGCAGACTCTTGATAAAGTAACTAATTTTAGTCTAAATCTTCTGTTTTGTTCACTGCATTTGGTTTTCAAGACTAGAGGCTGGACATTTTCCCTCACTGCTCCCATCCCTTCACCTCAAGTTCCTCAAATGCTTACAGTTAACAGGGTATTTTGTAATCAAAAGTTTTAAGAACAGGAAAAAAACTCCCTCAACCAAAAAAACCACCCAGAAGTAAGAGATATCAAGTTTTATTTTTCTGTATGAATAAAGAACAAACAGACCCACTAAGCAGTCAAGCTATTGTCCAACAATAGCTAGGACAAAAAGCCTGCAGCAATGTCAGCTCAGCATCCAGTAAACTCAATAGGGTGCAAGGAAAAAGTCCTTTCTGAAGGACTGAGCACCAAATATTCCCATCCCCAGCTAAACCTTTTCTTTCCTTTACTTGAGCTAGTGGAGCCTGCAGCCTTTATATTTGATGTGGATTACTTTGTCTTCCAAGGGAGGAGAGCAGGGAGCAAACACAAGGAGGTAAAAGGCTCTAGTAACTCCCTTTCTATCATAACAGTCCATTTACTATTCTCGTTTGTGAGCAAAAACAGGAGAGGCTTGGCCTCAAATCCTTTGCTTCTCAAAATGCACAAATTTTCATAAAGTGACATCAGTCTAGTTTTGGTTTAGGATTGACAATGAAAGAACTCATTCTGGTCAACCAAACAGGAAATCTTTTTCAGGTAACACTTCCAGGATTATTACAAATCAAGTAAAAAAGGTTATTAAATAAGTTGCTGGGTAGAACCTTCCACTGTTGTAACCATAATCAGTGCTGCTGATTCAGTATCCTCAATGCTCTACTTGAAGTTCAGGCTCTGTTTTAATGCAGTGAGTTAAAAGATTTGTTTTAACATTTCTCAAAATGCTTAAGGAGCGTTCATGCACACCAAATTAAACAGAAGCTGCACAGCATCTCTGCAAACACACATAGAGGTTGTTATGCTTTGGTGTCTTAAGGAACAACTAATGGACCATCTTGAAGCACCAGTTCTTCTCCAGTGCCAGCAAAGTCATTTTGAATATCTTGGTACTAAAATATCTCAAGGTTTTAAAAGGCTACATTTCTCTACAAGTCCCAGTGTTATCAGACTGCAACAGGAAGAAAGGATAGATTAAGCACATGATGAAACTCCTCTTTATCAATGCACTTTCCCTGAGATCTCAAACCCAACCCCCGGGCTGGTATGAAGAGGCGTAGCCTAAACTGAGGCTGTGGCTCCACATCAAACAACCCTGAAGTGTTCATCACCTACGTAAAGTGCATCCAAAAAATACATATGCTGGCATGCATTCACTTGATTCCATGTTCCTAATGACTTCAGAATGTCATTTTCATAGAGATTTTTATTCCAAGCTAAATAGTAGAGATCTCAGTAGAGGAAAAGCTCAATAGGCTTCATATCCAATGGTAATTTGGAAACCTGTATCATCCTTGAGTTTTCAGTCATTAGTTAAAGTGCAAAGACTCATTTTCTCTCCTGGGCCATTTCTGTAGTCCCAGTGTCATAAAACCTCCCCGTGTCTCCCATTTCAGAGCAGTACTCAGTGGAAAACTCAGATTCTCCTGCATTCTCATCCACTCACCCTAATATAAAGGAAGTTTCTCAGGAGAGGATCAAAAATGCTCAAACTTTCTTGAATTCAAAAGGAAAAGGGCTGTTATAACATGAAAATATGATCAAGGTCCAAGTTCTTTCCATGCATTACCTAGGTGGTTTTTCTGAGGCATGTGAACACCTGCCCATATGCCCATATAACTGTGTATGTGAAGATAAAAGGTGCAGTTGAGCTGATGACTTGTAATCTGGAACATTCCTTCATTTTGGACACCAGCTTGCTAGGAACAGGTATGGGTTCCTGTGCCTTCTTGTAAGGCTCTTGCAAGATCTGTTTTCGGTTTGAATCTGTTTGTTTTTTAAAGAACACATCTTGTAATTGGATTGGTATTTGCATCTCCTTGAAAGTATCATCAGGAAAAGCTTGATGCTCTCGTATACCACCACTGAACCATGTGGGACTTCCCCCCTGGGTTTACTTAGCAATGCACACTCTACAAGCATGTAAAAATTATTTTGTTGGCATGTCCTAACACCAAGCTCTTCAGGAATAAATTAATTCTGCCAAATTATCTTCTGAAGCACAAAAAATACTCAAACATCAGCCGCTTCTGTCATTCAATGTCCCCTTTAATATCAAAAGTCCCACACAAGACTACTTGCAATGCAGCATTCTAACAGAAACTGGTGCAATATTACTACTGAGCAACATGAACACACTCAAGAATTCAACTCACTGTGTTCCACAGGCTCAGCAAGCTGGAAGCACACCAAAGGGAACATGCACAATCCTAAAGAGTTTTGGGCTTACACTGCAATGCCACTGACATTTGACAGTGTTATTAATATTTATTGACTAATTTTTTTTTCCACTTCACCATCAGCAATCAGAGTCTTGGAACCAGCCATATAAACTCCAGGCATTATCGTTCAAGGATAGGGAGGAACAAAAGTCCATGGCTGCTTTCTCAACGTGCAGGAGAGGAAGCAAGCACCTGTAGGTGAATGTATGTGTTCCACTGCTGACTGAGGGCTACACGTGACAGCAGCATGGTCTCCTCTGGCCTCTCTTGTGGTGGCAGTAGAAAGACAGCATGGCACTGCTTCTCAGCTCCTCAGGGCTAACAAAGGACATGCCACCTTAGCCTAACCTAAGTGAGACCTTGATGGGCACTTTTGATAAGAGAGAAACCAATCAGAAGATGGGGATGGCAATTAAATGAGAGAATAAAATCGATTATCCACTTCACACCTCCACCTTTAAACCAACAGTTGACTTAACTGCCACCCTTAAGTTGCTGATAAGAGTATGCAGCTACATTTGTTACCCCCTCACACCTCCCAAAAATGGTCCAGGATGTGCCTTCCAAAAGGAGAAGCATTTCCACAGAAGGCTGAGTTGCTAGAAAAGCTTGAAAGTACTTGAAACAAAAACCTCTTACTATCGCCATCACCCTGCTACAGATCCCCTGACAACCTGGACCATCTGATCACAGCTGCACCAGCCCTCTTGGCTAAGTCTGGACTGGTTGCTGGTATTTGGTATTTCAAGCACCCCAACCAAGAGACCCAGACTGCACACTGGAGACACGGTTTTAAAGGGCAAAGCAAGCATGACTGTAAACAAAACCCAGAAAACCCTCCTGCTGCTTCCATCAGCATACTGCCAAATTATCAGACCTTCACTGATAAATGGAACCAAAGCACCAGCAGAGCAAAGTTATGGAAAATTTCTGCAGCAGGCAAATCCTCCACAGCAATTCCTCCCTATTTTCAGAGCCTTGATGCTGATGAGAATGGGCACTAGCAGTATGCTGTCTCCTTCATCGTTAGTGGGCATTGGAAAATCATTTCTGGTCATTTTTATTAAAGGAATTCACAAAACTTTTCATGTTTGAGGCAGTGCAAAGAACAGACAACACAAGTAAGCCCTATGGCAAAGCAAACAATCCAGAAAAATCCAGAAAGCAGTAAAACCACTGTTCTGTGAGCCAGAAACCACTCAGCCTTCCCCGCACCTGTGGGGAGACTCTACATGAGATTTACTGAAAGATTCCTCCTCTTCTTACAGCCCAGAGAGTGTCACAGTATACAAAAGGGTTTTGTATTCACTTTCACTCCAGCAATGGTGGCTCAGTTCCCCCAGCGCTGAGAGAAATTAACAGACAAAAGCAATGGCACATACAATCCTAAAGACCTCACACAGGTTTAAGCAAAACCAGGAGCCACTGCCCCTCAGAGCCATCGGCAGAGGATCCAGACTTCTCAAACAGATTCTGGAGCTGGACATCAGCGGCAAAGATTCTGCAGAAAACCCTCGGTTTTCCAAATCATCCCCCTTAGACACTAAAAATTTAGTTTCAAGGCCCAACTCTGAGAAACTGAAAAGCTGAAGTTCTTCTGCAAGGCACTTGTGTCAGGATATTCAATATCACTGGCTTATACCACCTTAAGACCCAGAATGAACACTCCAGAAATCTCTTGTCATTTTTATTTAGCTCCTATAGCATTAAAAAATATGTATTTTATGCTATAAGGACTTACAACACACCAGAAAAATGAATCTGTGTTACCTACCAGCTGCAAGCCACTACAAAAGTAACGACCAACCCATAATCCTAAATGGCTCATTTACTTAGAAAGGCACCAGAATTCCTCTGTTAATAGTGAAGTGTCACAGCACAGACCTGAGGAAAAGCTTTTCATTGCATCAGCCATCCGCACACAGGAGTTTGTTAAAAGAATACTGAGAAAAACCTCATACTTCTCCACAAAAGCCTTAGATTTGGCTCAAATGAGACTCGATGAGCAAACAAAGCTCCCAACAACTCTGTTTCACCCACTCCATGCACTGAAACACTGTCCTTGTAGCACCTGGGGGAAAACCCAGGAGCACATCAAAGTGATACAACTACTGAAGAATGGCTAAAACCCAAATTACTCAGTATCTAATCATGGTGCTGATACTTGATTTCATAGGGAATCTCGACTCCTGCACATATATGAGAAGCTTGGAACCACAACAAAAAATGGACTTGACAGGCCAGTATAAAAATCCACACCTCCAGATACTGCTATGACTAAATTTCATTTTAAAGACTGAGACACAGACTTGGTCAAATTCCATATTTTCTGAATCTCACAGCACATAATTAAGTAAACAACAAGCTTTATGTTAACTATCAAGAGATAAACACTATCCACATATAAGCAGAGGGAGAGGCAAGGAATAAAAGGATCTTAACCCATGCCAAAATTGAGGTGTACTGTATATACAATTAGCCAAAGTTTTATCATCAAAGATCATAAAGAACAGGACCTAAAGGACTTCTCCCTGCAAGGCATTCCGAATATGGACACTATCAAACCTAAACCCTTCAAAAACAACCCAGGTTTTTGAGAAATGCTTGAGATTTTCATGAAGTTCTCTGCTGAGCTCATATCCTTCCTTTTTTTCTTAGCCATCTTCGCTCAACTGTACATCCACAGCCCCCAGGATGAATGTACCACAGACACAGCTTTATGTTTTCCATTAAAACCCTACAACAGGAGTAATCTGAATATTCCTTTATAAGGAACATTCCCAACTTTGAACTCCGACTGCAGGAAACAGAAAACAACAAATTCTCTCTCTTAAGCCCTGCCTTTAGGAAGGAAGGATAAGCTTTGCATACTGATTCTTGCATTCTGAAGAAAGCAGATTACATCCAGGATAAGGAAATTGCAAAAAAAAAAAAAAAAAGAAAAAGTCCTCCAGTGGGGCAGAATGGTAAGTAAAAAATAACAAATGCTCAAGGGCAAAAGAAAAAAAAGAAACAAAACAAGCCAATAAACAAAAAAAAAAGTATCAGAAAACAACTCAAGACTCAAACCCCCTTCCTAGACCTGCCACTAAATTAGGCCAGCAGAGCAAAGCACAAACTAATCATTTTGGTTGCAACATTTTCTCCCAGGCTTCTCAAGAGCCATCAGTTTGGAGTAGAGAAACTAAAGGTTGAGTTCCACCCCGGGTGCTCCCGGTGCTGGGATTTCAGTGGACCGGGAGCCGCTTCTCCCCCATCCCACGCCGGTGACGGCTCCAGAGGCGCTGGGAGCCGGTGCTGTCCCGGCGCTCCCGATCCGGTCCCTCCTCCCAGCTCAGCACAAAGCTCACCATCCATTTTACAAGCCGGCCAGGCTCCTTCCCGACACAACTTACACGCTCTAACACTTACTGCGCTTAACCTGCTCAGATGACCCTTGGATACAAGGGTAGGCAAACCCCATCTCGAATAATTAAAAACCGAGAAAAGGTATCGATATCCGTATAAACAAGCCCTTCTGCAGATGGCGAACACGGCGATTAATCCCCCCACAAAGCCCCACCGCCGGGACCTGCTCACCCGAGCCCCCCGGCTCCTTAAACTTCACCGCCTAACAAAGGCGTTTAAGGCTTTTATTCCCCCCCCTTCCCCTAATTTGCGCTAACAATCCTCGGTGAATTATTCATACCGCTCAACTCACATTGTCCACCCGCCACCCCCCCACACACACACTCCCCCCAACACCTCCCCAGCGCGGCTTTTGAGGATTTTTTAAAGCTTAATATCTCCAGATTGCGAGCCGGCCCTTTTCCGCACAAAGCCAGGGCACGGCGGGCGCGGAGCGCGCCGGGCACGGGGCACGATCAATCCCTGCCCGCTCATTTCCAGCGGCGGAGCAGCCCCAGGCTCGCTCCCCGGCACCGCGGCCGACACCGGGCGCTTCCCCCCCGGCCCCGCCGCCAGCCCCGAGCCCCGGCCCGCTCCCCCCGCCGACAAAATGGCGACGTGGACAGCGGGGACGAGGAGGAGAAGGAGGAATGGAAGAGCGGAGCGCTCCGGGGGCCGGGGGAAGGCAGCGGGGAAGAGCACGGGGAGGGGGCGGCGGTAACAAAGCGGGGGCCGGCGGGGGCCGGCAGCAGCGAGAGGGGGGGAAGCGGGGGGCGGGCGGCGCGGCATCGGTACCTCTTCTTGTCGGTGACGCCGCCGGGGCTGTCCATGGCGGCGGGATGGCTTCTCCTCCCGCCGGCTCCCTGGATGCGAGGCAGCCGCGGCTCCGATGGCCGCCGCGGGGCGCGGGGAGATGGCGGCGCTGGCCGGGAAGGGGCCGGGTCTGGGGCCGCGCGGGCTCAGAGCATCGGGGCACAGGCTGCGGGGAGGTGCGGGCGCCGGCGGGCGCGGCAGCAGCGGCGGCGGCGGGGGCGGCGCGGGGCCCGCGCTGCGCCAGTGAGGAGCGGCGGCGCGGCCCGGCCCCTGCGCGCGGGGTCAGCTGAGCGCTCAGCTGGGCGGGGGCCGCGCCTCACGTGCGGCGCTGTGTGCGGGGCGGGGCGGGCCCGGCCGGCCCCTCATCTCTCCACACCGGCCCCACTCCGGCCCCTCACGGCTCCACACCAGCCCCACTCCGGCCCCTCACGGCCCCGCACCGCCCGCCGGCGGGGGCTCGGCTCGGCCCGGCCCGCTGCCCTCCGCTCGCTGCCGAGCCGAGCACCGCCCGTGCGGGTCCTGCAACAAATCGCACCCCCGTGGGCACGGCGCGAGGAGTTAGTCCCTTTTATTTTCTCCTTTTTTCTTTTCGCACGTAACTTTGTTCGATGCTTGGCTCCGCTGCCTTTCCCAAAGGTGTCGTAGCGCAACAAAAAGCCAGGACGTTTGGACTCATACAATCATCGAGGTTGGAAGAGAGCTTTAAGATCGTCCAGTCCAAGCGTTCACCTGGCACTGCCCCTGTAGCCCCTAAACCACATCCCCCAGCGCCTCTTGAACACCTCCTGGGTTGGTGACTACACCCTGCCCCAAGCGGTCCCTGACCACCCTAACAGTGAAATTTTTATTTTCTAATGTCTAATCTTAATCTCCCGTGCCTCAGCTTAAGGCTGTGTCCTGTCCTCTCACTACAGCCTCGGCAGCAGAGACCAGTCCCCACCTCCCTGCAACCTCCTCTCTGAGAGTTTTATACAGCAGTGAAGCCCCCACTGAGCCTCCTCTTCTCGGCACTAAGCAAACCCATCTTCCTCAGTCGTTCCTCACAAGACATGTTTTCTAGTCCATTTCAAGTTAAAGGGTTCAGAACCTCACATTAATTAAAGGGAACAGACAGCTCCACAGCCAGGCAGTCCAGAAGGGGAACAGGCAGGTAATTAGGCACATTTTGAGCAAGTTTTACAACTTCCCAAACCCCAACCAAACCCAACAGCAGAGCCAGGAGGCTGGACCAGGGCTGTGCTGAGCCGCTGTGACCCCACTGCCTTCCCTGCTACCCACCCAGGCTGGCCCCAATCCAGTGCCATCATCCCAGTGCTTGTATTCAGTTTTCCTCTCCCTTCTCCCCCCGTGGCAAGCCTGGCCTCAGGCACTGCTCACCTGAGAGCCCCAGGCTCTCCTGCTGACCTTGGCTGGCCCCGGAGGCTCAGCAGGAGGGGCTGGACAGGGGACACCTGGCACTGACATGGCCACACAGGCGAGTGGCCTCTTGGATCAGGGGCCGGGATACCGCCATGCGGGAGCAAGGAGAGGAAAACTGGGGGCAGAGCCCACACATTTAAAGTTAAAAGCCTTATTTCTGTAGCCTTAGCTCAGGGTCATGTGTGTGTGAGCACTCTGGGCAGGCAGGAAAGGCACAGTTCCAGGCAGTGACCCCACAGAACTCAGCGGTTCCTTTACATCTTGTGGGCTCCCTCCAGCAAGGACTTCAGGTGACCATCTGGAGCTGAACCTTATGAGACTACTCAGTTTGCAGCTCAGCAGTAATGATACCTTTAAAAAAAAAAGCAGCTTTGACAGGCATAAGTGACATTCTTGCGCTGCTGTGTGCACGTGTGGTGACACAAGAAACACCTGCAGGGCAAAGTGATGGTGTTTCAGTACTGCACCTTCCAAACACTTCTGCTGCGGATTCCCAACTTCCAGGTAACAAGCAGTTATTCTTTGCATACAGTCATGGGTGTTCTGTGTTTGGGGGGTTATTTATTTATTTAGAAGAAGAAGAAAAAGCAATTACTGTGACATTTGTTAGCAATCACAAGGAGCTCCTGTATGAAATGGATTGCTCCTGCCCACAGCAGTCAGATACTCAGAAGAGGCACAGGTGCTTCTGACTCCTTTTTTTCCTTCAAGGTTTTGCATCCAAACATAGACAAAGCCCAGCTCTACTTTGCTTATGAGCTGTGACAACACAATAGCCCGTGGCAGTGTGGCTGTGAACTACTGATATTTCTGTTGTTCTGTGCTCACTGGAGCCTCGAGAAGAAAAACAATCTAAGCAAGACTCAACCTCGAGTGTCATGCATAAGTACCAAGAACCCTCCCCAAGGGCTCACAGACAACTTTATCTTTCAAAATGAGGTTTAGGCAGCTCAAACATAGGAAGAAATTCAGTCGTGCACTGCAGCTGTGCAGTTTTTTAGTCTATTCACAGAGTCAGCACACCAGCCCCTAGAGAATTTTCTGATTAAATGTGAGGGGATCTCCTGGTGGGTGCAGAAATGACAAGGCCATCTCAGTGCCACCTTCCCCATCAGAGCCCCTGGAACGCAGCGGGGGAGTTTTGGTAGTTAAGTAGTGATAGCAGAGGTACTCTCCGTGCCTTAGAGGAGGCTGGTGCAACTCAGATCAGCCGTTGCTGCTTCTCTAACCTGAATGTGAGGTTGAAGTGGTTCCTGGTGAGCCTGGCACACTTGAAAGTGAAAGCCTCTTCTGCACTTTGACTGCAATCTCAGTGCTCTTCAAAGACCAAGAGGCACTTGATGCGGTCTGGACCAGTGACTGCCCAGTTGTAACCTACAGAACCCGCCTTACCCTACCCAATAAGATCTTATTTTCAATTTTGGCATTCTTTGAATGACAATTTTAGTGCCTATAAGCATGGATGTCTTAGGATTCACTTGTGCACCTTTATTACCACGATCCAAATTCACATAGTGTGCAATACATCCAAAGGGTTTCTCGCTGACTATTCTCACATAAGGTTCTGCTCACTTTAATGACTCGGACACAACAGCTCGAGATGTGTTAGTGAGCCCTGAGTAAAAATCACTGGAGAAAAATCCCCGTCTACACTTTGCTAATGCTGCTCAAATGATTGTTCAAAGATATCAGACTTCCCAGCATGAACTGTCTGGAGAGCTGTGAGTAAGTGTTGTGGTCTCCTTACGAGACACATTTCTTTCATGCCAAACATGCTTACCCCAAGCTCATAATAAAGAATAATGCTTCAAAACCCAGCTGTATTTCAGAAGGGTGTTAGTGGAAACTTGTTCTGCAATTAAGCGTTTCATACTGTAGCAGCTCTTGAGAGATGTTAAGTAAATGCTCTCCCTCACACACATCCTTCCCTTTATTTAACTTTTGCGTCACTCCTCCAGAAGTCTGCATATACACTTTCTTTCCCGCTTTCCCAGTGGCTGATAACAGAAACTTATTACAGTATATGATGCCTTAGTCACTTTTCTTGACCTTTATTGCTGCTCTAAGTTCATACTCCAGCTTACGTTAGAGAACTTCCTGAACACAATGGTGTTTGCATATGACTAATTAGGGCAAATGCACAAGCTGATGAGTCAGCAAACGGCCCGGCGAGGACAGCGGCAGCCACTCGGGAGCAGAACAAGCCGGGGTGAAGATGTGAGAAGTGCTCCTGCCTGTGGCTTCGGGTCTGCTTGCTGATGAGTCAGGTGTCACCGTGATGGGCTCTGTAGGAATTTACTCTCAGGATCCAACTGCATCCCCATCAATAACGACCGGCAGAACTTCTGACTTCGGTGGGAAGAAATCAGGGGTTTAATTAAGGCATCTTCCCTCCCAAGAACACTCACCATTTCTGAGCAGGGAATTACCAGGCAGAGGGTGTTAAAGAGAAGCTCCATTTATCTCTCTGGAGCTGGCAGCTCACATCACAGGGGATGTCACAAACAACCTGCCCTCAGCACTGGCTTTCCTGGGCTTTTGCTTCATTGTACAGCCCCTACACGTGGGGATTTAACACTCATTAATTAGGCTATAATGAAGTAATTAGGCTATAATGAAGGGTACATTCTAGTCTATCAATATTAGACAAAAAACCTGTCTTGCTCACAGCACCACTGGAGAGTGTTGACTTGACAGAGGAACGCCACAAAGTCTCAAATGCTGTGCAGACCCAGGGCTCTGTGACGCAAGCTAATGGTTGTTACTACAACTTACTGTGTTGTTGTGTCAGTATAAGAACCTGAGATATCTGGTGGTCACCTCATTTCACAATAGAAAAATGAATTGAAATTTGAATTGAATTCAAACCAAACCATTGGCATTGGAAGCCTAATGCTGCTGTTTCTCAAATACAAAACACAGTCTGAAATGAGAGTACGTGATGGGAGACACAATCTCCCTTTGGCAACTGTTGTTTCCTCTGGTCTTTTCTAACCTCAGTGCTTCTTCTCTCCTTCTTGTGCCAAGATCTTGTTTATTTTTCCTTTCGCATCTGCACAATCCACATTTTTTAAACCATGACCACCTCTTAAAACCTGCTTGGGTCAGTGTACACTTAAGCATTTGGAAATACACTCTGTTATTTCTACACAGGTACCCCAATATGGTAACAAATTCTGCAGTGTAATAAAAGCACTATGTCTAATTCAGGGCAATTAGATTTGGGGAAGGATTTTCTACCCATGAAAGGAGTTTAACAGATGAAAGCACAAGGCAAGCAGACACTCAGTGGGCTAAACTGTACAGTTTCACCAGCTGGCTGCATCCTGCCTGTCCCAGGTCCCTCCTGAGCAGATACTGCCAACTGTATGGTGGTTTTCCTGATGTGGACGAAAAACAGCATGGAATTTTAAAATTGTCCTTACAGAAAAGATGGGTTTGTGGACAAAGCCCTGAACAAAGTCTCTGGGGGCTGAGATTTTGTTCCAGGCTTCCTGCAGGACTCTACACACTCACTCACTTTGAGAAAGGCTTTCCATTTTCAGTGCTGCAATCCTTTGCCTCAGTGCTGAGTGGAGGAATCCACTGTGTGCCATGCATAAAGTCCAGCTCTCCATGCAGCAAACTGGCAGGTCTGAAACCCTCAGGAAGGAGCAACTGAGACAACCACAATGTATATATGGAAAAAAGGGAGCGCTGCTTAATCCCATGGCCTTGCCGAAGCCAGGTCCAGGTTTTGGCTTTCAAGATATGTCTGTGCTCAGGATCCCAGTCTGGTAGCTGCACCCTGCAGCAAAGCACAGCAATGGGAAAGAGCAGCTGAAGTCTGGGGGCTAAAGTGCTCTCTTGGTGGTCAGAGATGCTTGTTCAGCTTCTGTCCTGTCCAGTTCAGACCAAGGTTTGGCAACAACTTGGGCAAAGCTTCCCTTTGTCTCTGCTCTGGGAGCTGTTTCAATTTAGCCCCTTACCATAACTGCAGTTTCCAGAGGAACACTTGGGACATGAAGGAGATGGGTTCAAATCCTCTCACCAAACCACACAAAAGAGATTTGGACAGAGTTTCCCCCGCTCAGAGTGCCTGAACAGTGGGTTTGGTGTTCCTCAGCTTGGTCCTGAGTACTCCTGAGCTTACCAAGCACTGTTTTCGTGGCCATCAGTCTCACTGTGTGAGATGGAGACAAGAACACCTCCTTTTCCTCCTGCGCTCTGCTCACTCACTCCAAGCACAGCTTTCTTGTGAGTCTGTGGTGACCAGGGCAGCACAGTCTGTCGTCACACCGGGAAGCAGGACAAGAGCTGGTTCTCCTTGTGACCAACAAAGTGGTTTTAACCCACATCTCTGGAGCCAGCAGGACACTCCTCATATGCCAATCAGCCCGTAACACCTCAGACCTACCAGGCTAGTTTTACTTTCTTCTTTGCACTGCTTCCCTTTTGAAGGCACTATAAACACAAGTGAAATGCTTTGAGGACAGGGAAGGGAAGCCAGATGAGCAGCCAGCAGAAGCAGCGTGAATGGGGCGACAGTCTGTGCATAAGTTATAACCCAGAGCAGAGGGAATATGCCTTTCTCAGAAGGAGTGGTTTCAATTTCATGTAGATTTCTGACTCCTACAGCTAGTTATGATCCACAGGAACATTCAGAAAGAGGTTTCTTTTCCCTTCTTTTGATCCTTTTCATCCCTCCTACGAAGCCGTTTGTTATTTTACAGCCTGGACCACAAGTTCCTCACACAGAGCAAGAAAGAGTCCAAAATAAATTGAAATATGAAATTAAAAAGGCTGCACTTGTAATGACAATGTAAAGGTGACTAAACTCTTTCACCTGATCCAACATAAAGAGGTTTCAAATTCTGATTGCCTTTTTTTCCTGTTTTGATATTAAAACACACTTTCTTTCCAATTATATAGTTTCTTAGATGTTTGTGCCTAACATTTACCCAACTTGGATCTAGCTAAAAGACAAAGGACTTGAGGTTTTATTTGTTTGTTTGCTTGTTTTCCCAGCAACACATTAGAAAATGCAGTGCAAGCTTTAATGACTATGTCTGTTTTAACATGCCTTTTGGAGGACTGTTGGCATTTATGGGGGAACGAGGTAATTAACATATTACTTGGGCATGCAAAGACAAGTTCAAAGCAGCTGTCTTTATTCTCCTGATATGGCAACACAATTGTTAAAACAATGCCTTCTTATAGTTTTCTTTTTTTCCTCTCTGCATTCACAGGCCACTCAAGTTGGTTGTTTAAGTCAAAGCTTTAAGAGCTCGCTAGATTTTCAGGACCAGTAATTTCTCTCTCAAACACACTCTTCCCTCTTACTTATTTGAACTAGCAAAATAAAAATCAATATCTCAATCCCTTCAAGGAAACGTTGAACTCAAGAACTCCCATGTTCTCTTTCCAGCTGCTAAATAAATGACTTCTATAGTACATCCATTTTTCTTCCAGACTTTCTGGATTTTCCACCGATGAATGTAGAACCTTCATGGCTCTTCACATTAATCTCACCTTTACAGATGTGGTGAGAGTGGGTTCAGCTGATCCAGCCCACTGTGAGAGGTGTCAGGTACCTCTGAAAAATCTGGGAAGCACAAGAAGATGGAGGAAGGATCCTGCTGTGTTGCTTCCTGTCTTGCAGAAATCCAGGTGGGTAGGTGAGGGGGGATGCCAGTGTTTCTAAATCACAGGGTCAAGGAGCCGATCGTTGCTCTAGGCAGAAAGAAGCACTTTGCCAGCTTGATAACAACAGAGTTGAGACACAGATTACAGTTCCTTTAATTTTCTTCCAGTTAATTAAATGATCAATTGCAGCTCTGGCTTTCAGCCATGGCAGTGCCAGCTGAAATGAGCTCTCCAGCTTCTGAGAGGATAATCAATAGGCTTCATTTGCAGCAGCAATATGGGGTTTTATCTTAAAGCCAAATATTAAAATGTGGAGGCAACATACTGCTGTTATTCACAGCAAACTGAGACTTTCTTCAGCCCCCAAAAATTCCCAGTGAAGGGAAGAGTGGCACAAGTAGTTACAGCTTCAGCTTGCATTGTGTTTTCACTTCTCTGTTTACCATAGACTTCCTGCATGACCACAGACAAAACACTCAGGTCCAGATATGCAGAGGTATCCAGGCAGCTGAGATAAAAATCAGTTGGACCTAGATACATAAATAGTCTGTGGATGTGGTCCTTTGGAAGAGAGGCTGAGTTCTGCACTTAGCAAAGGTGTAATGGGTACTTTCCAGCAGAACTGCAACAACTTCTGTCACAAAAAGCCAAGGCCAAGTAAGAGCTGAGGATGGGCAGCGACTGAACAGCTCCAGGTATTTGGCCACAAAGCAACATCTGAGCATTCTGCCTGGTGTCTTCTCCTTAGTGCTACCCACCTCAGCCAGCAGCAAGAGACCAGCACACCCTTTGATGGCTTTTCAGCCGTTCCTTGGTTCAAACTCCTCATTCCTTTAGCTGGAGACGCTTGGAGCGCAGGAAGGGTGAAGAGTAGGGCAGTGAAACAAGGACCACCAGTGCTGGGTTGTCAGAGCACTTTGGCAGGTGGGAAAATCAGAAAAAGTAATATAATGGAGGCATAGAATGGGCTGGGGGCATTCCTGTATTGTTAATGAAGACTTTGGCATGGCTCTGGTAGGAACTAACAAGCCCAGCATCTCAGAGCCAAGGAAACCCCTGGGTTTATAAGATGTCAACACAGGATTGAAGGAGTCCGCCAAGGAACTGAGTAAGCAAAATTCAGAACCATAATGACAAAGTTGGTGCATCAAACCCCACTTTGCTATCTGAGGTCACGCACCAAATAATGAAATGTTCATCATAAGAGGCAACTCATGAGCGTGGGAAACAAAGATCTCATAGGAACTTGATCTAGATAAGAATGACCACAGACCTCACCATTTTCAGAACCAAATGAAAATTTGTTTATGCTGACTGCTTTTGCTCAGGGCAAACCTTCAGTACATATAGATATTCATGCACCCAACAGAGAGAGACACACAAGCTAATCAATTTTTTGTTTTCCTGTTGTCTTGAAAAGGAGAAAAAAAGTTGGTTGATGGATGTAATTTTCATCTTTAGCTGAGAAGCCCTTGGTTCATCATGAACAAAGCACGTCATCAAAAAAACTGGATGGCAAAGTCAGCAGCCAGTTAAATTTCATCACCATTTCATGACTTTCTTTTGAAAAATGCAAGAGGATTGTAGCAATAGCATCTCTACTACTCATTTATTTTACTAGAACTGTTACGCAAAAGCGAGAGAAGGCAGCACTGCTGCAATCTCCCCCAGGTAAAAGCAAGCATAGGCCTGAGTACAGCAGCTTGTGGATTATTGATAGGACCAGCAGCTGAACAACTTCTCCCAAAGCAGCAGAAAAGAAATCTAATTGCAGGAGTAAAGCGTGGGTTTCTGAGAGGGAAGAATCCATTCTGCTGTAACAGGAATGCTTTTGAAAGGTTTCTAATTGATATAAGCTTGAAAATGAACTAACAAAAATTAACCCCTTAGAGAATCACCTCAGTGACATCCGAGGCTCCTCTCCAGCCAGCCTGGCTGGCTGAGCAGTGTCCCTTGCGTGGCATCTTGGTGTGACCTTTCTTCCCCACAGGTATGTGCAGAGGAGGGGGCAGAGCCCATGTGAGGTGTCCCCAGTGCACTGGGCTGCAGGAAAGGCAGGGACAGGCAGCCTGCTCCAACTCTGTGGCTTCTCAGTGGAAAATCAGAGATGTGAGAACACAGCCACAATAATAAAACCCAACAAAACCCACCCTTTTCCCCCTCAAAGATGGCTTGGCTCAACCCACAGGTCATTATCAGCCCACTGACTTCTTCTAGATCACGTAGACAACCAGCCAGCTTCTTGGGGTTTCACAGTTTCCAAATTCACAGATCTGTGAGGTAACCACAATCTTCCTAACAGAGCTTTTTTACAAACAAAAAGTCACTCATATGTTTTTACCCCATCAAGAGAAGACAAGTAGCTCGCATCATACAACTTTTATAATTTTTTCCTGCTCAGCAAACTCATGTTAAAAAATGGCTGAAAGTGACCTAAATGAGCAAAAGCTACCCAGGAGCAATGTTTATTTTGCAGAACAGAATTCTGCTCAGGAGCCCTCATTAATGTGAAAAGTTTCCGCATGACCTCAGAGTTTCTGCAGCCTGTGAACGTCCTGCAGCCTCTGCTGCATGTAAAGAAATGGTAAAGAAATTGCTGCTGCAGCCCCGTGGAGAGAGCAATGAAATTCTGTCAATCATGTCTGAGACAGCACGACTGGTTTATTTTTTAAAATAAATTATAAAACCGCACACCTCAGTGCAAGAACTTAATTGATGCAGATGGATACTCACCTGAAAAATGCTGCTAAGCAGAGGGAGCTGCTGGTCCCAGGGCTGTGGCCAGTGTCAGACACATCCTGAGGTTGGATGTGGCCATCTTCAAAGTGCTGAATATGAGTGAAATCAGGCCAAGCTCTTGCTGGCTTATAGGAAGGGTATGAGGAAAAAAAATAATTTCCTGGAGTTAGCCAACATATCAGACCAGAGAAAGTCCATCATCTCATTGATTAGCATCTCTTCTTCTGTTGGCCCTCTCTAATCTCTCCTGTCTGGGCAACTCCTCCCAAACACCTCATTGCTAAATAGCAATTAAAGCCTAAGTACATTAGCAAGTCCATATTGTAAACTGGCTTGCAAGCCACGCAGTGCTGCCAACCCTGCCGGTGGCAGTGGGGCTCTGCCTCATCTCTGGCCTCTTTCCCATGCCAGGAGTATTGACCCATCCCTCTAAAACAGCACCAGAGTTCATGTCCTGCTGTAACACCATTTTGACCTTTGGGAGGTGACTGCAGCTTCTACAAGGCAGGAGGTGTTAAATGGGGCTGGGTTCAGGTCATTGGCTCTGTTCCCTGCTGCCAGGCAGCTCCTGCTCCAGGAACTGCTTTCTTCTCCACTTGACCAGGCCAGAATTTGTCCTTTCTCTTTACAGATGATGGGAGAAGTCCATAGTCAGTCATACATGTCATGGCATTTTGCAACTCTTCAGTCAGTTCTCTCTGCAGCACTGTCAGTGTGCCCACAGAGCCACAGGGCAGGGAAACCCAGGGCTTTTCCCTTCAATATTCAGCTTTTCTCCAGGAATATGGAGACCAGCCATGGAAACCCATGTCTCCATTTACCCTACTGGGTGTGCAGGGGAGTTTGGATGGGGTTTTGTGAAGCTGAGGCAACGGGGTTTTGATGGGAAACCATTGTCTGGGGAGGGAGGCAGGTGTGATAACCCCTGCAGACAGGGACTCTCTCACTGCCAGACTGAGGGGATGTGCATGGAAGAGGGGACAACAGGCAGCAGGAAGGCACTGACTCTGGATTTCCCCCATATACAAAATAATCTCTGCTTTTCTGAATCACCTCTGGGGTGTTTTGCTGTGGCAGGTCATAAGCAGCAGTTTCCCATTAATGAAATGGGACAGTGCTCCAAAGCACTTTGGGTTTGACTCAGTTTGCTGATGCTGCTTCCAGGCAGGCCGTTCCCCCTCTGCTGCTCTGTTCTTTCTGCATATCAGCATGGCCAAGCTCACTTCCCCTGTGGTGAAACAAGGAGATAAAGGGTTATTTTAGAGTCCTGGAGACTTGTGTGAGAACATTTGTTAATTTGTTTTCATGACATTTTGGTGGAGAAGCAGAAAGCCAAGCCTAGGATGAAGGAGGATTTCCCAGGACATCCATGGAGGTCCCTGAGCTCCTGAAGCACACAGGGGATGGTTAAAAGAGCGCAGGGGTGGTGAACACATGACTCAGGCACAAAGTGGTTTCAGCAGAGGGATGGTAATGCACAAGCAGCAAGATGGGAGCCACCAGCACAACATTTCCTGTTAACCACACACCAAACTCGCTTGGCTTTCCAAGAAAAGACACCAGGGAAGGGAAATAGGGATCTGCTGAGTAGCCATGGCTCAGTCCATGTTAAAACCTTAGACATAAAACATAAGAGGGGCCTTGGTACACGTAAGAGCTGCAGCAGGAAATGAAAAATAAACAGGGGCAGAAACAGGGTGAGCCGTGGAGAGGGGCAGATGAGAGCCCAGAGTCTGGCAGAGGTCTGGGAAGCACTGGGGAAGAGACCCACCAGCCCTGCACAGAGCCTGAGCTGGGGCTTGCCCAGGTGGGCTCTGCTTTTTTGTCCTCTCCAGCAAAGGGAATTTTCACAGGGGCAATGATGCTGTGCAGGGAGAGCCGGTGTTGGGAGTTACTTTAATAAACACTCTCTGCCAGCAGCCTTTTAATGGGAGCTTTGCCTGGGGAGGATGTGACGTGTGGTAAGTCTGTCTGCAGAAACACTTGCCTGTCTGTGTGCACAGAGGCCAAACCAGGAGTTTTCTCCTTATTCACACACACAGAAATGGTGTGTTTTTAACCTAAAACTCGCATGCTTTCATGGAGCATGAACACAGTGCTGTCAGGTGCTGGGCAGAGTTTTTCTCTCCATCACACACAGCAGGATCTGCTGCCAGGCTGCCCCATACTCTGCCTTTCTTTATATAATGCATTTCTTTATCCTGGTGGAATATATTTTATACTTCCCAGTGCTTGGATTTACTGGAGTCCAGCACCTACAGAAAGCCACTGGATATCAAAAAAAAAAACAAGCACTTGTATTAAAACTGTAAAAATATACAATGTTAATAGCAGCACTGATTTTTTTTCAGGAGTGGAAAATAGAGCTGGCCGAGTTTCGTAAATGTTTAAAGGATGAATGGTATTTTGTGGCAAAATGCTTTTTTCTGAGAGGTAGGGAGGGAGCATCTGAGGCAGAGGGACTAAATGACATAAATTTGTCTTCCTGTGTATTTTGGAACATGATTTATTTGTGCCCATTGACATGACAGTTTTTTTGGTAATTTCTTCCTTTCCCAGCAAAGAAGCCTTAATCTCCTTACTGGAAATTGTACTATTTATGCAGAAAATCCTGCCCCTGAGATTGCTTGAGATCACGAGTTATGTAACCCAAACAGATGGAGCTGGAACTCTTTTTTTTTGAATGTCAATTCATGTTATAATCCCAAGAGGCTGCAATCATTTATCAGCTCATTTGTGGCATAGAAAAAAAAATAGATTGAGGATTTTAAATGGGCATTTAATGTATGCTTACACAGGAGCACTTATGCCAGTGACAAGACTGTCACTAAATACCAATGGTAATAACACTTATTAAGGGTTTTCCTCATTCTTATGGACACAAGGACTCTGTGTGACACACAGAATAGTATGGACATGATATTATGACCCTCACCCTGCCATGACATGTCTATGGCTGTATTTACCCATTGGACAGATGAGTTTATCTGCAGTGATGGTCTGAAGTCAGAGCTGGGAGTACCTGGGAGATCAAACTGGTGAATAAGCAGGAAGGGAGAGGCAGAGGAGAGCTGGGCTGGAGCAGTCCAGGGCAGCACAATCAGAGTGGAGAACCTGATTAATGCTGCCTTGTCCAACTCTTGAGCACTGCTAAGCCTTGTAATGATGAATCACCCATCCAGCTGATCACGTGGGTGCACTGTAGAAGCCAATATATCATACACAATACCTAGTTTTAAATTTCACATTTGCTTAATTGTCCTTTTGCTAACATGGTCAGGGAGATAAAATCCTAAAAGGCTCAATTACCCTTGCAGAAACCTTATCCTTTTATTGTTACTAATGTAGCTGTTCTCATTTCATGGGACTTGGGGCCAAAGTGAATCAAGACCATAGGAAAAAGAGGATGAAAAGGGATGGGAGGGAAAGGTAATAAGACAAGATTATTCCAAAAGATAATTAATATAAATGGATTAGGTAGGTATTCTTAAAACTGACAAGGACTTGCTCAGATAAATTTGAGAGGAAGAAGAGGAAAAAAAAGATTGATTTGAACCCAAATATAGTTTTCTATCAAGGTGAAGTTTACAAGGACTTAGGAAAAAAAAGTTACTGCATTTAAATATGAACTTCCAACCACATTACTTTTACTCTATTCTGTGGGAATTCCCAATGTGACACACTTGCATATTTAGGCCCAAACTGAAATCTAAGGCTCAAACCACGACAAGGAGCTTTGCTAGAAGAGACCTTTCAGTGCAACCACAGAAAGCTGAAGCAGAGCTCCTGGCATGACGCAGAATTTTCTGCAAAAGCAAAACTAACAGGGAGGGAGGGATGATGCAGCTGCCAAGGCTGGGCTCAGGGGTCTGTGCACTGAGCTTGACCCCCATGGAGCTGCCTGTGGGATGTGTTCAGGTGTCACTGCAAAACCACTTCGGTCCTGCAAGGGGTGTGAGGCTGGAACGGGCTCTGACCCAGGGAATGTAACAGAGAGCCCAAGGTCTGGTATGTCTCCAACACCCTCTGCCACCTTTCCACACATCTGTGGGGGCATTTTTAGCTCTTCTTGGGACTGTTGTGGCTCTTTCCCTCTGGGCTGTAAATCCCAAGGATGTGACCCAGGAGGATGGCAACAGCTCAGGCTCTGTCACAAGACCAAACCTTCCCTACCTTTTGATCCCATCTTTCATTTTGCTAAAGCTCAAGCATTTCCTCTGGGGAAAGATGAACCAGAGAACTGCTGGCTGCCAGGCACATCACCATCAGCCCTTGTCAGGCCTCACCACTGACAACAGATCTTACACTGAAAATATTTCTGAACAGGACAATAAAAACAAAGTCAGCAGGGGTTAAATATTTAAATCCAGATGTGCTTATGGTGTCTAAATTCCCCCATCCACTCTAATTTAATTTTTTTCCCTCCTCATATTCCATTTAGGACTGCAGAGAGAACAAAATATTTTAGTGAAGCATCAAGTGATGGAGATTGTCCAAATCTGGTCTGAGAGCAGAAGGAATTACAGCATTTCAAAGACAGACCCTGTGTAGCCAGGGAAGTGCCATTGCACACACACAATGCTAAGCAACACCTTGATCTCCTTTCTTCTGGATTGGGGGCTTTACCTACTTAGTACTACTAATGTGAGAAAAATGGTAATGGGTTTTTAATTCATTCTGGATCCTGGCCAGTTAATTAATTTAGTTAGATGTTTTTCTATTAGCCAAAAAACTTCAAAGATCCCTTTTTTTTTTTTTTTTTTTTTTTCCCCACAAGGAAAGCAATGAGCTTCTGCTTGTAAATATATGCAAATGTTTACCTGAGCAGGATTTTGCTCAGGCTTATAAAGCGTGAGCTTTCTTTAGAATAGCTTTTCCCTGGATGATGTAATTTACTTGACTGGGTATTTTCTACCCCTGCACAACTGTGTTAGTCGACCTAAGCAGCTTAACCTAAGCACCAACCTGGCACTCGCTTCACCAAACAGTAATTCAGTGCCCTGCAGAGAAGGATTTTTATTTTGGGGAGGAAAAAGGATCCTCTCTGTGTGCCTGAGATGACTTTCAGATGGGTGTTAGTCTGTTTGTGTGTAAATAGGTCTGAAAGCCCCAAGGACCGATGGGCAAGAGGAGCCAGACTCTGTATTAGCAGTTATGTAACAGGAGCAGCTCTAAGAGGAGGAAAAAATGTTTTCTCCCCATTGTTACAATGACAGTCGAGAGTCAGATTATTTAAAGGGCACAGAGAGGATTTTAAAGGGAGTATCCACAGCCCTGGCTATGCTTCCTAAATCTTCAGCCTCACAGAGCTCTTGGTATCAGAGTCTGGCTTTGTGGAGGACAGAGGGGGAAAAAAGGTGGAAGGGAGAAATAAGGAGGTTTATTTTTAGCAAAAATGATTCTCATACAGGGGAAAGGTGACAGACTGATGGCTTTCAGGATATGTTTTGTTTAAACTGAAAGCACAGAATGTGGGAAGCAGATTCGAGCCATCTCCATAGCACACTGCAAAATGCTTCTGCATCACCCGGTCAGTCTGCCCTTAAGGGCAAGATAATTACAGCTGTGCTGTCTGAAGGAGGGATTTTTTGGTTCACTGATCAAAAATTTTCTTTGAATCAACTTGAAATGAAAATTTGACTCCCTGTTTTTGTTAGGGTTTTGAGGAGCTTGGCATTTCTCCTCTTATAACCTAAAATTGTTAATGTAATTCAGGTAGTGTTCAAGAAAATACAATTTTTCATTAGAATTAAGGAGATTTTAAGGCAAAAAGTCATCATGGATAATTTTGTCATTGTAAAAGTACTTCCATAATTCAGCTCAGATACTTGGTCACCCCAAAACTGCAGGCTCCTGTGGTGAAATTTTTTCCTGGATTTCTAGTGAGCTCTGAACTAATATTCAATTTCTTAATATTCCTGCCTATTAAAGACATACATTTGGCACATCCAATCACATCTCCCTCTTGTGGCTATTTCCCAGGACTAAAATTTACTGCTGTTTACTTGGCATGATATAGGATTATATAGGTTATACTCCATTTTCCAGCCCTGAGCCCTGCTGATAACAGAATGTGGATGTTGGAGGGGCTACACCACTATTTCCAACCTCGTGCTTCCCAAACAAGATGTCCCCAACTCCCCCTCTGAGCCTGGAGACACCAATATCAAACTGGAGGGTGACACTGCATCAACCAGTTCATCTTTTATACAAGCCAAGAGATGTTAGGAAAGAAACTGCTTCTGTATCTGAGTGATGGGCAGCTGAACAATTCTCTGTTTCATCGCACAATCCTGATGAAACTTGGGCTTTATAAGGAGTTCTGCCCTCCAGAGCCCTAGTGGAGATTTCCCCCTAAATTACAGCATTCTGCTGCTCCCCACTTGGGTTTTACAAATAGCTGCTTTTATAACTCCATTTATCCTCCTGCTAACGGTTTCACAGCAAATGATATTTCATTTTGATGAGAAAGCTTTTGAGCCGAAGCCAAATCACTCCAGGCAAAGCAGATTTTGTTTTCCTACAGTTTAATCAGTAGGAAATTAAGAGGCCAATATTGTTCTGCCACAGACATGGAGGCAAGCAGCTGCCTTTGCTCGGGTGAGCTTTCCCTCTCCTGCGTTTCCCGGGACACAACCAGGAGTCAAAAGCCACCCTGTCTGACATAAATCCAGTGGTCTCAATCCTCAGCCCACATAAATCAGCGTTGCTCCATCAGGAGGAGTTTGACAGCCTCCATCAGTCAGCAGGTACAGAGCATCCATCACAGAATAGCCTGTGATCAGCCAGCCTCTCTCATTTGTTTACAATTCAATTTTGCATTTTGAGAGAAAACTGAAGCCGTGATATAGATTCCTGTTTGTGTCTTTGCCTCCAGGGAAGGCAGCTCCTAAGCAGCTGCTGGCAGCTGGTCAGACACTATGAAAATCTACTGGAACTATATATATATATAGATATTTTCATGCTGTCTGGAAGGGTCAAGACTTGGCTGCTCCAAGGGAAGGTGTTTCAAGGCAAGCATTAATGTGACACTCTGTTTACAAGGGGGTGACTCAGCCAGAGAAATATGTCCCTTTTATCACACATTTCTAACTCTGTTAAAAAAAAACAAGTTTGGGGGACTTCAGCCTGCTTCTTCCACAGCTCGAATTCTCCATCCAAAAGACGTTTATCTTACAGGTTTTAGCTAATGTCAAACAGTGTGGACTAAATGTTTTCCAAGAGTATGGATTTCCTGTGTTGCTGTAAGATGGACCCTGCAGCGTGATTTAGGTGATGGTCTCCCAGTACACGCATGAAAAATGATGAGGGACTTGTAAATTCTGCAAAGATTTATCCACACGAAGCCTCACTTTACAGCAGAAGGCTTTCTGTCCATCCAGAGCCCATCCTCGGGAGCGAGAACTCCTGGCCGGGATGCAGAGCGATTCCAGAGGAGTTTTCTGCGGTCGGCAGGGGAACGCTGCCAGCACCGCCCTGCAGGGCTGGAGCGCTCGGACTCCTACCCGGGATCATCTGAGGTTAAGAGCAGCGGGGGCCACGTTGGCTCAGGCTCCTCCTGCCCTCTTCTAATCAGGATCAAACCAAAACCCATCCCAGCGCCAGGCCTGGCCCCCCTGCTTCAACCCCGGGGCGGGGGATTTCCACCCGCTTTGCCGGGTTTTTAAGGGGAGACATCTGCGAGCTGCAGTTCTCCCCGATTCTCCTGTGTTCGTGTCGGAGCAGGCTCAGCCTGGGAGACCCGGCGGGCTGGAGCCGGGAGCGGGGGAGCAGCCTGGAGATGCCCGCACTGGATGGATGTGAAAAATACCTTTGGAGAGGATGGCAGCGGGCTGTGGCACTGAGCAAAGTCAGATGAGCTGCCTCCCACCCCAAACAGGTCCCCTCACGCTGCCAACCATCCCCTGCCCAGCATCCAGAGCCCGGGCGGGGATTATCCGTGTATTTAACAGGGAAGGAGCATCTCCCAGCCTTGCATTCAGTAGGGATGGAGCATCTTCCATCCCTGCATTCAGTAGGAAAGGGGCATCCTCCATCTCTGCCTTCAATAGGGAATGAGCATCCTCCATCCCTGCCCCGGCGTTAAGCGGCTTTCCTAGGAAGGCAGCTGCCGGCAGCTCACTGTGGAAGAGGAGGGGTGGCACGGAAAGCCCTGTCACCTTTCTCAAGGCTTCCTCACGAGAAGAGTCAGCACTTTATCGTATCGCTGGCGGAAACGATTTAAAAGCTCCTTAATTAGCCCGTGGTGTCAGGCAGTTCCTGTGCCGGCGGCTGGCTGGGGCTGGGCGACACCACAGGCTTCGTTTTGTCACATGGAAAAAGTTTTCGTGTAAACCACAGCAAAAGTGGGTGTTTGCCCGACTGCCCGGAGGGCTGGGGGGCAGCGAGGGGAGGTGGAGAGGGGGCACTCATGTCACACAGGATTTGTTTGTGTGCCGTCCCGACAGGGAGCGACAGGCTCTGGATTTCTGCAGGTCTCGCCTCCAAAGCTCCCAGCTCCCCGTGCCACGGCTGATGGGAGGAGGGTGGGAATTCTTCTCGGAGAAAAGTTATCAGCATCTGAAAGGACCATTCCATGCTTTGCCCACTACGTCCTGCTGCACAGCCCACAGCCAGTGAAGATGGAATTTTCCTCTTTTTTCTCGGCCTGAAGTCTCACAAAAGCCTTTTTTTTTTTCTTTTTTTCTTTTTTTTTGGTAAGACCTCTTCTGCTGTGAGTTGTGTCTCAGGTACCATCACCACAGCAGCTCCACTTCCTCCTCCTGCCTGCACCAGGGCTCCCAACCTCAGCACTAGGGCACTGAGGGTCAGATAAGGACCTCTTATCCATTGCATGCCAAAAGGAGAGGCGGAGTAAAAGTTTTTAGACACTAAAATTATTGTTTAATTAGGCAGCTAACACAGCTGTTTACTCAGCTGAGAAACCTGCTTTCCATCTGGGAAATGTACCTGCTTCCCCCAGCGTTTGGGCCAAACCCAAGCAAAGCCAAGCTACAGCTCCCCAGTTGGAAGGGGCACCAAAACCAGAGGCTCAGAGACTTCTCCTCACTGCTCCCCTCCCCAGGACTGTGCCCCCCATTCCTTATCCAACCCCACTGTTGCTCATCCCTCCCAGAGCTGCTGATCTTGCCTGAGGCTCAGCTTCCACCTCCTCTCTCTCAGCCCCCAGCACATCTCTCCTCCCAGTCCCCCAAAATCCTTCCCCTGGCATGAATATGGATCATGCAGCTTGGGGCTTTTCCTGATACACAGGGGTGCCCCTGAGTGCACCCACATCTGCTGATATGGATATAAAAACAGTTGTACAGATGTATGTGCACTTATGTGAATACGGTCATATATTACAGGGAATTGTTTCTCTCAAAAGTGTCCAGAAAAGAGTGATCTGGGACTGCCTGTTGCTGATTTTTCTCATCTTTACCCCCACACATGGAGGGGAGACTTCCACAGGCAATAACAACTGGAAACAGATTCCTGATGAAGTCCAAATTAAGAATATTTTCCCCTGCTTAGGCAGGCATTTGACAGTGTAATTCTTAAATAGACTTTATTGCTATTAAATGTAATACCCATGAAGGATTACAGATCTGCTGCATTGCAAGTCTGACAGGATTAGGAGAGTGGTGTCTGCTTAGTGTTCTTAAAACATCAAACACCAACAAAGCCCTGAGCAAGAAACCTTTTCTGAGAGCTGTAAAATGCCAAGGGTCCAGGGAATTGCACCGTGCCAGGAAATCAGATGGAGTGCCCTTTGAGGAGCTCCACATTCCAGCTGCCCAGGCACGTGGTGACAGAGACACAGCCACTGTGTCTGCACCCAAATACTCCAAATTCTGCTCCCTGGCACTGTAAAAACACTGGCTTCAGGCCAGGCAGCTGGCTGGAGGAGCAGGAGCTCACAGCCCTTCTCCACAGGCTGAGAAACTCTGTGATTTGGTGTGAAAATACTATTTGTAATATTTACATTGCAAGCAATTAATTGTTCAGAGTTGCACTTTTTGTAATGATCTCACTCTTTCTCAGAGATATATACAGAAAGAAGGACAGTTCCTCTATGGATTTGTAGTGGGGATGTTAAATCCTTGTTAGTGCAGGAGGCACAGGCCAGGATGGGATGAGCCAGGCTGGCTCCAGCCCTATGGATTTGTAGTGGGGATGTTAAATCCTTGTTAGTGCAGGAGGCACAGGCCAGGATGGGATGAGCCACGCTGGCTCCAACCCTCCTGGAATGGCGAGGGATTGGCACAAGGCCCTTTTAAGGATCTGTCTCTTTAAAATGATCCTCAGTTTCTCAAAACATGCTGAAAGTCAATATTGTTTGCACTAATTAATGGCCTCTCTGGCTCAGGCACCAGCCCTAGGCAAATCCACCCCAAAAATCCCCTGGAATAAACAGTACCACTTTGATGATAGCTAGGAGGTGACTTGCCTTGCGTTGCAGTAAATTGGCATGTGGGAAGAGCAAACCAGCCTTGCCACTTCCCAGCTGCCTCTGGAAAGCTCCTGTGCAGGCTGGGATCCTCCACCCTCCATCCCCAAGGAACTGGGACAGTGTCCTGCCAGTCAGAGCCATCAATGCCAGGCTCTGAAGCACCAAATGTACAGGTACAGGGGCAGGGAAGCCTGTTTTTGGTTCAGCTGCTGTTAGGGTGACTCCAGCATCTACAAAGATGGATTAGCTCTGGATATTTCCAGGCATAAGGGTTTGGCACTGGAAACCCTAGAAAAAAAAGCTCTTGAATTAAAGCAATGGTGGGGAATTTTTATATTAATATCATTATTGTGTTTCCCTTGTTACAGCTCCGGGGAAGGGAGCAAGGCATGGCAGGAAGGCTGGAGGCACCTCCACAGGCAGAGCTGATCTGCAGAAGGTGAATGACAGCAAAGCAGCAGCTCCTGGTGGGCACAGAGAGGATTCACCCACCTCCAGCACGATGTGATAGCCAGGAATCCCTGGAAAGCTCATTTTCTGCTACAAAGGGGAAAGAAAGAAGAGATTAGAGAAGAAAAATAACTCCAAGAGTTGCCTTCAAAACTGCAGTAGCAGATTGAAATGTAATCTCCGATTACTTCTTCACCTCCACAGCTCAGCTCAAATTCCTCCTAACTGTTTCCTTTACATCAAAGGCACAGAAACTTGAAAAAAGAATAATTATCAAAGCAGCAAACAAATCATGAAGGAAAAAGGGCTTCTTAAAGCAGTGAGTGAGCCAGGCCTCCATTTGCCTGAGGAGAGCCCACAGACGGAGCCTTGCAGCTGCTTACCAAAAGATGGGGTCACATGGGAAGGTTCTCGGCTAAATCCTCTGCCCCAAAACCCACATCTAGGCTCAGGTGAGCCTGGTTTAAAGTCTCACTTCCAAACCGAGGTGCTTGCACTGAAAAACAGCTGAGGGCACAGGAGAAAATCCAGAGGGATTGCCAGGGGCTGGGAAAGGGGTCAGGAACCTCGCCAGGGGCTCCCAGTGGCTGAACCTCACCCACAGTTACCCAGCCCCAGTTAGCCTGATGGGAAATGTGAATTTTCATGAATAGACTCCAGAGTGGGAGGATGTCACTGTGTCACAGGTTTGAATCATCAGCTCAATACGAGATCACATCAGTCAGGAATAAATATTTTCATCCTCATCTCAGATTTGTTGTCATTGGAGGCTGATGTGAGTGCATGAGGACCCATGGCCACCTAACACAGGATCACAGAATCACAGAATGGTTTGGACTGGAAGGGACCTTAAAGATTATCTCATTCCAACCCCCTTTCACTAGACCAGGTTGCTCCAAGCCCCATCCAGCCTGGCCTGGACCACTTCTAGAGGTGGGGAGTCCACAACCTCTTTGGGCGCAACCTATGCCTCACCATCCTCACAGGGCAGAATTTCCTCCTAATATCTAATCTCACCCTGCCCTCCCTCAGTTTTAAAGTCATTCCCCCTTGTCCTATCACTCCAGGCCCTTGTCCAAAGTCCCTCTCCAGCTCTCTGGTCTGCCCCCTTTATGTACTGGAAAATGCAATAAGGTCCTCCCAAAACCTTCTGTTTTCCAGGCTGAAAATCCCCAACCCTCTCAGCCTGTCAATATGGGGCACAGCAGGCTTTTTTCCCAGATGGGCTGGTGGGAAGCAGAATCAGAACCTGTGGGTAATTCATTACCCAGCCCTCAGCAATAAACGCTGCTCAGCGTGCACGCTCCCGACGCGGGGCTGATGGACCTGGCAGCCAGCAGGGCACTCCTGGGGAGTTTCCTTTGCATTAAGTGCTTTTGACACTAATGTTGGTGCCTAAGCAAACACATTAGGATGACTAAAACACCGGGGCTGCTAGGAATCACAGAGCACACACTGGAAATGCATTGGCAGACCAGGAGCCAGAGGAAAGCAATGTGCTTTTGTTTATAAGGCTGGCCTTTGCACGGGTGTGTTGGGTTCTGTGAGGTGCCTGTGGGTGAGACAATGACACTTCCTCCCCACACTCCTTTGCTATTTATGAAGCAGACCTAAATATTCTGCATTAAAAAGTCACACATGTGGATTATGCTCTTGTGAAGAGTAATTGGATTTGATTGTGCTCTTCGCAGATAGAGGAAGTAAAGCCACAGCCTGCACTCAGTAGAATTAATGTTGTAAGGATGGCTAAAAGGAGAAGAAATTCAGCTTCATTGCCCACATTTCCCAGTGCTACCACACAGCACTAAAGGTTTTGTTGCTCAGATCTTCAGCCCAGATATTCCCATTTGGAAGAACCTGAGATTCCAGGGATTATAAAGGATGCGTGGGAGTACTAGGCAGATCTCCATGCTGAAGATGAAAAAGACTCTCATAGAAATACTTAATGGCCTTTGAAACAAGAATAAAGCACACAGGATATTTTTAGCAGCCCGCCTGCACTTGCCAACACCTGCATCTGCTGATGGCAGAGGCTCCCCAGGGTCAGCACTCAGCACCTCTCGCTGCCACTCTGCTCCAGAGAGTGACACAAGGAAAGCGGGAAACACACATGCTTGGCTGAAAGAGGGAGTGTACCCCAACTCAAGGATCCCTGAAAAATCACTTCTGAAATATGTCAAGCACCTTGGTTCCCCTTCTGCCAACCAAGAACTTGTCTGTGTTTCAAAATGCCAGACTGGAGCACCAGAGGTTGCATGGTGGGAATATCCCATAGGGTGTGAGAAGGACCACGGTGGGACTTGCCCCTCCTTTGCCCACCTCTTCTCTTGATTAAGGACACAGCATCTCCAGCTAGATCCTCTGTTTTGGACTTCTTTCTGGAAAGCCAAAAGGTGGCTGTTGCCCCAAGACACCAGCACTACCCAGCTATGGAAATGCTGCAGTGATGCGAGTTAAAATTTCTTTGGAACTCGCACTTCAAAGTATCATGAAAATACAGAGTGGTTCAGTGTTTTGCATGTTTGCCTACCACTCCAAAGAACAGTTAGGAGCAGGTTGATAAGTGGGGCTTTGTAATTATCCTGTGTGTTTTTCCTCTCACCCCATCTGCCATTAGTTTCCTTAGAAACAGGCACACACACTGGAGTGAAGCATTTTCCCATGAAAAACTACCAACACCAGATTGTGTATGTTCTTAGGAAATTACTTGTTTTTACTTGTTTGGTTTTTTGACATTAAAAATTTGTAGTGTCTGAATTTTCCAGTAAGAGAAACTTAATCTTTTTGTGTAAGAATTCTCCCAAGCCAGTAATAACATTTCTGAAGGAACCAGTCATGGAAAACATGTTTCTCAGGACTGTTCTCAGGACGAGAAATTTCCTAGGCAAATCTAAAACCCCCAAAAAAAGAAAAAAAAAGGAAAAAGGAAAAAATTGAAGCCAAGGGGTTTGGGATAGAGGAATAGCTGGAACTGCTGTTTAAGAGTGATAAATGGGAATTTAATAAGTTTCATCTCCTAATAAGAGGATTTTCCTGCTTCACCAGGATGGCCAACCATTGTGGTTTAGATTACAAAGGGTCATCTCACATGAGAATAAAACCATCAGTTTATAGGGGCTGGACCATGCAAATCCACACACCACTATTAAACAGCTTTCAAGCTCGATGAGAAAGTCCAGGATGATTTTCCTGGTTGCCCAGAGAAGCTATGGATGCCCCATCCCTGGAATTGTTCAAGGTCAGGTTGAGTGGGGCTTGGAGCAACCTAGTCTGGGTGGAAGATGTTCCTGCCCATGGCAGGGGTTCGGAACTGGGTGATCTCTACCTCCCTTCCAACCCAACCCACTCACATGAAAAATACATTTTGCTGACAGAGTCATATCTCTCATTTCTCCTGTTAGAAGGGGAGACATGAGTTTTGTCTCTGCTAAGGCTTGTGTGTGCAGTAAAAGCCCTTCTGTCAACAGGCACCAAGGAAACAAGCTGGCCACATCCCAGCTAAGCCATGCAAGATCCAATCCACCACCTCGCAGCCTGCTGGATTATTGCCTGCTTGAGCTGAGGGCATTCAGATGGAGCAGGGTCTGTGACCAGGGCCTGGGGAAGAAAGGACTCACATCATCCTTGAGCTCTCCTTTGGGTTTGCCTTTGCTTCTGCCACCCTGGTGCTCCTTTCCATGGAGAGAAGACATCCCTCCTCTCCATCAGGGCATCCTCACTCTGCACTCTGACAATCCAGAGAAAGTTTGGCTACACAGATAGAAGAAAAATAAAAAAAAATTTAAAAATATTTCATACCTACTAAGGACTGCAAAGAGCAGCATCAACTTGATAAATACTGTTCAGTAGTAGCAGTAATGATTTATTGATTTTTTCAGGAAACAGATTAATTCAGAGCCAGTCTGACATAGATCTTTCTTTTCCCCTGTATTTATTGCTGCTGCTCAAAGTCTTTTGCTGTGATCTGTGGGCATGTTGCAGGGCTGAGCACTGCAGTAAGCACGGCTGTCCTGGATTATTCACTTACCAAGGAGGATCTTTGTAACAGGAGGCCATGGGCAATTCCAATCCCATCCTGAAAAGCCATGTTTCATTCAGGCATCCTTTGAGGAGCAGAGTTTCTCCATCATCTGAAGCTATTGCCCTAATCTAAATTGCTGGTTCAATTGCTTTCCATGAATTTAGCACTTAAAGGGATTAGGGCAAAAAAAAGCTTTAACTTTCCTTCTGACCTTTTAACATCATCAAACAAAAGTTGGAACATCAGGAAAGGGATTTTAAGTCAGTAATTGTTTTGTAGTGACTCTGTGAGCCAAACACTATCCCTGCCCTAATCCTTGCTCCCTGTATGGAGCAGAGTCATCTGCCATAGTCTTCTGGGTTTGGCTTCACAGCAGCCCTGCCAACAGGACAGAACTTGCAAACAAGGCAAGAGAGCAGCGATCCAAATAAAAATTGCAGAGACGAGGCTGCTCTGCTGGAGCCCCAGCAAGTTCTCTAAATGGGCTGTTGCTGAAATCCTGACCTTGTTTGCTCTTGGGCTGCCCGAGCTGCTGCCTACCCTGTAGCCAAGATTAATTAATTCTCATATTGATGTGTCGAGCAACTGCCATGAAACCATAAAACAGGCAGAAAGCTGTCGGCATCCTGTAAAACTTGAGGAGGAGACAGGGAATCAACACGTAGGGATTTACAGAGCGGCGTGCCAAGCTCGCACAGCTTTAATCTCAGGTTGTGTTGCCTGAAAAGAGGCAGATCAGGTACCTCATTCTGGGCTCTTACCTTGGGCAAGAGTTAATGGATTTACACAGGCAGAAAGCAGGCACAAGTGAAAGGACAGTAGCTGAGGAAACCAGATCCTTATGCCTTTGATGTCTCTTCTCTTACACCAGGTAAGAAGCTGAACTGAGAAGGCTGCCTTTGGCAGACAGGTTTAGTTACAGTGATGGGCTGTAGGTTTAGATTTCCTTTTGGCCCCGAGTCTCCTCCCTGGCCCTGTGTTGGCTCCCAGTTCTGTCACTTCGTCCAGTTGCAGCAATGTTGCTGGAATCAGAACAACTGTTTTAGAGTGGTGTGGAGGAGATAGAGGGGAAAGCAAAGCAGCTGTGCAAGAAACAGCATGGCTGGAAGGAGAGCTGGAAGGAGAGCTGGAAGGAGCTCCTGTGGCAGGAGCCTCCTGTGGCTGGAAGGAGCTTCTGTGGCAGGAGCCTCCCATCTCCATCCCCTCAAAGAAGAAGGTCCATGGGGGTTGTGCAGCACTTGGCTATGCTGGGGACAGGGTAGGTGGCTCGAGCCACGGTGGGGCTGTGACAAGCACCCACAGGCTGCCCACAAGGCCAGCTCCACTCCCTTCTTTCTGCTTTTGAAGGTCTGTTCTCTGCCCGCCTGGGAGGGAACCGGCTCTTGCGACATCTCTGCACTTCCCAGCACAATGAGCCCCTGTCAGGAGCCTTCACTCACTCCAAAGCACAGGGAAGGCACAGACAGAACCGTGGTGTTGCAACACCATTGTGCTGTCACAAGTCATTTCAGCTAAAAATAAGCTGCTGCTAAACAACCCTCAGACTCGCTTTCACCAGATGCCGTAAGAGGATGCCCATCAAGAGCACTAACTCAGGGCACAAACAGCTTCAGAAGCTCTGAGGAGTTTAATTTTTTGTCTCTCTTCTGAGGGTAAGTCTTCCCAAGCCCTCTCTGATCCTCTATCCCTATCAAGTACCCTGGAGCACCTGTGGCTTCTCCACAGGCTCTTCAATGTGAAGGTTTTTTTCCCTGCTCTCCTCACATCAGGATTCTCAAGAAGCCCCAGGAGGGCAAATCCCCACGTGGGGACAGCAACAGCCCTCACCTTTGCTTTGAGCTGAGCTGAAGTGCCCTGTGAGCTCTGGTTCTCAGCTCACCCTGTCATGTTTTGTGGTGATGTGCAAGTTTTGCACAGCTTTGCAGGGAGTGGGGAACCAGCCTTGCGGAAAACCAACCGCCTGCCCGCGGACAAAAGCCAGCAACAAAGCCCAGAGAGCTGTTTTGTCTGAGCCAGGACTGCTCCATCTCCGGCTTCTGCTGGTACTGGCAGCAGTGGAAAGCCAGGGTGGTTTTCTCAGCTGATCTTGCTTTAGTCTTAGCAGGTTATCTGAAGTTCAGTTCTCCCCTGCTGCCCCTGTGTGAGCATGTTGTGTGAAAGCTGCCCTGAATCGCAGCCACACATTGTCCTGTTGCTTGAGAAGCTGGGCTAGGGAGACTCCTGTCAGCTCCTCACCTTTTAAAACAAGCTGGAGAGAGTGAAACTGTTCCATTATGCTCCTGAGGACACTTTTGCCAAGAGGCTCTGTGCACATCAGATCCAGTCCTGCTGCAGCTGCTGCTTCCCCCTGTGACCCAGACAACAGCTCCCTGCTTCTGAGTGTGTCTCACTTATGCAAGATCTTCCTTCCCTGTCCCACACACTCTCTTTCCATTATTTTCCAGCTCTGTGAGAAAGACAAAGAGCCTGGAAACAAAAAGTTAGATATTTTTCTCCTCCCTCTCTCCCAGATGCAGAGGTGGGCTGCAGCCCCACAAGCCCCACCAGCCTCTCTCATGGGGCTCAGTGGGAAGGAAGCCTTCGGAACCTCCTCAGTCCTGCCACCCTGCAGACCTGCATAAGAGACCAGGATGTGGTCTGGAAAGTTTTGGTATTTCTCCAATATAAAACTGGTGAGGGGGACAGCACAGCCCCTGCACCAACCCCAGCTCCAGCACACCCCCACGAACCCCATCAATGGCAGCAGAGACCCTGTTACTTCTCACCCTGCCTGCTCTGTTCCAAAATAGCCACACGCTTAACCCCCGGTGTCACCCAGCCATGCCCTGGAGGAAATTCCCCACCCTTTATCCTCCTGCTTTGCCTTTTGGCCTTTTAAGAAGACTTTGGCTAAGTCAGGGGGCAGGACACCGAGCTGGAGGGCAGGTCAGGCTGCCTTCCCACACTGCCCAGGCACAGGCAGTCCTGCTCCTTGGAAAGGGGACATTCTTTTTTTACACAATGTGCCCAGTTTCAAACAGGACCAAGTAATGGAAAGGTTTTGATTCAAAGATACAAAGCTACTTCCAAGTCAGAGCAAATCCATCTTTGATGCTCCTTCATCCAAGGGTTAAATTTTTAGCCTGGCTGAGTATGACACCTCACTGGGACACTGCTGAGTGAGGGCAGAACATTTTCTAGTGCAGAGATCTCTGATGCAGGGCTTTGGGGCTGCTGGTGGGATCATTTGCTACTTTGCCAAAAGAGTTCATCACCAGAGCCCCTCTCAGGACTTCTTAGCAGGGAGTAGCACTGGGCTGAGGAGTGTGGGGTGCCAGAATAGGGCCAGACCACCTCCAAACACTGCTCTGACCCAAATCCCAATTGGAGCAGGCACAGGCATGAGCTGAGCCCATGCTGACCAAACAAACAAGAGTTTTGACTGGGGCCTAGTGAGCAGCAAGCACAGGATGAACTCCAACTCCTTGTAACAAAACTGTGGAAAGTTTTGTGCTCACAGAAATTTCTGAAAAGCCCAAGGCACAGAAATCTCTGAGCTGATCCATCTGACCAGCATAGAATCAGAGAATGGGATGGGTTGGAAGAGACTTTAAAGATCATCTTGTCCCAACCCAGCAACCTTCCACTAGGCCAGGTTATTCCAACCTGACCTGGAACACTCCCAGGGATGGGGCAGCCACAGCTTCCCTGGCAGCCTGTGCCAGGGCCTCAGCTCCCTCACAGTAAAGAATTTCTTCCTAACATCCCATCTAAACCTACCCTTCTTCAGCTAAAGGCTTGGGTTTCTGCATTTTTTCAATCAGCCCGATTTTCCCTTTTTCTGCATAAATGCTTAACATTCTTCTGAAACGGCCTTTTAAAGTTTTCCATTTTGAATAGAATCTGGAGGGTAAAAGAATAAAAAAGAATTAAAAAAAAAAGCTGCATGTAGCCAAAAGAGAAAAAATTGCCTGTATATAGGATTTGTGCTGAATCATTGTTATATTTGGCTCTTCCTTAAGTCAATACCCCCTGTGCTTTTAAGGCTGCATTACAAATATAAAAAAGGACCCAGACAAGGACAAGGACAGTTCAGGCCAAACTTTGGTATCATTGAATTGGTCAAATATACAAAGCAGCTGCCCTAAAGTCCAGAATCAATATTTTCACATCATAGCACTGCACAAAACACAAACCAGAGAAACTGAGGAAATTTTGACAGGATTTGCTTTGGAAAGCCCTGGCTGGGCTGAGGTGGCCTGGGAGACTGGGCTGGCAAGGAGTCAAGGCTGCAGGAAGCTTTTATAGGACCTTTGTGCAGGGAAAGATCCAAGTCTTTTATGGCTTTGCAGCTGTATGGGCCGAAGTGGAATTTGCTGGGCTACAACTATTTTCCACTGGATCTACTGGGAGCTGTAGCTGCTATTCTGCAGGATAAATTTGGTTATGTGGTGATGAGAATTTCCTCACACGAAGAAAAACATTTCCCTGCCTGGTTTGTGTGTCCTGAAATATACCAAGAAGGGGAAAGCCATGCCAGATGGTGCAGGGCAGATAGGAACCCCATGGTTTGTACCCCACATTATCCTCCTGGCTGAATAAATGGTGCTGCAGGGATGATAAGTTGGGATGCTGCTGCTTGGAGAGTAAATTACTGCTTTGTGATTGAAAGCAGCAAGGTCTGTTCATCAGATATAACTCGTTCCTACCAGGATGGAAAAGCTCAAGCCAAGGAGCTTCTCTCCACAAAAGCAAAATTTGTGAAGCAATTCATGCCAGGGAGTCGTTACTTTTCTGATCAAAGCATGTTTAAGCTTACTAGAGGATCTCTCCATATGCAACATGTATATGCACATGAATGCCATGTCTCAACTGCTGTGTAGCTCCAGGAGATCCAGGGAAGGTGGGGCAGCAGTAAAAAAGCTGCATTCATCCAGACAGCACGCAGACAGCTGCCTTCTGAGGAGGAAAGAGAGAAAGAGAGAAAGAGAGAAAGAGAGAGAGAGAGAAAGAGAGGAAGAGAGAGAGAAAGAGAGAAAGAGAAAGAGAGAAAGAGAGAGAGAAAGAGAGAGAGAAAGAAAAGAAAAAGAAAGAAAGAAAGAAAGAAAGAAAGAAAGAAAAGAAAAAGAAAGAAAGAAAGAAAGAAAGAAAGAAAGAAAGAAAGAAAGAAGGAAAGAAAGAAGGAAAGAAAGAAGGAAAGAAAGAAGGAAAGAAAGAAAGAAAGAAAGAAAGAAAGAAAGAAAGAAAGAAAGAAAGAAAGAAAGAAAGAAAGAAAGAAAGAAAGAAAGAAAGAAAATAAATGCTTAGGGTGCTGAGACACTGGCACAGGCTCTCCACAGAAGCTGTGGATGCCTCGTCCCTGGAAGTGTTCAAGGCCAGGCTGGATGAGGGTCTGATCAACCTGAGCAACCTGAGGTGTCCCTGCCCATGGCAGGGGGTTGGGAATGAGATAGTCTTTAAGGGCCCTTGCAAGCCAAACCACTCTGTGATTCTGTGGAAACTCTAAATAAAACCAATATCAAAAATAGAAAGCCCTGAGATGCGAAAGGGATGCTCAGTGCTGCAGTGCTGGGCTGGGTTTGTCTTTCCTTGTTAGAGATTCTCTCTTATTAGTTCAAATTACAAATTGAGAGAAGTCCTGGAAAATAAAAGCAGAGTGAATTCTAAAAGCAAAGCTCACTTGACTGTGAGGGTTTGCTTTTTCCTGAACATGTAGGGTCAGGCTCTCCAGCTGCTTCAATCATCCTTGCCAGGCACAGAAGACACCACTAAGGGACAGAACAAATCCCCCCAGGCCACTGCTGACCACCACAAACTGCTTCTGGGAATCACCGTGCTGTGAAGGTGATCCAGCAGCTCAGGCAGTGTGAGGCAGGCAGGGGTGAGCCACAAACACACCCCCAGATACTCTCCAGCAAGGCAGAGGAGCTCATCTCCCCAGCCTGACACCCCAGCACCTCTTATTTATGCACCCTGCGTCCCATAATTGCCTTGCTCAGAGCTTTAATCAGCCACAAACACAGGGGAGCAGAGAGCTGATGCCACAGGGAGGGAGCCTCACCCTGCTCAGGCTCCCTGGTGGCTGTGTAGGGTACCCAACTCTGTGGTGTGGGGCAGGGGGGAAGAGTTGTGACCCCTCCTCAGATCCTGGCCCCAATTACAGTTTTTGGGTGCTGCAGGGGTGTAAGCACAGCTCTGGAAGCATCTGCTCCACACCCCAGCCTTGGCATCTCAGGGCAATGGCTGCACCCACCCAGCTGGAGGCTCCCTGTGTGGCATCACCTGGTTTAGGGCCACATCCAAAAATTTGGGCACAGTCCTGCTGGGATGGCCTGTGAACCCAAGGAGGGCAGCCATGAATTGTGCTCCTGAAGACCCCATCCCTCCTGACCTGCAGAGGAGAGGAAAACGAGGCACTGGGCATGCCCAAATGCATGGTGTTCAGGCTCATTTCAGGGTGGGATGAGCCTCTGGGATACTCTCACCTCACACCCCAGGCCCCAGAGCATACTGGGGAGCATCCAGGATACTGTGGGGGGACAGAACATCCCAGGAGGAATTTAACTGGTGTGGGCAGGTACCAGAAATGTGCTGAGTGCTGCAACTCTATTCCCCTGGGACAGTGAGACAGAGCCCTTAGTCAGCCCTGGTGCATGTCTGGGAAAGCAGTGGGAATGCTGAGGGGAAGGCAGTGGGGATGCTGAGCCTGCCTGGCTCACAGGGCCAGGATGGAAACCCTGGAAGTTTGGAAACAGAGCTTGGAAGTGCCCAGTGGGTCAGGAGATGAACCCTGGTGTGCCAGGAAGCAGAAGGGTGAAGTAGAAAAAGCTCTGATAAGAAGAGCCATGTAACCAGAACAAATACTGAGTGATTCAGCAGCAACTGACCCAGGAAGGAGTAAAGGGCACTCCTTGCAGTGTTTGACTTGTTGGCTGTGATGGTGCAACAGCCTCAGACAGGAGAAGCAGCAAAGGCAGTGAGCAGGCAGCTCCTCCTGTCACTGCAGCACCCGCTCTGCTTCTACAGCTGGGACCCCAAAAAAAACATCTCTGGGCTTCTCTCAGCTCAAAAGATGCCTCCTTCTGTGGCAGGCTTGGGTCTCCATCCCATAGGGATGGCAACAGCCTTGGTATCAGCTGCCAGGCAAGGGACCAGGACTAACAGCTGGGTTGTTTGTTGAGTGTGCTAGTGAACAAACACTGCTGCAGCTCAGATTCCTGCACCAGGGATGCTGTGAGAAACACAGTCCCCTCCCAGCCAATGCCTTGCCAAGAGGCAACTAAATGTCCCCACAGCCCGTGTTACTTGTGACTTGAGAGCAAGTCTGCCTTTAGCCCTCATTTCAATGGCAGGGTCCATCCCCACATTCACACCACCCCAGCTCTGGGCTTGGCAGCTGGGTCACTGCCCAGCATGGCTATTACCTTTTTTATGCCCTAAATCCCTGCAGCAGGTGGTTAGGAAAGGGCTCACTCACCCTCTTCCCATGGGATGCACTGGGAGGGGTCACACAATGTGCTCAGACTTTGGAAAGCTGATGGTGTTTCAGGTCACAGACAGGCTTTCCATTGCTTGGAGTCCAGAAATTCAGAAATTCAGGCCTCTTGATCAGATCTAGAGCTGCAATGCAAGAAAACAAACACGAGAATGCCAACCCAACCCCAGCACCTCCCAAAACCATGACCCAACATTTACTTCTGAAAATCCAGGCTCTCACCCCACATCTAAACCACAGGCGTGGTGCCTGCTGGCTCCACCCTCTCACCCTGGGCATGGCTGCTGTTCCACCATACCCAGTTGAGAGAGATATCTTCATCCTTCCAAGCAGAGACAGATGCCAGCTGGGGGTCTCTGACATGCAGGACCCCCACAGTTTCAGCCCTTTTGCTCCCAGGCTGTCACAGATGGGCCATGGCTCCAAGGAAGGCTGGCAGGACACCTCTGGTACCTGTGGAAAACTGGCAAAGTTCATGGGGAAAAACGGGCAACAAAAATGGTGGTGGATCCTATGGGGAAGAGTAGGAGCAGCTCCCTGTGCTGAGGGTGTTTCTTTCCATGGAAAAGGAGAGCATGGCCCCACTGCTGTGCTGCCCTCCCCACCAGTGATGGAGAGGTGGCCGTGCCACCACAAAGCTGGCTTTCAAACCAATGGCAACACTGGTCCCACCACAGCAAAGACATCCCTGCCCAGCTGGGCAGAGCTGAGCTTATTTACACCTCCTCCAAGTGCTGACTGAGCACTGGAGCAGCTCGGCAAGCCGGGTGAATGAACAACAAGTAACCCCCCTCAAAACAAATCACAGGCTCAAACAGTGATAAAATCAACTTTTCAGAGGTCACATTGGTAGTTTCTCCTTGGTACAATGCTGCTCCTTCTCAAATAGGGAGCTGAAATGGCAGTGGAAGATCACAGATGGGCAAAAAGACAAGAGGAGGAGGATGAATAAGACAATGCACGGATCCTGCAGGTATGGAGAGAGGTGTGGCTGTGGGCTGGCTTGGCTGAACATGGATTTGCAAAGACTTGTCCAGTGATTGACCAACCTGCAAGTGCTCAGGTGCAGCTGAACATGACCTGCTAACAAGGCCAGATGGAAAGTCCCTCCAAGACCTGCAGTTACTGGCTAAGAATTAGGGGAAAAAGCCAAGAAGATTTTACTGCTGCTGGAGAGCACAGTTCATGGGACAGAAATGCTTCCCCACCAACATAAAGGAAATATCATTGGGCTTGGATGGGGGTTGGAGCAACCTGATCTAGCAGAAGGTGTCCCTGCCATGGCAGGGGGTTTGGAACAAGATGGTCCTTAAGGTCCCTTCCAACCTAAATAATTTTTATGATTCCATAAAAAGATGAAACATTTATCACAGGCTTCTTGCCACGGGCACTTGCTGCTAATTTAACTCTACATCAAGGTTCTGTGCTCCATCTGCAGAGTCCCTGGCCCTTGGGAGCACAGGCAACAAAACCCCAGGGACCTGCCAAGAAAGCCAATAGCTCTGGCAGCCCCCAGAGCCTGGTGAAGAGCTGCTGCCATGCCACAGCACCCTGACCACCACGGACACTTTCCCTGCCCGCGCCCCGGCCCCGGCGGTGCAAGAGCTGTGGCTCATTGCATCATCCTCACTCCTCCTCCCTGGGGCAGGTCTCCATCAGCCCCAAACCTGCCAGCTTTCCCCGGGGGATCTTCACCAGTTGGCCCCAACCAGCTGAGAGGAGCTGGGGAAATGCTTGCCCCATGTCCCAGAAAACACCCAGTATTTCATTTCCTGGTCACAGGGCATGCCAAAATTAAGACCTTTTCCAGTACCTGGTGAGCAGCACCAGTTCCTGTTATTCTCCTGAGAGGGAATACCAGAATCCCTGCTCCAAGCTCTCTGTGCCAGCTCCTGCCAGCTTGCAAAGACTTGCCCAGAGGGACAGGGTGAAAGGGTTTGGAAGTGCCTGGGGCGGGCTGATATGGTCTTGTATTCAGCTTTACCCATGACAAGCAAGAGGGTCTTACTCAGATTCCCGGGAGACCAGAAATGAAGGCAGAAATGGAGAAATTAGCCTCTGAGGAAAGGCTGGAGAGGGGAAGGTTTAAGGGCAGGGTGGTTGTTTCTCAGCCCCAAGACTGCCAGGGTTCAAGAAACGTTTGGACAAGGCTCTCAGGCACATTGTGGGATTCTTAGGGTTGTCTTGTGCAGGACCAGGAGCTGGACTTGGGTGATCCTTGTGGGTCCCTCCCAACTCAGGATATTCTGTGATTCTGTGAAAGTGGAGCCTGAGTGCTCCCAGGAATGCCCCAGTAACACTGTCAGAGGAAAGCTGCTCTAAAACAGTTTCTCTCCTCAGGCTGGAGAGCACCCAGAGTCATTGCACCCCTGTTTCCACAGCCACCCCTGCCTTTCTCCTGGGCTGGGAGGCACTGGAAAGCTCCCTGTTCACCCTACAGCAGGGTGGGCTGTGCTTCTGCCACCAGCCTCACACAGCAGATGCAACTGCATGTTAATTCATCAAGAGATTTTGGCCTGAGGGATCCATGAAATCTGGAGAGAAGGGGCTGGTGCCAGAGCCAGCTGAGGACCTTGGACACCCACCTGTGTCTCAGGGTGTGGGGAGGGAGGGAGTGAAGCCATTGCTGGGCATCACTGCATCACACCCACAATTTTTCAGCCCTTCCTTTGTGGGCTTTTCTATTTTTGACCTTCTGCCTAATCACATAAGCTGCTTTCCAGAGCAACTACAGCATTTGCAGCTTTTATTGACTTCCTCTGAAAACACAAGAGAGGATTGCCAGGAGGGAGATGCCAGAGCCACGCTCACTTGGATGGGGTTTATTCACCTGGACAGTTTGTGGGCTTCAAACAATGCCAGGCAGGCAGCTGGGCAAGTGAAGGGCTGGCAGTGCCCAGATGGCATCTTGGGACTCAGAAGCAAAATACATGATTAAAGCAAGAGCTGTTTGCTTACAGCAAGCTCCATGCAGCAGAGACAGAACTAGAGAGCCAAATCACCCTCCACCATAAACAGGGGGTGTTGGGTTTTAAGGAGCATCTCACCATGACCTCAACGGCCCATTTCATGCATTGAGACATGGAAGGGAGCCCAAAGGTGAAAAGGCTTAATTAGTAATACTTCAAGCCCATTACCATGGCCCATATATAGGGTGACCTGCATCTCCTATCACTTAGCATGGTAATGACTAAGTACAGTACATGGTTTAAATATCTGCCTAACGCTAAAGCTAAATGCATCTATAACCCTAACCCTCTAATTGTCTGATTCTAAATATGATAGATTAGCTTTCCATCTCATTATATGTATCTAATCAGGGGATGAGGGCTCCTATACCCTTGGACACTTGGTTTTTCATCTCTACTGTCCTAGAACAGCAATTAAAAGAAAATTACTTCTCTGCTTGGATTTGCAGCAGGCTCATCTTGTACCCTATCTCAGGAAGATGCTGAATTTAGTTCATGGTGGTCATAAAAACAAGCTGCAGAACCCTGCTTTCTGTCTTGGTGGACACCAAGATTTAGAAGCTTAGATGTTGCCTGTGTGACCTTTTCCTGATGACCCTAAATCAGCACAGGGCTCCTGCTGCCTGTGGTCATCACTCCATGAACAACTGGCTCAGGGCCAGCAGAGCCCAGGGGAGAAAGGCTGGGACCAAGGAGCAGGGGAGGGTCTAGGCACCACAACAGCTTCGGCTTCAATCACCCTTTCTCCACTAGAATGCTCATTTAAATGTTGGCTAAATGAGGGTGGTCCTGTGCAGGGCCAGGAGTTGGACTTGATGGTCTTGTGGGTCCCTCCCAACTCAGGATATTCAATGATTCAGTGCTAAAAAGAAGTTCCCTGATTCCAATCCCAGGTGCCTTTTCCTACATTGCCCAAGCCCAAGGTCCTGCACACCAGGTAGGCTCCAGTCCCCCAGGAGCTGCTCAGCATGGCCTCAGCCTGAGGGCACGGGTGGGTGGAGGGCTAAGGCAAAGTCCCTGAGTGACCTCGAGTGCCTCTTCCAGCCCAGCTGAGCACTAATAAGCTTTCTGCATTAAGGCTTTCACTCCAGGCCTGGGTAGCTCCAGGCAACTCCTTGCTCACTCTTTGTCTCTGCCTAGGAACCAGTCTCTGAGGCAGGACACTGTGGGCCACGTGCCTGGTGGGGAACTCCAGGTGCTCCAGACCCATTTGTTAGGGCCCAGGAGTCCTTGGGATACACTCACATTCCACCAAAACTGTGAGACACCTACGTGAGGTCACCCTGAAAATTTGGACACCATCACCAGGCTCCCTGGTACCTCCCTCTGACCCAGGAGACACATTCCCTCATGCTGAGAGGAGAGGGCATCCATCCATCCATGCATTCATCCATGCATTCATCCATCCATCCATCCATCCATCCATCCATCCATCCATCCATCCATCCCTCCAGCCCCTCTGCCCAGGCTAAATGGGAGGGAAGAGGAGGTTGATGGATCTTTGCCCAAGAGGAACTGAGGACCACACACCTCAAACAATTGCTTTGTTTTCCCTATGTTTAACCAAACACAGAGGCCATGGAGCCAAAACAAAGGCTGGATACCTTTACAGTCACCCTGGCTGCTCCAGACTATGTGTAGGCACAGAGTAATTGACCACGGGGAGATGAACCATGTTATAATTTTGTCATTTTCCACTCAAGCATCCTGGGCACTGATTGCAACTTGGGGATTTTCCATGTCAGGCAAATTACCCGACTCCACCAAAATAGCTGAGAGACAGCCCCATTTTGGGTTACAACATCTTCACCAGATGGGCACCAGCAGAAATCCCCTCTGTGTGCACAGGAGACTTGGAGCCATGGTAAATTGGTGCACTGGAAGGAAAATTAAAGGAGTCGGGGTAACAGATGAGAGAAGACATCCCAAGCTGGCAGAGGAAACTCTTGCTCATTGTAAGCAGAAACAAAAGAGCCTTTGGTTGCCAGGGCCTAATTTAGACACAGGCTCTACGTGGCAATTTCCCTGAGTCTGCAGGGAGATCTGGTGAAACTTGGGGATAGAGGCTCCCACAAGAGCAGGGATTTTGAAGTCCAGGCCTAGCTGAACATGCTTAAAGGTCCCACTTACCTGTTTCTCTCCAGTTAAAATAGGGTTTTAAGCTACTGAGATTAGCATTTGAAAGGGAACATTATCCTGTGACACAGGGCTCACTTGACGCGTTTCCTCAGGCAGCTGGAGGCAGGTTTACCCCACTGTCCAGGGAAGTGGCAGAAGCACCAAGCTGTTCAAAACCAGCACCCAGCCTTCCCCTTGGAGAAAGGGTTGGTGATGAGTGAGAATAAAGGGCCCGAGAAGAGGCAAGCAGAAAGGCTGCCCCAAGGAGAGCAACATGTCCAGATACGTCTGTCAGATAACAATAGCTCAGCTCAAGCCCTTCACAGAGCTTAAAATAATGGTGACTCAGCTCCAGGTGAAACACTCACCTGTAATGCTGCCCTCCTGCCTCAGTCAGGCTTGAGCTACTGATGGTGCTGCCTTTGCTCTGAACTGGGGAGACAGCAACACCCCAGAAGCTGGAGGAGACACTGGCCAGAGTAATTTGCAAACCCAACAACCCCGTTCTTGGGGCGAATGTGATGCTGTGCCTCAGTTCAGAAGAAAACCATGGTTAGCACTAATCTCTAACAAAGCTCTTGACTCCCTGTTTCTTCCAGACAGCACTTGGAAAAAGAAAGCCAGACTTCTGTGCAGGAGGCATCTCTGGGCAGCAGACAGGCCTGTGATAACTGGGAGGTCTGGAACTGCTTCCCGTCTGGGTCTAGCAGCAGATAAGATGGAGATACATCAAATTGCCTCTCGCTCCCAGCTGAACTACAGCACACCTTGGCCAGTCTCCAAAATGGGCTCATTAATGACTCCTGCAGTGCTCTTCTCCTGGCAGATGTGGTGGTTATAGTGGTGGTGGTGGTGAAGTCATTGCAGAGGTTTGAAGATCTGGAGATCCTGTTCCTGGAATCAAGTGAGGTTCCATCCAAGAAGAAATGCAGTTTTAGTTGCCACTGTTGTAGAAAAACTGAGGCCCTGACCCCAGTCCACATTAAATGGTTGGAAATGAGAAACCAGGTGATGAATAAACCCTTCATTTGAAGGAGGGGGAAGGAGGTACTGGAGGAACTGAGTCACCAGTTTTGAGCAATCCCAAACTCACTGCTAAAATCTCTCAACTCCACTTTTCTAAGACCTGCTGCCAACAACAGCTGTGGGAGCTCAGAGCTGGAGCAGAACTGACACCACGGGCAAGCTAAAACTCTTTCAGGGCTAACTTCACACTGACACGTTACCTGGGGGAGCCCACACAGGGAAGGCTTTGTCTCTGCCTGATCCAAGTTCATTTCAAGCTTCCTTCTTGAGATGAAAGGGTTTGGGGATGTTCCTTGGCAATTCTGCCCAGCAGCCTTTTGCCACAATGCCTTCTAACCCCCACATCCCTGAGACCTGTGGTCCCTAAGTCTCCTTGATCAAACTGCCCTCATGGAGAGTCTTCCCCAGTTGGGATGGGGCAGAAATGATGATTCTTGTGTGCCTTTGCTGCCTGCACATGGCCTGAGGCACTTCCAAAATACAGCACATCCTGTCAGTCACAACCCAGAGCTGTGACCCCATTTCTTGAGGACACTGCCCTGTCTCCTCTCCTTTTTAGCTTCCATTAAAGGCATGAGAGGGGAGGCAGCCTGGCCTTCTCCCTCAGCTGCCAGTCACGTGTATGGACATCACTGGGACACTGGCTGGACCAAAGTCCCCATGAGAAGATGCCAAGGCTGCCGAACACCAACACCACTCCCTTTCTTCCACTCTTTTTGGCCTCCTGCTTTTCCTTCAGGCCTGGCTCCATCAGCAGGACGCCTCCAGCCCATGGCAGCCTGAGGGATGATGCCCAGTGCTGTGCCCAGGGGAGGGCAGGACAGGCAGTGTGGGATGCAGAAGGTGACAGGTTTGGGCAAGGGCTGATGCATGAGCTCAGAAATGCTGCTGGACAAGCCCTGCACACAGTGACTACACAGCACAGAAATGCCTTCCCCAGCCTTCCTCTCTTCTCCTTCCTCACTCCCGTGCCTTCTGTGTGCTCTGCTCTGAGGGTTTGGAGACAACGAGGCAAGGGACCACACTGGTGACTTCATATAAACAATAGGAAGAGATGGAAAAATGTATTAACCCCAGGCCTGCTCAGTTTTATCACCCACCTCTTGGAGTTTGGCATTTTTCTCCATGCTCCGATGCCTGGCTTCACATCAATTCACAGACCCCAGCTTTCATCTAAAAAAATTATAATTGCATGACATTCCAGCTCCTATTGATGTGGAGAAGTGAAAGTCAGGATCCAAAATATTCCTAATACAGATGTTGAACAAAGAAAGAAAGAAAGAAAGGAGAGAGAAAGAGAGAAAGAAAGAGAGAAAGAGAGAAAGAAAGAGAGAAAGAGAGAGAGAAAGAGAGAGAGAAAGAGAGAGAGAAAGAGAGAGAGAAAGAGAGAGAGAAAGAGAGAGAGAAAGAGAGAAAGAAAGAGAAAAAGAAAGAGAGAGAGAGAGAGAGAGAGAAAGAAAGAAAGAAAGAAAGAAAGAAAGAAAGAAAGAAAGAAAGAAAGAAAGAAAGAAAGAAAGAAAGAAAGAAAGCGACTTTGACATTTATTATTTTGGAAAGCTCTTGATTCCTCAGTGAGCTGCGATTTTCAGACAACCTGACTCATCATTTCTGAATGCTTTGGTTTGGCAGTCCTGTATATATTTAGTAATACAAACCCTGACTTGCAGCTTCCAATGAGAATCCTAATGGCATGATAAGACAGATTTTCATCTCATTCACGTCATTTCCAAATATCAGGACATTTACTTAGCGGGAAGAGTTGTAAAAGCTGTGAAATGGTCTCCCTGGGGAGGAGCAGAAACCTTCTGGCTGCACGCTTGAGCAGCTGAACAAACCGAGGGAGAGCAGGCAGCAGTGAACAGCTCTTCCCTTTCTGGCCAAGGGACAGAGCAGATGATCCCAGACATGTTTTCCTCCTCACTGCTCCTGGCTCTGGGCATTGCTAATCAAGTCCATTGCCACTCCACAGCCACTGGAGCCGCTCTCAAATCTGACTGGAGAAAGAGCAGCTTCTGTAGGAGGAGCACTCAGCTCCAAGGGAAAAACTGCTCCTGCAAACCGTTTAGGACTTCACAAGGAGAGAGGAACCTGTGCCAGTCCTTGAGAACGCATTCAAAGCATCCTCAGCCAGCAATTAGAATTGAGTTTTTACTTTAAAACCCCTTGGGCGCTGGAAGTCTGTGAGATTTTTTCCATTGCCTATCAAGCAGCGGTATTAAAAGCAATGTCTTTGGCAGCACAGCCAGCATGAGCAGTTGCAAGATGATTTTCATCTCTTCATCCCAGACCATCTGCTTCTTACCCTCAACTTTCAAAGGCCTTGAAGGAGACGTAGGCCACTGAATTTTATAGCTAGATTTCATGAACCCCTTTGAAAATGAAAGGATTGCACCGAACACAAATTTACAGACATCAAAGGGATCTTCTCTTTTCATGCAAGCACTAAAAGCAGTGCAAAGGCAACTAATTACAATTTGCTCAATTGCCAGTTTTCACACTGGAGTGAATACAAGCATTTTATGCTTTAAACCTTACAAACTCGTGGCTGCCAGCTTAATATACTTCTAAAGCCAGAAGCAAATTAATACACTAAAACCATCTTGCATCCACTGAGGCAAGCAATGAAGCCAAAAAAGCTGGTAGAGTAGCTCCTGGAAAACTCTTGCTTTTTTTTTGTACCCTTGCTTGCTTTTTTTTCTTCTTTAATAAATCAATATTTCTTGACATATTCAATAGCAGTGCAAGCACTAATCCAGCTCCTTCAAAAGCAAAGTTATTGCATAGATACTTTTTATTGAGCTGATCTTCATCCATACTGCTGACAGAGTCTCAGGGATCACAACTGAAATGGCAGCTCCTCATAAAAAGTATGGGAGAGTTCAGGGATCTTGGCCAAACGTGGCTGACTCAGGATCTGCTGACTCCAGTGGCTGAAAGCATTACACAGACATATGAGTTCCAGGCAGGCAATGGAGGGGAAGAGCTGCCCTAAATGGTAACTCGGAATCCAGGTGAAAACTGTGAAAATCAAGAAAATTCCTATGTAGCAGAACCTTAGGCTTCCAAGTCCAGTCACAGATCTGCCCGTGAGTCTGCACCAAGGGTGATGGAAGGGTGCAGTGACCCTGATGTCACTGTAAATCAATGAAAAGTGAAGCTGGGGAAAAAAATCCCTTTGTCATTTGAACCCTGCCCCATCAGGCCAACAAGCCCTGGGCCACAGCAGGTACTGGCTGGCCACAGTGAGAGCTTTCCTGCTCCCCAAAATGCCATCTTACATCCTCCAGAGATGGTCAAGCTTCCTGGTTTGCAGTTCACAACAATCGTAACAAATCACCTCCAGAGGTGACTTAGTCCCACTCCCCAAGCTTTCAGGACACAGATAGGTGGGTACTGATATGAAATATGATATGATATAATATTGACACACCAATGAAGGTCTCCAAAGGTGGCTGCTGCACATTCTTCATGCTGTCAGTGATGCAAACACTCCGATCCTGGGGCCATGGAAATGGGATCACATTCTGATGCTGAAGGCAACACTGTGGCAGTAGTTTCTCCAGCAGGAACAATTCCATAAAGTCTCCAGAGCCCCAAAGAATAACACAACCAATGAAACCCTGGGATGATACCACCGTGCTGGCAAAAAAAGGTGCATCACTTACTATTCTCCAGCATTGACCTCCAGGGAAGGAGAGGCTGCTCACAATCCTTGACAGTGGGAGAGTCAAAAAGCCACCAACACAAAATTCAGACAGTTTTGGCGCTCCCACTCTTGGTGGCCAACTTAGCTGCACTTACCCCTTTCCAAGTGAGCACTGCTGCAGTAATCCCAGGAAACCAAGTGGGAATTGGAGTGAGGAATTGCCTTGGGTCACACCTGCACCAGATGGGTGAACACCACGTCACTCACACGAGAACAAGGTGTCACAGTAGCCCCTCATGCAAATGCATCCATCCCTGAACTATTTTCTCCTATGTGGGAAAGCAACTCAAGCCAGCTTGCATGACTGGTTCTTGGATCATTTTTCTGGAAATCTGCTCTTTTTCTCCCACTTTTACAACACAACCTGTCTTCCTCCTCTCTTGCCCCACTTAGGAGGAGCTGGGTATCTACAGACCAGCAAAGGGATGGGCTGCAATGTGGCCAGAAGGTGCCCAAGGAAGGGAAGGGAGATCAGAGGATGAAGCTGTGCTTACTGGAAGAGGAGACACAGGAAAGAAAGAGGGAGAACTGGTGGAACACACAAGCACAAAGACAAGAACAGTCCAAGGGTAACTGAGCCTCTGCCCCACCTCTCAGCTCAGCAATGCTTTAGAGTGACTCAGTCAAGTAGAGGGACTGGGGTGGGAAGGAGTAATTCTTGCATGCAGATCTCAGCTTTAATTTTTTCTTTCTTTTTGGTGTCAGAGCAGGTGAGCACATACAGACCAGGGGGTCTGTGCTCTAACAGGGGTTGTACCTCTGTAGTTCCCATGCCCAAGGCTCCTGCTCCCCTACACAACCTCCACAGCTGCAGTGGGGCAAGGTCTGTGCAGAACTGTCCCTCTCTGCTGCACCTCACCCTTCTCTCAAGTTAAAGCATGTGAGGAGCCCTATACAAACATCATCAGTTTTGCAAGAAGGTAGAAATCCTTTTCCTTCTCCAGCAATTCATATCTGTCCAAGGAAGAGGCTATAAACCTGTCATACAGCTTCAAGCCCAGCAAGGAGTGCAAAGGTGTGCCAAGAAGCTACAGAAAAATCATCCACCTTCCAGGAGAGCAGGGAAAGCACAGAACCATTTCCCAGAGCATCTGGGTTCTAAAACCTGCACTGAAAAACCATCTCAGACTGCCTGTGGAAGAGACTTGAGGATGCAACCGATAAGAAGTGGCCTGTGAGTAATGAGCTCTCAAATCCAAAGCAAACCAAGTCACTCAGTATCTTAGATAAGGTTTATCACTCTCATGGGAGAGAAGCTGTCCTTTTGTGTTACCTGTTGGTTGACAACTCTGCTTTCAAGCAGCTTGCCAGCTCTGTGGCTGCCATCGTAATAATGCTACAAATAATTTAAGTGCTACCACTTTGGATCAAAATTTTAATGAGGCACTAACCCCACAAAAGGGGCTCTGTGTAACATAATTAAATAGAAAGGGCCTAAATAAACAGTACAACAAGTTACATTATAGTTGAAAACAGCTGGGAGGCAAAGAAAGGAGCATTGAAGATGCATGATGTAAAAAGGCATTTCACAGAATGCAAACACTAAAACTTTTCAACACGCACAAACAGTAAAACACTACGAGCACATGACTTCCCTTTGATTTGGAAGAATCTGTGTGGGGCACAGGGCATTTGTTTTTTTTTTTCCTTCTGCTAGTCAGCACAATGAAATATTTCACATGGGAACCCAAACAGTGTCAAAGAGAGCCATTTGTGCTTCGGAAAGAAATAAATACTGCAGGAAACAGGTAAAGTCAGTAGGAACATCTGGTTCAGTCAGGCCACGGGATGTTGGATCACGTCTCCAAAACGCTGGACAGTGCTGGGACTCCTCAACAGAGCCTTGCAAACAATCAGCATTGTAACAAGTCTGTTTGGCTCAGGGCTGCAAGACACTTGTTTCATGCTCATGCCGACTCCTCGAATCCACTGCAAGCGGCGACATTCAGGCTGAGCCAACCAGCTCAGCATCCAATGCTCTGTCTGCATCAGCTATTTACAACATCATCTTTGTTCCACCCCTGTCAATATTTGATCCAAGAGCTGCAGAAGTCCTAGAAACACAGGAGGGTTTGAATTTCACATTAAGGTAACATTGACAGTGGTGCTGCTGTATCGTGCAAGCCAGTGCACTGCTACTCCTTGAGAATGAAATTACTGGTAAACTTGGTTTTCATTTGATTTCCTCCCAGTCCTCTCAGCAACCTTTCTCCAGAGCCATAGTTATTGCTGCAGTTCTGAGCTGGTGAATGAAAAGTTTCTAAATTCATCTTGGTTTATCATTGGAAGGATCCCTTCTTCAATGGGGGTCAGGATGGGCTCCTCTTTTATAAAATCTGGATCAAAGTTGCTCACATCATCTTTGGATTTCTGTCAAATAGAAAAGACAAAAGAAAGACATGTCAAAAGTATGTATCATCTGCTTGATCCTTGCTCTGCATCTGAGTGCACTGAACCATCACTTCCATAACCCTGGCTGAGCTGACTGAGAGTTTTTTCTGGGCTTGGACTGGGAGCAGCTGCCCCCACAGAGCAAAGCCTTTTCCAGCCTCTGCAGGTCTCTGACAGGGAACCCCCTCTCAAATTTAATTGGCAGCAACTCTGGGGGCTTCCCTGGGCAGACATGGCAGGGCAGGGCACATAAATCAGTCCCTTCCCTCAAGTGGCAGCACAGATCTCGTGCAGTTATCAGCTGGGGGATGACTCCACACAGTCCCTCCTTATCTGCAGAGTGTCTCAGCTGGGTTTTGGGAAGGCGGTGGAGGGCACTCCTCTTAGTGCCAGCCATTTAACTTGCACAATACTGAATTACTGGGCCATGGGAAGACAAATGGCTGGCCTCCAGGTGCTGGATTCCTTGCTGTGTGCCACAGAGTGGGGCTGTTTAGAATGCACACACACAAACTGGGTTTGTGGCACATTTTCATGAGGCCCGTGTTTTTCCTGCACCCAGAGCAAGATATTTTATTGACACTGAGGTCAATAAAATTTATTGACATTGAAGCCTAACATTCCCAGACCCTGCCCAGCTCGTGGCAGACTGAGCAGGCTCCCTTAGCCTTTGATTCAGGCTAAGCGGCAACTCAAGGTTCTGCTTTTGAGCTGTCACACCTACCCCAACTACCTGATCCTGCCCCAAAATTCAGGGAGCAGGACTGGGTGGACCATTGCCACTGAGAGCTTGCAGAGCAACCACAACATGAGACAAGCCACTCCAGGCAATAATTTCAAAGACAACTCTGGAAAAGCTGCCCACGAAGAGCAGCACTCTTCTCTCACAGAGCATCTGTGGCACCACTGGGGACAGGGGCAGCACTGTGTCCTGTGCAGCCTCTGTGCCATTTGAAGCACTCACTGGCAGTGGCCTGAGCAGGGAGCCCTGTGCTGGGTGCTTAACAGACACAGAGAGGCAAGGGAGAGGCAGCCCTGCTGTGAGGGGTAGGTGGAGTGAGCAGGATGAGGATTACTTACCCTATTTTATCTTTGGGGCAAGCCAGAGGGCACTTGAGTGCCTAACCTGCTGCAGGTGCTTTTACAAACCTACATCTTTTCACTGAGCTGCCTTTGAAAATCCACCACAGAGGGGAGAAGTGGTGGCTAACCAGGTGCCACCAGCAGCCAAGCCAGAGGCAGAGGCATCACCTCCCTTCCTTCACTTCTTTCCAATCTCATGGGAACAAATCTGCTTATAGAGCCAAAAAAAGGAAAAAACACCCCAGGGATCCCCTTTCCCCCACGTACAATTCGGGGCCTGAAGGGGGGCTCCATCTGCCTCTGGTTGAGCAGGTCCCAGTCCAGCTCTTTGAAGTAGGGGTGCCGCAGGATCGCACTCTCGCCGCCCAGCCCGGGGCTGCCCAGCCGCATCGTGGGGTTCTTTGTCATGAACTGCAAAACAGAAAGGGCTGTTTGTTCCCTCCCATCCGGCACGGCCACGCGAGAGGGACCCATTAGCAGCCACACAAAAGCTTGTCCTCAGCTTTCCTGTTGAACCCAGTTGCTGGCCAGACTTCTCGAGTTCCTTGTAATGGAACCGCGTGCGCGGAACTTGAGTCGCTCGCCAGAGGAAGGTAGGGTGTATTTCTCCCCGGGACTTTTGCTTTTGGTGAAATCCTTGATTACCACAGCAAGAAAAGAAAGTTGAATTGCATCATTTGCAACATTACAAATGTTGCCCAGTGGGTTTGGTCATTATTTGTTTCTGTAATAATTTCTCAGGAGTGCGAGCTTGCTCTCAAACGCCGCCCAGCAGCCAGCCAGGCTTTGGCCTGGAGTCAGTCCTGGGCTGTGCCTTTTTCCTAAACCTCTGCCTGCTGAAGCACTGCCAGATGCCTGTGCTTTCCTTCCTGTCATCTCAGGAAACAGAGGAAAACAGGCAAGGCTCTGGCTTTTAGAGCCCTCTGACCCTGAGCTGAAGAGAGCAGACAGGTGACCGTCTCCTCGCTCGCTGCTGCAATGCCAATAAAGGATTTCATTTTGTAACATTTTTATTCTGCTGTCAGTGAAAAGAAATCCCAAACCTCAGCCAAAGTTCCCTGACTTGTCAGGGAGCAATGAGGAAAGCCATGCATCAGACAGATGGTATGAGAGGGCTCTGGTGGGTACCCTTTAGGCCCTGATGAAAATGATGAAGTGTGAGTGCTGTGGATATTCTTAAAGGGGAGGAGGAGAATCCTTTCCCCAGGAAGGAAAAGAACTGGTTGGCTTGTTCATTTATGATTAAAGTTCTTGAAAATTCAGTAATAAACAATCTTTCCCCTTCCCTTGAGTATTTCCAGCTCAGTGGAGAAACCAGGTTATGTTTAAACTGGGAAAATAGCTGCTTTTATTTGCCTATTGAAACAGCAGCATAAAGCAAGCTGCACTCCGGTGGAGGTGTCCAGACGATTTCCTGGAAGATGAAAGAGCATTATGTTTAGCAAACAGCTGAACCAGCCAAACCAGACAATCGGTCACTGTTTCGGGCATGGCCAAGTCTGCTGCATCTCAGCAATGGGGAAATGAAAAGAAGGGGAGGTGCAGTGAGAGACCGACTTCATTCTGACTGCTGGAGCCTTTCACAAGGTACAAACTCTCCAAGGGCAAGTGGATAAAAGCTCCAGTCATTCCCCATCTGGAGAGAAGGTGGGCAGGAGAAAGATGACTGCCTGATTTATAGAATTCTCCCCAACACCCCATTCTGAGGGGCCCAAAGCAGATGGGGCATCTTTAGCTGACACCTTGCAGGACCCCAGACTCTGCTGGCATCAGCACAACCCCCCCAGCTCCACCCTGACCCCCTGAGCCCTCTGAGGACGTGTGCTGCCACAGGATTCCCTACAGCAGAACCATTTTCCAGCATTCCACATAATATCAGCAGAAAGAGCTGCAGAGTGCACCCAGATTTGCAGGAGCAGTAACCAGGACCGGAACAAAGCCGAGGTGGCTGCTGCAGCTGGGCTCTTCCCGTGCTTCTCTGGACTCTTCAGCCCCTGCAGTGATGGTGATGCAGCATTTCCAAGGACAAGCAGGGCTTCTGTGTATCCCCAACCCTTCCAGCCTGTTCTTCTCCCTTTCTACCAGCAGAACTTCAACACAATTTCTTTCCCAAGAGACTGCCCCAACGTTTCTGTGGGATAGCGATCCCCAGACACAGCTTGGTTTACAAACAAGAAATGGGTCAAGCCAAAATCTCTGAGAGACCTGGTTCAGACAAGCCTTTGCAAGTGGTGAACCAGGCTTCTTTGTTTTGCAAAACAGACCAGAAACCTCCTGGCAGCCCTGTCTTTCTCTAGAAATTCATTCTTTGTCCCCACAGATGGATATCTGCACCTCGCTAGCTCTTATTTGCATTGCTGGCGCACCTAGAAAGCTCAAACAAGACCAGAGCTTGCTGGTGCTGGGAGTGGTATAGACCAAAACATTCCAAAAAGACAAGAAAAAAATGGAGAAAAGATCTGGGAATGCATCACATGTCTCCTGGCTCCTGCCCTGCTGCCACCTCCATTACACCAGGAACCTTCTGTTAAATGTGGAAAGGGAAAAAACAAATCATGAAAATAAATAAACTCTGAAAAGGGCTGGCAACACACTTTGCTTGGGTTCCCATTCGTGCCCAGCCATATAAGACCAAAACCTGAACCCAACTGCCCATTTCCAGACCAGTTCAGAGCCCTGGGATATAAAAGTGTGTTTACATTCCTATTTGCTTGATTTATTCCATGTGATGCCAAAACTGCACCAAGCAAAGGCATCCAATGCAACAAGTGAAGAGCCAACACAAATTCATTCCTGGCTGCTTAAAACACCCATTTTGTTGGGACAATGAGGAATAGGCAAAGGCCATCCCCTAAGGTGGGCTGTTCTGAGGTCTGAGAAAGTAAAACAACATTCAAACCAAAACTACTCAAATTTGAGCAGCCAGCTCTGGTTTGCCCATTGGACCCAGATATTGGGAAACCTCAGCTGGGTAACTCCAGGCACCATCCACCCCACAATGGGTGCCTAAAGGAGGCAGGAGGAGAGTGAAGGATTCAAATTCATCCACTGATAGAGCACATTTCCAAGGTCGGATGCTGAAACTGATGTCAAGCTTCCACAAAACCCCTCTGAATTATTCCTTGCCTCCAACAGGAATGAGCTGACCTATGCTCAGTACTGCTGCCTCTCTGGCTCTGTAAAAACAGGGCTGGAAAGCACAAGGGGCTGCAGTGACCCCACAGCCTCATAAACCACTCTGGAGAGGATTCTCTAAAGCTGTTTCCCAGGTACTGGAAGCACCCAACGCAGGGTAGCAGGACCTTGAAAGTGAATTATAGACCATGCACTCCACCAAGAGCATCAACACAGTGTGAAGAGGCTTCCCTTTCATGGCAGTCAAACTCACACTCATCTGCTTCAGCAGAAATGTGGCACAGGTTCCCCAGAGAATGCCTCATCCTTGGAAGAACTCAAGGCCAGGCTGGATGGGGCTCTGAGCAATGTGGCACGTGAAACACAGCCCTGTGCTCTGGGCAGTGCAGCACCATGCCAGGTTACCCAGCCCATGGATGCACACACACCTCTGCACCCAGGGACCGTGATGGAAAACCACAGGCTGGCCATGGCTGCTCCTCCCTCACATAAAATCTCCTGGTGGATTTTGGAGGTGGCAGGTCCATCACAGCCTGGTGAAGGGGGTGTGTTTCTCTGGGGAGAGGATCCAGTCTTTATCTGGGCTGAAAAGCAGGAGTGGAAATGGTGACTCCAGAGACTGCACTGATGTTCTGCACTGGAACAGTTGCCTGCTTTGCTGTAAGAGGGATATAAAATGATAGAATGAAATTTTTGAAGCCCACTCCCACTAAAATGAGTAACAAATCCTCTCAAACACTGTTTGAATTCACCAGAAATTATTGCACTGACACAAAAATGGACGAATTTTCAGTTTGTGTTGCCCAGTAGGCAGGAAAACCCACAAGACTCCGATGACCTCTCCAAAGCTCCAAAACCCATGAATCCTCCCTCCTTCCTGCCTGAGGCAGCACTGACATTTCTCTGCTGCAGCAGGGCAGCATCTGGCAGCCCATCTTGTGCTGCCTCTGCTGTCTGATGGCACTTCCAGCAAAGCAAAGAGCTCAAGACCTCTGAAAAACTTAATTGCAAGCTCAGCCTCCATCTCTGAAATAAGTCTCTGCAGCCCATGCCCCTGACCATGTGAGTGCAGCAGGAGGGGTGCAGTGCTCAGACTACACAGACACTGCCCTCTGCACACACAGGGAAAAGGCTATCCAAGTGTGGCTCTTCTTCCCCATGATCCCTTTGGCTGCACCCAGAAACAGCTGGAAAATGTCTCACGAAGTGTTGGCTGTTCCTGGCATTCCTGGGAAGGCTGGAGTTTGACACTTGATTCACAGGTTTGACAGCCCTCAGTGCCCTTCCAAGGACAACCCTCCAATGCAGGCGATGAGAGATGTTCAGCAGAAAGTTTTTTGTGGAAAGATGTCATCTCCTAATGCTTAATTGAGTATCTCTTATTTTCCACAATAACCGTGAATGCAGCACAAACCTCAACCTCTGGCACGCAGATGAAGACACGAAGAAACACAAAGAAAAAAAAATTCACAGTAACAACAACAACAAGGCAAACCAGAGATGTTCCTGAGCAAAAAGAAACCCAAATCCAAGATGCCTCCTAGCAAAACCAATAGCAACAACACTATCAAGCTCAAACCTGAACCAGGCCGTCAAGCCCTTGCTCTGTGACCACATCCATGGGAAATTATCCCATTCCCAGGGTAAGGAGCCTCTTGGGAGCATCCCCAGACTGGGATCCTTTGGGCTACACCAGTTTGCTGAGCAGCAAACTGGAGCAAGGCTCTCCCTGACCTCAGCTAACCCTCCCAGCAGCATCGCAGCCAAAACCAGCAGCTGGCATGAGCCAAAACCATGACTTCACGAGATCATTTGAAAACCTTTACTGAGAGAAAATGCAGCAAGCCATGACAAGAAATTAAAAGCTGGGGCTTAGTCCACAGAGGGCCCGTGAAGTTACAAGGAAAAAATGCTGCCACAGCAGTGCCAACCATGGGGGAAAATCTGCATCAGCACTAGGAGCTCAGCCTGCAGCAGGTGAGGGGGATCTGTGCTGGTCCTCCCCTTCACCCAGGGCTCACACCATGTTGGAAGGGCTCCAGGACTCCTGGGACACTGGGGAAGGCTGCAGTGGACTCTTCCAGTGCTGCTCACGTGCAGCTTTGCAACTTCTGTCTCAAGAGGCTGAGTCTGCAAATCACTCTAACGGCCCGGGAGTCACTGCAGGGATGTTTGCACAAAGCAGCCATTTCCTTGCAATAATTTCCTTGAATTACAAGTCTCCTTTCTCAATACTGGAATCCCTGATTGGTTTTACGTAACTGATGTATGTGTTATTTGCATCAGGACAATTAATTTCATGAGTAATATCACAGGCAACGAGAGATTGCATCACATTCTAGGAAAACATTAACAAGGCTCAATCCTGTCACTGCAATTCAGGAAGAGAAATACAATTTTCTGCTCAGACAGTCCCTTCACACTGTCAGCCATCTGGACAAGGAAGAAATCACTCCTTCTTGTACTAAAGAACATTTTAGACACACCAGTTCCCACCAGGACTCTGGTGTATTTACCCTGCAAGAGAAAAGCCAGCAGCTCATCTTTCAAACACAAGCACACAGCAGAAATGGAGAATATTCCCAATCATACAGGCAGGGAACAGAGACCAAGGAAAATCCACCATTTTATTCTGCCAGGAGCACAAAGGCAGCCTGTCACAGATAGGATGGCAGTGTCACCTCCTCTGCATCACACCCCGTGCCTCACAGGGCCCCTGCTCGGATTGTGGCAGTGTAAGAGTCAAGTCAAACTGTTACAGGAATGGAAGATTTCCCTGTTCATGGTTTTAAAATTTGCCTGTTGGTGCTTCTCCCATGTTGCTACCAAAGTAAAGAGCAGCAGCAGAGGAGATTAATGCCCCACAGTCTCCCCTCCAGTAACGAGGGAGAGCAGGAGATCAGGAGATACCTAAGGTGCTTCTCTTCATTAAGATTCATGAGCTAAACTAACAGGGCAGAAATTAACTGGAAAGGAAATAAGATTTCTCAAAGATCCATTTGATCTCAGACAAAAGGGAATCATTATATAAATAGAGCAATTACTCTAATTAAGGCTTCCCTCCATGAATCTCTCGACTGAATGCTGCAGTTGCTGAAAACAGTTTGGCTGCCTATTATGTAAGGCAAACAAACCCACGGTCTGGGGTGTCATTAGCCCTCAAACAAAGAAGAAGAAAGATGGTTCTATGGCTCTGTCTGTTAATGCCTGTATTATTTTTGATGACTGGAAGCCAGGAATCTTTTTTTTTTTTTTTTTTTTTTTTTTTTTTGGTAATAAAAAGCTGCTCATTTTGAGCCAGAATTGTCTTCCACTCTCCTGGGCAAAGCTCCCATCAGCCTCCATGGCAGTTCTGCCAGGTGATGCTCACAAATGTGCCTCATTTCCCCATGCAAGAGCAATCCAGGCCTTGGGCACACATGTGGGTCACAGGGGTGAGGGAGGCAGCACAGCCCAGTTTCACCAAATGCTGTGGTCAGAGCTGTCCCATGGAAGTCCCTGTGCTTTGGGCAGCTCAGGCAGTGCCTGGCTGTGGGTGTGAGCCAGGCACTTGGAAGCTGGGATCCTCCTGACCTTCCCTGAGCACTGAGAACAGGACTGGAGTCACCATGGCTCTCTCAAATGCCACCTCTGTGTCCCTCTGGGGATTTGCTCTGACTGCAAACAGCAGAGGCCATGTGGTGGCTCTGATCCTCTCCGTTGCTGGATTCCTACCAGAGCAATTCATCGTGGTGCTGAGCCAGGATGTGACCCCACAGGGTGTGGGTACCCCCACACTGCAGTCCTGGCTACACAAAACTGGGGGCAGGTGAAATCCTTCAGTGCAGAGAAGGTCCAGCAAGCACAGTGCCAGGGTTCAGAAGTGCAAGACTGCCCTGAAAGCATTTTAAGGAGAGGGGGGAGGAAGAGACAGCGTGTGAAATATCTGTTATCTCCTCTTCCAGATAAAACAGAGAAGGGAGGTAAAAATAAGGCTTCAGCCCAGCTCCCTAAAAGCCAGAAGACTGTAACAATAAGCATGACAGCAGTCACATGTCCAGTGTGGCAGCCCCAGGCAAGAAGGACAGAATGTCAGTGCAGTGGGTATTAAGCAGATAAATTTGATCTCCCTTTCCCCTGGTGCAGAAATGGGTGCTCGATGCAGCCCAGACAGAGCTCGAGGGAACAGAAGGATTAACTGGATTGCAAACAGTGCTGAGCAAGAGAATAGCAAAATAAACCAAGGTGGACTGACTAGCAAAATAAACCCAGGTGGACAGAGCAGCTCCCATGTGGGACAGACACATCTGGCTCCAGATCTCCCAGAGGTGTAAACTGATGAGACTTTGCTGACTACCACGATGAAATGCTGTCTGAATAGCTACAAACTTCCTCACTGTGCTAAAATCTACCTGTTCCCTTGCCTCTCCCCATTTATCAACACAAATGTAGAATAAAAAGGCCACAAGTATCAAGTGCATTGGCCCCTGAGGATAACTAGTGATTTCTGACACTTCTGCTTTTGGTACTCCTGTAATAAGTAATAATAAGCAGAAATTAACTTTAGTCATTAGATATGTGGAATATTTGACATAGGTTTCGGTCAGGATGACACCTCAGAAAGATGTGCTTTCAGAACTGAGGAGTCACCCCCACATGGGTCACCAGCTGCAAGGGCTGCTCAGACAGGATCAAACTCCTGCTGCTGGTTTTCAATTACCACAGCCAGGCTATAGGTACAACACAGGGATATGCAGGTCCATTACTAAATCAATACATCAATCAGAGCAGCACAAACAAGAAGGCAAAATGAGCATCACACTTATTAACAGACTGGGGGCAGGAGTAAAATCTCCCTTGGGTTGCAGGGGAAAACTAATCCCTTTCTGATAGTCCTGTCAAGAGGAACTGGGAATCTGTTACACAACCCTGGGTGGTCTATTTACATAGGGTCAAGTACAAAGGGGACTAAAGTGCCCCGGACAAACCTATAGAGGCCAATTAAGGAAAAAAAATACTTCAAAGGAGCTTTTTTTTTGTAGTCCTGGTTATATTTCAATTCTTTTAATTTTAAAATTCCTGAAAAAACACAGCATGTCATAAAGTTCAAAGCTGGAGGGACGAGTAAGACCTAAAGCCCTGAATAGCTCAGTCAGTCAGAGTTTTGTTACCTCTATCACAGTGTGAAGACCTCCCAGTGAGATGCACTGGGCCCCTCTGCCAGGGGCTGTAGAGCCAGAGCTGGCCCCATCATCCAGCAATCATTCCCAAATCCACGTTGGACTCAGATTCTCAAGGGAATCCTTGGGCTCTTCCCCAAGTCTGGATTTTAATGGACTTCACCAAACCACTTTTATGGGTCTGTAATATCAGTTTAGCTGTGGCAGAGCTGAGGAAGGGCCTGGGTCACAAGTCTTGGGAATCACAACTTCCTGAGCACCAGGGAGAAAGGAGGAAAAAAAGATGGGGAAGACAATGTTGGCACTGTGAACACACCTTCATTTTCCCCCATCCCTGGCAGGAAAGAGGAGGATGAGTCACTCCTGACATTACAATAGGCTGGTTAGGAGCTTTTTCTGAAGTAAATCTGAGCTTGCACACTGCAGACTTAAATGAGAAGCTAACTTCAGCCTGTTGGAAAGGGAATGGTGAAAGACCTAATGACTATTTCAGGATGAATTTGGCCTTGGCAAGCTTTATAAAGATATCTGTAGTTTTCTTTCAGAGTGAATTATTCAGAAGCATGAGACTATCACCGTGGGGAAGAGAAAGAGGTGAGATCAATTGACAGAAGAGATTAAAATCACTGGGGGAAGCTGCTTGCTGTTTGAGAATCAGGAGGGAAAGAGTGAGAGGCAGCAGGTTACAGATATGGATGTGCAAGCTCAGGCAAAATAGGTAAGAAGGCAACCTGTGGTGGGGCACAGCTCTGTCACCTCACCACGGTGTGTGTTTATGGCAGGAATGGTCGAGGCAAGAGATCATTTAAAACTGCAGAACTCCTCCCCAGCTGGGAAACAACAGGCTCCAGAGCCCTGCTTCTGCAGCAATGGCTGTGGAGCCAACCAGGAAATGCAAGATGAAAGCATTTCTGAAAAACAAAATAAAGGAAAAATGTGTACACAGATCCAGCACGGAGCTTCACAGAGAGATTTAAATATCAGCCTCACGCTGAAAGCCAACGCTTAATCAAATTGTGCAAGAGAATTTATGGAGACTGCCAACTCTGAAGAGATGCCAAGGAGAATAATTTATTGGCATATTTGAAGGCACTTTTAATATCTATCTGCCTTCGTTAGCAGGCTCCTCAGCTCTGAGGATAAAGCAATGAGCTCATCCAGCTCCCTCTTTGATTTCGGTGGGTCCACCATCGTGATGTCCCTTTTCCTTTTGAACTTTGCCTAAAAAATACTCACATCTGGTTCATTCAGAAACAAGTTCATTCTGGCTATTCCAGCACTGAATGTGAAACAGATTATCTGCCTTTTTCTGTCACTTGGAAAGGAAGAACCTGGCCCAGATCTGCAGGATACAAATGCAAAGGGGAGGCACAATTTGTGCAGAGTGACACAAGGGCACCATCAGCATCTCACTGTCTCTTTTCACTCCTTGGAGGTGTTCAGGAGAGGACTGGGAAGCACAAACACAGGGGTTTGGTCTAGTTTACACAGAGGCCACACTGACTGCCCAGGACTTAAGGAAAAGGTGAGGCAAGAAGGCAGCAGAAAGCACAGATGTTATAATGAGTGATGTGCTGAGGGAGGATGCAGACACCCCTGTGGTATCTCAGCTGCTCACAGCTACTTCTGCCCCCCCCCTATCCAGAGGTGTTGGACCCCAAACAACTGCAGAATATGAACAGAATAAACTTCTCCAAAGTCCAGACAACCTCACCCTCCTGCTGATGTCAGGGGTGAGCAGCTGCAGCGAGTGGGCAGCTGGGATCATCCACACCTCTCCTGAACTCAGACATCCTCGTCAGCACTTTGGAAACAGCCCTTTCCCCTCCACTCCTCTGTCACAGCAGACTGTTTGCTTTGATTAAGTTAAAAAAATCTGTCTCTAAGTCTTTCTGCTGTAAGAACTCCATCCCTTTGCCTCCTCTCCTCATTAATGGCATTTTCAATTTGCACAGAGTAGTCTGGTTCAGCACAGAGCATTCACCACCCACAAAGCCTTTCCAAAAATAAATGGTCTTCACTGAGGGTTTGGGCACTCTTGGTGGTGCCTGTAGGGTGGGCAGTTCACTGCTCCCACAGCACAGCTCAGTGCCCACTTTGCTTTCTCTCCCTTAGTAAGCCCTGGATGAAGTGTCCCAGGGAATTTTCTTTTGCATCTGCATGTGGACACTTCCAGTACTTAAAAGAAGCTTACAAAAGAGAGGGAAAGGGACTTTCTACAGAGGCAGATAGGGACAAGGGGAGCAGTTTTAAACTGAGAGGAGAGATATGGACTAGATATAAGGAAGAAATTCTTGACTACAGGGTGGTGAGGCACTGGCACAGGATGCCCAGAGAACCTGTGAATGTTCCTCAAAATGTTCAAGGCTGGGCTGGGCAGGGCTTGGAGCAAGCTGCTCTGGTGGAAGGTGTCCCTACCCATGGCAAGGGGGTTGGAACTGGGTGGTGTTTAAAGTCCCTTCCAACCCAAACCATTCTGTGATCTCTCCAATCTTCTTTCTTCTCAGCCCATGATGCCTGCACAGCCTGAGTCTCCAAGGGCTCTGGTGGAGCTGTTATCCTGCATCCAGCCAAACTGCACTGCCCTGTGCACTGCCCACATGGGACATGAGTAGCTCCTCAGTATTTCTTTGGAATGATAACTTGTGCTCCCCAGGGAGTCCTGGATTCAACTCACACACACAAACATAGTAATAAAATTTAACTCACTTTATCACCACTTAGGGTTCCTGGAAAATGATGGGAAACACTGCTTTTCACCACAAGGAGGGACAGAGGAAGATACCTTTCAAATACAGTTTTTCCTCACCTAGTATCAGCTGCAAATTTAGGGAAGAAAAAAACCACACACATACACACACTTTCCTAATTTCCACTAAACTTATTTCTATGTATGCACATGGGTACACATAGGAAATCCCAGCTCCCTCACCTTGTGGTCTGACAGCCAGAACCAAGTCCATAAAACACAGGTCATCAGAGCAGGACCTGGCTCCTACTGACCCACAGAGCACCATTATTGCTGCAGCTGAGTCTGAAGCACCACTGGAGACAGGACAGCCCCCTGGAGTCAACCTGGCAGTGCAAAGGGGATTTTACACAATTCTGCAAGAACAAAGTCTCAGTGCTATCTGGAGGGGGGAAAGGAACTCAGTGACACAAAGCAGGAGAGTTCACTCAACCAGACCATTTGCCTTTTGAGTCACTTCCAGGCTGCTGTTCTCTAGAAACACAGATCAAGTGGGTTTTTTGCCTCCTTGGCACTGTAGAGCTGATGCAATTCTTCTCATGCTTGCCCTCAGCCAAGCTCCCTCACTGTCCCACCCCTCACTCTTCACACTAATCCAGGGGCATTTGGACTCCCCGGTGCTGTTCCACCTGTGCTGAGCAAGAGCACAGGCTGCTAAAACCACAGCCAATTTCCCCTGCACTTCTCCTTTTCTTGTCTGGTGTTTATTTTTCACACAAAAACCACTTGGAGGCAGATATAACCACTTCTGCCCACCCTCTTAACTCCAGCAGTGTTTTTCTCAAAATGCATGTCTTTAACCAGCTGGAGGAAGAACAGGCTTTAATCTCATTTGTGTCTCCAAAATACAAAGCTACAGGCAGGGCTGCCTAAGCCTCATTTTAGGAGGGAGCATTTCAGCTAGGCCAGAACTGTTTCAGAGCTCTCATTAAGACTGGGGGTTAGCATTAAAATGCCAAGAGACATCCTTGGCTTCAGCAAACTCAGCTGTGACAGGAGTTTGGAAATCCAGGGTGCAGAAGGCAGAGCAGTACTAAGACTTCCCTAGGGAGATGCTGCTTTCCAGCCCCTGCCCTTACCAGGCTCTGAGGGTGAAAACATCTAAGTTGCAATTGCTCATCCAAATTTCCAAGCCTTTGGGCCAAGCATTGCTACTTGAGATCACCAGTGCATGGAGTGACTCAATAGGCTCAGCCCTTCCCTCCTCATCCGAAACCACGCTTGGAAAGGAAAATCCCTGCAGCTTTCCATGGCAATTTGCTTCCCATTACACCACTGACTTCTGAGACCTGATTTTCACTGTGCCCCTCCATTCTCCCCTCTAACTAAGCTGCCTGTGAGCAAGGCAGTGTGGTTGAATTGCATCTGAGAAAGCCATGCACAGAGTGAGTGAAACACGCTGCCAAAAACCCACCCCACTTATGGGAAGCAAGAGGATTGTATTTCATTCTGCAGTTCACTCAGCTGAAACCCAAAGCTTCAGGCTGCCTGGAAAGCTCCCTCCTCTGCTCCAGCACTTTTTGCTGGTGACAATTAACAAATTCAGAATATTGATATGCTGTAACAAAGTAATCTCTAGCTGCACTTTCCCCATAAAAGATTTGGTGCAGCACTCTCTGCTCTCTGCATGCTCACAGTTTCTCCATCATCAGACCGTGGTGACTGCTCTGTCAGCTGATGGCAAGGAGTATTTGAAAGAATTTATTTGACACACACAAACCCAACAGATCCTTGTAACTGCCATGAACTCCTTGTAACTGCATTCAGGGCAATGGAGAAATCTTTCTCGTTTAGGAATTAAAATCAAAGCAAAATTTATGTCTAGAATAAGCAGAAGTGGTCTGAATCCATTCAGCAGCAATTCTCCTCTTCTGCACTTTTATTACTCCTACAAGAAAATCCATGCCCAGTTTGACTTGTTCATACAAGCAGAGGAGAGCTCAGTTTGAGTCCTCTTCTCCTGACTGGAAGCATCAGTGCACGAATTCCCCAGTGACACATTCAGACAGGACAGGGTACCCAAATGAGATGTCCAACTTCCCTCCTCTGGGAGTATTGACTCCATCAAACCCTGCTGATTTATCTCTGTCTTACTCCCTTCCCCAGCTCTTCAGGGGAAATTTCAAGGACCAAAAAAACACCAAAAACCATTAGAAAGGGAAACAGAAAAAAGGTTTTTTTTTTTTTTTCCTGGAGCACAAATATTTCTGCTTTCAATTCTTTACAAAGTCCCAGGGCACTGAGGTTAGTTTTGTTTTCTTTGGTACCAGTGTTCACAAACCCTCCAGGAACACCCTGTGACGTAAATGAGGTCCTAAGAACGTAGTTTTGTTATTAGCAAGAACCTGCAAAGATGAACAGGGTGCAATGTTCAGAAATTGTGTGGTTTCTCATGGGGGGGAAAATTGGTGAAATGCAATTACGCAAAATGAAAGCCAAACAAGGCAACAGCATCTGTGATATGAGTATTAAAACTTAACTATCCTTGTTTAAAATGAAGCTCTTCACAAAGGCAAATGGAGCAAGTGCTTTCTAAACCTAGATATATCTATTTGTAGGGCATCTCTAAGCACCTACAACTGAGTGCATCTTCCTAGCAGAAGAATTTGGTTTTCATTTCAGAGCTTTGTACCACTCAAACTCAGTGAATTCTCATTAGTCCTATTCAAGGTTAAAGGCCAGAACTTTTAGTGAGGGGATAATCCAGTTATTAAGGCTATTAAGACCTTAGCCTGCAATACAAGAGAACCCAGGTTTAATTCCCTGATCTTCCACAGGCTTCTAGTGCTATGTAATTACTTACAATCATTTATGTCACTGAAGTAGTTGAATGCTGATTTTTCAGAGCTCTTAGCATCATAGTTAGCACTGTCACAGCATTAAAGCAGAGAGCTCAAGTGCATGTTTTGTTGGAGATAAACAAAACAGCAATTAGAATATGCTCATTTAGCCATAATGCTGCATCTAAGAGAAATATTAGCACCAGAATTCTGTGTTAAATCTACATATTTAGCAGATAGAAAATCTTCTGTCCTCCTTAAAATTGGTTTACCATTTTGTGTTATACCAACACCTAAAAGTACTGACCAAACATTATTACTGCACTGCAAACGTAAAACCTCAGCAGTGATAACATTTGTTATCATTCAAAAGAAATCAAAGTGTGTGTGTGTGGTTTCCATTTTAAACTAGAGCCCCAGACAATGTTGTGACAGGATGTTTACTGCCCACGAAAGCCAACATTGCTCTGATGCCTCCAAAAACTCAGTGTAAGAAAGAAATGAGGGAAGAAGGAGCTCTTCCACTGAACAGCTCCTGAGCTCAAAAGCATCCACTGTGAAGCTGCAGAAATTCAGCCTGCAGCCAAGTATCACCAGTGCTGTGAAATAAGATGCAAAAATCACCTCCAGGTAGCAGCCACCCAGGGAGCAGAAATACTGAGGAACTGAAGATCCAGTAAACATCTCAGTTGTAACTTCCCACTGGTTAATCACAAGGCTCCTGGTGGATGCCCCAAATTTCAGCCTTTTTCCCCAGAGCAGACACAGTGTAGTGCTTCTCTTGAGCAGGGCATGTGCATTTCAGAGAGGCAGTTTTGCTTTCACTTGTGTGTCACCAGCAGCACACAACACAGCAGACAAGCAGAGGGGCTGCAGAGGAGATGGTTTTTCAGGCAAGGAACCAGCAGTTACTGAGCTGACTGTGTTTTGGAGATGCTCAATCACTTACTATTTAAATCCTCAGCTCCCTCCTCAATTCTGGCCCTCTTCCTCCAGTGCCCCTCATTGTGTTCCTTGCCTGTTAATCACAGAAGGGACCTTAAGCTGTTAAAACTTGGGCTCTGAACACAAGCTAGAGCAGCCTGGGGTGACTGCAGCTGAAACTGGCTGTTCCTGGGAGGCCCTATCACAATGAGGAAAACACTCATTTCATCAAGAGGCTGAAACACAAATCAGATTTTATTACACCCTGAGATTCCTGTTATGACACGACCACATTTTACCTCCATCTCATAATTATGCAATATACCTGCAACAAATCCACTCCTCTAGTGCTTGTCACTGCAGAAGAGGAACTTAGGAGGTACTTAGGAGTCCCAATCCAACCACATGAACGCTGCTCCAGAAGCTGCAATGAGCCTGAAGTTCACTTGTTTATACTTTAAATATGTAGTGAGTTATTTCCAACACCCAAGAGAGCCTCCAGTATGACAAACATTCAATTCTGAGCACAACCTGTGATTTCAAAGTTCCTCTTACTCCTCCAGGAGTGGATTTTATTGTCAGTTGATTTCTGTGGAATTTATCAGATGTGTTTACAGCTACAGGAAGTAGTTGCTTGACTCATAAACAACAGAAATCCTTCAGCAGAAAATTTCCAGATTTTCACAGCTGAAAACCCCCCTCTTTCCCTTAAATGGTCCACTCATTGACTACCCCATTTTTTGGGTCAATGCCCCGTGAGTTTCTGTAAATTACTACCTTATCCAATTATTTCTTAGATCCTCTTATTACCATAATATTTACTGGTATCTAGTCTTAAATGCATCTTTGTCCACAGTGCTTTTTCAGGAAAAGGGAATACTCTGATCCTTCTCTTTCCAAAAGGTTCTTAGAGATATTTGGTGATTTGATGAGGGCCAGGAAGAAGTCAGTGGCAGAACAACCAAGTTGGGTCTCCCAGTTCGTAGTTTAACACTCTTGTCATAGAATCACCTTTTGATTCATTAGAGAAGAGTGAGGCAGTTTCAGTGCATTAGGCTCACACACAGCCCAAAATCTTAAAAGCTTAATTCACATGTCACAGGCAAAGATGTGAGGCATGTGAATAAAAGATCTCATGGAAAAAGTCAGGAATACAAGGCAGGACAAGGACCAAGTCTCACCAGCAACAGCTCTCCTCAAACTTTTGCTGTATAGCCCCAGTTTTCTTTCTCTCAAACACAAAAAAAATCAACCCCCTGTCTTAGCATGCAGATGGGCAGCAATTCTTGGGGATGTTGGCATTACCAGGGAGGATTATCAGAAAGCCTTCACTTCTTGGCCATATGGTTGCTACTGATTAAACCCTGTGTTTACCTGCTGCTTCTGTTCTGGGAGACGAGCACACACTGTCAATCATTAAGCAAGCAGGGGAATACCCAGACAGGCTCACACTCTGCTTGCCAACTTGGCTACTAAACCATATAAAGGTCATAACTATGCAAACACACCTCAGTGTGGCAGGATGATTTTTCTGTTTACCCTTCAATCTGAGATAAGAAGAGGGTCAGGGCCAGGGTAACCGCGATTTCTGCGTGCCAATACCCCGGCCCTGCTCTCTTTTGCTGGAATTAGGCAGGAGAAAGCCAGGACAGAGAGCAAACAGCCAGAGGAACTCACTGCTTTGAGGATTGCCACAGCATCCTGCTGGAGCCACGTTGGGTACACAACTTCATCATTGAGAATGGCCTCGAATAGGTCGTCCTCGTTCTCAGCCTCGAAGGGCGCGTGGCCGCACAGCATCTCGTACAGCAGCACTCCCATGGCCCACCAGTCCACGTCAGGGCCATACAGCATCTCCTGCAGGATCTGCAGCACAGATGGCAAAGAAATACCAATCCTGAAGCTGTGTAACTGAGCAGGGCAGGAAAAAATTATTTGGAGACATTAATGCAGAAGTTCTCACTAACAGCGCTCTCGGTCAGGCTGGTGGATGCCCAGGAACATAAAGTGATCTCACTCTGGGAACCCCCAGATCACCACAAAGGTACATCAGATGCTTCAAGCAAGGGCTGAAATAGCTTGGCTGGGTCACCTGAGAAGCAAGCCCTTGGAATGATGCTGGGGCTGAGGTGGAGGAGAAGGGGCACCCCAGCAAAACTGGCTGAGCCTCAGAAGCAGCAGAGCAGCCACGTGTGTGAGCTGACATCGCCTCCTCCTTGCCCTTGGGAAGAAAACACCTACCTGGCTCCAACAGCAAGGCTTTCAGCTGGAGAGGGGAAGCAGTGTGAGCGTGGGAGAATGGTGCAAACATCAACCACAGACATCAACTGTGCTGAAGGATGTGAAACCCTGTCAGAACATCTGGCAGCATCTGGAGGGCAGCTGTTCCTTAAAGAGGTGTTCATTCATTTTGTAGTGAGATTGGGGAATGACAGGGAGTGTGAGAAGTTAGAAAAAGGAGCTGTGTAATGAAGGAGAATTCAATCTCCTTTCAAATCAAGCTGGGACAGCATCTCTATGTGCCCCTCAAGATTTTTGCAGCTGTATTTCCATTTTTCACCTCACATTTTCTAAAGAAAAATACAGGCTTATTTTGGTGCATACAGGAGCCTGCAGATTTACGCATGCTTAACTTCACAAGGGCCTGATAATACATCTAAGGAGGAAACCCTGAGCTCAGCAATCAAATAAGGCACAGCCAAAGATGCTGGCTGTTCCAAAGCTAACCAACACTTTTCACATGGTGGCTTTTTCCTGACCAAAGAAAGGTTTCCTGTACCTCTGGAGCGATGTAGTCTGGCGTGCCACAGAAGGTGGCCGTGGTGATGCCATCGTGAATGCCCTCCTTGCACATCCCAAAGTCTGCCAGCTTGCAGTGCCCCTCGTAGTCCAGCAGCACGTTGTCCAGCTTCAAATCCCTGCAATGAGAAGAATTCAGAATCACTGCATGCTTGGAGCAGCCCCACACAGATGCAGGCAGCATCCCAGGCCTTAGAAGCTCAACCTGCAACCTGGACAAGCCTCATCATCATAAAAAAATAAACAAAAGTCGTGCAGGAGGGGTTTTCTTTTGCTTCATCTCTTACAAAAGGGTGGGAGGAAGAAGCATCATTCTGCTGAACAGCATTTAACGCGGGCAGGTGCTGCAGGAGTTCACCCACATGGCTCTACAAACACACCACAAGCCTGGCTGGCAGGGCTCCTGCTCGTTGAGCTCTGGGACTCACTGGAGCAGAGGTTGCCAGAGCTGTCAGATTGCGTAAGGACGTTGTGATGCAGCGAAATGCTCTGCACGGGCCACACTCTGATTCAGCAAAGCTGCACTGGAGCACACACTGGAGCTGGGGAGCAGAGCAAGGCCTCTGCAGAGGGGAAGCACCTTCCCTGTTCTCCTGAGGTGTTGGGGCTTCAGTCCCAGATTTCCTTGTTATCAGCCTGACTGATAAACCCCATGTGGAGCACTATCCAAGCTGAGAAAAGAAGAAACTCCCTGCTGACATCACACCACATGGGCAGGGTGAACCTTCAGGCAGCAAAGTCTTAAAGTCCTCTCAGCTGTACCAATTCCAGCAGTGCACTAATATAGGCAGTGAACATCCCCCATAGTACTCACTGGAGTGGGGACTTCTTGTCACTGTCACAAGAGACCTGCAGCCCAACAAGCTGCAGAGGGACACTTTTTCCAATACGTCACCTCTAACAGCCTGGGAGCTCCTCATTGAGAGCAGAGCTGCCAAAATGACAGAGCCCTAACAAAGCTTATCAGCTTGCCTGACCTTGAGACTGCCCATGAGAATAGCCTGCAGCCAGAAGCACTGTCAGCAACACGACCAGAAAGCACAGGGTCATCTGCACACTTAGGCAATGCCTGCCTAAAAATACACCAGCTCATTGCACCTCTGCTTTGCAGCTGCCAGACAAGCTCCAAGCACCACTGCAGATGCAGGAGAGGAGCTCTGCTGGGAGCTCTGTGCAGCACAAAGAGGTCACAGTTCATTTTTGAACTGTCTCAGATGTTGGCCCAAGAGCTGCCCAGAGCTGTCACAGCAGCTCCATGACAGGGGCATCCTTGACAAAGCCACCTTCAAAGTCATTCTGATGCCCACATCAGGATCAAAAAACTAAATACGTTTTAGGGTCTCAGTGCCCCTTCATTAAATCCATGTTGGATCTCAATCCATTTTGCCCTTTGGTTGGACACCTATTTCCCTGGGAAGGGGGAGCAGTAGGGAGGGTGCTAACATAGGTGGTGACACCTTTGTATCAATATAAAAACCTATGGTTGAGCTGAGATCTGAATCCAGCTTGATTCTGTTCATCCTTCATCTGTGATCTTAAAGTGGAAATCAGGGGGTTGATGGCTCTGTTGTGCACTGGCATTTCCACAGCCCATGGGACTCCAGACAGCCCTCCCTCAGCTACACTGCTGGAAAGATCAAGGACACATTGTGTAAGACAATCAGAGCCACATCCTCTCCTAAAGAGATAAGGAAAAGTATTCTTAGCCTCTTTTGAATGGATGGGAAAGCGAAGGATAGAAGTTCAGAAATTTGCCCGTGCCCCCCAGAGACAAGGCTGAACACCAGCTTCCTGAATTCCAGCTCCGGATCTTCATCACAAGACCACACATCCTCTCTCTTCAACTTTAAGCGGCTTGGCAACAAAAGCCAGCAAAAAGCCTTCTGCTGTCCTTGCCAGCAGAACCATGAGCTACCCAGTGGCCACTGAAATTTGGATGCCAAGGACACTGCCCATGCCTGTCTCGTGCTGCAGTGTTTGCTCTGGGCAGGATGCTCAGCAGGGGACACTATTTTTTCCCTTCTGAGAATCACAAATGATGGCTGAGGCATGTGGGCAAAGGCTTGTCCTGGAAAGGCTTTAGGGGAGCCTAAAGGAACAGGGAGAGGTCTGTGTGTGGTTGCCCACGACAGCCCATCTTCAGCAGTAGTTTACAGCCAAAGCTCCTGTTGCTCTTCCCTGTGGTTCCTGGCAGAGTGAGGAAGCCCTCCAAGCATGAAGGCAGGCCTTGTTTTAAAGGAATCTGCCACGATGTGGCTGAAATGCACAGTTTATTCTTGGCTTGGGTTTAAATGCAGCAAACACCTTCTCGGTCCTGGGCAGCGCTGACTGCTGTGGTGTGCCCCTAAAGATACAACTGGAAGGGGAATTTTGGTGAACTTGCTTGGAGATCCCCCTAGCAAACCTCCCCCTGTTCCCTGAAACATTCACCACATCCTGGCATGCTTTGGGAATACCTCAAAATACACCATCCTTACATCTGAGCCAGCAGAAACGCAGTCACCAACGTGGAAGAGCAGAGGCAAGAGACAGCTGGGCCAGCTCTGCTGACCATGTCACCAGGGCATGCTGCCACTTCCCAGTCTGTGCCCCACAGGACATGCTGCAGGAACCCCCAAATCCCCCAAATGTCAGCTGCACAGTGCACCATGCTCATCCCAGCTGTGAGAGATGGCAGGAGCCCTGCAGGTGCGAGAGCACTGCGCTGGCTGTGTCCTCCCAGAGAGCCTCTATCTCTGTAATTGCCATTAAATTTAAACTGTCTGCCTCTCGCTGGGTAAGCATAGTTTTAACCACACGAGGCAAAGCTCCAGCCCTTGGCTTCTCCACACTGCACGTTAAACCCATTAACAGTGTCTGTTGTCTCCCCCTGACTTCTGTCCAGCAGTGTGAAACCCAACACTTGCATTTTCTATTCTCACATAACCTGTAATGTGACGTTACTCTGGCTCTCGCTTGCTCAGGCCCTTGGCTACGTGCAGATCATTTCAGGAGAGGACCTCCCATGACCACAGAAGGCTGCTCAATGCTCTTTGCTAGGAAAAGTGACAGAGATCATCCTACACCTCCCTCTCGAAGCAGTTCTCGTGGGCCAGCACAGTGGCAGCCTCAGCCACGGGCTGCTCTGGAGCCTGCTCCCTCTGGCTGCCCCATAAGACAATTCCCTGGGAAAGCTGTGGTTTGAGCATTTGTCTCAAGCCATCCCAGCAGCTGTGAGCTCTGAACTCACTGCTTGATGCTGACAAATCTCCCCACACACCAAACCCCGTAAGCCAGCACGGCCACATGAGAGGAAAAACACTGACACTTCTCCCAGATTTACAAGGAGTTCTTCATTTTCGCAGCAAGGATTCCGGGAAGCTGATGAAACTGGAAGCCATCCAGCTCAGAAAGGCCAAATCTACCTCATTTCCTTAATACTTGCATTTTCCATTCAATATTTTTAGCAGTTCCATGAAGCAGTAACGGCAGAGAGGTTTTCTGAGGCTGCGTTTCTAAGGTCCGGCTGAGGTTCTGCCTCTCACTGGCAAACCTTCCCTGGAAAACAGGCTTCATCTTGACTCAGAAAAGGCTGTCTTTGTCCTCACCCTCAGCTATGGCACACTGGCTTAATGGCCTTGTTTAGTCTAGACCCAGAAGAAATGACAAAATGAGCTGCTTCAGCGTCACTCACTGGGAGAGGTGTTCTTTGCACATCTGCTGCTCGAGTTTGACATTCATAGAAAAACCCAGAATTACAATTGCAGATGATCTGGTCCTTCTCCAGAAGCATCTGTCAAACGCAATTTCCCTGCATGGGGGAGTTTTGCCAGGGAATGTGTGTTGTACACGTACCTGCCACTCGCTCTGCTCTGACCACCTCTCTCGTGATGTACAAACTGCACTTGCAAGGATGAAGTTGGGTGGGTTTTCCCCTTGTTTTGGCTTTCTCACTCTGTCGTGGTAAGAGCTGCACACACTGCAAGGATGCAGAAGAGTAAGGGTGGCAGACACTGGCTTCCTGTCTCCACTCAAGGTTATCCCAGGTTTGCTAATCTCAAAGGTCGGGTTTAAAGCTCATTAAGGCCTGGTGTTCCCATCTCAATGCAAATCACTCGGTCTGAAAGCTCTGGGTGCCAGCCACAAAGGTGGGTGTGGCTAACAGAAAACTCCAGCCAAACGGTTTTCAAAAAATACACAATGAAAAACATAATCCCCAAACCTGAAATTAGCTAAATGAGTAACTCTGGCATTTCTGAAGGGGAAAACTTTCCCTTTAGACACTCCTTGGAAATACTTTTGGGTGAGTAAATGTCCATTTAAATCCCTTTGCAAGTAGGGAAGAGATTTTAATTTTTCTCCACCCCTTCTGCTGAAGTCATTTTACTTCACAAAAATACTGCAACCTCCATCACGATGCAGAAAAATGCATTTCTATTGCCTGCTCTGGTAGCCAAAGCAATACACATTTCCAACTCCTGCTCCAATAACATTGTAATTTTTTTTTTTTAATGAAGCAACTTCAACAGAGGAGAATGAGAGATGTACAACCTGCAGAATAGTACAGCTGGTAAGATACTTAAGGAAAAGGCAGTATTTTTCAAGTTGGAGGCTTTGCTCCAAATACAGTGGACAACAGATTTAAACCCATACTTTGATTAAGGAAGGAGGAGAACAGATGGAGGTCTCAGCCCTAAATACTCATGTGAAGCTGATAATGTTTCCCATTTTCCTTTCCATTCATTAGGAACACCCAAACTAAAACATTTCATTTTACCTCAAACCAATGATAGCTTGACTTGCAAAAAAGTATTATTGCTTTAAAAAGCATTAACATTTTTTTGGGTCCAAAAAATTATTTTCTAGCTTTCTTTCCATACCAAATTTTGGAGACTCAGTTAGGAAGTTCAAAGAAAATAATTATTTCCATGAATCTATTCCCACCAGGTTTGGACTAGGGACCTCCACATTTTTATAAAACCCCAAGATTTTATATCACTTTGGGAATTAAAGCTATTTCTACTGTATGTCTTGGGTTATAGAGAACTTGCTTATAAATTCCTTCACAGAAAATGGTTCACATCTCCCACATTTTTCTCAAAACAACCACTATGATCAAGTAAGCTTTTATAACCAGGAACTCATATTCTCACAGCCCCAAGGAAGAGTTAAGCCTGTCCTAGGCAGTGGTAAAACTGAGTGGCAGCAGTAAACACAGGCTGAAGCTGACACCTGCAACATATTCTACCAGAGCTAAGACACAAAAACCCAGGTTGAGCTGCTGGTATTTGCTTGGGCACATCTTTAGGGCAGGAGGAAATCACAAATGGAACATCAGGTTATCAGCCTTTGATAAAGGGAGCCACAAAGCAGAGATCAGAAAAACATCAAGCTGCACTGAGCTGGGGAAAAATAGTTGAAATCCTGAGTTTTGCTGCCAAATAAAAAGTTGAGCTGTCAGTCCCTTCCAGCCTTGGAGGCTTCATTTAATTTGGCTCCTGTTGAACTTTACAGAGGGAGATTGGCATAGCTGGAGCAACTGCTTGTGCTTACAGAGGGACCCTCGTGGGCACAGCACCAAGGGAAGAACCAGAGGTAGGACAGTGCTGTTACCCAGCACACAACCAGTGTGTAGATTTACTCACACCACTGCGTGGGCATTGCAGGCTGGGATGGAAGGTGCTGCTTTACACAGCTACAGCTTCCCAGCACAGTCCCAAAAATCCCATGGGATTTAGTCTGTGCACCCCCATCCTGTCCAGCACTGCACGAAGTAATGTTGAAATACACAGGGACTGCAAAACACAAGTTCAACTCTTTGTTTCCTTGAAAAACATTCCTTTGGGTAAAGCAAACATTTCTTTTGGTTTCCAAACAAGCTCTGGGGTGAAACCCACCCAGACCACTGCCAGCCACACAGACAGCCTGGCTACAGCAAACTGCAACCTGCAGCGCCCCATAACAGGACAGAGGTGAAGGGAAGATCTCTCCAGATATTTGTAATTCGTAATTACCAGAAAGTAGGAATGAAACATAGCAAGTGCCCTTCTACACCGGCCTCTAACAGCCACAAGTTGTTTTCTAAAGCTGACCAGACGGAAGTGTTTAGGGACTGTAAATGCAGCCACCACGGCTCCAGGCTGACCTTCTCATTTCTCACAAACAAAGCAACAGCAGAAATGTGATCTAATGATTCAAGGATCCATCTCAGACTTGGAGTAAGTGGTACAAGTAAGTGAAACCCCTCTGAAAATCCATACTCATTGCTGGGCCTTTCAACAGCACACAGCTGCCTGTCCTTGCTGGCCGTGGGAGCCAGAGGAGGCTCGTGGGGAAGGTCCATCCTACAGGCACCTCAGCACCTGAGCAGTGCCCCAGCCAGGAGCCCAGCACCATTCCTGGGGCTTTTACAGCCTCATCCCTCCCCAGCGTATCCTGCAGACTCCACAGACAGCTGGGGAGGGGAATGTGGCAGAATACAGCAAGAGCCTCCTGCCTCATCACTGCTTCACCCAACCCGCCCTGCTGCACGCAGAGCACAGACCTTTGGAAATGCTCTGCGCCCATGGGGCAGGATAAAGGTGTGATGGATTAGGGAGACTCAGCCTCCAAAGCAGGCTCCACCTCTCTTGCAACACAAGATGTTACAGACTGATGCAATACGGACTCAAGTCTGGGGTCAGACACAACTCTAGAACATTCTGAAAGCTCTCCCCACAGCACAGGGCCAAGGGCTGCCCTGAGGGTACGGTCAGGGCTGTGTGAATCAGCCCAGGACAGATCCTCACACCTCCATCTGTGCTCTGCAGGATGTCCAAAGGCACTGGGCATCAGTCCTGCACACTCAAGGGGCTAAGGCTGATTAAGCTCTAAGATACATTCTTGCTCTGCTGCTTGGGCTTCAGACTAAACAGACTGGCAAGCTGTATGCAGAAGCGCTGTGTGATTATTACAATTTTAAAGTCAAGCAGCCCTTCAAGCTCAAGGACGAGTTTCTGCAAGCAATCTGCCTGCATTAAGGCAGCACCATGGGGTTTTTGGCAGAGATGGGCAGGCACCCAGAGCTGCTGGCTGTCCATCTCACTGACCCCTTCCTGCCTCCCTGGAAGCAGCTCTCCAGCCCCCATCAGAGCACCGGCCCTCTCCTGGCAAACCCCGGGCTGCTGCTCTGAGGACAAAGCAGTGCCCAAGGCACTGACTTCTCTTCCAGCACAGGAGATGGCATTACCCAGCACCCAAGCCCTCCCTGGTGGTTTGAAGCACCAGCACTCCCACCTCCCCTCCCTCTGGGCACTTCAGAAGGGCGCCTGTGGAAGCTCAGCACAATTACTCACAGGATTTCATTGCTGCTGAGATGAGCAGGCGTGATTCATCCTCCACTTAAAACAAGAGTGGCAGGCTCAAGCATAAAGGCAGAGACTAAAAACCCTGGGCATACCACGGGAGATAATCACAGAGCTTCCCCCACGTTGGTGGTACAGACCCAGTGGGACCTCATGGGTGCCCCAAGTCCCTTTGGGGTCAGGCACACCTAAAGCCTCCCCTTTATTACACCCACAGCAGCTCTAAGAGGGCTGATGACACTGCCCAAAGGCAGCTTTACAAGGGCAAAAAGCCACTCCTGTGAAATGGGGCAGCCACGAGCCAGAGCCATCACTGCTGAAACTGCCACACTGGAGTAATCCCAAAGATGGCACAACCCCTATAACATGTTTATACACCCAAATTGGTGTGCGTGCATTTCTTTATAGACACTTATATATAATCTATGTATTATTTGCTGCGCTTTTATGTGGGACTCCAATCAGGAAAGAGGAGCCACACTTGAGGTGTTCCCCTGAATCCCAGAGCAAATATCCTTCCATTTACTGCAGGAAGGGGAGAGGTGGACAGAGAAAGGCTTCGTGTCCAGTTTTTGGTATGCAGGGCACGCGTTCCCTCTCCGGATGAGCCACCAGCCCAGTCCTGTGATGGACTCCTCAGTCCCACTGGGCAGCAACACTGGAATTTGCTGGCCCTGAAACATTACTTGCTGAGCTGCTCCCAACAGAGCTCCTATTTTACCACTGCCAGAGAAAAAGAGGGAAAAAGGAAAAAAAAAAAAAAGAGAAAAAAAAAAAATCAACCACAATGCTTCTTTCTGTGCATCCCATTGCCTGAAGTCTTCAGAGGAGGCACACAACAGACTCAAGATCCAAATGCAGGAGCAAGAATCAGGGGACTGATGGAGCTAGGAGAGGTTAAAAAGCACAAGCCTGTTGTGTCTCTTCGACAAAAATAGATCAATGTTGATTCAAAGCCTGATACGGAAATTAAAATGAAATCAGGTTTGTGCCCGCAGCACAGCGTGGTCTCGACACTGCAAGATGGAGTGAGAGTTACCCAGGATTAGTCATCACCAGCTGCCCACAGCCCACCACAGGGCTGCTGAAGGACCTGTCCCAGCTCCAAACTGTCCTGGTAGCATCAGGGTTGGCCTGTGCTGCAGAAAAGGCTCCTCCTTCCCCCTGCCAGGTCCCCATTTCACCCCGTGTGCCACTAAGCCTGCCCTGGGGGAACGAGCCAGTAGCCCACACCAAAGCACCTCTCCTGCTCACCCCACAGCTGCCATGGAACCCACCCTCCCCACACTCCAGTCTTGGGAGGAATATTTTGCTCCTAGAAATATCAAAGAAAATGAAAATAAAGGTGTCCCTATCCATCAGGATGATGTGTGCAGATTGCCTGTGGCACCAGCTTGGGCAGCAAACCAACCTGTGCTGGTACTGGCAATGCCAGCAGGGCTCTGTGGGAAGGACACTCCTGCCTGGAACCTGTAAATCTGGTCAGGCAGACTTCTCCACATCCATCTGATACAGCTAAGGTTCACTCTGAGCCTGACTGAATCCAGGGAAATCAGTGGATATTAGAAAAAAAAAACCAAAACTCCTGTCAAGTTCACTCAATTTTGAAATAGGCCCTGAGAAAAAAAATTACTTAACCTTATTAAGGATCTGAATTACAGATCCAGATTTATAAAGCTAAGGCTATAGGTGCTAATCTCCTTTCTATAATGGAATAAACAAAGCTGAAGGCTGTATTTTTAGACAGGATTTTTAAAAGCACCTTGCTTAGGCCTGTAGATTTCCACTGCCAGACTTACTATTAACTTTTGAGGGAGCATCCGTGCTGGCCCAGCGAGGCTGCTTTTGGAAATCTCACCATCTGCACTGAATTTTTATGCACAGAGCAAAAGAACAGTCTCCCTGCTAGTGACACATCGTGGGCACAAAGCACACAGCCATCCCACTGCTGCACAGGAGGGGGTTCTGCCTGGTTCCCCTCGGAACAAAGTTTGAATAAATTTCCTAGGAAATGCTGCCTTGAGAGATGTTTCTTAAAAAAAAACCAAACTGACACCACCACTGATATAATTGGCTCTTTTTTTTCCTAGGACTCCAGGGAACCTTCAGGCAAACAAGTGCTTTCCTGACTGCTCTGATCTCCCTGCTTTTGCCCACAACAATCACTTAAATATAAAATGGAAGAGGCTTTTGTAGGAGCCTAGAAGATGGGTCATTATCCCAAGATTTAGTTTCTCATTTCATGTGAATTACTGTTGTTATTCACTCATTACAGGTGATTCACCCAGACCTGTGTGAAGCCCAAGGATCCTGGATAAGCAGGGCAGAGCCAGGTGGAATTCCTGGCTGGGAATGAGGAGCTCTCTGCAGTCTCTCTCCAACTCCTCCTAGGCTGCCTGCATGCAGGAACCAGTGGCACTGACCTTTGTGCCAGGCCAGCAGGGACAGACCAGATCCCATGTGTCACCCCAAATGCCACACAGCACCAAACAGACCCCAAACTGCCCATGAACAATGCTGGATGGAGCTGTCCCCACCTCACATCAAGTATTTAACCCACAAGTCTCACTGGTCTGGACTCCCTCTTCAGCTGGCACAGGGGAACAGATGCTTTCCCAAGCCACTTCAGCCCCTCTAAATTTGACTCAGCAGCTGACAAGGCTACCAAAGTTCCCAAATTAGGGGCCTCAGGTGGCTGCCTGATTGCCAGTAAAGCAGCAGTAACTCAGAGCAGGGGTCAAGTGATGCTCACCTGACACAGCTACCAGGCACAAGGAGCTGCCAACTCCCTCATTCCTGTTATCTATGAAACAAATGAATCACAAAATGAAATAAGCACTGTCTCCACTGACCCCATCAAGAAAAAAACATAGAAATGGGATATGAATGAGGGAAGTCTGTCTTTACACTGCTCAGCCCTTGAATTTTTAGCACGTTCATTTGTCAAGTGCCTGCAAGTCCCTTTGGCCTCTGCAATGTGTGACCATGGAGAAGGATACCCAGGACATTCCGTGTTTGTATATCTGGAAATACACCTCTTGGCATATTCAGATTTTACTGTTTTAGCTGTGGAAGATCTGAAGCTGTCAGGTCCCTCTTGCTTACACAGGCTCCAACTGTGTGTCTTTCTTATAAATCCCTTTGGTCAGGAAAAAGACACCACAAATCCCCACTGAAACTTATTTCTAGTCTAGGGAGACAAGAAACATCAGGTGAAAATCTCGGTGCCTCTTGCTGAGGCACCACATCAGATCAAAACTCAGAATTACAGATTTTCTACCTAGACCTCCCATGTTTACAACACAGGCCAGAATTGCACAACAATACACATTTCCTACCATAATACAAAAGTTACTCAACTTGAAGGCAAGATGATTTTCAAAGTTCTCCTTGTCTGTGCTCACTAAAGTTACACCCAGGTGACATCTAAAGTGCATTGGTTTTTAGCTCATGTCCTCATCAAAGTTTAGCACTCTCCACCTACAAGGCTATATTTTTATTTTGTGGCAGGAAAGCAGTTCTTAATGTTATTGACAATTCCAGTGGGTTCAGCCATCAAGTACTTCAAACTCATCTCCACAGTCAAGTACTGCTGCTCCCAGACTGGACTGCTGCTTTCAGATACTCTCCCATGAATAAATAATTGATTGAGGACTAATGGAAGACCCTGGAGGCTCAGGGAAAGCAGAATGACTATACTGTACTGAGAAAAAGGAATAAAAAGGGCATTATTTTAATACCAACATGCTGAAATGCATCACCCACAATAGACACATTAAAGCTAATAAACCCCTGGAACTTTTCTAGATGGATTTGCAGACATGGAGCAATAGACGGCCCGTGTCCTCTCTTCACTTTGGGAACATCATTTGTAAGTTCACCTGTCCTCCATCTCTGTTCTCGAACAGACTCCACAATGCTTTACTCCACAAATGGTTTGCAAACTTCTTCATGGTTTTGCATGAGGAATGATTTCATGGCTGTGAGAGCACAGGACACTGTTTGGGGGGTGGTGTGGGTGCTGCAGTGTGCTCTGTCCTGGGCTGGTAACAGGAAAGAAACCACACCATGGCACAGCAGCTGCTTTCCCATCAAGGTTACGTCCAAGGGCATTTGGAATCAGCTTTCAAACACTGGGTTACTTTCACTTCCCACCTCCCATTGTCCCTGTGGTGATTTTGGAAGCACCACAGTGATACAAACACAAACCCATCCTGCTTCCTCTTCAGCCAGTCCCTTACTTTTGCGCTGCAGGTTTTGAATCCCTGAGTTTCCCTTGCACATGCCTGCATCACCACAGCCATCCCACCCACCTGGAACTCAGCCCTTGGGCTTTTGGTTTGCTGCCCCCACCCCAAGCACTTGCTGGCACTCCTGGCACTGCCAGCAACCATCACCACGGCTGGAATGACTCAGAACACCCAACAAGATGACAACGTTTATCAACAGCCTCTCATCCCTCCACGGCAACCAAGGCGGCTCTGCCCAGGCACGGAGCGGGAGCAGCCGACACCCAGGGTGATGCTGGGATGCAGCAGGCTCTGCTCCAGAGCTGATCCAGGCTGCAGGCATTAGCCAGAAACAGTTTTCCCGCACATCCCCGGATGAGCCTGCCTGGCAGATTTCTTTGCCAGGTGTTTCTCCACCCCGGCTTTCCATCTGAAGGAGAAGCACTCCCCAGCCCGCCGGCTCCGGTGCCCGCACGGCACCTTCATACCACAGGAGTCAGAGCTGGGCGCTGGTGACACATGACTCAAACACGCGGTGAACTGCTCTTAATCCCAGCAGCCAGCGAGCAGAGCTCCCCTCTGTCCTCAGCTGCCCTTTTCTGGGCAGCTGCAGCTTTTCCTGGCACCTGACTAGGAACCCTGTGGCTTTCACCTCATGTGCATGAGGCAAAACATGGATCTGGGCTTAGAGCCTCCCTGCATCTTGAAAGGGAAGTGTTTGGGTTTAGCACTGTCCAGCTGCTAAGGTGGCATTGGGGCTGCTTTTTAGAACCTAGAGACAGCAAAATCCCTTTTTCTGGTGATTTAAGTCTCCTCCTCCAGCAGCACAGCCACAGTGCTCTCCAACTGCACCCTGCCCTTTCATACCCTGTCCCATCCGTGCTTTTCGGGGCAGTGAGGGTGCTGCATGCCTGGGAGCTGCAGCGATGGAGGGGGAACCCAGTGCTTCCCCACACCCTACAAAAACCTCAGAGGCAAGAGGAAGGCCCTGTGTGTGGCACAGCTGCAGGCTCTGCCTGGGCAGAGGCCAGCACTTCAGGTTACTCACGTTACAAGCAGTTACAGGAACCCAGACATTTCCCGGGGTGGCTCTGGCCAAGCTCCCCCCACAGCTCTATGTGGTGCTACACAGGAAATCAAAGAAGAGAATCACAGAGTGGCTGGGGTTAGAAGGGACCCTAAAGATTATCTCCTTCCAACCCTGTTGCCAGGGTCACCTTCCCCTAGAGTAGGTTGCTCCAAGCCCCACTCAGCCTGGCCTTGAACACTTCCAGGGATGGGGCATCCACAGCTGCTGTGGGCAGCCTGTTCAGGTGGCAGTCTCAGTGCCTTCAGCCAGCCCCTCTCTTCCCTCTCACACACCCCGAATTTTGCCAGACCCTGCCCGTATCACACTCTGCTGCTCCCCACAGCACTGTCCCCTAACACGGGCTGAGCCATTCCTAGGATCAAGCTGAGCCATTCCTAGGACCAAATACCACTCAGATCAGCGAGACTGGAAAAGTCTCGCCCCGCCTCCACGCGAGCCCTACACGGGTCTGTTGTTGGTAAAAACCACAAGTTCCTTCATGACTTTCTGGCACCCACAATCAGCATCATCAGCCAGCGAGTGGGACGGGCTGAGAGCAAAACCACACAGGGGTTAACCCTGCAGTGGGCTGGCAGAAAACCCAAGGCACTGAGAGCTCCCAGAGCACCCAGAGAGCCAGAGGCTGTGACTCACTGGGAGAGGCTGCACAAAAATAGGGCTTTCAGCAAAGCCCACTGGAATTTCTGCAGGGAGATTCTTCCCCTAGAGACAGGCAAGGGAACTCGCCTCACCTTTCCCATCAGGGAGCAGATCCGATGGCTGCTCTGCCAGGAGAGGAATTCACTATTGTCCAGCTGGTTGTTTCCAGTCTGGCTAAAAATGGGATCACAGGAGACTAATTGCTTCACTGGAGGATAAAAAAGAACCAGTCTGGAGTGACGAAATTATTTTGTAGACTGTTGTTGTTTGGGTTTGTTTCCATCCTGGCTTAACGAGCATTAATGACTTCAGATGGGGGGAGGAAAGCCATTAGGGAGAACGTGATCCACACAGATACCTCTGGCCCAGCACACACTTCTGTCCCAGCCAGCCTCTACAGCCCTGATGGCATCCCTCCCTCCTCCAGCCCTTCAGAATGCAGGAAGGTGGCTGGGAGCAAAGAGAAATGTTAATTTTTCCCTTTTAATCGGCCTGACTGGAAGTGCCAGGCTCCCTGCAGCTCAAATACTTGAGCATGTTAGCTATGCTAGGCAGCACCTCCAGAAAAACTGCTGTCCCTGCTCAGTGGCAGGGAGACAAAGGGAAAATGCTGCAGAGGAGAGGATGCTCCTGGCAGAAAGCAGCAGAGCCCAGAGCCTGTGAAATGAAGTTTGTTTGTTTTGTTTGCGGAAGCCACGCTGAATCTTCTGAGACTCATTCTGGTGTCTGGAGAGGCAGAATGAAACCCAAAGCCAAGACAGGTAATTCATGTTGAAATTCCTGCTTACATAACAGCACTGGGACAGACACTCACTTGGCCAGGGCTGTGCATGGCTGTGCCAGCACAGCCCAAAGAAAGCCTGGGAGCAAGCAGCGCCTGTGCTACACCCAGAGGCTCCAGGCACCCTTACACACTCACTGTGGGCTTCAGGGAAATAGGAGTTATATGGGAATGATGGGCTTATTTCTGTAATCCAACTCTCCTGAAGGACTGCTGTGTTTTAACTGGGCCCCCCAGGGAATAGGAGAACAACCTGAACTACCCCAAACCACAGCAAGGTCCCAAGGAAAACACAAGGAGAGCAAAGACTTGGAAACATTAGGAGCCTCCCTGGAGAAGAGGTGGAGAATTTTGGCATGAGCCTGGTTGTAAGAAACTCAAGGGAAAGTAGAGAAGGCTCTCAGGCAGTCAAACAGTGACTTCAATTAACCTGTCCTAGGCATGACAGAACGTGAGATACCCAATACTCCATGGCACATTTAACTCACGCACAGGCAACAGCCAGGCCTCCAAAGACCATCCCCTGTCTTCCATGCGTCCCCATTCTGCTGTCAGCTTTCTGGCAATATCTGGCATTTGCTGCCTTGCTTCCTGGCCAGCAGGGATCCAGAGATGCCACTGGCTGATGCTGGGAAGCAGCATCCAACAGCTCTGGCAGGAACTTCTGCTGACTGTCCTGTGGCTTGGGAAAACTGTCAGTCCTGAAGGACCCCAAGGCAGCTCTGAGTAGAGACAATGAGGGGCAGTAAATAGGGCTGCAAGATAGTTTCCCATTAATTTTATCACACCAAATAGCTGTCTTTCCCCTGGGGCCATCTCTGTCAGGGCAGTCACCACTCTGAGTGAGCAGGGCAATTTCACAGGATCAAAGGAGTGTAGGGAGATCTGTGACATAGGGACTTCGCACGCACGGATCCAACTTCAGCCCACTAAAGCCACAGATGACCTGTGGCTTTAGGGGTTTGAAAGCTGTTTTCCCTTTGCTCTAGCTCATTTTCAAAACCTCATGAGTTCCAAGAAGCAGCACAGTTTAGTATTGCCTTTTTTGAAAGCAGACAGGGAACTATGTTTCAAGCAGCTCAGTCACTGATAAAAGCTATTTATTCAAAGATATGGTGCCACAAAGGCTTATTTGGGCATTTTCTCTTTGTGTAAGCATAGAGGAAAAAAACATCAATTCAGGTAGGAGTTACACCAGTCCTATCTCAAACCTACCATCAGCAGATCAGCTCCCATCCATCGGCCACCCCAATTTCAAAATTAACTCTGCAGTGCGAGGCATGAGCTGACTGCCTGGATCTCCCCTGCCTTGCTGCATCCCAGGCAGCACAAAGGACACCGAGAGCTCTCACCCTCCTGTGGGGGCTGGCCCTGGCCCCAAAGAGACCCCAGCAGGAGCAGGACTGGCAGGACCAGCTCAGGCTCCACGCTCTGTGCTGCTGCAAGGGTGGAGTGGCCAGACAGTGCTGCCTTCTGACCTTCCCAGTGGGTGGACTATCTCTTTGGGAGCTTGGCCAGCTGGCACGAGTCACAGCTCCTCCTTGGCTTTCTCATCTATCAAGGCTGGGCAGAGCAGCAAGAAGCAGGAGTCAGCTGCCAAGGTTTTAGCTCCCTCTGTGCTCAACAGGGTCTGAAGGTAGAAATTCTGCCTGTAAAGCTGCTGTTTGGGTACCAAGTTTCAAGCTACTGTTCAAAATATATGAGAAATTATATGAGTAATACTGGAATGGGGAGCTCCAGCTGGGAAGAATGGTTATAAAATTAAAAAAAAAAAAAAAAAAAAAAAGGGAAGGTACAGGAAATGTCAAAGGTTACATTAAGTTGATAAGATTGTGTCAAAATCCCCAAAGCATAGATAAACATACAATTCCTCAACTTATGGTTAAGAAATACTGACAAACAGGAATACAAAGCACACTAATTCAGCTTTTAGGCACGAGCCAACAAGGCACGAGCCAACAAGGACATGGGACCCTGCTACATCTTCATGCCCAGGTAAATGTCAAAAGGAACGTAACAAGATCCAGAGAAAGGGAGGAGAAAACCCAGAGCCTGCTTGCTAAATGTCACACACCAGCTCAGACTCTTAGCACAAGTGCCACAGGGTCTGGGCACTGAGACTCTGCAGCCCTGCTGCCACAGCCCAGGCTGGCTGACTGCAATGTCCTTGGAAAGTCTGAAGGGAACACTTCCTGCTGCCCCTGCTGCCACACAGGTTTGCACATGGCATCATTTCCCCCTGCTGCCTTGCACAGCTAACCCTGCTTTTCCCAATTTATCCCCTCCTCCATCCCCCTTCCTTTTCCAGCACAACCACCAAAGATGGCATGACCCACTCTGGGCAGGCACCACGACAAGAATGCTTCAGATCAGAAACGCTTCAGATGTGGACGCACACATCCTACTGGATAGACTGAGCCGTGGCAGCATGCCTGGATCAGGGATTTAGCTAGTAAATAACCTCTCCTACTTGGAAGTCATTTTCTTGATTCATGAGCACTCCCCCACCATGCTGCTGAGAGATTTGTGAAAGCTGCTCTGGATGTTAATAATAAATCGTGCTTGTGAAACTTTAATTGATTCAGGAGAAATCAGCTCAGAGCGCAGAGATCTCCATGGTTTTGAATATATCACATTTGTGCACGGCTGAGACTCGAAGGCTTGCTCCCCTTTCCACTGTTGTCAGCTGGAATACTGCCACTGCTTCAGTAGAATAATAACCAGGTAATACAATTCCAAGATTAAATTGTGCCCTTAGGCACGGCCTCATAAAAGGGGAGGTTCTCCATCCTATTAACAGCAAAGGTGCCGTGACTCAGAGGCCAAATGATGAGCAATGCTTTCCCCTTGCTCCATGGGAACAGGCCCCATAAACTGCGTCCTGGCCTGCACCAGCAGCTAAGGACAAGCCCCAGCACCAGTTCAGCTAGCACACAGAGGGCAGAAACAAAGCTGTGCCCACCATCCTGCCCAGGGTACCACTGGCAGAACAGGGAATTCTCTCCCACAGAAATTCTGAGCTGTAAAACAGTTATTACTACAGCACTGCCCTGTACTAGTTGAAATTCTCCACTGCGTTATTATTTTTAGTTTGTATCACTACGGCAGCTCTGGAGTAGAATCTACAGACAAGTGTGATAGTGATTCACTATTGATATTAAAAATTGCTGTGTGGCTTTACGAAATTCCTCTGCTTGTATAAAAGCAGGGTAGCCCACCTGCTCCCTGGCATAAAGAACAAGATCTAAACATTGGGATTATTGACCAAGGAAGTATCAGGTGCCAGTCCTGCTGCAGCTAAAAGAGTAAGTCAAATTCTCCCTGGGTAACTACAGCTGTTGCTGCAGGCCAAATATTTCAACAGTGAGTATCTCATTGTGTCCCTCACAAACACAGCGACTTCACTCCCTGCAACATGTCGTGATGCAAGAAATCTTCCATTTCAGCAAGTCAGAGGAGCAGATGCAACAGTGTTTTGTCAGCATAATCCTTCTTTCAAGAAGTTGTACAAAACATTTATTAAGGCTGACAGAGAGACCTTTTCCCCAGCTATATATATCAGCCTCCCTAATGCCAACCCAGGGCTCATGTTCCCCAAGAGTGACACTGAAAGCTTCCTCATTTCGAGATGGGTACAAATATCAATAAAATTACTGGATTAACGCTGGGAAATTCTAGAGAACTCAAGAGCAAATGTTTTTAAAATTCATGAAATCATAGACATGAATGCCCTTGGTATCGGGGAACATGTTAAAAGCCAGATGAGCAGTTCTGGCTAAAAACACAGCAGTAATATTTAGGGGCAGTTTTTAAAAATAAATTTTAAATAACATCAAATCTATTTCAATTTTTTTTCTCCTTCTCATGACCTTTATGCCTTTAAAACAGGATAAAGAGAGCAGCAAAGACAGAAAGCCAGTATTTTTGTAGAAAAGTTTCTTAGTTTCAAAAATTCTAATCTAAATAATCCCAGGTGCTCTGGGACTTAAAGATTGAGCCTAATTCTGGTTTCTAAGTCTCCTTTCTTTATGAACTTGTCTGTAATTGTTACACATAGTTATTTCTTAATTGCATCTGCATGCTCTTTAATTGTGAAATGCCTCCACGAGGTTGTATTAGTCACAAAAGGAATGTCAGAACACAACTCACATCTAATCACTTATCCCCTCCACAGATGAGCAGTACTGCTTAGTTTTATTGCACCAGCACCAGAATTCTCAAACACCTCCCAGCTCTCACTGCAAGCATTCAGTAAATGAGTCTGTGCCTGTAAGAGTTCACAAGTTTTTATATGAAAATGTAGCAGCTACACCAAAAAAGAGTGCAAGTATGGGAGACTTGCAGTCAGGTGAAGGTTCTCCAGCCTTGGGGCAGGTGGATGAACTACACAAACTCTTGAGGCCCCTTCGAGCTCGACTTTTTAATGATTTATACAAACTCATTATATGCAGGGTTTGCAGGTTTCAAATCAGTCCCTTTAAATAACCATAAAGGAAAAGTAGACACTAGCAGAGCCAACAACTTCTGTAGGCTATTCAGTAGTCCTTAGTCATGTGGAAAGTTCCACCAAAGTTCACAGACGATATACAGTGGAGTCAATGGGGCACAGAGATCTGATATGTGGATCTCAAAACAGGACTGCTCTTCGTAAGCATAACTGTAAATCAGGACTAAACTGTCCTGCACTCTGACTGATTAAACATGACACGGAAACGTGAGAGGCTGGGGTTTTTTTCTCTCTGCACTTTCCATTTGATCAAGTGCAGAGAAACAACTCTTTAAGCACTGCATGCCAGAGGCTGTAAAAGAGCCCATCTCACAAGCATGCAACAACCACATCTGAGTGGAAAACTATGTGGAAGATGCACTGTCTAGAAGCACAAATCAGTCTACACGAGCTGTTGACTGTCAGATAAGATAGCCACAGACATCACTACACTCCTGACCCTCGGAGACATCCCTTTGTGTTTCCTAAAGCTGAATGAAGCGTTTCCAGAGACTCCAGCATGAAAATTCCTCTTCTACACTAAGCAGTTGTTGCAGGGATGGGACTGCTGGTATGCCATTCTGTGCCAGTTTGCAGCTTTTAGCTGATTTGCTTCACTCATTCACCAGATAATCAGCTTATATTTCATCCCTTCTGCTGCTCTCAGAACACAGCACAGCCTTCATTTTGCTCTGCTTACATATATCCACTCTGGTTTTCGGGGCCCAAATCACAAACAGAACCAAGCCTCAGAGCTCTCCCAGATAGAGTTCCTGAAGTGACAGCAAGCAGATCTCACAGCTGAGGTTATGGAGACTCACACTCATTTTGGCACTGGTTGAGTTGTTTCCCACCCTTTCCTCAGATGCAAACAACTTTGCCCACAGAGCTGAATCCATGGGGAAGAGAGGCATAAAATACATCAAATCAGCAAAGATTACCTACAGAGGCATTGGCTGGAGCACATTCAAGCAAAAACTTTCACTGAGCAATAAAACAGTTTGGGTTGGAAGGCACCCTAAAGATCATCTCGTTCCACCCCCCACTGCCATGGGCAGGGACACCTTCCCTGTCCAACCTGCCCTTGAACGTTCCCAGGGATGGGGCATCCACAGCTTCTCTGGGCAACCTGTGCCAGGGCCTCAGCACCCTCACAGTAAAGGATTTCTTTTTAATATCTAATCTAAATCTACCCTTCTTCAGCTTAAGGTCATTCCCCCTTGTCTTATCACTGCATACCCTTGCAAAAATTCTCTCTCCAGCCTTCTTGCAGACCCCTCTTAGATATTAGAAGGCTGCTATCAGGTCTCCAGGCTGCTATAAGGTCTTTCTCTTTCACAAAAGGTTAAAAACACCTCATTGAACCAAAGGCTTATCTCTATTTGCCAAGAAAACAAAGCTATGCACAGCACCTAAGCAAACCAGCAGTAATCCCTGGATAGCCCCTCACCCAGCCAGTTTGCCCTGCAGAGCACTGCTGCTATCAGCCATAGATCCAGCTCAACTGCTCATTTACCTCCCTGGGGAAAGCCCCTTGACTTCAGGGGAAACAAGATCTGGCTCCAGATGTGAAAAAGGGCATGAGACGAGAATAAACAAAATCACAAAACAAAAAACCCCACCAAGCAAAAAACCAACAACCAAAAAACAACAGAGTGAACATGAGGAATCCCATGTCTACAGTCTTGACCCATGGAAAAAGCAAACAGCACACTAATAAAAGTTGCTCTGTTAACAGTGGCTGTATATAATTAGGGAGGGCATTCAGCTTCTGTTTTCAGCACGTAATTTTTAATTGATTTTGCTGAAAGAAACCTTAGTGTTGTTTCAGTTAACAGGAGTCTTTCCAGCAAAACTGGTCTCCATAAAAGGCTTATGTAAAGCTTCCTTCAAGTGTCACAGGCTCATTGTTTGAATTGGCAGGGAATTAACCTGTTGCAAAAAGCCCATTCCCTATAAAAGCCCACAGTCATGAGACACACAGCTGCAGACCTGCTGGGTCTCCTCCACCAAGGAAGGGTGATGATTTCAAAGACCCTGGCCAGTATCCAGCAATCCTTCCAGATCCCAGAGAAGAAAGTTTTTCCTTGTCATAAGAAGTCCCCCCCATACAAAGGAGATGCTCTCAGGTAACACACAGAGGAGTGAACACTGCCTGTTAATATGCTTATCATATTTTCCCCAAGAGCTGGAGTTCAGCCCCAAGGACAGACCATGATCTCATCTGGATAATTGCATATTTGTCTTTTGCCTTCCAAAGGGACTGTGCATCCTATTAAACACCATCAACACCAGAGCACAGGGGGTCTTTGCACACCATCCCACACCCAGAGGTGTGATGGGGAACCAGCAGACCGCCAACACCTCCAGATGGGTCAGCTGCATCAGAAACGCCAATACAGACACAAAGGCAGTGAAATAAGCTGACCAGCACAAGCCCTCAGAACAAAAACAAGACTCTTCAACCAGTCCTTCTCCCAGCCTTTTAGCTCCTCTGGCTTCTGGTCAGCTGCATCACCTCCTTGTTCCACCACCTGTAGCCCTAAGGCTGTATCTGCCCCCGTGCTGTGCCAAGCAGTGAGATGGGGCACAGAGGTGTCTCTGCTGTCCAACTCCACACCTCAGGCTGGCAAAACCCACCCTGAAGTACAGGGTGCACAGCTGGCACTGTGCCCTGCATGCTGTATCACCTCTGCAGGCAATGGAGGTGTATTCTGAAAAGTGAGGTTTTGGAAAGTGACCCTCTCAGCCCAGGCACCCTGCTAGTGAGACATTTGCAGAGAGAGAGAGAGCAAGGTTTGTCATAAAAATTAAGGCTGTGCCACTAGGCTGGGGTGACTGCTTTATGTTGCCTGTAGAAAGGTTTTACTAGATTTTAATGTAAACCTCAAAGCCCCCTCCTCCAAAAAAATCCAAACCCACAACAACCAAATTTAAGGAAATGCTTGCATTTGCCCTCAATACACAAGTGGGTGACCTTGTCATGTGGATCCACTCACTCCCAAAGCTGCACATCAGCCTGTGCCAAGGTCTGAATTTGAGGGCAGCAGGGCAGACCGGCCATTTTTACAGTAGCTACACAGAGGAAATGTCCTGCTTTTAAAATAAACCCTTATAATCATCCACTGTCTCTTTGCCTTTTAGCAGACCGTGAGTGGACCAGCTCCCTCACATTGAGTAAGCCACTGTGCAACCTCATCCTGCTCAGATACACTGCTTTGTTTTGTTTCTGGCGCACACACAGAAGCCAAAATATGCTTCCCCTACCCTGGGAACTGCTGAACTGGAAAGTGAAAGTCTGCAAGAGCTGCCTCAAGAAAAATAGTACATACAGCCATTAGAAAAAATGACAAACCAACCTACCTATCTGCAACAGAGGCCAGCACAGTGATTTCCTTCAGAAATAATCTTAGAGAAAGCAGCAGTGCACAAATATCGCCCTGTGAGCAAAGATTTTATTTACAATAACCATAATTATTACCTAACACTTTCCTGGCAACATCCAGCATGAGGAGATCCCAAATAGGTCCTTGTCCTACTCCTCTGTGGTTAGAAGTGCACAATACAATGTGATGTGACATGTAAAGAGATTGTTTTTATGTCTGGATGCATTCCCCTGTATGATGGGCTAAGGAACCTCACTGTACTTGCTGATTTTTTTTTTTTTCAGGAAGCAACTATAAATAGGTGCTGCTAAGTTGACAGCTAAACCTCAGCTCAGGGCAAGACAGAGAACCTTCCCTTGATAAGGCCAGAAAGCCACCTCTCCTTTGTAGTGCTGCAAATGGAGAGGAAAAACAAAGGTTTTTGAAACTGAAAGCTCTCTTTTAAAGAGCCCCAATTACATATAATGTATGTTTATGGGACTGCTATCCTGGCCACAGCTTAGTAACAAAAAAGGAATTTCCTCAAAATGAGGAGCAGAATCACTGAAAATTTCAGTTCAATCATGAAAACCATCCCATGAGAGCACCAATTCAGCTGTAAGCCCAGTTTTAACATTAAAAATCACATATAACCAAATACATCATCTGCCTCAGAATCTCATTCTCAGGGATTTACAGAAGCAGTTGCAAAAATATTGCACTGCAGCTATTTCAAACTGCTTGTGTGTGGCTGAAAAAGGAATCAGTGAGTACCTGATTTTAACAGCTACCAGCACCATCCTGCCAGGCCACAATGACAAGTTTCAGCTACTTCTTGATGAGCTTTCAAGTGCTGTCTCTCAAACCTCTCTGGCATTTCAAAGAAGAGAAAACTCAGCTTTTGGCAGCGCTTGTGGCAAATGCAACCTGATTTACCAGGAGAGCACTCATTGCACTGGCAAGTGCAGATTCTCTCCTGAAGTGCTCAGTCTTGAAGGGGGCAAGGAAAAACACAATACTATTAAGTTAAGCTCAGAAGAAAAACAAATGACTCAGAGTATTCTAGGGCAGAAACCCTCTTCCTCCACTGACCCTGGAAACCCAGAAAGAAGAGACACCTTGAAAAGCTTGTGGCAAAACCCTTTCTGGTCAGGCAGTTTCTGGTGTCTCTGCTCCCTGCTTTCTAAGCAAGCACTCACACTCCTATCATAAAATCTGATCCAGACTCTCTTACACAAGTGCAGTGATTCCATTCTGAGGATCCCCTTCCATCCTGCACACTCCCACCCAGAGCTTGGTGTTTGTGACCCAACAGAAGCAACCTCAGCTCAGCACAGCCCCAGCCAGCAGCTCTCTCCTCTTACATCTTCCAGAACCCCAACTAATTATAAGAAACCAAGTCACCCACTCCCCTGCAGATCTGCCCCATGCAGCTGAAGCTACCTGACTCCACAGCTTAACCAGTTCCTCAACAAGATCAAAGCCTGTGCAGTTGTTCGAGGAGCTTCCCAATTACTCCTCCAGTTTCTATCATGAATTACAGCAGCACTTGAAGAGTGCCAAAACCCAGAGGGATCAGTTACTCCTGCCCTGTGACAGGCAGCAGGCTGGGGCAGACAGGACAAGCTGTAAGCACATGGCATTACATTATGCACAGACCCAGTTTTGCTGCTGAATGATTGACAGTAACTACTGGATGTCACTATTTTAAGGATAATGTCATTTGCTTAATTATCTGGCAGGGTCTCTCCTCAGTGGCTGGCATTACCCACGAGGGAAGAATTAGACTGAAATCCAGCTGTAGAGTAAGGAGATTTGCTATTCTATACAGACAATCACTGTGCTTTAGGAGCTTGATACACAGGGTATATCTCACTAGTCATCTTCAGGCTCTCAGGACATGGAGAATATTAAAATTACACTCCTCTGTTTCACTGTGCCATATATGTCACATGAGTTTATACTTAAAAATATTTTAATATTCTCTGTCCTCACCTGGCCACCTGTTTCTTACTGGAGCTCAGGATAGGAAGAGACAGAGGAGCTGCTAAACTTGACTGATCCTATCTTCTCACTCACCATCAGATAGGAAAGTGCCCCTCACACAGCCCCCAGCCCTTTGGCCACTTTAGCCCTCAGCTATTCTGGTTTTAGTGAGTTCAAAGCTGGGTTTATCTGTCATGGGAGGATGCCCTACTGCCTGGGTTAAACCACATGAAGTCCCAAATCAGACAGCATTTGGCCCAACCCACAGAAATGGCATTAACAGAGCTGGAATGGGATTGGAACTGGTCCCACCCTGCACCCAGCTCTGGATCCCAGCAGTACAACTGTAACCAAGCAGCAAAAAAGAGAGACTTGACATTAGTCTTTGCAGTGCTGGCATGCCACAAGTGGGACTGAGCAGGGCTACAGCAGACCATGCTCAAAAATGTGTGCTTTGCTGCTGGATTCCAGGTAACAGCATTCCAAAGAAAACAACAGTCTCTTCCTCCTCCCCAGTGCTCTGGGCACAAGGATGCCAGAGGTGTTCTGGGAAGTATGGCAGAAAGAAACCTTTCTGTACAGCCAGACTGTCTCAGTGCTGACACCTCCCTGCTCCAGCTGTCCAGAAGAGGCCTTGCTCTGCCTCTGGAGCATGAGGGAGGATGTTGGTCAAATGGTGATGCTGGCCCAGGGAGGGCTCTGCACGGCAGCCTGGCTCTGATCCACGCTGGCTGATGTATGTCAGTTTGAGCTGAGAGGGGAGCACTTCAGCAGCACAGAAAGGAAAAAATATAACCAAACTGCCCCCCTGAGTACAGAAAAATGACACATAACAAAGGAGAGCTATGTATGGGAAATAGCTTCCTGAGAACAGCCTTGAGACCTGGAGTGGAGGCTGACACATGGAGGCAACAATGCTCCAATCCTGCTGCAAACACAAAGGTGCCAGACATGGACAGGAAGGAAAAACTCCTGCTGTAGGACCGTGGCAGGAATGAAAACAGTTTAAGTGGCTGAGATGAGTGGAATTGAATAGGTATGGGAAATAGAGTTTAAAACACAGTTTAGCTTCTGCAGGGAAGCAGAGGCTTTGGTGTGACCAGCACGTATCAGCCTTGAAATACCACAGCACACTGTGGCAACAGCAACAAATCCTTACATTCACCTCCCAGAAAATCCAGGAAGGTTTCATTTACTGCTTGCTCAAAAACTTCACTCCCTCCTGAGAAGTGGTGCACCTTGGCCAATGTGCAGGGGGAATGTGGAGGCACTGTGATCCCGACTGGCAACTGGTTCCTGGTGGGCAGCAAGTAATGCTTCTTTATTCATGCAGAAAACTCCAGCCCTCATCTCAGCTATGGGGTTCAGACAAAGGGAAGCAAGGAATGCAGAGCTCACCGGTAAATGATGCCTCTTTCATGGAGGAACATGAGGGCTGAAATAATTTCTGCAGCGTAGAAGCGGGCCCGTTCTTCGTCGAAGCGCCGCGACTTCTGGATGTGGAACATCAAATCCCCGCCGTTGACAAACTCCATCACGAAGAACAGGCGATCCTACACACAGGCAAACACAACAAACATGAGCAGCATCCTCACTCAGGCTTAGAAAAGTCTTAGTAAAATTATTATCTCCCAAATAAAAACAGATGAAGTAAGCATGAGCCAGTGCGTGGGGGGAAAGGCTGATTTTTTAGGAAGAATCAAATCAATACCAGGAGGGTCTGTTAGCAACTCATTGCCCTGAGCTCCTCCCAAAAGTTTTGACCCCAATTGTGAATTCCTGGTCACATGTGGATTGGGCATGTTAGTAGGTGTGTGCTCATCACTGATCAGCTCTCACTGGGTTTCCCTGAATTATCCTTAGCCTGAATCAGCAGGGAATGATACCCCTTCATCAGTACTCTCTGAGCTGAGTGACACAGGAGAAATCTGCAAAAAATCCCTCACTCCCCAGTAAACACCTCAGATCTCTGGGGAAAGCTGCTCCATAACACAGTGTACATAACCACACTGCAGCTCCACCACAACAGCACAACATTGTCCTGAGGATATCCCAACATTATTTCTGGAGAATGTGGGCTGTTTTCCAGGGTGGGATTTCCTGCCATACTCTTGCATGGCAGCTGCTTTTTGGGCCCTCAGGTTCCAGCTTTCCTCTGATTAACCTGCAGAGACCTCTGGGCAATAGAGGAACTGATAAGGATGAAGTATAAATACAAGTTTCTGCTGAGCAGAAAAGCAGCCTGTTTGATAAAGTTCAACTCATTAACCACAGCTGTTCGTCTCTGAGGTTTCTTTTTTGGCTTTGTTCTGGCTTTTGCAAAAGCCTACAGATAGGGAGGCACTTGCTTAAGCTGCATGCTCAACAGTGAGTAGGGGTTTTGCATCTTTTCATTTGATTGTGAGAGGAAGGACACAGAGAGATTTGGCACAAAAATAACTCCTGGAATTGTTGCAGTCTAGTTCAAAAATTTCTCTAAGTAATTGTTTCAGGACTTTCAGTATTTGTTGTTTCAGTTTTTCTCTGAATATCAGGAACAAGCAGATTGGAAAACAGGCACAGAATCCAACTGAGACCAGCCAGGCTTTTAATGGCAATATTTGCCCTTCTTTCCCACAAGCCTCTTCCCAGGTCTGATGTTAATTATCTACGAGCTACTTTTAAACCCTCTCTAAGTTTAAGAGGATAAGCATTGTCGTGCTCCACTTTCTGGCAGCCAGCCAGCTTGAAATGACTACTGGTATTAACATCCTGAGATGCACAGGGCAGAAAAACAACCAGAAATTCCCTCATTTCTCAGTGGCCATGAGCAGGAAAGCAAACAGCTTGTGACACTTGAGGACAGCTTGCTTTGCATAGCCAACCTGGGCTCTACCCAACAGCTCCTTCTGGGCTCCTTCCAGAAGGTAAAGACCATTAAACCATGGAATTGTTTGGGCTGGAAAAGACCTTTAGTGCCCATCAACCCCTAGCCCAACTGCGCCAAGCCCACCACTAAACCAGGTCCCCAAGTGCCACACATCTACATCTTTTAAATACCTCCAGGGATGGTGTCTCCACTGCTGCCCTGGCCAGACTGTTCAGGCAGCTTGACCACCCTCTCAGTGAATAAATTGTTCCTAATATCAAATCTAAACTTTCCCTGTTTTTTGAAATATTTCCTCTTGTCCTGTCCCTGGTTCCCTGGAAGCAGAGCCTGAGCCCCATGTGGCTGCTCCACCCTCCTGTCAGGGAGTTGTGGAGAGCCAGAAAGTCTCCCCTGAGCCTCCTCTTCTCCAATCTAAGCGCCTCCATCTCCCTCAGCTGCTCCTCATCAGACCTGTGCTCCAGACCCTTCCCCAGCTCTGCTGTCCTTCCCTGGACACACTGCAGCACCTCAATGTCCTTCCTGCAGTGAGGGTCCTAAAACTGAAGCTATCTCCAGTCCATATAACCAACAGCACCTCATTGTTTCACTCTGTCTGGATGAGAGGGCACTGAAAGACACCTGAGCTGGCTTGACTAGGGCAGCAGTCTGAGCCACAGCAGCACGAACTGTGCAAACCCACCAGCAGCCTTGGCTCTTCAGCCCACATCAGCCCTCTAAAGCCACACCTTCCCTGCAGCTGGTTAAGCTCAGTCTGGCTGTGCCTGTCTGCTCCTCCTGCTGCAGCACAGGTATCACCTCCACCTCGCCAGTCAGGCTGGCTTTTACATCTCCTTGTTATTCTTTCCCACCTCCTTCCTTGCTGATCTCTCCACATGACACACGCTTATCTAGCCCAGCTTGTCCAGGCATCTCCTCAAGCCTGTACTTAAAAAAGAAATCCCTCTTGCCAGATCCCCAACAGGAAGCAATTTAATTTACCAGCAGCCTGGTGAGGGATGGTGTGTGTGTGTTTATGTCAGTGATACATGTGCCTGTATAAACATGCATGCACTTAGGTGAACACACATGGATTTTCTACTCTTTCCTTAAAGGTGACCTTCAGGGGAAAAAAATTAACTCTTCCTATCTTAAAACATACAGATCCAGCTTCTCCAGAGCAGGAAAAACTCCACAGCCCACCTCAGACTTCTGGTTGTACTCATCTCTAGTGTGATGCTGACAGGAAGACACCACTTCTTTCTCAAATGTTCAGGTAGGCACCAAAACAGCTGATTTTAAAATTCACATCACTGCTGCCATGCAATTAGCAGCTTTTTTTGCTAAAAACTGCCCTTGCTTCAGACTAACTGCAAACCTGAGCAAGTATAACTGCACGTGTTATATTGTCACACCCACCCATGGGCTCATTTCACTGGTCAAGCATAAATACAGAACTTTGGGTTACTTCATTATTTTATTTTTTTTTCAATTCATTTTAAGGAGGTCCAGCTAATTGTCTGCACAGTTTCTTAACACTTAGAAGTCCCACGAGACTGCTGAAGAAAAGAGCAGGATGGGTATTACAACTGGTTCATAATGCAGCATTTGTCTGCTACATGCCTGGCAACAAGCATTGGGAAAATCAGCACTAATGAACATCCTTGGGGGAAAAGCGTCTGAAAGCCAAGCAAAGCCTCCCATTTTTATTCTTAAGGAAGGCCATCAGCTTGCCAAACTGCAAAGACCAACCACTCTCTCAGGAATCATTAAGAAAGAACATAAACAGTGGTATCCTACTTAAAAAAAATAAAACAGAAGAGGAGGAAAGGAAAGAGGGGGGGAAAGGAAGAGAGAGGAAGAGCAGGAGTGAGAAGGAGGGAAGGCAGATGGGGGAAATGGGGAGAAGAGAGAGGGAGGAAGGGAGATGAAAAGAAAAAAAGAGGAAAGAAGAAAAGAAGAAATAAGGCAATTGGCAGCCAGAAGAGTAAGACTGAGTAAATAACTTAAAAAGGGGTCAGGAAAAGTAAATCTTAAAACAGCAGATAGTTCAGACAGTTGCAACTCTGACCTGACTTAAGAGTCAGTGATGTGTCTCCTCCTTTCTTGGGGACTACCAGTGGGAATTAGGAGGAGTTGAAAGCTGGATTGTTTTTTTGACAGGGCCCAGTGCTGAACTCCTCACATGGCTATTTTTCCATTGTGCTTTGCCCAGAAGTCTCCCTGATCTGGTATCTCTGTTTGACGTGGTAAGAAAGGCGCATTTGAGTCAACAGGAAACAGTGACACGAAAGGCTTCACAGCAAGTGGCAGCCACAGGAGGAAATCACACTGCACCACTCCTGGACGGGGATCAAGATGAATAAACTCTCACAGCAATTGTTACTGTAAATTAAAAAAACACTTGGAGGAAACCAAATCCATGGGATCAGGCGGGTTCATTTCAAGGCTGGCCAACACCTAGAGATTAATCCTGTCAATTTTCATGCAAGAGAGCTGTCATTTTTCTTTTTCTTGGCTTTTTAAAAAATTAGTTTCTTTTAATTTCAGTTTTCTGTCCCTATTTGTTCACCTATTAGCAGGGCAGGGGCTGCTGGAAGCACAGCAGTGTTTGACAGTAGCCACACTTACCCATTATATTTGTGTATTTTCTTAGGGGGTTTTGTGGGGCTTGCAGAGAGTCCCTGACAGCAAAAGCCACTGAGAAGGACAATCCACACACTGATTACTGCCCCTTGCAAACACTGAAATCCATCTCAATCATCACTTTAGCCCTTTGTCCTTACCAGCTCTACAAGCTGTTTTGGGTTTTCATACCTTTCCCCTTTGTCATCACAGCAGAAGAAAAAAAAATACAGATTTTATCAGAGGAGCATCCTTTCCCTCCAGTGTGATGTCCAACTTTTACCCTCTTCTACTCATGGCTGATGTCCACATACAACCCACACAAAACCAAAGACCTCTGAAGACAGCTTAGGACCTTATCTCCAATCACAAGAGTCCAATTTCCCCCCCAAAAATCAGCCCTGGCTCAGGAATTCCACTCAGTTTGCATTTCATCTTTTCAGAAATAATTCATGCAACACAACTCCTTAGAAAATCAGCTTTGGGCTCGCTCCGAGTTCACTGAAGCCAAAGGGCTTCCCCAAGAAAACAGTCATTTTCCCCTGTTTTGGCAGTTTATGCTTTGCAGAGCAGAAGGGAGGCTTTCCAAATCATCCCCAAACAGAGACAGCTGTGTCACTGCTTCCCAGAGAAATTTTATTGTTTCCAAAAAGAGTAGCAGGGCTTAGGGAGCTTGCAAGCAAATTATTACAAGATAATTACAAGAGCTGGCAGGCTCTCTCAGTGTTCCCAATGTTCTCCCTTCGTGGTCCACAACCCCCACACAAAGCAAATCTGCCCTAGGTCTTGCTGGGAGCGAGCAAATAAACCATGATTTCTCACTCCTGGGCTCCAGAAAGCCACATGTCCAACTCCCCAGCAGTGCAAGTGGCCATCTGTATCTGGGTCAAGGCACTGCAAAGCTCAGGATCCGGAGGAGGAATAAGAAACAGGTTTGCAACTGAATATTTATCTTTGTAGGACTAACACAGCCATGCCCCACTGCTCTGTGAGGAAATGCCCATCCTCCATACCCAGCCCTCCACAGAATCTATGAATTCCTGTTGGAAATGGCTCTCCTCCATACCCATCCCTTCACAGCATTCACAGATTCTGTGAATTCCTGTTGGAAATGCTTCCCCCCTCCTTCACTGTGGTTTTTCAATATCCTCATGAGGGGAAGCAGAGGGGCAGGCATTGATCTCTTCTCTGTGGTGCTCAGTGGCAGGACTCGAGGAAACGGCCTGAAGTTGTGTCAGGGGAGGTTTAGATTGACTATTGGGAAAAGGTTTTTCACCCAGAGGGTAGCTGGGCACTGGAATAGGCTTTCCAGGGCACCAAGTCTGGCAGAGCTCAAGGAGGGTTTGGACAATGCTCTCAGGCACAGGGTGTGACTCTTGGGGATGGTGCAGTGCAGGGCCAGGAGTTGGACTCAGAGGTCCTGAGGATCCCTTCCAACTCAGCATATTCTATGATTCCATACCCAGCCCGTCACAGAATCCACAGATCCTATGGATTCCTGTTGGAAATGCCTGCCCTCTACATCCTGCCCCTGGACCAAGGCAGTGCTGCAACCCTCACGAGCTGCCTGCTGCTCCCAGCTCCGAGGGTTGAGGAGAACAGGCTGTCCAGGGGGTTACACATGGTTTCAAACCCAGGGAGGATCACAGGTGCCCTGTGAACAGGCTCACCACGAAGCAGTCACCACAGCAACCCTTGCACAAACACGTGTGTGAGCACAAGAGCAGATCTAATGAGCTCAGCCCCGAATTTCCGGACAAAGCCACTCTCGCCTGACTGCAGCGGAGCGAGGCAGTGACTGATGCCAGGTGAAGATTTGGTCCTTTGGTTTCAAATCACAGCAACTGCATCAAGGAACACCTCTGCCCCGTGCTGGCTCAGCTGGAACCCCATGCACATGGCCCAGGGCTCCCAGACAGAGAGGAAGCAGGTTTCAGAGCCATCTGCTCACCCAGCAGTGCTGCTCTGCTGAGCTGTTCTTCCTCCCTGCTCCAGTGGCTGCAGAAGTGCCCGCCAGCCCCAGGAACAACTTCTGCCTCAGGGAACCAAGCCACAGACAGCACACACAGCCCTGGGGCTACCCAGATGAGGGATCACTGTGTGATTCAGCTGAAAGGCTGAGAACAGGAAGATTTCTTTCTTCTGCTGGTTTTGGGTGGTGTTTTGAGCTAGAAGGAGGTGCTGTGAAAACTAAGCCAACTCAGAACGGGCATAAGGTGCATGTGGTGTCTCCTCTGGCTGGGCAGCTGGTGAACACATTTCTGAGAATCTCAGGTCACTTCCTCACACCAGGCCCATTTTCAGCTCCTTTAACAGTCACCAACCACTGTGACAGCCACGTGAAGGGGGCAGTTTATCACTGCTTATCACCCCATCACGCTCTGCTCTCTGACCCTGCTGACTGTGGGCACCACGAGGCTCCCTGTGAGGCACACACACATCACCCAGAGAATCATAAACTGGCTCTTTCCATTTGCCTAAATAAACCCTGCAGAGTCCCTCGGGGTGAAGGCAGCCCTGGTACTTGGGTGCAGCATCAACACCAAGCTCCTTCCAGAGGAGCTCAACGATGACAGCCACAAACCAGGGCGAGCTGAGGGGAACTGTGGGTTCCCACTTGCCCCAGGGAAAAAAAAACAAACCAAAAAACAAACCAACCCAAATCTAATTGCATCCTCCCAATTCTTGCCCCTATTTTCTTAACCACAGCTGAAATTTCAAGCTCACATGCTCGAGAGTTTTTGTAACAGGCAAATTCAGTTATTTGTCTGGAACAATGCATCTTCTGGGGTATTCAAGTGAACCATACACATGTCCTTCCTCCTCACCCCCTCCCTGCAAGACAGCCTAATTTGCAGCAGCATTTCAGTATTAGTTCATCTTTCCACTAGAAACTTTTATGCAGCATATGTGCAAAAGGATGATTATTATCTTGTTCACCTGTATCTGTTCCATTTGAAACAAGACCAGACCCAAATTAGAAAAAGAACCCAAAACTCAGATAAGCCGACCAATTACGTACAAAAAATGTCTGGTTTTTAAATCCCAATTAAAAGAAAAAAGACACTTTGACCATCATTAAAATGAAATACTAAAAGGATACAAAACAAACTGAAAGAAGAAGCAACACAAAATCTTCCCCTCCAGACCTTTTAAAATGTTACAAAAAACTACATAAACACTCCTTCCCACCTGAAAGATTAAAAAAATTCAAAGGACTGACAACTTAGAGGAGAATAAATTGAGAAATAAAAAACGAAAGTGTATGACACTACAGACACTACCTGTTAATCAAAGATTTATGTGACATCTGCACCCCTCAGCTGGCTGCTGGCACCTTGATGTCTCAGAAGAGAATAGCCCTATAAATACCATGCTTTGTTTACAGCCCTCAGTTCATAAAGGCTACTGAAATTGGTGTTTTTAGTTTAGACTGACCAACCTGTAACAGGTCTTCCCATTTTATAAAACACTGAGCTCTGCAATATCTGCTGGCTCAGGCAGGGCTACAGAAGGCTAGAGACATCTACAAGCTCAGCCAAAGCTCTTTCCAAAAATTAAGACTGCCAAAACACCCAAAAACCACTTGGAAACAGCCTGCTGTGAGGGTGTGTGGATCACCTTCTCAGCTCAAATATCACCTGGAAAGCAATATGGATTCAAAGAGACTGAAACCTGAAGCACCACTGGCCCACACCTCAGTTAGTTACCTCTTCTCTAAGCTTAGATTGCCTTTGTTTTTTTCTTCCCCTTCCTCCTCAATACTGACTGGCACCTGCCTCCCCAGGCTGCTTGAGAGCTGCTTCCATTTTGATCTCTTTTTATGCCACAACTTCCTTGATTTTAAGGCCAAAAATATTAGTTTCACATACTGTGGCTAACCATAGACAACACACTTGGCTGGCCTTGCACTGAGCTTGATGATTTGTCCAAGCTACAGTCTCTCCCCTCAGCCACTGCAGATGGAGACAGGCATTTATATCAGCTTCATGAAAATGCAAATATCCAAAGTCCCTCAACCATCTGGGGTCAGAAAGTTACACCAGGGGAGCTAAAACGATGGCAGCTGACCCTTCCAACTCTCCAGCTCATGTTTTCACCTCAGCTCGCATTGCCTCAGGGTGCAGCCCGAGTGTGGACGTCCAGCAAAGTTCACAGATTAGAGTCAGAAATGTCACTCTGATCTTGTTTCACCTCCTGCCTGCAAAAAAACCCCAGCCTCAAATGTTCCTGCAGAGAAGTGACCACTGCAAGGTGTCACTGCAGGTGTCAGAAGAGGCAGAGCCTTGCAGAACAGAGGCCTTGCACGTCAGGTTTACTGACAACTGGAACCAGCAAACACATCAGGGGATTGTGGTGGATGTGAGCACTGTCAAACCACAGAATGATGCACTTTCGACCAGCCTGTCTTTATTCTGTGCTAGACAGGAGCCAGAGGAAAGCAGAAACCGGCTGTCCCTGCTGTGGTCACAAAGCCAACAATGAGGGCACCACGGTGCACACACCTGCAGGATCTGCACTGGAGAGTAAAGAGAGAGAGGAAACTCCCCTGTACCTCCCTGTCCAAGAATGCCCCAAAAACCAACCTGCCACCCCAGGTAAAGCACAACCCAAGCTCCCTCAAGCCTGACTTGCAGAGCCTCCCAGCAGAGTGGCTTGGGGCTAACACAGGTGTCAACTCTCAAGAATAAGAGAAAAAAGTCTCAATACCTGCAGAAAAGCATCCAAAATGTGCATTTGGCTGCCATTTGAGTGCACGTGTGGAGTTGTGCTTCCATGACATGCCACAGAGAGAATGCTGGGGGTTCAGAGACTGGGAGTGGATCAAAGCCATCCTCTCTGCTCCCGAAGGGCTCCCTCTCAGTGCCTTTCAAAGAGAACATCAAAGGGGCCTCGCTGCTTCCTGAACGCCCACCAGCACACTCCAAAGTCTGTGTCAGGGCACTTGTTCATCTCCCAGAGCCCCGGGAAGGCTGTCACTGCCTCTCCAGTCTCCCTCACCACCACCACACTGGTGACCTATGACAAGATGCCCACGCTGACCTTGCAAAACTGCCTGAGTGCGCCAAGAACCAATGGAGATGTGGAGAAACCTTCTCCTTCCATGCTGAGAGCCCACAGCCAGTAATGGGGACAAAAAGCTGCGTGCCAAGCAGCAGGCTGCCCTCGTAAAATGGGACCAGTTCCATGATTATACTGTCCTGGAGTCCCAGGCCAGTCCTGCCTGGCTTAAATAGCACCCCTGCTCATTATTGTCTTGAAGGACGCTCGTTATAGAAAATCACATCCCTCTGCCAAGTTCTCGTGTCTCACTATTTTTGGAACAACAGGGGCAGGCTCTGAGCCTCAGCAACTGTGGCAGAGCCAGAGGGAAAGCAAATCCATATAACGATCAGGCTGGCTGATGGGAACAGTGCTGGGAACAGCATCGCCTGGGGGGCAGTCCCCTGGAAGGACCCTTTGGTCATGAGAAAAGGGATAAGGGCAATAAACATAAAACCCAGAAGCTATTCAGCACTATTTGCATGGGAAGCCGATCTCCCCCAGCCCTCTTCATTCTCATGCATATGAGTGGAGACAAAAGGATTTAAAAGCAAACCACCTGTGCAGGAAGGATGGCTCCTAAACCCCAAAGAAGACAGGACCTGCTTACTGCAAACTGATTTTAATTAAAACATTCCAGGATTCACATTCCTCAGGATTATATTACTGACTTAGCTATTTATACATACAGCCTCTTTCACCCCTTCTAGGACACTATTGTTGAGGTGTTGGATGACACCAGTGTCAGGTAAAAGGAAACAAACACTTTTTGGTGCTTGTGACCCCTAATGCAGGATCCACGATTATCCACAGGTCCCAGCACCTGTCAGCAACTCACAGATTACTGGAGCAGAAGCATAATCCTCTCTGACACTAAAGAAGTATTCTAATGCCCTAGAAAAAGCAGAGGTAAATGGCTTAGGCAAGGTGGAAAGCTCCCAAGGCAAGGCCATCAATTTAAAAAAAATTAAAATTTTAAAAAACAGAGAAGTGGTGAGCAGGGAAAGACCTCCCACAGATGCAGCTGGAGCAGGATTTAAACTGCCCCCCTGCAATGGAGCATCTGGACTCCTTCCTTGCCTTTGACAGGAAAGCAATCTGGAGGTGCAAGTCCAAAACTGCTCAGCCCAGTGCTGGGGAAACAGATGGCTACATCCAGCCTCTGCCAACCTGCTGAGCTGCTGATATTTCATCTTTAGCCTCTGAAAACTGTGATCCACACCAGGCAGAGCCAGCCCTTGCAGCTCCTACCACCTAGTGGCTGCAGGATTCAGCCCTGGTGGAGCGAGGAGGCTGCCTGCAGGTCAGGCAGCCTCAGCCCACCCTGGGCAAATAAAGCTGCCCGTGCTGGTGGGCATCACTTATGCTGCAGCTGAGACTAAAGCAGGCTCACACTGAGCACAGAGGCAGCACGAGAGAACAGAAAACCTTTCTGAAAACCATCAGTAAGCTCAGGAAAACCTCAGGCAGCTCTAAAATAGGCAAGCAGAAGTGGCAGCACTATGGATGAACTCGGGTAACACGCTGTTGTTTTGGGTATTTGTGCGTGCTCAGCTAATCACAGAACCACAGAATGGTTTGGGTTGGAAGGGATGCTAAAGATCATCTAGTCACAACCCTCCTCTCCTGTACAGGGACACCTTTCACTAGACCAGGCTGCTCAGAGCTTCGTCCAGCCTGGCTTTGAACACTTCCAGGGATGGGGCAACCCTGGAATAATGCTGCATTCCTGGCACCACACAACATCACATCCTGCAGCACAGACACGTCCCAGGCTGGTAAAGTCACCCCCAGGCTGCTTAAGCCAGGGGAAGAGTTGGTTGGTTTGTGTGGCATATTGTAAAAGAACCAGAATTCAAATGGCTCTGGACCCAGCCAAATCCTCAGACCCTATCAGTGCTCTGTCCTCAATCTGCAGCAGCACCTCAGGCGCTTCCAAGAGCCTTCCCTTGGAGCTTCCATGATTTCCTCCTTAACTGGGAGGGGGGAGGCTGTAACTGGACACCCCCGTTTCACCACCAGTGCCAGGCAGATGGGATAATGACTCTTCCAAATTCCTGAATCAGCCCAGTCCATAAATCAGCTCACATTCCTTGGGGCTGCACTGCTGGCTCACACTGAACCTGGCACCTACCATAAGCCCTGTCTGCCTTCCAGCTGGGCTACTGCTCTGCCAGTCAGTCCCAGCTTGCCCTGATCCTATGGGATCAGGCTCTAACTTGGCCTTGACAGATGGTAAGAAGCCTCAAAATGTCTATTTTTGAAAAATTCCTAAAGACAAGCCCAGTGGGTCATTATGAATCCAGGATCTCCAAGCTGTGCTTTGTTTTTTATAACATGAACCATTAATACCACATTTCAGGAGTCTGGGCTGTAACTGTGATACATGTGATGTGGTTTCCATGTAATTGCAAACTTGGTATTTGTGCTGCCATGCCCCCAACCCATAAATTTTTAAATATGGCTGCAGGATGACATTTTGAATAAGTGGTTACTCTTTTTATATACATAATGATTTATATATAGAGATATCTTTTTCTGCCAAGGTCTTGCTGATGGAGGGGATATCCCCATGCCATACAAAGAATAAGCAAAACCCCCAAGTTTGCATCAGCCTGATGAGTGGAGGTTAAGCTTTCCTGGAAGGATTGTGTCCAGTGAATACCCTGGTGATGCAATCGTTTCTCTACTATAGCAAAGGGGTTTAATTGTGCTTTTAAAAGCAATTTAAATCTGGTTGTTCTGGATTGAAGTGGGTGTCACTGAGTGCAGACCACGGGCAAAAGACGTCATGAACCACCTTAATTTGAAATCTACATTTTTTTTTTTTTTGGTAAACACTTCCTTTTTTGGTGTTATCATCAGAGGGGAAGTGGGTTTCTGTTACAGACTATCAAGACAATGAAGTAAAGTGGGATTCAAGTAAAAGGGGAACCCAGGAAAAACTGGAAATAGCAGGGTCCTGCTGCACAAGCACCACTCCCTTGGCACCATTTCAAAGACTGACCAGCTCTGTGTTCAGGGCACCAGGGGCTGAGGGGTTCTTCCCTCTGCTCCTCTGATGACAAGCTGGTCCAGAAACTCCTGTTTCAGGCTGCTCTACTGTTTAGCAACCTCCTTTTAATTTCCAGTCTACTGTACCCATGGCCAGTCTAGACTCATTTAATCTTAACCAGCATCTTGACAGCTTTGTTTCCCTCCTCAGTGTCTGACATCTGCAGACATCAATCAGATCCTCTTTTTGCTTTCAATTTGCTAGTCTAAACAGGCTGAGTTCTCCCCTTTTCTTCCTCTTTGCAAAGGACTCTGCAATTACTTCACCAGCCCAGGAGACCTCGCCTGCACCCACAGCAGACTTTGTTCCATTTTTTTGAATATGACAAATGGAACTCACACAGTGACCTTGAGTCTTCCCTAGGCTCAGGGGAAATGCTCTGCACAGCCCACAAGTACACTTGCTGTTTCCACACCTACACTGCAAATTCAGCCAGCAAAGCCATAGCAAAGGCCATAGCAATGAGTGGCAAAACCCACGTTTGACCTCAAACAGAACACACCAATACTGGACATTTCTGGTATTTCAGGAAAGCCATTACAAGTTGAAATATCATGAAATTAAAGTTTTCTTGGTTACTAGTGACAACAGTGAGCTTTAAGTTTCATTTCTGCTATACAGCAGAGCTCCTCTGTGAACCACGTGAGCTGGGTGTTAAATAAAACCCAGCACAAACCATCTCATTTCTGTTAGATGAGTCTACCCAAGGGCTCCACCCTAAACGAACACAGTTCTTCACCTCCACAGCTCGCTGTTGCATCACCCCAATGAAAAGAGAAATGGGTGGGTGGCTCAATACATTTGTCTGCTCTTTTTTTGGTTTTTTTATGGTATTTTGGGTTTATGTAGGAGGAGCAAAGCTGCAATTAAAAGGGCAAGTTTCTCCTGCCTCTTGTAAGAGGAAAATGAGCTCTGCTGCCCTTTAGCAAAGAACAAAATGCAGCTGGAAAGGAGCCCAGGCAGTTTTGAAGAGCTACACTGCAGAAAACGCTTTGGTCCTAATAACACCTTAGCTGAGGGACTCCCAAATTCACCTTGCCATACACTGCTGTGGCCACTGCCTCCATCTCAGCCACTCCTCCCTCCACCACACACACCAGCAAGAGGCTCCCAGCCAGCAGCACACACCTAATGAGGCTCCCAGGCAGGCACTCAGCCCTTGTTCTGTCCTCCACTGAGGTACAAAGGGCACAAGGAACAGCAATGCGGCCATTTGTCTTCCCTACACACAAAGGGATACCAACCATACATGGATCAGACCCAGTGTCCACCCAAGTCAGGCAGACCCTTTCTGGTAAACCCAAAAGGATATTTTGTTCAGTTCTGAGCAGTCTATAAAGGCTGGCAGAGACTGAAGGCTGCCTCTGGTTCCAAGTGCAAATCTTTAAGTTTGCAGAAAACTCAATGCAAATACAGTCCTGTTAAAAATTCAGGCAGTAACAGAGCAGAGCCTGAGATCCCAGAGCAACCAGAGGACACTGCAGGTGTGTAGACATTTGCACTTGGAACCATTCAATGGCACAGAGATGTTTCTAGGGAAGACAAAGCAAGGCTTTGTGCCTTCCCAATTTGTTAGGGAGCTTAGAAAAGGCCAGGATTTTGTTTGCCAAATGCCCAGCAGATGTTAGAGGTGGAATACAGCAGAATGCTCTGTTCATCCTCGAGCAGAGAGGTTTCTCCTGGGTGTGAGGTGGACATTTGTATCAGGCCAGGGGCCCAAGACACAGCAGGGTTCCTCATGCCAGCCAGTGTCAGGAGCAAGGCTGGCCACTGCCCAGGCTATACTTACAGGAGTCTGGAAGCAACAGTAGAGCTTGGTGAGGAAGGGGTGGTTCCTGGCTAAGGAGAGGATGCGTTTCTCTGTCATGGTGCATTCAACATCATCATCCTGCAGAATGACGTCCTTCTTCAGCACCTTCACTGCATACAGCTGCCCACTCTCTTTCATCTTGGCAAGCATCACCTAAACCAAAAGGGAGTGTGAATGGCAAGGGCTCAGCCCTCTGTCTCTGAGCAGCACAGAGCCTCTCACACCTTCCCAGGCTGGAAAGGTCAGGTATCTCATGACCAGGCTCGTGGACCAAAGTGAGTCAGCCTGTTAGCATGGGCATCAGTGTATGATCAATGACACACACTGCTGCCTGCAGCAGCCTGCTCTGGACAGAAATACCCACACAGGCTGCTCCTGTCTGGCACAGGGCTGGCTGGTCGAAGGTCACGCACTGTGCCAGCACAAACTGCCTGAGCAGGGCCGTTCTTCCACCTCCCTCCTCAGTTATAAAACTCAAGCAAGCTCTTTCACATCAGCTTCATGGCAAAGCAGAGAAACAAAACCACCATCTCCCCACGTTTGAAACCACTGCCTTGCTGCCTTTAAAGGAGAAGTCTTTACATGCTCCAAGAAATGCTGCCCAGACGAGTGTTAACACACACACTTGCAGCTCCTGGAATGGGCCCTGGCATGCAGCTGTTCCTTCAGGTGCTAACTTCTTTTTTGTGATATCCAATTCTTAACTTTGCTGTCAGCTTTCTTTCTCTTCCTTTTTCTCCCTGTTCTCTGTAACCAAATTTGCTGCACAAAGCAAGTACCGCTTAGTACTTGGAGTACCACTGTGTACCATGTTATGAAATCACTTCGCCTACCTTGGGGCTCCTTAAATGAGGAATGTGGTTTCTCACAAAATAGCCACAAATAACTCTCACCTTTCCAAAGCTTCCCTTTCCCAATACACGAAGGAAGGTCAAGTCTTTGATCCCAAGTTTGCTTGCTGAACTTTCACTGATGTTGTTGCCATCCTTCAGGCTGCCTTTTCCCTGATGCTTCAACGTAGATCTCGAAACCAGTTTCTGTGGAAGAAAGCAAAGAAGTGTCAGTCTGCACAGGGGTTGTACTTCTGCCTCAGAGGTGCTCACAGGTGGTGAACCCACCAACCAGGGCATTTGGGGCTTGTCCAGGGGCACTTTGTGGCTACTGGGACAGAATGTGTGTTAGTATCATCACAGAGCTGCCATGTGTGACCAGCCAAACTCAGCACTGCTCAGGACTGTGCTGACGTCTCAACACCAGCTCCTGACCTGGGCATTTCGGGTTGGAAACTCACTGCCCAGCACATCACAGATAATCACAGAACATGCTGAGTTGGAAGGGACCCGTAAGGATCATCAAGTCCAACTCCTGGCCCTGCACAGGACCATCCCAAGAGTCAAGAGGTAAGGTTGGCTCTCTCCATCCTCACTCCCCATGAGGAAAAAAGGGAATGAGTGGGGAGATCCAAGTCTTCTGTCTACCAGCAAAGTAAGGAGGCGTGCAAAATTTCTGCAATAGACAAAGTGCAGGTGAAATTTAGAACGTCTCACCTGAATTTCTTATGCCTGATTTTAAGACTCTTATTCAAAACCCAGTTCAGTGGGACCCCACCTTCAAAACATGTCTCTTTCCCACATTTGGGCTGCTGGCTTGCTCCACTGCTCCAAATTCAATGGAAAGCTGTTCATTCCCATGCCAGCAACGAGGTGCTGCATATTCAGGAGTTGTACCAGTATTAGTACACATTTCTAGAGCTGGTAATTTTGAAGTACACAAAGATCAAGCCAACCTCCAGTGCCCTGTGCTCACAGCTCTCCAGGTATGCATGTGCATACAAAGGAGCACTTCTGTTCAGTTTGTTGGTCTGAACAAAGTCACAGGGACTTCGTGAGCTCCATCTTGTGACTACTTTGGTGTACAGCAAAGTTCCTCCTGCACAGGAAACTCGGTCACCACGGACAAAGAACTAAGAGCAGTCACAGAAGCACAGAATGGTTTGTGTTGGAATGAACCTTCAAGATCATTTAGTTCCAAATCCCTGCCATAGGCAGGGACACCTTCCACTAGACCAGGTTGCTCAAAACCCCATCCAACCTGGCCTTGAACACTTCCAGGGATGGGGCATCCACAGCTTCTCTGGGCAACCTGTGCCAAGGCCTCACCAGCCCCACAGTAAAAAATTTCCTCCTAATATATTACCTAAATCCACCTTCATTCAGCTTAAAGCCATTCAGGGCTGTCTTTCCAGCACAGTCTGAACACTTTCCTAGACCCTTTAGGTCATGAATAACAAGAAGAGATCACTAAACACCAAGCACAGGTTTTATTTTTTTTTTCTGTTTTATTCTCCTTTTGATGTGCAGATGATGCAAACAACAAGTGCTAACAAGTGCTGATTTTTGCAGAATGGAGAAGGGAGTATGGGATTTCCCTTTACCTCCCAGGATGCTATAGGGGGAAGAGCAAAGATGAGAGTTTGTATGAACCAACTGAAATCAAAAGGGGCAGCACAGCCTAATGAGCCTGCCAGGCTGATACAGCATGATGTGGTTGATCAATGTAGCTGGCTAATTGTTTGAGAAGATTTACCACATCTGGAAAACATGGTTTGGGTTTTAATATTTTTTTTGTGTGTTGACAGGGACCACAGATTTTTGGTCAGGGATGTAGTGGAGAGTGAAATTATTTCCCTGAAATCACACAGAAAAAAGTAACAAAGCTGGGAAGAGAGCTAGGCTTCTTTTTGAGCTCTTTTGCTGTATCACAAGCTCTGTATGCAGATACCATTTGTGCTTGAAGTAAAAATAAAAAATGCATGGCATGAATTATATTGGTCACTGAGTAGTCAGGGGGTCTTATTCTGCTCTCATTTCTGATAAGCAGGTGAAAGAGTGTTGAAGAGTCACAGCACTGTGAAACATAAGCACACACCTGTAGATTAAAGCCTGGATATCAAACATCCATTTTCCAGGTAAGACCTCTGCCACAAGCCACAGATTTATTCCTGCATCCACCACCCAACACCATCCATCCTGTGGGAAGCCTCTGCCCTCTCCTGCACCCTTTTATAAAGACTCAGTTGTAAATGTTTTAAATAGAGAGGGAAAAAAAAAATTAAAAGACTCACCGAATTTGGGGAAATGCTTCCTGGTTGCAGACCCATGCAGGCCAAGGTTTTTGCAAGCTCTGCTGAGTTCACCCCACAGTTTGGAGCAACGTTTGCTTGGCATCGGATGTGGACGTTCATTTTACAGACTGACAGGGGAGATGGAAAGTAAAAGCAAAGGAACACTTAAAATAATTTGGAGGGGTTTACTGCTGAGAAAAAATTTAGTAATCCCACTTCAGGAAATACACCCGCCTGGACCTACCCTGTATCTTTAAACTAGAGGGATTTTTGCCAGTGATCTAAGTAGAAGCAAAATTAGGACTCTTGTAAGAGAACAAACTCCTGAAAACCAGGAATAGACCCCAAACTCTCTAAGCAAGATGCCACATTGCCCAAAGTTTTTCATAAGCACGTATTTTTGAGGTACATAACTACCATTGCAGCTATGCCTGTAAGTACAATTGGTATTTATAATGCCACAGAATTCACGACAAACCTGTCCCCTGCACTTTCATGTGTCTAATTTTAGAGACAGTGTTCAGTGGGAAACAAAAACCATTCTTGTTCTAACTCATAGGCACACACACACCCTCTTGTGGGAGGTGAAGGCAAGGATTTTACAGTCTGGATCACTGAAACAAAAACATAACACCAGGACATGCTTAGTCATCAATTAACAGGCAGGGTAGTCAGCCTAAAGCAATGACCTTTTTTTCCCCTCACATGCCTTTCCACTGCCTTATCTCATTAGCTGAGGAAAAACCTTCAGGTAAAGGGAAAACACGAATGCAGGAAGCAGAATACTTTTAATAATGCAAGTTAAACAAAGCTGTGCTGAGAGTGCAGAGCAGAGTCCTTCTGGCAGCCAGAGATCAAAAAGGAGATCAGCAGTTTTTTTAAAACTCTTACAAAGATGAATATTCATCGCTCAGCTTTCTCCTGAAGGTTGCACAAACCAAGTCCACACGGTGCATCAAGAGTCTAAAAATAAATGTATTTTGTGAAAAGGCAACAGTGAGAAGCTGCTCACTTTTACACTGCAGACCCTGTCGCATGATCCCCCAGAGCAAGGAGCCACAGTGGTCACAGAACGTCGGGACTTTGTAGTTGTGGACGCTGAATTTGTGAGGAATGTTGATCCCAAACCTCTGTTCAGTCACCTGAGGCACCAAAAGGAAAGCACAGGTTTAAAATTCAAACACAAAGATTCAAATATAAAAGCTGGTGTTCATTTACGTACAGGCATTTAAGTGCAAACCTACGAAAATAATTCCAAGTGAGAAAATGTCCTGATCCATCACCTCACTGAGGTTTACTGCAAGTGGATACTGAATTAAGAGCCTCAACCTGCTGTGAGCCAGCCCTGCTCTCCTTGCTGGCCAGGCCAGACTACCTGGCAAAGCAGATTTTAAAATAAGGGCTGCCTAGCCAATTTTAAATTCTTAAAGACGAGTTAGAATTAGATTACCTCAAAACAAACCAATCCCACTGCAGTGTGAGCTACAGCATTTTTTAATCACATGGTTTTGAAATAATTGGCTTGCATACTATGCGCAAAAACTTGTAACTTTAGATTGAACTGTTGATTTTATTATTTTTAATATAGAATTGCTTTCACAGCTCCCCCTAAAATTCTCATTCCTCTTCTCATCCTCCTTGTAATTAACAGCCTTTCAGGCACATCATTTCACTTTATCACTTGCACTCATCCCCTTTTTAACCTTGCTCTTTTCCAATTGTAAACCATTCAGATCTCAAGGACACCTTTTAAAAAAAATGTTCGAATGGCTGAAGAAACCGGTCCCCATTTAGCAAATTCATCCCTTTTGACTTTGTTTCTCAACATGCAGATCCTGGAAAGCTGAGGTGGAACCCACAATTCTATTAAAGAGCAGTCAGGGGTGTGACTGGAACAAGAAGTTTAAGGTGAGCGGTGCCTCCTCACTTTTGGCTTCTTTTAAAGTAGTTTAAATGCATTATAAAACCTTTATAATCCCTAGAGAGGGGTGAGGACATTCACTATTTAACTTGCACTTTACCCTTAGGCTTCTTAACTTATTTTCATCTGGCTTGTCAAGGCATCATTTTAAGGAGTTCAGCTCGGCAGTTTGGAGGCAAGAAATAACAAACAAAGACAATTACATGGCACAAAACACAGAGCTGCCTCGTGAATAAACAGATTTGATTTGATTTTTCCTCAAACAGTTATTGAACCATCTCCAGTTCCAGAAATGAGACATGCAATGCACAGGGCAGTGTCAGGCAGGGATGTTACTCCCATCAAACACAGCCAAAAATAGCAAGAAAGAAAACCTTCAGAAATACAACTTATGCAAGGGTTCTCTGTTACAACGTATTTCACAGAGCAAAGGTGTGAAGCAATGACTAAATGAGCCCTTCAGGCAATCAGAAAAGAAAAGAAAAAAAGAGGCAAAACAAAAACCAGTGGTTGGCCAGAAAAATCCACATTAAGAACCAGGCACCAAATTTTGACTGCACCACAGTTAATCATGCAAGAAAATTACCAAGGAAACCAGTGGATTTGCTGCTTATTGATGCCTTCCAGTGAAGATATCCTGACTTCTTAAATCATGTGCTAATCCAAACAGTTAATGGCATTGACAGAACAACTGGATGACATTGCATGGCTTTTAAGCAGGTCCCTATCACTCTTTCCCACTTTTAAATCCATTAACAAAGATAACACAAAGTAAATTCTCTTATAGGGCAATCCCAGAGACCCAGACAAAGTATGATGACCCAAAATAACCAACATGACCTTACCTTGAGATCATTCTTGTTAGTATTGTTTTGGCACGTGCAAGCTGTGACAATGAGGTGATGGCAGCGCTTGTGAACAACACAGGTGCACACTAGGAAACAAAAGAGGCAAGCTGAAAAGGGCCCTTGGAAGGCTCAGAACACACCAATCCACCAGCTGGGCTCCTTAAGGCTCAGCTGCATCATCAGCACACAGTAAAGATGGGGAAAATAATTGGTGGCTTGGAATTAACAAGAGATCTGGAGAAATATCTTCAACCCACTGCAACAGAAATTCTGCACTGGATCATTCACACAGCCCAGAAAACAGCTACCTATATCAAATATGGGTGATGGACACAGAAACAACAGTGCAGCTTCTCAAACTACTCAAAAAAAGCAGTCAAAATAATTATTCAGTGAAGAGTGTTCCACAAAGCAATATGCATTTTGTTTACATGCAGCTTCCTTTCACAGGACACCAGTGCCCTGTTACACTGCACAGGAACAGGCTGTGTTAGGCTATACTGAAACCATGAATCAGGTAATTCTGGGGAAAAGGGAAAGGTAGAACAGTGATTAAATGCAAACAAGCGCCACATACATCTCTGCAGCCAGTCAGCCAAACCATGCATTCAGGCAGAAGTGCTGTGCCAGCCCATGAAGTCACAAACTCCCTGATTTTACTTTGTTGAACTTCATAGGGAGAGAAAGGGAGAGGGTGGCCATTCCAGCAGGGTATTTTGTGTCCCAATACCAGCTGAGCACTGTCCCTGGGCGCCTCAAGCCTGGCTGGGTGTTGCATGCAGCCAGCACCTCAGTGGACCTGCACAGGATGAAACAGCAACTGGACACCCAGGTGTTTGCAGGAATGTGGCTGCTCCTGCAGCCATGCAAACCCGACAGGGGCTCAAAAGCACAGGCCTGGCCGCCTGGGGAGGAAGAGGAGTGGTGACTCCTGAGCAGCTCAGAGCTGCAGGATGTCCCAGCAGCATGGGAAAGCACTCCCCAAACAGCACATCCCACACACACCACACAGGACAGGAGCACCTTACCTTGGCACTGGTATCCCTGCTTCCCAAACACGCCCCTGGCCAAGAGAAAACATAGACACAATTTAAAGGCAGAAAGGCAGTTGTCTTGCAGAGTGTTTACAGAAGACAGAGCCAAAATGCAGGAGGATCCCACATTATCAGATCCCACGGCAGAGCTGCCCATCAGCAGTGGTGCAATCCAGCACAGGGGTGTGAGAGCACAGGAAAGCACTGCACAGGCCATGGCTCTCAGGGCAGGCTGTCAACAAGCCTGCATTCCCCATATTCCCCCTCACTCTCATTTCCCAAATACCTCACTTCATTACAACACACCACACATATGACACTGATCCCACAGCCCACACCCTGTTATTATCTCTCCCACTCCATGTTCTTTTGAGACATATCTATGCTTTTCTCCCTGCTCTGCCTACTCCTCCATGTGCATCACCTCACACCTCTCTGATGGCTTTTCTGTTCTGAGGAATTTTCTCTAAACTTTCAAGCAGCTGGTTTTTCCTCAGTGTAATCTCAATGCTCCACTCCAGTGAGTGGGGTCTTTCTTCAGGTTGCTTCGTTAGTTTTTTTTTTCCTCTTGAAATTACATCTGTGGTTACAAGGGAGGGGCACTGCCCCATCCCCACACCACCCTAGTTTGCTTCCAGCATCCAAGATTCACATCACCTCTGGCGTCTCTGCAGCAAACTCCAGTTTGCAGCATAAATGTCCCCTGCCAAACCTGATGGCCAAGGAGCACCTCATCAGTGGCCCTGGGTAAAGTGCTTAGTGACCAATTCAGGACTGGTCACTTGTCCCCAGAACACAGAGGGCTGGGGAGCTGTGTGCCAGGGTGCTTGCGCTGCTCTTACCAGATGAACTCCCTGCAGTGAGAGCAGTAGGTGGGCTGTCTCAGGTAGGTGGCCATGAACTTGTGCCCGTTCACCTGGTGCACCCTCCTTCGCATCGCCCGCTGCCGCTTCCGAGTGAGGTTCTTGAAGATGCGGTCCCTCTGCAGAGTCCCTGTGCAGGGGGAGAAGGAGAGAAAAGCACAGCCAAACATTAGGATCATCACACACAGTTTTTACTCCTGGTTTTGCAATGGTGTTTAGTTTGTGAGGAGGATGTGGACCTGCTGAGACAAGCCCAGAGATGGCCACGGAGATGATGCCAGGGCTGGAGCCCCTCTGCTGTGGAGACAGGCTGAGAGAGCTGGACTGTCCAGCCTGGAGAAGAGATGGCTCTGGAGAGACCTTAGAGCCCCTTCCAGTGCCTGAAGGGGGCTACAAGAGAGCTGGAGAAGGACTTTTGACAAGGGCATGGAGTGATAGGACAAGGGGGAATGGTTTCCCACTGAAAGACAGTAGGTTTAGATTGGATATTTTGAACAAATTCTTTACTGTGAGGGTGGTGAGGCCCTGGCACAGGCTGTCCAGAGAAGCTGTGGCTGCCCCATCCCTGGGAGTGTTCCAGGCCAGGTTGGATGGGGCCGGGAGCAACCTGGGACAGTGGAAGGTGTCCCTGCCCATGGCAGGGAGTTGAAATTAGACGATATTTAAGATCCCTTCCAACACAAACCATTCCATGATTCTATGATAAAATGTTTTCTAACGCCACAATTACATCCCTGGTTTAGAAGTCAGGGTATTGTGGTCTAGAACAAGGATGGCATCTGGGACAGGTACAGAACTTAATTGCAATGTCCCCTTTAGCTCAAAATTGTATTTTTCATCTAGAAATATCTGCATTTTCCTATCCTCTCTCTCCTCTCCTATGTTGAGACATGCCACTAAGCTATTAACTCACAAGCTGTAAATAGACCAGAAGCTCAGTTGTCACAATTCACAGCTTTTTGGGCAATAACTCCTGAAAACACAACTACACGTTAGCAACTGACCAATACCACACTTGCTGGGTGAAAGCAGTGCTTTGCTTTGTGAACAGAGTTCATCCACCTTTGGTATTCTCATGCTACATTTCTTTATCACTATTTGCAGCATTTTTACATCCTTCCAATACTTCCTGTGCTGGTAAAAAAAAAACCCATAGGCTACTTTTTCAAAGATGGCTAGTTGTCTGATATGTGCCACACTCAGCTTTCTTTAAAGGGTTTGTTTTCCAAAGGTTAGATAATATTTGATAGCCCTGGAAAGCAGGGGCCCAGGAACTGCTGGCATTCAAATCTGAATTGTCCCAAAATTTAATTTAATTTTAAAACAGAGTAGACTATTTCAGTTGAAAGGGATCTACAATAATCATCTAGTCCAACTGTCTGACCACGTCAGAATGGACCAAAAGTTGATGTATTTTAAGAGCATTGTTCAAATGCTTCTTAAACAAGACAGGCTGTGGGCACTGACCACCTGTTTAGGAAGCCTTTTCCCATGTCTGAACCACCTCTCATTAAAGAAATTCTTCCTAATGCCCAGTCCAAGCCTCCTCTGGCACACTTTAATATCACAATTTAATTACCTATCAATATAATTTAATCTTTTTACCGAGTTTAGTTCAGTCACATAACAATTTCCTAGCAAAGCTCAATTTACACGAAACAAGTGACTCTCAAAAGGCAGAACTGAGCTCTAGATCAAGAGAGCCATTCCTGTTTAGGCAGCAGCCATCCAAATAACATACCCCAGGCAGCTGGTCCCTGGGATCCTCACACAGACCTCAGACTCAGCTGAGTTTCCCAGATCAAAGCCTCATCTGGGGCACGCTTGCCTCAGAAGAAATGAAATTTGCAGTTTTCAGGTTAGTTAAGTTGCAAAGTAAAGGCCCTGGAAGAAGGGGACACACCAGAGTCTGCCACAGGTGATTGTGTACCAAAATTCTGTATTCAGGACTCCTGTTTTGAGCGTGGATTGGATGCAAGAGCAAAGCCAGCTCCTGCCAAACCCTCTGCATGGATATAATGCCACAGAAGGGACAGGGCTGTAAACTCCCAGCGCTGTGGATCAGCAGCTGGACCCAAACACAGCTGTCACCAACCCACATCTTCCCACAAAAAGGGGGCAGAGCAATTCCCTGCTTTCAACTGGCTTTGTTCATTAACCACTGGGGGGAGGGGGTGGTGGAAATAGAGGAAAAGCTGTCAACCTGATCAAGGCCTGAAATGCAGGAACCCCACATCACAGGCATATTGCCTGGTCCTCTTTGTAGGAGCTGAGATAAGGGAAACCATCCTGTCAGTGCTGAGCCCAGCCACTTCAAGGGACTGTGAGCCACAGGATGGAATCCTCCTGGGACTCTTGCTGGAGGTTTAGAAGCAAAGCCAGCCATAAAGCTGAAGGGTTTTCTGCTGAGTCTCCCAGCCATTTCTGCATGTGTCCCTTCCCCAGGCACTCATGGAAACCTCCTACCCGATGGCATCACTGTGACACAGAGCACAGCTTGACTTCAGGACAGCTTGCATTTATTTTTTTAAATGGAAGCGCATGCCATAAATTAGGATTTTCCCACTTAAACACACCAACAAAAAGGATGTGGTAAGGCTGATCCAAGCACTTAACAGAAACCTGCTTTCTTCAGTGCAGAGCTCCAAGCAGCTGGGCAGAGACTGGCACGGAAGAGCCTGGCTTTGTAGGGAAGTGCTCAAACATGTGTTTAATTCCCACTGAGGTCAACAGGACACAGGGGAGCACAGGAATTGCCAGACTGAATCAGAACATTGGTCCATCTAGTTCAGCATCCTGCCTCTGGCAGTGGGCAACCAGAAACACATGACAGCAGCATGGAGGAGCTCTGCAGCTGGGAGATAATTCGCCTCTTTCCCACGCACGAGATGTCATTTTGATCTCCAGAAGTGAGGTCTGATTTGTGGAGGTTTAATACTCCTTTCAAATGTTCAACCATCACTGCACAAGTTCAACTGCCTTGTTATCTACCATAGGAAACAAGCCTTAGAAGAACCTCAAGAGGTCAACCAAAAGCTCCTTAAAAAGGAAGATCAAGAACCAGTTGCTTTGCTGAGCCTGAGCCTCCTGCAATTTCATGTGAGAATAAAGAAAAAAATTCCTTATAGTATTACAGAATGTGCCCAACTTCAAATTCAAGAGAACATCTCTTTGATCTAGGTTTAGGCAAACACTTAAAGTGTTTTTCCTGGATCAGGGCCAAACACCTCAGCTGGCAAAGTGTCCTGTATTGGTGTTCAGCATGTAGAGGAGAACTTCTGAGGCATGGAAAGGGCTTGAGTGGGTGGTGAGCACCTAAGCAAATCACCTAAAGAAGCAATCCAGTCACCAGCTTGCTCCATGCCAGCTGCTCCATTAGAAGCCCAACAGCTGATGCCCTTTAAGCCCCCATTTAGCAGAGTTTAAATGAATATGTTCCAAATTTAGCTCCTCCAGCCTCTGGTTTTGCTCTGGTTCCCATCAAGGACCAGCACAGTGTAATCACCTCCCTGGTGCTCTCCCATGCAGTGCAGACCACACATGGCAAGAGGAAACCAATCCTTGGCACCAGGAATAGGGGACACTTGATGACAGCCTGCAAAGCCACCCATGGGACACTGCTGTGCATCTCTGTGGTTTGCCCAGCTTCAGACAGACTGGGATTTTGAAACAGTTCGCAAACCCCAAAAAATTACAGGCACTTGCTTTTTTCTAGACAACAGAGGGAGTCTCCATTCTGCCTGCAGTGGTGGATCACATTGAGGGCCAACCTGGAGCCCTCTCCCCAGAGCTGTACTTGGCTTCCATCCCCATTCTCCAGACACCAAAATCCCACAGCACAACAGTTCCATCTTGCAGACCCACCTGTCATTAAAGCACATGCCACAAGCTGGGTTTTTTTCTTTACTGAAATCTAACTCCTATTTAGAACACTCCTCAAATTTCACATTTTCTCACACTGCTTGGCTGTCAGACCCTGCTCATGTTCTGCTGATACTGCACCTCTTTCAGGTGATCCTCACCCGTGCTTGTATCCACCTCAATTTACATTATAACAAATCTGGGTGTTACTAAGCTGACTTCAGGAAGGCCTGGATTACCTTCCATATGCCATCAGCTCTTTTGGGCACTATTCTTCCCATTCCCTGGTGCTGTCTTAAGGGAAAAGGAGAGGGAGAGCCCAGCACAACCTCAGCCATACCTTGAGCTCAGGTGTAGCTGCAGGAGACCATCCACCACGTGATCTAGTGGATCTATATACACAACCACATCCCACAGAATGAACCCCTCTGTCTCAGGGCTTGGGTGCTCAAGCATCCCACACACCACACCATGGAGCTGGCAAGTTCAGCCCTCCAACAGGCTGCAAGTGATTTTGAAATGGTGAAACATATGGCTACCAAAACCTCCTTCCTCCCAACCACCAGGGTGGGAGTTCCGCAGCTCACACCCATCACATCTGTTCAACATGTCCCAGTGCCACTGGGTGAGAGGCTGTGGGCAGAAATCATCCATCAACACAGCACTGAAGCCTGCTAATGGAAAGGCTGAGACAACTGGGATTGTTCAGCCTGGAGAAGAGGAGGCTCTGGGGTGACCTTACTGCAGCCTTTCAGTACCTGAAGGGAGCCTACCAGGAAATCTGAAGAGGGACTGTTTGCAAGGGTGTGTAGTGACAGAACAAGGGAGAACAGATTCAAACTGAAAGACAATAGGTTTAGCTGAGTTATTAGGAAGAAATTCTTCTCTCTGAGGGTGCTGAGGCCCTGGCACAGGTTGCCCAGAGAAGCAGTGGATGCCCCATCCCTGGCAGTGTTCCAGGCCAGGCTGGATGGGGTTTGGAGAAACTTGGGATAGTGGAAGGTGTCCCAGCCCATAGAAGGGGGCTAGAATGAGGTGATCTTTAAGGTCTCTTCCAACCCAATCTTTCCAATCTTTCTGTGATTCTATGACAGGGTGGCCAATGCAGCAGCCCCTCAGGCCTCTCATCTTTGGTGTCAGAGGATATAAAGCCATCAGAGACATTTTCCCAGCTCATGTTTTGCATTCTGGCCAGTTTCCTACAGGATACATATTTTCCTTCTGGACACAGAGGGTGTTTTACAAAACAAAGCCATTCTAGACCAGACTTTTAAAAGCCTCTAATCTCTGGTAAAGCAACAACCACCATGACCGGTTCAAATGTCCAAATACTTCTATAAAAGCAGACAAGTAATTGCTCAGTGCAGGGAGTTTCCACATCCGTGGTTAAACTCGGACATCTGTAACTATGGGGTATTTACTGTGCCTGGCTAAGTGCAAAACTTAACTACAAAGTTCAACACTAAAAAGCCTCTTCCCCTTTCCTGCTCTGCACTCACACTGAACACGTGTTCATGGCAGTGGAAATTATACATGCAGCGGGAGAGGAGAATAAAGAACCCACCAAGTCATCTGAGGACACGTGCAAGCACCAGCACATCCTCACCCACTCAGCAGCCTCTACCACCACCCCACCTGCCCCCTGAGCTCACCTGATCCTGCTCTTCCTGGGCAGAGATCCCTCCTTTCCCCCCACCCCAGTTTGTATTCCAGGGGGTTATGTCAGGTAAATCCTCACAGTGGTGCCATAACTACAGCAGGAAAGCAAGAGGAAGAGCTGCAGGATGAAGTGATGTTTTGGAATTATTTGATTTGAGTAGTTAAAGCTCATCAGGTCTCATCTATTGGAAATCAATCTCACTGTGGGGGTATCCACCAGTGCTGTAACACCAGCAGAGCAAAGGCCAGCCAGGCACCTCCTCACACATGACAGCTCCTAGTGTTACACTCCCATACGCACCAGTGGCATTTTAATTTGGAAGATATAAAGATATTCAAAAAAGCAATGAAAAAAGCCTTAAATCAATAATGCTAATAGGTAAAAACTTAATGAAGCCTTCTTTTATCAGTACCAGGAGCAGTGTACACATTATCCTCCCCTAGGAGCACTGCCAGCAAGCTCCCCTTGCACTGACACAAGCACGGAGCAAAGACCAGCCACAGATTTTACTGGAGTATGAAAATCAAGATAGGGGATTAAGAGACCCCCTCACCTCTTGCAAGCATCACACTGAGCAACAATCTCAGATCATGCTAAATCCTCATCTAGCCCATGCCCTAATGGTAAACAGTAGTGTGTGTTTTAGGAAAAGAATACATAAACCAGATCAAGTAAATGAATTCACCTCCCACCCCCTCCAGCCATCAGTACGTAGGTGTTCTCTCAATATTTACCTAACAGTGGGCTTCCTCACATCTACTAAATGTAAACTGAGGTTAAACCAAGGTGTTTATTTCCCTGGCTGCAAAACACGTAAGTTACGACCAAAATCCATTACTAAGGTTTTGCATCTTTCAAGGAGTTTTATCACCATAATCCTGTGGAGGGTCAAAACCCCGGGAAGCCTTGCTAATTAAAATGTTGTGAACACAACACAGCATTGAAGAAGAAGCTGACAGCCTGACCCTCAAAAGGGAAAGGATTTAAATATCCTGTTCTGCTTCTCTGATATTAATGCTGCAGAGTGAAAGCCTAATCTTTTCTACTACAAAGCTTTTCTTCAGTTCCTCTTAAAAGTTAAGTTGGATGCACAGGTCAGCCAGGTGGAAAACAGCCACCTCCACAAAGACCACATTAACCCCAAGGGGTTCCTCTCCCAGCAGAAGCTGATCCTTCTGTTGCTTTTGCCAGTCTGTGCACGATCTGGTCTCTGCACTCTGGTTCCAATCCCAGGAGAGGCGCCTTGCAAAGCAAACATGTGGCACATCAAACACAGGCTGCGACTTATGTTTGATCCAGCTGCCGGTTTGCCCTCTGAAACTGGATAAAGTTTTGTGTGGAGATCAGAGAAAGAGCCAGGTAGGGCTGGCAGCACTGTGCTGTCTTCCAGGACTTCTCAGAAAAGCCATGTTCATGGGCAGCTCATCTTCGAAGATGCTAACCTGTCAATATTGTCTGAAAGAGTAAGAAGGAACAATGATGCTCTGAATCCAAAGAAAGTTTTCCCCACTCATGAGTGTGAAACAGCTCTATCAGCAGTCTTGGAAATGCAAACATGTAATCATCCCTGCACCAAATCACACAGAACAGGGCACTGGAGGCATGGCCTCTGTTTCTTGTCCAAGTGCTGAAGTAGGGCAGATCCATCTTCCTTGTTTTCCTGCCAGATCTAGGACATAAATTCATCTCAGCTCTCAGTGATTAACAGCATTTGAAGACTGAAGCTGAAGGATGATGTTTCAGTGTGGCAGCAGTGGAACAGAATCAATGAAGTTCATACAACAATACCAGTGAGCAGGACAGTGCCCAGCTATTGCTACAAAAGCCCATAACAGGTTTCTGTCTAGAATTACACAATGATGCCAAAGCTCAGGTGGTACCAGCAGGTAAGACAAAAAAGCACCTGTTGGGGGCTCAGTCTTCTTCAGCCTCTTGGCCTTGGCTGTAGCAGTGCCAGGGAGAGCAGGACAGCTCTGCAGAGCTGCAGTGGCCAGTGTGTGGCTGCTGGGAGCATCCACATCTTCAGGAGGTGATGCAAAGCCAAGGGTACAGCCCAGTGCTGGGGCTGAGGGAGGAATAGCTGCTTTTTATCTGTTTGCATCAATTCTGTGAGACCATGAAAGAGCAGGAAGAAGGCAGCTTGAGAACCTCTAAAACAAGTATTGTGCTGCCTCTTCAAGTCTCCCAACCAGTTATGAACCCCATACAGGTTATTTTGCATAGAGTTTTAATCCCAATTGCCACAGAGGTTTTCAGACCTGCACCAAGCAGCTTTACCACATCTGCTCTTACATGATTTTTCTTGGAAAAGTTTGGTTTTTTTTCCCCTAAGAAAAGTTGGTTTTAGACGTTTGCTTGTGGATGCTGACAGCTCTGGAGCAAGGCACCACAGTATATTGCACAAGGCTGAAAAATGTCAGTGGAAAAGCTTTTCCACTCATTTCTACAGTGAGTAAACTTACCATTCCATCTCTGCAAGCTTTTGCATTCATTTGCAAAACCTCAGGATATATCTGCTTGCCAGAGAGACCAGGCTTGGGCAACGATGGCAGAGAACTGTCTCAGCTTGCACAGAGACGAGATTCCAGGATAAAAGGATTTTATTTAAAAATTAGAAGAGGGATTTGAGGGAGACAAGAGAAACCTGAGCGCCGAACTGAGGCCATCAGAGCCCCAGACTGGCACTGTGACTGGAATACCACCTTGGATCTGTCTCTTATCCAGCAGGACACAGTTTCAATAAGCAAAATAAACTAGTCTGGTCATATTCCAGACAGATGCTTCCCTGTGGCTGTGGCTGAACATGATCTTCCAGCAGAAGTAGAATCTAAAATCACCCCAGCCCCACTGTTCCCTCCTCCCAGTGGAGCCCCCTCCCCTGAGCCATCTCAGACCCATCTGCATTCAACTGCTCCATAACCCACTCCTGCCACACTGACCTACAAAAGAACAGGCAAAAAAAAACCCCCAAAAACATCCCAAAACACTTCTTACTGCATGGCTCATTAGAGCCTTCACAAACTGATTCCTCTCCTTCCTCCCCTCTCAGTTACTATCATTGCCATTTCCCTGTGCTTAGGCAAGCGAATTTCCATTGTAAAACCTCCTGTTAGTCCTTCCCACTTACTAAACTCAAGAGAAAAATGTTGAGACGTGATTTACTAGGGAAGGGAACCATTTTAATGCATTATTCATTAGAAACAGGAAAATAAAACTAACTAAGCAACTTTGATCTTTTCCATGATTAATTCATGTGCCAAAAGCCCTCTGATTTAGAAGATCTCAAACCACGCTGGCTACAAAGCAGAAATAGCAGTAACAGAGTGACAGCATTTCTAAGTCAAAGCTCCCATCACTTGTGCAAAATCCTCAAGAAAAGCAGATTTGGTGGCAGGGAGATCCTGAACCCTCCTTGCTCCTGCTGCCTTGGGGTTCCTGCATGTCACAACCACCAGCAGCTCACATGCTCGTGGGTGGCTCCGTAGCAGGGATCACAACATGCTCTTGGGAGGCTCTGCCCACACAGGGAAGCACGAGATCCAAGTCAAACCTATTTTTAACCAAGTGTAGTTTAAAGCTATTTTTAAAAGTGGATGCTCTGGGGACATCCCCCTTTCGGGGCACAGGGGCAGCTTCAGAAGTTGGCTGCTTTGGTATGGAAACAAGGGTGTCCACACAATGTCTGACAATCAACTAAACCTGCTTAAAAATTACACCTTTATGCTCAGGCACCTCAATTTGCTACAGATACAGATTTAACATCACTCTCAAATAAGGAGGAGCAGGAGAATACTCTTTATGGAGCACAAAGACAAAACATACAAACAGGATGAACAAAAAGCCAGTTGAAATGGGAATATCATGAAGCTTGAGTCCAGAGGGTCCCAAAGTTTTGCAGCATCTCCACAAACAGCAACCACGTTCCTCAACACAGCAGCCATCCCTACTATGAAATCTCAAGCCTTCCTCACCAAGGGCACTCCACAAGAAAGCAAACTATATCCCAAAGCACAACTCCAGTCTAGTCAGGAACAAATTAACCGCGAAAGCTAATTCAACAGGACAAGTTAAACATCCCCCCTTTTCTGCCACTGGGGGCTCTGACTGCTGCCATGAGATGCCTCAGTTTTTCCCCTGGAGGTGCACTGGCCTTGGGCTCCCTGGGCAGGATGATCAATACCTGAATCACCACCCTGCAACACCTGGATTCTCCTGGTGAACTGGTCACCCCACAGCTGTGGAGCCCAAGTGGCCCAGCAGCAAACTCAGCTCTGATCCCACAGCTGACCCAGGAGCCTCTGAGATTTCCATGTGGCAGCTTGCTAATGAGCCCTCTAATTTCAACAGCCTTAAAAAGCAGGTTGTTTACCATGTCGCTCTCCCACGCAGGTTCCCACACACCATGGGCTGAGCAAGACGCTGCCGCAGCAAAGCATCTGTCAAGAAAAATAAATTCAGCCTCTTGTACTCCCAGCTTCTTGGGAAGAGATCTGCCAGGAAGCAGCACCTCTTCTCATCAATACATCCCCACCTTGGCACTGCAGCAAGGAAATACTCACAGAGTCCATCCTAAAACTCTTCTGCTGATGGCAGGGACCAACCATGAGTGCTCTGCCCCTCCCAGTGCCAGGGGATTATTGTGATTTCCCAGAGGGATTTCCCCAGGGCTGCAGGCCAGGAGTGGTGCCTGCAGGAAATGCAGCTCTCCCCAAAAGCTTCCCAGTAGCTAACACAGCCAGACCTGATCTCTTCCCCCTTCCCTATCTCCTCCCAAACATGGTTTTCACCCTGCGATACATATTTCTCCACTTCTGAAATATGTCTCTGGGATTTCAAAAGCAGATGTCCCAAATCCAAACAAATACAGCTTTAAAAATGCTGGCTGCCACATGGAGAGGGTGTTGCTTGCCTCAGCTCAGGATCACAGAATCATAAAGGCTGGAAGAGACCTCTAAGACCACCAAGCCCAACCTCTGACCAAACATCACACTGACAACAAAACCACAGCAGTGAGTTCCATGTCCACTTGTTTCTCAAACACTTCCAGGGATGGTGACTCTCCCCACCTGCTTGGGCAGTCTGGTGTCAGCAGCTCCATAATGTGACACCCACCAATTTCATTCTCCCAGATGGGTGGCCCTTTCCAGCAGGTGTAAGAGCAGCAGAGTAAATCATCCTGCCTCCCCATGGGCTCTCCCATCTCACTCCTCTCAATTAACAAACAAGCAGAGGTGGGTGAGCAGGAAGAAAGTCACTTTCTCCAACAGCTTGTGAGACTCTTAAAACCTGTACCTCTCTTCATATTTCTTTCCCAGTCCTTCAATGGGGAAGGAACACTTAAAAAGGGAATTTGCTCAGGCTCAAATGACAGGAGATGAAAGCTAGCCCATGGTTTGATGGTCACAGCAGCCCTCACACAGGTTTAAGCAGTTCTCCCCCACACAGCATCCTGCCCTCCTTCCAGCACTGCCTTCCATACAGCCATTTTCCAACCAGATCATGGGACACAGGGATTTCTCTGCCATGGCCCTCATGTGAAAGTTGTCACAACCCTTCTGGATGCAACACTAGACCCTTTCCCTGAAGGGTTTGTTTTTCCCACTCAGCCTCCTGCTCACACGTGAAATACAAAACCAGAGTCAATGAGGCAGAAACAGGTGTAGGACCAGACTGAGGCCCTGGATTCCTCACTCACCACCTCAGAACTGTGAACTGGGCAGGCTGGACAAGAAACATTTTTCTGCCTTTATCCTTGCTGACCTGCAAGTGTCATCTGCAGGTTTGTACTGTGAACATACAGGAAGGACACATTTTGGACACAAAAATAAGGCATTCCCTGACTTCTGAGAGTTTGATTTTCTAGTTATAGACTTAATTTCTGGCTCTAAGGCAATTTCCTACATTTTATAAACAAAGAAAATTATTATTGGAAGCAAGTCCATCTGCTGGAACTGGAGCAGTCGCCTTGGTTCTGGCTCAGCAGCCAGGCTGTGGTTTTGAGCACAGCTCCAGAGAGGAGAGCACTGACAGGGGAACAGACTTCCCCGGAAAGGACTGACAATGGAACACATTTCCCTGGAAAGGACTGTGCTCTGCTGTGTGGATCAGTGCTAGTGACAGACACACAGGCTCAACAAGTCTGGCAGCTAGACGGCAGAAAAGAGCTGAGATTCTGGGATTAAAACCAGTTCCAGACTCTAGCAAGAAACCAGCTTTGATGCTCACAGCTATGCTGCTGCTGCAGCCTTTCCTTGTTCCCTGCAGCTCCTCTACAACCCCTCTGTCCATATCCTCCTCTTCCCACCTCCTTTAACCTTTTGGGCTTCTTTAAGCTGCTTCTTCCTGACAACTCCTGCCCATACCCATCCATCACCGCTCCCCAGACAATCTCCTACTTCCTTCTGTCTCTCCTTATATTCCTTATCTCTGTCCTTCTTCCAGATCCTTATGGCTCTATTTCTTTTCCAAGCAACTCTTCCCTGTGTTTCCACCATTCACTGTCCTTGTCCCTTGTTTCAGCAGATGGGGAAGGGAGAGCAGGACACCTGCTCAGCCTCCTGCCTTCCTCCTCCTCTGCACCACTGCTGGGGTTCCCCCTCCTGCCCCACTGCAGCACCCAGCACAGGGCTGAGCTCAGTCAGGGGGAATTCTGGCCCAAAACCCAACCACAGCTCTGCTCCAATTTCCCAGTCCAGACAGCTGGTGCAGAACTGGCCCCACTCAAGGCAGCCCCAGGGAAACCCAAGAGCATCCTTTACAGACAGACAGATTTGCCCCCAATTATGAAACTGCCTCATTCCCTCATCTGCAACCACCAGCAGTGCTGGCAGTGCCAGGAGGAGCAGGCACTGAGGTGGGAGCCTGCTCTGTGCAGGTGGTGTCCACAGCACTCCAAGCCATGCTGATGGCATGAGTTTATCCCACATCACAGATGAGCAGATTTTCCCCAAAGACAGCAGAAGGTTTCATCCCTCCCCCTCTTGCCTCTGCCAAGCTCGAGGTCACCCTGGCCAAACAACGTCAGGATCTCTTTGCTCAAAGCTCTGTTTTGATTCAGCATTTCATTCTGGAAAACAAACAGAATCACTGCTGCTGAAGCACTCCAGGAAACAAAAACAGCTGGCACTGAAGAACAGGAAACTCATTATTTTCTGCTGGGCATGGTCTGGAATAACCTAAAACAGAGGTGTGTGAATTGCAAGTGTGAGTATTCACCTCCTAAAGCACCACTGGAAGATGAGCTCTGCTTCCTGCTGCTCCGTGGCAGCTCACCTAATGCTGAAGCCCCTGTTCTGCCCCTGGATATTTGGGAGATCCTGCCCCCTCCAGTGAGGTGCAGAACTAAACTGCACAACACCCCCACCATGCAGCAGACTGATGCTGCTGATCCTCCTCATGTCTGTGGAGCCAGAGAGAACCTTGGGTCTCCCCACGAGCACTAATGATGCCTGAATAGCTCCCAGATAAACTGAGGTAATTAAACACTGTGGCACAACAGTATCTTGTTACCTTCAGGGGACAAGGACTTCTGGATGCCAGACAGACCAGGCTGCCAGGCACCCAGACACAAGGAAAGCCCTTGACTGTGGTGGTACCATCTCAATCAGGAGTCTCCTCCAGCAGGCAGAGTTGAGAGACTCAGGTATTAAATGGGATGCAGCCTAATTTGTTAGTTGGTGGAGCTGAAGTTAAATATATATATGTATATATATATATATATATATATATATGGAAAAATGAACAGCTTGGTATTCCATTTCATTGGTATTTTTTTCCTGCAGCTTCTGGCACAGATTTACAGAGTGACCCTTGGTAAAGCACACTGGGGCTTCTGGACAGCTATTTACCCATTTCATCAGTCAGGCACCTCACAAACTGTGGTCTAGAGAAATTCAGGCACAGCCATGGGGTGTGCTACTGCTGGGGCACCCCCTTCATCCCAGTCCAGGGTATCAATCCAGGTGCCCTCACACTGGCTCCAGAGAGGGATGGCCATGAAACAGCATCAGGGTGCAGCAATCACGGCTGTGCCATCATCCCTGGGTCCCAGCACTCACCTCCTATATTCTGTTCACCTCTTTCCACCCCACACTCACCACCCTGCCCCACTGCAGCACAAACACAGCCCCAGCACAGCCCTGTCCTCCAAGGCCAAGGAGATTTCAGCTCCTCTGGGAACAACCGTCACCTCTTCCAGGAATCACATCAAAATAAAGCAAAGAAACCTCTGTTCCTCATTACAGCCAGGAACACTGAAATCCCAGGGCTGATTGCAAGCTTGCATATTTATCTCTAGGTTTCAGAGCCCAGACAAAACACAGCCCACTGAGGAAGTGAAGTTAACCCTGATACTGCTGTTTGTTGCATTTTTACAGAGCCTGGGTATCTCTGCAGTTGGCAGATGTTGGCAAGTCAGGAATTACTGACAAAAACTTCTTGGCATTAGGCACACTGCAATAGCTGTGGGGCTCATATGGATCATTTTCTGAGAAATAAAAGTAGTCCTGTGGATATGTGGTAGGCTGGGGTGCTGTTCTCCTCCTGCTTCTGCATTACAGTCCCTCCATAAACACCAAGCAAATCACTTCATTTACCAGGGTCTGCTCTTCCTATTTGTTTGCTTTCCTGTTGAATTTTTTCCCCTGTGACAATTTGGAATTTAACAAACTTGCCTTGTCTTTTTTCTCCTTCTTTTTTTTTTTTTTGTTTTTTTTAATGGCAGAGAGGCATATGTGAGATCAGAGTACCAGGGTGCAAGAATGCCCAGGTTCTCTCTGCAATATTCACACATGAAACGCAATGTGCACATCTTGAAAGTTTCCCTTTGAAATACAAAAAAAAAACCAAAAACTCATGGGGGCTTCAGGACAAGGAGAGAGCTGCTCTTGCTCTCCCTGGCTGGGCTGACAAACCTCTATTGGGGTGTGCAGAGTGTGATCTCCAAGAGACCAACACCTGCTCAGGACTTCAAGACCAGCCTCTAGAAACCTTTTATTTTTTTAAGCTGGCATTTTATTTTTTAACTTGACATCTTTCAGCAAAGCTGGGGATCCACTGAAGCTCACCTGCCTGCCACACAGAGATGCACAGCATTTGTGGATTACATTCCTGGTCCCTGCAAGGGCTCAATCTTCTCAGGGCACACTTAGGGTGACTTTTCTCCCCCATGGGACTCAACATTGTTCTGACCTATCTCCATCTAAAAATGCAGAGTTGAACCAACATGGAGTGGATCTGGAAATCCCTTTTCTACAACATGCAGGTGTGACAAGTGTAAAGCACTGAAAAAAATGAAGACATCGGGAAAAAAATAGAAGAGTGTAGAAATAAATGTCTCCTGCTGGCCTCAGCCACATAAGAGTTTGGGCTAGACATTAAAAACTTCCATGTCCTCAGACTGAGAACCAAAGACAGCAGAATTTTCTTTATCTTGTTCTGCACTGATATGGCCTCTTTGGACCAGGAGGTTTTCTAGGTGGTGTCTATTACAAGCTTTAAAATTCTTCTTCAGACAGTAAATCAAAAGAGCAGAGTGGCCCAAAAAAACCAGGGGATGAGAAGAGGGCATTTTTTATTCCTGGTTTCTAGTTTCCGATATTTATTCCCTTAACTATAAAAGATGGGCTGAAAGCAGACATTATTGCAGTTTACAAAGGACTGGTAGAACTTTTTTTCTTCCCTGTTGTGCAAGATCTGTCAATAGAAATTTTATGGGGCTGAGGAGCTCCATTATAGTGCAGAGCAAGGATCTTGTTAGCACAGTACCTATGTTCCACTTGAGACATTAAGGCTGCACATCTTTAGTGCTACCTGGCTGAGAAAATGTTATTTCTTAAAAAACACTTTGTGTTAGAAAAATGTATTCTAAGAAAAATGACAGCAGAAGAGCAAGAGTCTTTGTGTTTGAGAACAAATCATTTTCATGTGCCAGCTGCAAAACAAAGCAGCATTTCCTGGTCTAGAGGCAGGTTTGGGCTTCCTGAACCTGCTTCTTAGGTTATCTGTAGTAAGCAAGTTCAGCTTCCCCCTTGGGGGGATGGAAGCAGATGATCCTTAAGGTCCCTTCCAATATGATTCTATGATTCCCTGCTGCTGCAAACCCTACCAACATGAAATATTTAGTAACAGGTGCTATATCTGCTCTACCAACTCACTTGGCTTTTCAATATTCTCGTCGTTCTATTTCTTGCCCAGAACTCAAATTTGTCATTGTCTTTACTGACACTGAAAGAAAAGAAACAACCATTACTTACCTCACAATGATGAAATTAAAACTGAACTTCAAGCCAGAATTATCACTTTGAGTGACAAGGTGGAAAAAAAAAATTAAAAAAAAAAAAAGGCAAATTGCAAGAGTTCAAAGCACTAAAATAGAAGCACTCTATTTTCTACACAGCTTGCTTCATTCACTAATTCAGTCAAATACTTCATTTGTATTAATTTAATTAGCTTTGCTCAGAATTAAATGGAGAAACAGGAGAGGTGGCAAACTGAGGGCAGGCAAAGCTGGCACACACCTGGGGCCTCTCAGTGTCCAGCCTGACCTTGCTGCAGCCAAATAGCCTGGCCCAGGCACCATCACCAGCTTTGAGTATCTCTTCCAACTTCTCACAGGGGTCCAGAGGCACCAACCACAGCAGTGGTTCACCCACACTCACTGCAAGGATTTTATTGCTAATCAATCATATCCTGCCCAAGAAGAGCTGAAATTTAGGGTTTGCTGTTTCACAGCTGAAACCAGTATTCAGTGGGAAAAAGCAACAAGCAGTGGAGAGCAGGTCTGAATTCACATCACCAGCTGAACAACACCCTCTGGGGCACCCCAAGAACCCTGGGTGTGTTAGAGAGCAATAAAGGAGATTTTTTTCCCTTTAAAGAAGGCCTGCAAGAGTTGAGATCTGGTGGACTGTCTCAGAGATCCTGTGGATTATCTCAAGAGATCCTGTGGATGATCTCAGAGATCCAGGCACTGGCATGGGATCACAGGGAGGGAGGGAAGCAGGACTCTGGGTTCTGTTAAACCAGAGCTCCTGCAGACCCCAGGGCTGGGCAGAGCTTGGTGTGGTCCCACACACTGCACCCTGCTCCTATTCCCACCTCCTCAGCTGAAATGTGCCTCATATCCAGACCAAAAACACACTCACTTTTTTTAAGAGAGCAAAGGCAAGAAGACACAGAGACAGAGGTAAGAAATGGTAAAGACAGCCTTGAGAAAAAAATATGTTTTTATATCCAGAGTAAAAAGAATAAGGAAGTTTTAAAAGGAATCGTAATTTTGATGATTTGGGGAAAAAAAATCCTATTATCAGGCAGAGTGAAATAAAGAAAGCCCAGAAAAGAGTAAATAAATCCATCTGAGAAGGGGAGGGAAATCAATCCCTAAGCAATGCCTGAAGTCTGGCAGGCAGAAGTCAGTCCTCACCTTCTCCATAAAACAGCCTGGACTGAAACAGCTCTTGGGTCAATGAAGGAGATGGTTGGGGACAAGTGTGCTTCCCTCCACCCCAGCTGGGTGCCAGGACTACCAGGGATGTGTCACTCCTGGGGAGTTCAGGAGCTGGACTTTGCTGATCCTCGTGGGTCCCTTCCAACTCAGAGTATTCTGTGATGTCTGTGAGAGGTAATCTCCTCCCAAGGTAAGGAGATTTTCATTTTAATTTTGCACTGGTTGCTTTACACAGGAAATGTCAGCTGAATGAGGGGGGTTAATATAATCAGATACAGCTTAGCACAGCAAGTATATCCATGCAGAGAAAATAAAGAGAGGCAGGTACAATTTCTCTAGATCTCCCTCACTTCCTATTGCCCTGTTCCTTTCTGTTTTTGAAAAACTACACGTATTTTTAACACATCAAACAGGCAGATCTCCCTGCCTCAAAACAGCAGGGAAACACTGATGGACAGAAGAGCCATATGGGAGCCTGCAAAGAACCAACCTCTTTCCAGCTGTGTGTGTCCTGTGCTGCCCTCACGTCCTGACCAGTACTGAAATGCCTCTGTCACACTCACAGGAGTGACACCCTGCTCCCCATCCCTGCTCTAGGTGAGCAGAACCAAATTAAGATTTTGGTCAGAAAAACTTTTGATCCAACCAAAAAACCACCACTCCTAAAGGTAAAGACCAGGCAGCACCAGGACTGTCTGTTTTGGGTAAGCTGCCTAAGACAACAAAGGACAGTCTCAGGTGGGTCTAAAAACCCAGCCTCGATTGTTTTGTTGGGGTTTTTTATGGGTTTTGCTAGTTTTTCTTCTTATCCCCCCTATTTCCTCCCTCTCTTTGCCTGCTTGTTGGACTTCTACTTTACTGGTGGTAGACAATGGTGCCAGAGACCCTGTGAATTTGGCTATTTCCATAACAAAATAACCAGCTGGGCATAAGAAGTCATAGGCAGCAGGGAGGGTGTGGCAGTGGCAGCACACCAGATATGGGGAACAAATGAGAAGCCCCTTTTTGAGCTTTCAAATCATGAATTATTCTCAGACTTCTTTCCAAAAAAACCTTAAAATTTCAAATACAATTCAGAGCTCCACATTTCCAGCAAAAGAGACAAAAATAGAATTAAACATGATGTTATGAATGAGACCTCACTTTGTATCAGAAGGAAACCCCTTCCTCATAAAAGCCTCCCTCACCCAATGACTGGGAAAAGTATCTGCAATCAGGCTTGCCCTGGATTAAGTCTTTTCTTGGAAACTCTAAACCATACATGGGAACAACCAGACAAGAAAAAATCCAAGAGCCCTCTTTGATCTTCCTGTTCTGTAAGCCTACACATCCTCAAGAACAAGAGAGGAAAGAGAAGTAAATTATTTCCTACATTTCCCATTTCCCTTGGAAAGCAGTAGCTGTACAAACATCTGAGTTCTTCACTTCTCATCCCTGAGACCTTGTTAGCAACATGCTCAGCCACCAGCACAGATCTGAAACACACTCTGGATTTACGCTCACGCCCACCATCAACCCTGCTTTAAATGGCCAAGCATGACGCTCTTGCATGTGGATACAAACTGGGATGTAAGTCAGTAAAAGCCCTCCAGTTTCTCCTCTTTCCATCCCTGGCTCTGTCCTAGGCAATTAAAGTGAATTTCTAACATCCTTTTCACCCCTGCAAGAAATTCCTCCAGGCCTCCCCAGCACACCTTGGCACTCTCTCACAAAAACAAGGGTTTCCTGGGTTGCTGCAGCACAGCTCACATCCACATTCATAACTGGTATCACAATAAACAACAGGGAAATCAAAACCATCACGCTATAAAATACAGTTACCAAAAAAAAAAGCTGCCCAGATACTTTTTTGGAGCAGCTGTCACACTAAAAACTTGTGAGTTTCCTGTGCAAGGTGAGCCCAGGAAACAGAAACACTCGTGAAGTTGATGGCAACCATTGCAGAATAAAAACCATCCAGATGTTTCAAACATGTTCTATTTTAAACATGCTCTACTTTCTCCCCAGCTTGCCCTTCAAGAGGCACCCAGGTGAAAAGCACAAGTGACAAAAACAATCTGTCTGAAGGACACTTCAGGGAAATAACCCAGAGCGAGCAGGAGCCGGCTCCCCAGGTCTGAGATTGGAGCAGAGGGCACACACAGCTCCAGCTGCCACCAACAGCCCCTTCCAGATCTCCCCCATCCCTCAAGAAATCTCAGGCACACCACAGCATGTGGCCCCTGAAGAGTCCAAATGTCTGCACTGCTCTGGAACTGATGGCAGGACACAGAGCAGAGTCCAGCTCTGAACGGGAACAAGGCAGAGTAACTCCCTTACCTTCTGTGAAGCTTCCTGTAAGAGTTATGACCACAAACACTTTGCCTTCTGGCTCCAAATCCACCTGAAAAAAAAAAGAAGGTAAGGGAATGTTAGAAGATTGGGTTTTTTGAGGCAGAAATTCTTCTTGGAATTTTGCCTGACTAATCCTACCAACATTTGATAGTACTTAAACCTGTATATATTCTCATGCACATCTTCAATTGAAAAAAAAAATAAAAAAATCAAGCATCCAGTGCCCAAATTGTTCAGCGTTCAGAGCTCCATAAAAAATAAGGAACTTGAGTCCTTCTTTTTCCTAGAAGTGCTGAACAATCTCAACCTTGCTAGAGGAAAGAGAAGTTTCAAAAAAATAAAAAATAGTTAATAGTGTTCCGATTTGTGAGATAAATGAAGCAGGACTAACAGTGAATTCTCCGAAAAGATCAATGCGCATCTGTTTCGAGAATTATACGGATATTTCCTCCCTATTATATTTTATCTCAGTGAAATTGTTTCAGTCTCTCAAAATACCATCAGCGCTGAGGCAAATGCTGATTTCTTACATAAATCACCTTCTGGCCTTAAACCATAGGAAATAGAAAACTGTTAGTGCTGTTACCTAAGGACTTCTTGTCATTTAATCTAAATTAGATAGAGATAGAGATACAGAACATAATTTTAGGGATCAGAGATTCAATCCCAGTGTCAGTCAGCCTGTCCTTGAAAGAAAGCATTTATATTTTGGTGAGTAGATTTCTCATTTTGAGATACATTTTTAATAAAGGTCTTGCTTCTACTGGGCTTTTTTTTTTTTTATTTACCAGCTAAAATCACAGCTAAGGACTCCTGAAGTTTGAGTCAGGCTGTCACACAGAAATCTCAGTTAAAAAACAAAAACAAAGAAGAAACAACAAGGCACCCCCTGAATTCCCCACAGATTGCAAGGTTAAAATTAACAAAGAGGAGCTTCACACCTCGTGGGGATTGATCACCTGTGCAGAACAGGAATCCTGAAAATTGAGCTCTCTGGGGGAATGAATAAAGGTTGCTCATCCAAAGCCTCCCTGCTCCTCCTGTCCAACCACAGGATGATGAGTCAGGCTGCCTCCTCTTTCAGGGGTAACACAAACACACAGCACATCACTGAAATAAACCTGCAACACCAACCTGAGCCCCCAGAGCAAGGGCTGAGGACCACCCCTGACCCAGACATTTGCTCGTGGTTTCCAAAAAAAGCAGCTGCCACGAACCAAATGGTCCTTTTATAGCAATAACATTGAGATAACTGGAAAAACGGAAAGGTGAGCCCTAAAGAGGAGCCAGACAGCCAAGCTACAAATGGAGGGAAAGCACCTGCACAGCTGTAGGTGGGAGGAGGTGTCTGAGCTGGGCTGACTCTGCAGGGTTAAGGTACAGCAGCACTTTCTGCTGGCACCTCCACTGCCAGGAATGCTGACACAGCATGGAAAAAACAGCCTGCTGGGGTAAGTGAAGGGGAAGCACAGACAGCCATAGATTAGCCCTCAATTTGTTGCAGAAGTAGAGAAATTGTTATTTAAACTGCTGGGAATTTGTTAGGATGAGCAGAAAAAATATTTTCAGGGAAAAAGAATGAGCAAACATCTCATTCACACGACTCCAGCTACAGTTCTGAGGTGCCACAAACACAATTTTATCAGTGGGTCACAAAACAGGGAAGCTACAACTGCTTGGGAAAATCCTACCAAAATGCTGATTTTATGGACACCATACTCTCCACTAAAAAAAATTTGAAAAAAAAATTAAAATCAGTCTCACAGGGAAAATTTAAAGCAAATATTTAGCCTTGACTCAATATTAATTTCTGTGGTTGTTTGCACTGCATATTACACTGGTTTTAGAAAGCTGTGTTTGAACAGCCCTCTGTCTCCATTAATATTGAAGACATTCTCCAAATAGATTTCAAGTCCAGCAATACCATGCATGATTTTTGCCTAAATTTCAGTTCCCTGAGAAAGAAATGGTTCTTTCCAAAATATACAGTAATATATAATAATGTATAATCATGCAAATCAATTTATGGGATACCAAAAATTCATGTTTTATGGAAAAATGCTTACTTACTTAGGCTTCTAAAATCATTCTTCAGTGCTTATCATTTTCCTGCCAGTCTCCATGCAGGATATGTCAGACTCCTGCTTCCACACTGACAAAGAGGATCCCTCCTCCCTTCTTCTCACACACAATATCTCTGGTAGGATGTGGAATAAATCCTGTACTCCTTGTTCAGTCTTAAAAGCAAAGCAAGCTTTTAAGGAGTCAAGCAGCTGAGCTGAGGCCAGGAGATGCAACAAAAGCATCCCCCACCTTTGACACAGGGCACAGACAAAAACTGGCCCAAAGTCCTGACACACCTTGCTCTCCATCTCTGCAAAGAGGATTCCTCTGCCCCTGGCACAGCACAGTCTTCTGCCCGTAGCAGTCTTGCAAAGCAGAAACAAAATAATTCAGAAAGCAATAGCAGGAGATTTATGAGAGTTATAAAACAATCTCTCTCCCCTCCAGACTCCAAGATTAAAGACCAGTCAAATCCCCTACACCTACTAAGCAGCTGTGCTCATGCTGTGCCACAGCCCAAGAGCACTCAGCCAAGAGGACTTGAGCTACAATCAAGATCTTCTCACAGAACGTATAAGGAGGATCTAATTAAAAATTACAGCTGAAAGGCTCCAAAATGAGGCTGAAGCCCTAGCATGCCAGGAGCTGCTGAAACTTTGGCACACCAGCACTGATGGATGCAGGACCAAAGGGGAATTCTTGTCCTAGACAAGAGTTTAAACCAGACAGTCTTAAGGGTTTCTCTAGTCTTAAACTGATAGCAACAGCAACAACAAAAGATAAGATACAATGAAATGAAATGAAATTAAATAATAACAGACCGCAGGGGAAAGTGGGCTTTTGGACTTGCTGTGATCTCCTTTAAGGCTGAATCTGACCAGCTAAGCAGCAGCCAACACAGCACCTGAGATAACTCGCAGACATGTGGAACGTGCCCGAAACAGAAAACAACTGCTGACCTAAAAAACTGAAAGGAAAACGTCTGACCACAGATCTGAGCCGGCCTGAGAACCATCAGCAGCTCCCCGAGAGCAGCACCTGCCCCACAGGATGTGCTTCCCACCATCTCAGGGACACCCTGAGCCACGGCCACACCACCAGAGTGGCCTGGAGCCGGCAGCAGCTGCCGCCTGTGAGCTGCTCACACTCGCTGGACCCGCGGCGCCGGTGCAGCCCCATGTGCTGAGCTGGGTGTGAACAGCAAACACCTCGCTCAGGCCCTGGGGGTGACCACAGCCAGCCCTGCAGCATAGCCCCTTGTGCTCCTGCCCCAGCTTCACACCCTCAGCACCACCTGCACACCTTCAGCGCTGCCTTGCCCCTCGCAGTGCAGCCACAGCTGTAGCACACACTTTGGGAACCTCCACCACCCCAGCAACTGCAGCCAGAGCTGGGCAAGCACAAACTGCCCAGAACCATCTGAAATCAGAGACAGATCAGGAGTCTGGTACCCCACTGCTCCCCCAAAGGGAGGAACTCCTGATATAACCCCTCCTTCAATCCTTCCAGTCACCAAAGCACTTCCATCACCAGCACCTACTTTTGCAGACAGAGAGGGCTTCTCGCTGTGTTCTGTTACTTACTAAGACCTGAGCACTTCAAAAGGAAGCAGCTGCCAAAGGACTGGCCCTCCAGACACGGAAGGGATAACCCTCCCTGGGCTGGCAGCCCAGGCCCTGACTCCATGCTGGCACAGCCCCAGTGATGCCAGTACCTTCCAGCACCAGCAAACACCCTCAGGATCCAGCCTCCCAACAGCAGCGTGGGTGTAACACAAGCACCACGCTGACGCCAAGTTTTGCTCCTCACTTCTTTTCTGTGTTTTATTTCCCAGTGTTGACATTAAAGCCAAAACCCTTACATTTTTTACAGAGAATCAGGGCGTTGCAGTATTAATCTTGACAGAGTTGTTAAAGCCCAAAGTAGACCATGAAACCAGTTTGGGTCAACAATGCAGCTGATGTTCTTTCTTAAAGAAAGCAGGAGAGGCTCAGAGAAACTCAACAGCCTGAAGGCAGCACAGATGATGCTCAGGGGGAACTCCTACACCATAGTATAAGAGGTAAGTGATACAGGAATGTAACCATCCATATGTATTTGACACAATCATCAAAGAGTAATACATACAGAGAAGTTTCCTAATGCCAAGATCTATCTGGCATGGGATAACTTATTTTAGGGAATCACAGGCTTATGCCTGGAAGGTTTAGTATCAAAGCCAAAGGAAAGTCCTGTTGCATTGGAAAAAGCAAAGGAGGAGTATGAAATTCTATGCATGCCTGATATTGTGAATGCTGTGAGGTGTAGTGATCTCAGAAAAAAATAAAACTAAACTGCTGGCATGCAGCATCACACCACAGGCAGGTACACCTATAAACAGTCATCACCCTCCCCTCTCTCCAGCACTTTCATCCTCAGCTTGATCCCCCAGGGAAGAAGCAGGAGGAAAAACACAGACTTTCTGGCTGGTTTAGAGGTAACTTGGCCAAGTTTTAGCTCACTGGGAGAGGAAAGTGTGCTTATCAGTGTAGTAAATCCTTTAGTCACCCCCAAGGAAATGAAGGCAGCACGTTTGTCCACAGCACAAGGGGTGGAGAAGATGAACTGCTAGGGCTCAGCTGAATCTGTGAGAACAGCACAGGATTCTGACCCAGAGCTAAGCACACACTTTAACTTCTGTTGAACTCCACAGCCGTACCCAGGAAAACAAGCACTGAAGGATTTTGGCAGGCGAGCTGGAAACGAGCAGGTGAGGATGATGAGTTCAGCCACAGCTTCATTACACTTCCACTGCCAGGCACCAGCCCTTGCCAGGACAGCGTGCTGGGAGTCAGGAACTCCCCTCCTAACCCAAACCACTCACAGGGTGCCCCATGCCTGAACTTGCTGGGATCGTGCTGCTCCACGTGACTTCAAAGGGAGCTGCCAGGGACTGGTTTCCCACAAGGAGGGGCCCCAGACAACCACCTCACACACCTTGCCCAAAAAAAAGGGCTGTACTGACATCGTTCCCAACAGCAGGGCAGGTGTTATTTACTCCCCTTCCCTGCATTACAAAAAATAAGCCAGTTCAGGAGTGGAACAGATGCAGGGAGACCAAAACAGGGCTCCTTAATCACATATAATAAAAACTGGTTGTGCGTGATTCATCAATGGAAGAGGTTTGGAAAACAAATTCAGGAGGAGGGTAATCTCTCAGGCAACATATCAACACCCAGCTGAAGCATCCACTGAACTCGACGAGCAGGTAGAGTGAGTTGGCCTCCGAGAGAGCCCAGCCTGCCCCTGGGAAAGGATGGGGAGAGGCAGATCCAAAGGGTGCCTGCCTGCGAGTCACTCACTCTCCAAAATCGAGATGAGGTAGATAAGGTGGGCCTCCAGGATGAAAAGACATCTTCAAGACTGCACCTGGCAAGAGCATTAAATCTCGCAAACACAAGTTTACAAGATTTTTTTTTTCCCCCTCCCATCCCCACAACAGATCTGGGAAGTCTGATCTGAGGCCCATCAGAATCAGTGGGAATCTTTTTATTGTGTTTGGATCAGACACAAAAGATGACTGTGTTTACCCTGGAGCCTAGAACATCCTTTCTCCCATTGCTGCCCCGTCCTTCCTTCCCCACAGGCACAATCCATGAGCATCCTAGAAGTACAGCCTTTTTCTAAGGCATGTCACTGCTGACATGGCTTCAAAAACAGAACAGGCTAGACACTTGCAGTGAGTAAAGCAAATATAAAAGCTACCAAGGGACTTCATTAGCTTAATTAAACAAGTAGCTATATCTTTTGACTTCCTACATAATTTTTAATTTTAATTAACAGAACTGCATATGTAATCAGTCATTTGTAGAGGCAATTCCCAAGGCTCTGTTCAGTCGACAGAGCTGAAAGTCTGGGTTAGGCTAAGGCTGGTTTTTCACATGCCTCGAGTTCTTTCTTGTCATCTTTCTTGTTTAAGCTCTTACCAGATCATGCTTATGGAATGTCAGATCTTTCTGTCTTTTAATAAGGTAGCACCTCCTTGGACAGGTCAAATGGCAATTTTCTCAGCCAAATACACGGTGTCTGGATTAATCAGTCCCTCTTATACTTCTCGAGGCTGACAGACACCTGTCTGTCAAGTCAGACACCTTTGAAAATCCTCAGGGCTGTCTAGCACAAAGGGGATTTTGCATTTCCAGACAAACAGACTGAATTGTTTTCCCTACAAATGCACAGCATGCACTTTTTAAGATTCAAATTAGGGTGCCTAAAAAAAAAAAAAAAAACCAAAAAACAAAGGCAAACACACACACAACAGGGTACCAAGCACCTTCTTATTGCTGCAAAGGCTGGCAAGTGCTCAGGGCACTAATTCCCACTGCAGGAGCCAGGGATAGACATGGACAGCACTGGGAAAAGGCTGCCAATCCCACCTGCAATCAGCAGGTCCAGGTACCCTGAGTGGTGAAGCCCTCACAGCACACCTGAACAAAGTTTAACACTCACACACGGGTGGAAAGTCAGTCTCTCTCAAAACTCCTATAACCAGTTATTCCAGCCATTACTGTAATATTGTCATTCTAATTTTTTGTTTCAGGACAGCTGTTTAAAATATTACTTTTGTTTTCGTTCAAGCTGCCTAATTATAAGCTGTGCACCAGCCATGAACAAGCATGCATAACTAATGACTCTTAGCCAATCCTGCACTCTTTAATCAATTTTAGTCTGGTTTCATCCTAGAGATTACCCACCTCTACAGGAGATTTGCTCAGGTAGGAACAAGATTTGTTTACCCTGTGAAAATTCCTGCCAAGAAAACTTGCTTGAAGAGCCACAAATATAATACAGATTAAAAAAGGAGGTTTCAAAACTTAAAAAAAAAAAAACAAACAGAACTTTCAAAAGCATGAGCCAAAGCCTGCTCCTAATGGTGTACTACCAGTTTATATTCCTTTTGAGAAATCTCACCTCTAAAGCAATGAATGATTTACAAGTACTGGTTGCAGGAAGATGCTCTTTAGTATATTTGAAAAAAAAAATAGTGTTATAAAGCTAAAAAAAGAGAGACACGACTGACTCAGGGACTATTATGTTTTTGTTCTCCTTATATTTTCAAAGAAAAACAACACTACCTCTCCAGAGGGATTTTTTACCTTTTTTCCCAAGTTATGTTCAGGGGGAGGGGATCCAACTGTCTGTTTGTAAATCCCATGGTACTGAAGTTTCTTGAAGACAAGGCATTGATCCCAACAGTACCAACACTGAGTAAGAACCCACTCCTCTAGAAATTTAAGTGAAATTCAAAAGAAAATGGGGAGGACGTGGGAAAGTCTAAGAATCCTATGCACACACTGGGATCTGCAACAGAGGAGAGCTTTCACCCACAACCACGTGCAAGTGTGGGGCTAGAAATGACCAGGCTGGTAAATGGGCTGAGCAGAAAATGTGAAGGATGAGCAGACCCTGCCAGTGAGGGTCCATTTCCTGAAGGGACAGAACGCGGCAAGCGAAGGATGAGTCTGTGAACTGCCACGAAGAGCAAAAATGCTGGAACCACCCCAGTGGTGGCAGATGGGGAGATGCCAGGCAGAGAGGAAAGGCTGCTCTGAGCCTCCCTGAGAGCCCCTGCAGAGAGAAGGGGCAGGACACCCCACCTGCCCCCCAGCTCTCTCCCACAGCCCGTGTGAAACCAGAACCACGTGAGCAGGATGCATGCTGCCTTTCCCTGCCACAAGCACACACAAGCAGAGCTGCAGCTCTGCTGAGCACAATTAAGCCTTAATTATCCACCATACACCTTTGTAGCACCATGCCAAATACCACCACGTCCACTCCATCACTGTATTCTCCCTCCAACTCCTCTTGTCTTCCTCCTGCAGCTGTTGGTTTTTTTTTTAAAGGGATGGGAAAGAAAATCACAGATTACTTTAATTTCCCAAAGGCAAACCCTGACATCAATGCAGGACCACTAAATTAAAGGATGGCAAATGCAGGGCTTCATTTTCAGCTGTCTGAACACTTGATTACAGCAAATACACCCAAGCTCACATTCAGTAGCTGCTATCAGCTTTGCATATGCAATGTATGGAAATCTGCCTGCAAACACTTGTGTGTGCAACTGCAGGTAAAAGAGGCTGAAAGTGGGACAAGGTCTCTGCTGTTGAGGGGACTTTGGAGTTTTGATCAACAAACAAACAACAAAAGTCTTCTATTTCTGTTCAAGTAACAGTGACAACCTATTAATAAACCTCAACAGCCAGTTATTAGCAGCAAAACAAAAATCTTTCAATAGCTGGAGTTGCAAAGGGATGGTGATGCTGACAGCTCACGTTTTAGGTCTATCAGTGAGCGCTCAATACAGGGATTGCCCTTCTCTATCTCCAAGATCTGGAGGTTATCAACAAGAGTATTTTCTGCCTCCTGCATGAACCCAATACAACTTGGCAGAAAACCCAGGAAATTGTGCCACTTTTTCTGTTTACAGTAATAAAGAAATAAATTCATTGACTGGTGCCAAGTAGGCAGGTTGGTGGCACTTCCCACGTGGAAAGATTCCAAGGGCCACCACAATGAGTTGCTGAGAGGAGCCCAGAGTAAAGCAGTGACATAGCTGAGCTTAGCACTGAGGCAGTGTCCCCCAGGGAGGAAAGGGCAGTGAAAATGCAAGCCCAGGAGCCCAGTGCACATCAGAGACCTGGAACCCAACAGGGACCAGGCAGAAATACAGGAGAAACAAAAAGATTGGGCAGAGGAGCAACAACAGCTCTCTCAGTCTTGAGAAGCCTTCCAAGGCACAGCATTCACCTTCAGTTTTAATTAACCTCCCCAACAAATCCAGGCAGACTTTATGAATCATTTATGAGTTGACATTAAGCAGCACAGACTGCACATGGTCTGAGGCTCTGTATCCAGGGCACTCTTGTTGGCCACCCAGGGACCATCACTGCACAGCCACAGCAGGACAGCACTGAGGTGTAATTAGGGGGAATCCCCTGGGTTGTGCAGCATCAGGCAGAGCCCTCAACACCCTGTTCATGGACCCAACCCAAGGAACAGGGACCCCTAAACCAGCTGCAGCACTGTGCAAAGACCCCCTCTGCAGCTGTCTCCCCAGAACCTTGCTCACCCACCTACTTGTGTTGTTCTCCACTATTCAGTGCTGGGAAACAGTTTCTCATTATTCATGGGTTTTATTGCATAATCCCAAACTTCTGAGAAATTATTCTCATTTGAGTCTCCATTAGGTGTGTCACTATTTTTAAAATATCTTCCTACTACATATAATTCATTTGGTGTACTGCTGCTTTTCCATTTTTGTCCAATAGCTCTCTCTTCTTTCTAAAACCAGGCCACAGCAGATGAGATCATGAACCATTAAAATCCATTAGTCCTCCAGATACAATCCATCAAATTTCTCAACACCTCAGGTAGAAAGGGGAAAGGTCACAACTTTCTCCTACTCCAACCATTTCTGTCAGATTCTGAAGAGCCAAACACCATCCTTTTAACAACAGTTAAAAGTTAAGTTCTGGTGGTGCAGCAAAAGGCAGTCTGGTGGGAAAGTTCAGTTATTTACAATGCTTGATCACTAATAATGAGCACTGTAAAACTAAAAAAGGAGGATTCTGGAGTGAGATGTGATCAGCACCTCAATGCCAGGAAGATGGGGCTCCACAACACAGAGGCACAGATGCAAACCAACACCTCTGCAGAGGGCTTGATTTGCAGGCACCTTCCTTCTTCTTCCCTCCCCTCAACACCAAGTGTTGAAAAGTTCTTTATTCATCTTTAATACACTGAGGACAGCTGGAACCCTAAAAAGTGGATGGCAGAAGTGTCAGGAAGTGACAGGGCTGGCTATCACCCAGGCTGCCATCCTGATGTCACCCACAAAAGCATGAGGTGCCTGGACTCCACAGAAGCCCAGAGATCAGGAAGAGCCAAAGCACCAGAACTCTCAGTCTTTTCAGTGACCTTAAAGCCTTGAGCTGAGTGCATTGAGGGGCACACAGCACCACCCCTGTCAGCATCACAGTGAATTAATTCATGTGCAGGATCAACTTACAGCAATATTTCTGGCAAAACCTAAGATTTCAAATGGCATGTCTCAGGGGCATGCCAGGCTTTAGAAGCACAGCTCCCAACACAGCTCACATTCCCATTTAAAGTGTTAATCCCATTACTCGTCCTTAGTGAGGACACAAAAAGGAGATTAAATCCAACAACTTTCAATCTTGGCATGGGCTGTAAACACCATGGGGAAGCCTAAGCACCTCTGCTCTGATAATTCTTCCCAGATCTGGAATTAATCACAGTGACTTCCTTCTTCCTCCTCTCACTTCCACAACCTGGCAGTTTCTTAGCACTGAAACTATTAAGGACTAACATTTATACCCAACCAGAATTAATCCACCACATCCCCTCTCCATGATTCAAGATGATCTGCCCAACGATTTGAGACAGAAGGATGAAAAGCAAACTATCAAATATGAGTGGCATCTCACAGGACAGACAACCTGCTTGGGACAGAGGGAAAGATGAAAAGAAAGGTTTAAAAGTACTTTAGGCCACATACTCCCTCTCCCAGTCCCTGCCAGCCAGTTATGGGATTGCTCCATATCCCTGGTACACACATCCCAGAACACCATGTAAAAGCAGCAGCAGTTTCTGGCTGCATAGCCAATTAGAAGTTTCCAAAGGTACAAAAAAAAAAAAAACCAAAAAAAAAAAACAAAAAAGGAGTGCCAAGGCATTCACTCCCTCAGCATTCCTGAAGGTATGATGCTTGCTCCTGGTGTCCAGATGTTACTGCTCATGTCTCTGCTCCAATCCCACGAGGTCCAGTGCTGGGAGACACAATCTTCAGGCAGCAGAAAGAATGTAGGTTGCAGCTGACAACACCCAGAAAGGCCACGCCATTGCCAACGTCTGCTTTGCCAAGTTAGATCATATCCTATTTGTAGAGGGGGTTTTGTTTACGGGTTTGGTTTGTCTCTTTGGGGTTTTTATTTTGGTGGGGGTGATGGAAGAGTAGAATCAAAATATTTCTGTGAAACAGCAGTTAGGAAAAAGGGTGCAGAGGTGAGGTTTTTCATGGGGAAGGACAGTGGGCTGGATATCAGTATCAAAAATAATTAGAAAAAAAAAGTCCTTAAATCCTGAGGCCAAGCATTACAATACGAGACAGACTGTCCAAGACCAAGCAATTTTTAGTCCCATCAAGGCTGTGATTACAGTTTTCCTCATCTACCTCATGAGAGAGATGATCTCACTACCCACTTGTGACCATAAAGTCACAGCTGTGACTGCAGCAATTATGCTGAGCCAGGAAGGAGCTGAAAGCTCCGGCCCCCAGCCTTCCCAAGGCACCGGATGGTGATGAGGTGCATTGTCACTGGGATGTGCTGCTCAGCTGACCCAGCCACCTGCCTCCCTCTGAAGGACAGGAGGCTCTCCTGGGCTTTGGGCACAACTACAAGCTGACAGAGTTTGCTGGCACCTACCAGCAGCACATTGTCACGTATTTCCCCTTTTTAGTATTTATTTTTCCCTTTCCAAAGCGTGGTTTTAAGATGAGGAACCAGTGTGACCAAGGTTTCCCTCGGATTAAAAAAAACCAGAGGGTGGAGACACCCAGAAGGGGCATGCAGAGGAAAAGGTCAGAACACGGATGGAGTGGTTTTGCTCACAGGTCAATCGAGAACATAACTTGATGCTGACCACATTTCCCATTCACAACTCAGCATCACCCACAAAGCTGCAGATAAACCTCCTTCTCTTCAAACAAGGCTTTTGCTGAGGATTGCCACAAGCCCCAGCACATGGCAGTCCTGGGTAAGCCAAGATCAGAACAGGCTCACTTACAAAACCAGTCATATTTAGGACAACTCCTGTCATGTTCCCTCCTTGACAAATGTTTTGTTTCTTTGTGAATGGAAGGCCTGGCATTTTATCTGTGCCAGAGTGTTGCGTGTGTTTTATAAACAAACACACATGCTTTTAACGCAAGCACACTAATGTGTTTAAAGTATAAATTCCCTCCTGGAGGAAAGCACATCTCCACCTGGGTGGCAGTGCTAATGTGGACCTTGTGCTCCTCTTCGTGCTGGCAAACAGCCCTTGCTGTTCAGGGGACACATTCCCTTAATTCCCAAAGCAAGATTTTATTCACTCTGGGGAAAAGTCACATCGATTTTAGTCTTCTACTTCAGCTCGCAGCAGCTGAGGACAAAAGTCCCTTGGACAGCATTTACCTCCTCTGAAAATAAAATCAAATCACTCACCTTCTTTGGGATTTACCAAGCCCTATAATACAAAGCCAAGAAGCCTCTCAGTTCCTGTCCTCTCAACAACCACCTTGGGGGGAAGCAAATGAAAGACATCCAATCCCTCTAATGACTGACTCACATTCAGTGAAGGGAAACATTACAAACACAGTTCCCTAAGAAAGATAATAAAACACCTAACATGTTCAACTCCTAATATACATATTGAAAAGAGCCTGAGATAAGATTACAGTAGCAAGGAGTTTAATGGAACCATAAAATGAATCATAAAAAGGTTTTGTTTGGAAGGGACCTTAAAATCATCCAGCTCCAACCCCTTGCCATGGGCAGGGACACCTTCCACTATCCCAGGTTGCTCAGAGCCCTGTCCAGCCTGAACTTGAACAACTGATCCTGAGCTGGAGCTGCTGACTAGATCTTGGCTGCATCACGAATTGCCACTTTTCATGATTCTGAAAGACTCCTCTTGCAGCCCAGCAGAGTCTGAAAGGCTTCTGGGACATTACCACACACAGCAGCATGAAACAGGGGGTTGGTTTCAGATACTGAGATAGAAAGTCTGAACAAGTACTGACCCACTGGAAAATTCACAGCGAGAGATGGAAAGATCTGGTACTCTTCAAACACCTACATGCTCTGGCTGTGGCTTTGAAGCAAGCCACAACACTGTCTATTGTAAAGAGCACTGTTCCTGTGGAAACACTTGCTTAATACTGTCAGAGATGGGGTAAGAAGAAATGCTACAGGTGTTTACCTATTTACTGGCTAAAATATATATATATTCAATAGAAAAAAAATCCTTTTCTTATTGTTGACAGTGAAAAACATTATCAGGCGCTGAAAAGGTGTATTTTTGTGCATCTGAAGTAATTTAAAAAACCCCCAACAACCCCAAATTTCATAGAATCATAGAATGGTTTGGGTTGGAAGGGACCTTAAAGATGACCTCATTCCCACCTCCCTGCCACAGGCAGGGATACTTCACCTAGACCAAGTTGCTCTAAGCCCCATCCAACCTGGCCTTGAACACTTCCAGAGATGAGAGATCTTCAAATTTTTCTGCAAGTGAAATTTCTTATGACCAGGACCACTAACATAAAAGGACAATTTAGTCTACCCAGAAATGAACCACAAAACTTGTACTGAGAAAACATTCATGAGCTCTTTTGAGGTCACAAAGATGTTTTCAGAGCAATCTTTCAGAAGCCAAGCACGGGGACACCAAGGGCTTAAAAACCAGAGAGCTCAGTTACTCTTTTCTCACCTAATGCTCATGTTCAAAACAGGAACAGGCGCTTCGAAAATGTTACTAAAATAAGAAGTGCATTGCTTAAAAACAATGAGTACTGCATATGCATTGCTGAGGCAAGTCTCTTTGCACTGAGCTTATTTATATATAGAAATAACACCAGTGACCTCATATTAATCACAAACACAGCTTTCTTCATGACAAAGGGAAATGACAAACTTGCAAGGGCACACCAGAAGCCTTCTGAGATCACATCCAAGTAAGCCAAAACATGTGACAACTTGAATGATCTTTGCTCCTCTTTGAAGAAATCCACTCAGATCCTGCAACATTGTTCTTGACAAAATCAGAATAGTGTGATTTTAAAATGAACCAAGTGATGATTTTAGATACAGCTTCAATTCTCAGTTCTAAGCTTCTTCTCAAAATTTCTGAAGCTTTGAATTCTAAGAATTTCAACCGAGATAGTGTTAACCAGAAAGAACACAACCAGCCCAAAGGGCTTCTCCTTGCTACACAAGTGAGAACAGAATGAGTGTGCGCCGTGTCCTGCCAGTGCCACAGCACGCAGGCGTTCACAGGCAGCTCCACACCACAGCACCAACATCCTGCTCTCCTGCAGATTGTGCAGCCACATGCAGCAGCTCTCACCCCAGAGAGGGAGGAGAGCAGCCACGGCTCCAAAACCCCTTCAGCAGAGCACAGGTAACCTCAGAGCGGTGCTGGGAATGTGTCCAGCAGTGGCCACCAGAAACTGCTGGGAAAGCACAGGGCTGATGATGGTTTAAGCGGAAGGAGGGCAAATATTAGAGATTAGGAAGAAATTATTCCCTGTGAGGCACAGGCTGCCCAGAGAAGCTGTGGCTGCCCCATCCCTGTAAGTGTTCCAGGCCAGGATGGACAGGGATTGGAGCAAGGTCTGGTGGAAGGTGTCCCTGCCCATGGCAGGGGGTTGGAACTTTGATGAGCTTTAAGGTTCCCCCCAACCCAAACCGTTCTGTGATTCTATGAACTGATAAATCATTAGCCAAGTTCTTTGGTAGATACAAAATACAGGGGAAAAACCATCCTGGCATCAAGCTTTGACCAAAAGCTGATTAAGGGCCCCAGCTGCCCCAAAAATTCTGCCCCCGCCTCTTCTTCCGGCCGCCACCACTCCTCTGCAGAGGCAGCACAATGGACGGTTGCTTTCTCACGCCTCCAAAACCACAGCTAACAGCCCCCCACACTGACTCGTCTGGCCTCTGACTGATGGTTTCTTCAGCAAGCTCAGCTGTGAAATGGGGTAGGCGAGAAGCAGAGATGTGAGCAGGAAGCTCTCCACCTCCCCTGCTGCACAGCGACTGCCCATGGGGCACAGGAGGGCAGAGACCTGCTGGGTGCCCTCCTAGATCTGCCCTGCACAAACTGCCAGAGCCCACAAGTCACAGGCCTGCTGAAAAAGTGCTCCATCACATTTAAACACAAAACTCATTCCTAGTCTGGATGACTTTGCAAGCATTATGTCAGCCCAGATGGAAACGTTCATACCAGCACATGAACCTGTTTTTGTCTGCAAGAGGCTGAAAAACATTCTGTGAGGATGTGCAGCACAGTTTGAATTCCTGAGCCTCCAGAATCCAGGAGTCTGCTCTTCGTTTCAACACTGTCACTCCAAGAGGATGACATCCCTAAGGGTGTGGATACAGTGAGTCTTGGCCTGCAGAGACAGCTCCTGGACAGTAAATATGGGGGGTTCCACTGTCCTTCAGGTAGAGCTGGAGATCTCAGCCTCAGCCTTGGGGAATGCACCAAAGAAATTTTTATCCATTCCTGTACCATTTCTTTTGCCTACATCATACCCCTTTTGTCGCTCAAAGGCAGAAAAAAAGCCCCACTATCTGGGCTTATTAGCACAGCTCTAGAACTTGCTCCTTTCTTGGACATGAGCAAAATAAATTTGATGATCTAGGTTTTGATAAACCATTCAGCAAGAGGACAGCAGAACATGTTCCTTTCTAGAATCAAGGAAACAGGTGAAAATATCATCTTTATTGGCAAGACAGGCTAGATGTTCCTTGAACTGATTATCTGAAAGCGTGCTCAAAATTAGTTTCTATCATTAGGTACTGATGGGATTATTGTAACAGGGGCTAATTTTTGAGAAGAAGATGGTTTATCTTAGTACAGCTGGGTTTCCACCTAGTTCTGCTCCACTCCAAGCTGAGAACAGCTTAGTTGCTTGTAGAGTAGCTACTAAAGGACCACAGTTACATCCCATTACGTTCAAGACTAAATAAACCAGCATTTCTTCTTAGCTGCCACATCATGAGTGCCTTGCAGAAACTTCTAAGAAAGGAAACTGATTGCAGGGTCATTTTCAACATTCTCCAGTAAATCGCCCTCCCTCCCAAGCCAGTCTGGTGAGCAGTTCTTGGGAAGTACCCAAAGCTGGACCTTTTACTGCTCTGAGTAAACAGATGATGAAGTGGTAAGTGTGGGGCTCCATGCAGAAAACTGATTATCAGCAGCAATACTCCCACCAAGCCCTGTTAGGAGATGGAGGCTCACCCTGCACATTCAACACCACGGTAGGTTTTATATCAACAGTGTGTTCCAATGAGCAGCTTTGACAAGAAATCCCACCATGGATTTGGACTGCATGGGAACAGTTTCCTCACACAGCTATATTTTCTTCCAGGCTCAGGAGCAAACTGCCTTGGAGAATAAATTTTCATTGAATATATTAATGTGAGATGCCTCAGCCTGTGAATGACCTAGATAATCAACTCATTGACGGAAGCCAATTCCTTCCTCTTTCCCAGAGCACCACGGGCACTTGCTGTGCCCAATAAATAATGCACAACCCAGCCATCATTATCAACTCCAGTTGCATGCAAGAAGGGGGAAGGAAACGTGTCCAGTTCTTCTCCCAATTAGCCAGTGCAAAGCTGACAGCGTAATTCCATCGAAACCACGGGGAATCCACTGACGTAAACATCACAAGCAAGAGCAGAGGCAAACACCAGGCTCCTGTTCTGCTGGAATCTCACAGAAGACACAGGAAAACTTTTTAAAAACAGGTGAGAAAGGAAGAAGGCAACTTTCACATTGATGTTATTAAAAATTGGTGCCAGATAGAAGTGAGGTTATGGGGAGCTCCATGTGTGGGCCAGTTTGCGTGTGAGGGAAGGATAACATTTGAAGCATGTAAAATTTAAAAGAATTTAAGGATATGAGATAGATGAAAACATGCAGCAAACCAATCCCAAATTTCATTATTTGGAAATCTATTTTTCCTCTGCTCTTCAGTCCTGGGGAAAAGGCCAACAAGCTATATGTTGTTGTTTACCAAGAAAATAAATGCAGGTTTAAGTAAGAATTCAAACAGGATAAGCTAGTCTTTCATAACTCATTCCTGATTTAGACAACCTTTGTTAAACTGAAGGAGCAAAGCCCAAGACTGAATACATTTAGCATGGGATGAGCACACTGACCAATCTAGGTGGAGAGAATCCCTCTAGGAACAAACTCACACATTGACAGCTCCAGCACTATCAGAGACAGCATTGATTTGCAACTATTTTATCAGATCAAAGCACTTTGGAGCACAGACATCCCATGCTGACTTTTGCTGTCATAGTTAAACTGTCATCCTCTTTCCCATCCTGACTGTCGAGCCAGCCAGCTCCAGAGAACTGCCACAACCCTAAATGATCCTTCTGACAGTGCACTTCTCTCTCTGACTCACACCCATAGCACTCAGCACCACCACAACTGGTCCTGCTTGAACCTACTACAGCATCCATAAAGCTGTGAATGATGGCAAAGGTTCTTCTATCCAAAAATGATAAAAGGATTCCCAAACTAAGGCCCCACTGCTACAACAGGAGGTTCAAGACACTAAATTTAGCAAGTGGAGATGCACATGAAGACTTTAATTTACAAGGGATGTCTTGCTTACATGGCAGAGTAAAATTAAATGTACTCATGAGAAAAAAATGCAAAAGACCGTGCTATGCTAATGCAGACTAATGACAAGGAATTAAAAAAAAAAAAAAAAGAAACAAGCAAAGGCAAAACAGAAACCACAGAGCAGGCCAGAGAGCGAGAGAGGTCTAGAAACCAGAGGTGCTGTAGAGAGGTGTGAGCTGCTTTTTCACACCAAATGAGACCAGCTGGCAAGTCAAGATCCTGTCTCTGAGAATGGCTGACATAGAATATATGAGAGAAAGGCAGGAAAAACACCTCAGGGTCAGATATGGAGGTACCACCTCAAACCTTTCCTCAGCCCCTGGATGCACATCATCAGACAATCTGTCACTGTGATTCTTCCTATCAGATGTACAGTCCTGGGACAGCAGAGACACAGAGCCTGTTTCTCACATCCTGTCCCTCACTTGCCTCATTCTGAGAGATTACTGGGCTCTACTGATCTGTTAAGTGATTTCACACTGCAGATGATTGTACTGATCTTTTTTTAAACACACAGCAGACATGAAATACTCATACAGCAAATCACACATGCAGAAATGCGTCTTGCATGGATGCATTTTCCTCCTCTCCCCATTTTGACAGAAATATCTGTACTGCAATAAAAAGTAAAAAAAAGAGAGAGAAATTCCACTAAGATAAGGCCTAAACAGCATTCTCATGTTGGTTAAAAAACCAGATTATTTATGCTATCTCCCATCTCACAAACTGAAGTCAGCTACCAAAGCTGCCCAACTTGTGTTTCTGCACCAATACTTCATTTCCTGCCTGTTCCACAGGAAGGAGATCTCTCCTGGAAGGAGTCTGGAGAGTTGCCACTGTATCACTGAAACTCAATACTTACGAAACTGGGCAGGTGAACACCAAGAAAAAGTCATTAGGTAATGCCATCTAACAGATTCATACCTCCCTCCCTCCTTCCTCCCCTGCCAACATTTTTTTTGTACTGGCAAAGCTCCTGGATAGGCACAGTGACAGCAGCTGGGTTTCAGTGCAGTGTCAGGTGTGCTTACCCAAAGGGCAGGTCCACACCACACGATGGAGCACAGAAATTCCCATCCAGAGCCACAGGGATCCAGCAGACAAGTGAAAATCTTATCCCAGACCCGACATCAACACCCAGTGGCTTTCCAGCCCAGGATTGCCATCTTCCCCAGGCTGGGCTTTGTTGCTTTGCAATGTGGCACTCAGAGGAGACAGCCCAGGGTGTGACATCCATCTGTCAGACAGGAGCATCCCCTGTCTCTCTGCATCTCTCCATCAGGACACTGATGGCTGATGGGCTAGCGAGCACAAGGCTTTCTGGAGATGCAGTGGGTCCCATGAGAAAGACAAGAACCCAAAAAACCCCTGGCAGTTTCCAGAACAACTCTTCTGCCTGCAAGCTGATCCACAGTGGAGGAGCCCCAGGACAGGGCAGCGCAGGGAGCGGGGCCATCAGCCGGTCAGACTGCTCTGACAGCCCGCGGGATAGATCTGGGCATCGATTAGATGCCTGTCTAGCACAGCAAGGGCACAAAAGGTCTTGCAGGGGCAGTGAAAAAGCAATTTTTTCCATCACCTTGGGCCCAGGACAAATGCTGACTATCAAGAGCACGGGAGTTGCTGAGGGATGCTCATTCCCATGCGGCATCACGCTAACGCAACAAAAGCTGGCTCACATCTGCTCGTGGTGATGGCTTCTGAATTAAAGCAGGATGGTTTCCTCAGCAATTGACCTCCCTAAGTGATGAGAACATCTCATGGCACCAAAGCACACACAAATATCACTGGCATTGCAGAAATACAGTTGTTGGTCTGGCTTACCCTAAGTGGCTGAGCAGTGTTAACTGGATGCTTCAGGATGCTCTTTGTTTCAGATACACATTTATCTTTGATATAGTTATTATAAAGCAGGTCTCTCCCTCAAAACCAGCCAGGGATCTTGTACCAGCAAAAGGGCATGGCTTGGGAAAGGAACAGCCACGTGGTGATCTCCACCAGGTTAGTTATCCATGACTACAACTTGGGTCCAGCACGGCCCCACAAATAGCACAGGGGTGGAGCAAGCAATCAGAGAAAAGATTGCTCATTACCTCCAGAAGAAATTATATTTGCAGCATGGTCTGACTTGTCCCAACTGCATGCCTAAATAGGCTGAAATCTGGGAAGCAAGAAGGTGCGATGGCTGATCCAGAATCCTTACAAAAGCTGCCAGTAACTCATTTCAAGTGGTAACTCTGCTGTTCATCTTTCTCTCCATGGTTACACAAAAGGTCCCCAGTTTCCTGGCTGTATTAGCAAAGCACAATAGCTAAAGCCTAAAACATCAAAGGAGCTTTGACAGTTTGTGAAGAAAGGGTGGGAGTCTTATTCACTTCAGTAAGGGATATGTTTTTCATATTGAATTACCCTGTAAATCAGTAGACTTTCTAATGGCATTTCAATAGCTTAAATGGCCCCCTTGACGATCCGTTCTGCAGAGTTTATTGCCTATAAGCTCAAAATGGCCAGAAACCAAATCATTACTCAGAAAATACTCCAAACAGAAAGCCTCTGACAGCCTGGGTGAAATGTGCTTTACTGAAAGACCTGTGGAAAAAGCCAAATATAAACCACCAACAGGGTGAGGCGAGGCCTGCAGGGGACAGAGCTTCCTGGGGTGCTGGGCTCGCTGGGGCTGCGGTCACCCTGCTGCCCCCTCCTCCTCCTCAGAGCCTCTCTGCAAAGTGCACCCCAGGGCTGCGGGTGCAGGTCTGCAAACACCCTCTCATGGGCTTCTAACATAACAAAAGCTGCCAAAGGCAACGTGGGCATCAGCCCTTGGCTGCCTCTTCTCCCTCCAACCAGGGCTTTCAACTGATTGAGCACCAACCAACACCACCAGCAGGAACGTAAAGGCACCCTGGCATCAAAGTCAGCCCCCCACTCCAGCCAAGCACATCCACAAGGGCTTGATAGAATCACAGAATAGTTTGGGTTAGAAGGGACATTAAAGACCACCTCATTCCACACCCTGAGCCATGCACAGGGACACCTTCCACCACACCAGGTTGCTCCAAGCCCAATCCAGCCTGGCCTTGAGCACTGCTGAGGATCCACAGCTTCTCTGGGCAACCTGTGCCAACCTCATTGTAAAAAGCTTCTTCCTTATATCCATGCTAAACCTCTCCTGTCAGTTTAAAGCCATTACCTGTTTGCTGTCTCTCCCTGCCTTTGTCAAAAATCCCTCTCCAGCTCAATTTTAGCCCCTTTATGCACTGGAAGGTGCTATAAGGCCTCCCTTTGGCCTTCTCCAAACTCTCTCTTCTCCCAACTCTCAGCCTGTCCTTCATAGCAGAGGTGCTCCAGCCCTCTGAGCATCTTGGTGGCGTCCTCTGGATTCTTCCAATAGGTCCTTGTTCTTCTTTTACTGGGGGCCCCAGGGATGGATGCAGTATTCCAGTACATCACTCCAGTCACCTCAAGGTGACTGCCACTGCACTTGGTGGCAAGGGCACTGCAGCACCTGATGCCTGGACTCTGTCCTGCCTTGTCCTGCACTCCCAGAATTCTGGCTCTGCCCCAGGTACAGAATTCCCCACCTCAGCCCCAGTCCCAGATGAATGCAGTGACAATATCTTTGAAGGGGACAGGGACACTGTCACTTCACTGCCCATGTGGCTCTGTCCCATTACAGCTCCAGAAAACCTTGAGAGCCAAACCCACATCTTGCTGCTCTCAGTTCAAAGCCAGGACAGGAACTCCAGTCCCTCACCCCCCAACTGTCCCCCATCACTGGAAACTGACTCTTCTCACGCTTGGGTCAAATCTTCCCAGCCAAACACACCCTCAAGCAAAATGCCCATGTTCTCCAAGGATTCTCACAGCTGCCAGACAGGCCATTTATTGAGGAGGTGCAAGGAACAGGAGTCCAAACAGCTCCAGTTCCGATTCTGAAACAGGGCAGTGCGTGTGCAGCCCTTTGTGACAGTCAGCTGTCTCATCTGCCTGGATCAGAACAACTGTTTTTAGCATCACACCCCCACAGACTATTAAACACCTGACAAACAGCAACAATTTTTCAGTTCTTGCAGCCTTTGTTTTAGGCTGCAGGGCACTCTCAATTGCATATAAACATGGGTAAAACACAATTATTTCTGCCTTAAGAAAGAAAAAATACATAGGGAAGGATACAGGCAAAAGAGTTGAAGTGAAGGAACGCACAAGAATTAATCTCTTCCTGCACACAAGCAAATGGCAACAAACGCATCAGGAAGTTGCGACTTGGCTCATTAATCTTCTAGCCCATCTGTAATGTGATTTCCTTCAGTGTACTCAGATGATTTGCTACTTCAAGATCAAGGTTTACATTTCTACTCCTTGTTAAAGTCTTAGACATTATGGCATCTCCACCCAGGGACTAACAATTTTTACAATCATGATTAAATAACTCCCTTGTAACAATGCCATTCAGTATCTTTAAAGAGTGTTTCCCCAAGGTTAAAAATTACTTCAGCTACTACATAAAACTCGTAAGAATAATCATAGGTATTGTAAACATCTCCCATTTCAGCTGCACTGAGTACTCCATTTGTTTCACTGATACATGACAGTTCTCTATACTGCACTCAGAGACAGCCAAAGAGGAGATAATACCTTTCAAAGGTGCATATGCCAAGTACAAAGATCCTAGCCCGGGCTAGCGCAAAATGAAATGCTCCTAAGAGGCGAGTTTCAGCCCTGATGTAAATGACAGCAAACAGTTTCAGAGAGCAGGCAGCTCAGCTCCCTCCTGCCCTGCACCTGGTCATGTGCACCTGTGGAAAATGCAACCATTCAGGTTTGCACAATCCCACACCCACACAGGCAAATCCCTACCAGAGACAGAACATGGCACCGGGGAGATCTCGCTCAGCTTGACAGAGTTAAAGCACACAGAAGGCAGGATGGCATTTAATTGACAATGTTAATAAAAACTACTGTGCTGAAAGCTGACAAGCAAACATAAGAAAGGGGAAACAGCAATAATGAGCTCTTACAAATTTGATCTGTGGAAAATTAGTCAAATGTGTTTAACAACTAATACACAAATTAGAAGATATCCAGACCACGCTAATGTGTTTACTAGAAAGACTTCGGAAAACAACCAGAATGGTTAGAAGGAAAAGGGTCAGTTTGAAGTCTCTGAAACATGAATTTTAAAGCAAACCATGAGCAGAGAGCACTGTCCCAGCGCCCAGTGGGATGACTCAGGTGTATAAGCATTAGTGATGAGACAGCTCATGTCCATACACTTACTCATCTGCATAAGTGTTCGGGGTCATAATTGCAGCGAGGTACCTGCAAGTCATTGGGGAAGCACCAGTTCTTACACACCAACTGCTCCTCCCTGCCTCTCGCTGAAACTTCCTACAGTTCTCACAAGAGGTGCTGACCAATGGTACAACTAAGCTCTTCTTTTTATTTTTTTTTTTCCAGCAGGAGAAAATCCATGTTTATAAACAGAACAGCATGAGCCTGAGAGCTGACATCAAGACTGTCACAGGTAATTCCCGACAGCTCCCCCTCAGGAGGAGAGCTCAGAGAGCAGAGGCAGTCAGTTGCCCTGTTAGTCTGTTATCAGTCCTTTGGAGTCTACCAAAATACTGTTTTCCTTGTCTCTGAAAAGTGAATATAAAATTTCTATTTCAAATCAAAATGAAAAATTGTGCACAGCCAAGTAAGCATAAGCCGGGTTAAACTTGGAAGGATTCACCAATTTTCCTCTCACTCAATTCCTTCCTTAGTTGTCTGTCTGTGCTTTTGTTTTGGGGACGGAAAAAGCAGAGAAAAGAAGGATTTCAGAGTGGAGGTGCTGCAAATCATCTACATTTCCTTGTGGTGTTTTGTACTGTGCCAGCAGCCTTGAGTTAGTACAAACCAGCATTTCCTATCCTTCTGATTACACAAAAACTCCCGTGACAGCCTTGCTGGGTTTATCAAGGCATATTAAATTATCAGGGCAAGATGCTGTTCCCTGTCATCATGTGATCCAGGCTGCACGCTATGCGAGATGCTAACAAAGCAAATCAGAAGGGAGGGGAGAGAAAGGCAACAGAAGGCAAACATTTGCTCATTCCCCACCAAATCCACCCCAGATGTAAGTTTTAAACGTTAATTTTAAGGGAGAGCAGCAGCTCTTAGCCTCTGTCTACACACCCAGATATAACATCAGTTTACATCAGTCTAGTTAAAAGAATTCAGTGATTTCCCACCCCATTGCACCCATCAGCTCACAGGTACAGGAGTTCATAAAACACATGTCTATCCTGCAAGGATTGAAAACTTCTCCCTCACTAAAGATCAGATGAGTATTTCAGGCCACTGCATCTGCCCTAAAAATCCACACTGCAGGACGGACTAAGTTAAAGAAATGTACGTGCATCCACACCAGCAGCAGTATTATGACAGGTAGTTTAGTAATGTAAATAAGGTCACCACCTTTGCAGCAGGGCAGTGCCACCCCATATGCAGCCAGCTCCAGAGTGACCAGGACTCCAGCCTCCCAGGAGGACAGGGCCTCTCTGAACAGCACACACCCCCAGCAATTCAAACATCAGGAAAACCCTCAAAACCACAGCGCTCCATCCCGAGCTCACTCCTTTGCCTTGCCCATTGGGGTCTGTTCTGTGTTTAAAACTGGTTTAGCTCAAATCTCAGGAGCAGATTCTTTCCAGGGGCACAGGTAGCCTGGGAATCTGGGCAGGCATCCACCAGGCAAACCCCGTGACCTCAGCTCTGGCTTGGCTGTCTGGAGCAACAACTCAGCTTGGGGACTGGCTGGGACCCTTCTGTGTGACACCAAAATCACATCAGGGACTGTCTGAGAGAACACCTCCAGTGCATGAACCTCACACCTACCCATAAGGAACCTAAGTAAAGTGGCCCCCATATACATTTATTATATTGCCTGTAATCACCCCAAAGGTGTAGCATCACACCTCAGCCACACTGGCTGAGAGCAGAAAGCCCCAGCATTTTCCCTAGTGATAGCATCAAGATGTCTATCTGCTCTCTACGCTGACAGCTCTCCTTCCTCAACATCTGATTTTATTGTGGTGGTTATCTGACCGCATACCCTGAACTTCTTGGCCTCAAAAAGTTTATACCCATCACAGCCTTGAATATTCTCAGCTCTTCTGCACCTCCTCTACTCGGAATAAATGCCTTTTTTTATTAACCCAACTCTTACCAGCAAACTGCCTGGATCAATGCAATCACCTCCTCCTCCTCCTTTACAACACTGGAACCAAAGGCACAACTTTAGAGGCTGAACTGTTTCTCTCACCACCGATACTAAGCCATAAATGAGGTTCTCTGGGTTGTGTACATTTACCTGGAAATAACCTAGAATTAGCTCAGAGTGAAACTGCATTGACCCAGAGCAGTGGTGTACATAACAGACACAAGACTAGTCCTGCCATTCTGCTAAGAAGTCAAAGAAATCCGCATGCAAGCATCAAACTATTGTGCAAGCATGTGTACAGTTGGGCAGAAATATATCCAACCCAGGTACCCGAGTCTCCAAGTGCGGCTCTGTGTGCCGAGCAAAATGAGGAAGGAACACCTTTGTGTGAATTTGCTGGTGTAGTTCGCAAGTTATGTGTTACAGGTCTTCTCTCCGCCCGTGAACAAAGAGAAGAGACTTCACAGCCTTCCACTACAGCGTCTTCACCCCCAAGCTACGACAGCTGAGGGTCCTTAGGGTCCCTAAGGAACAGCAGCATGAGCAAATGTGAAGCAGAGGGGCACAACCAGACGCGTGAGGAACACACCTGTGTACCTGCAGACGCACACCGGGCTGCGTGTCTGCGGCACAGGCATGCAGGGACAAGCCCCGGCTCCGCGAGTGCCCTTCATTCATTCCCAGAGCAGCGCTGCTCCGGCTTCCCCTGCGGACGGCTACTCACCCAGCCCTCGAAGGTGTCGCTGGGGGCGGCGGAGCGCAGCAGGTCCTGGAAGTGCAAGGTGCAGTTGGCCACGAAGTCATCGTAGCCGATGGGGGTGTCGTGGAAGACGGAGAGCTCGATCTGAAGGCCGTCGGTGACCGTGGCCGAGAACTCCTCGTTGTAGGTGGGCTTGTTGGTCTTCTGCTTGGTGCTGGTCTGCCCCACGCGCACCTGGTCCACGCTGACGGTGACATAGGGATCCAGGAGCTGGTAGCCCTTGCGGAAGAGCGAGTGGCGGAGGGACCAGCGGGTGGGCTGCAGCCCCACCGCCTCCCCGATCCGCACCTTCAGGTACCCGCTGAACTTCATGGCTCCGGACATGGCCGCGCCCCCGGGGCGCCCGGGAGCCGGGAGGAGAGCCAGAGCCCGCTCCCGCCGGGAGAGGCACGCAGCCTCTCCTGCCGGCCCGGCGCAGCCCCGCCGCGCCTCTCGGGGGGCCGGCCGCCGGCACCGCGCCCGCCCCCGGCCTCTGCCGGGGCTCCGGAACCGCCCCCGCCGCTCCTCCGCCCGGCCCGGGCTGCTCCTGCCGCGGGGGAGCGCCGCGATCCGGCCCGGGGATACCTGGGCGTGGGGCGGTGGCGGTGGGCGGGGAGGAGCCGCGGAGAGAGGCGGGGATGGGCGGCGAGCGCTCGGCTCTGCCCTGCCCGTGCCGCTGCTGCCGGGGCGCAGCCCGGAGCCCCCGGCACGGCGTGAGGAGCGCCCGCTGCCCGGCCCCGAGAGGGGACACAGCGCCGGGACAAGCTCCGAGACACCCCGGAGGGGCTGCGATCCCCCGGGGCTCCAAGCCCCTGTTCAGCGCCTCCCGGGAAGGGCTGGGGCTGCGGTCACCGCTCGCACCTGCGGCTGCACGGGGAGAGGAGCGACCCCAGAGCAGCGCTGCCCCCGCCGCCCGCACCCCGTCCTTGGCAGCGGCGCCTCCCCGCATCGCTCCGCCGGGAGAACGTGCGCGGAGAACATAAGGATGTGCCGGCTTTGCCATGTTGTACCAACCCCGCTGTTTCTGCGGGTTAATTGAGGCTGATTAACGCGCCTGGCGCTCGGCGTGCGGGGCTGGTGTTAGGGTGGATTTCTTCGGGGGTTTGATCGCACTTAATAAAGTCGGGATTTAATTAGTTGTAATTGCTTGGCAGATTTCACAGCAAAGCGGCGTGAACTGGGTAGGGAACAATGAAATCCTGCCTTCCCGGTGGCATTGTTCAGCCGACGTCGTCTGAATTAGGCTGCGCTCCCTAAGATGCGGTCCTTTGTGTGACCCTACCACAGCTGGATGGTGCCGAGACTGGCTGACACCTTGCAGCCTTTTTTTGGTGTGTTTCATTAATTTTTTCTTTACTTTCCCAGACCACTCCTCTCACCACAGCTCTTCCATCCTTCACATTCCCTAGCAGCCTGTCGCTGTTTTTTCCCATCCTCTTTCCTCGCTTGCCCCCTTCTCCACGTTGTTTTCTTCTTCTAGAGCTCCAAGTTTTGCAGGAGCACCAAGCCAAGGCTCCTTCCAAGCCTCAGACAGAGCAGGTTGTCTCTGATTGCCTCCTCTGGAGAGAGCAGGTGGAACAGGTTCAGTAATGTGATCACTCCTCGCATGCAAGCAACTGTTCTGCCAGAAAAACTTGTAGACTCTTAAATCAGACTTCTGACAGGTCTCATTTCAAGGCTTTTAAGTTCCTTGCTCTGTCACTATTAACTGGAGAAGACAAGTGTTTAAGTTTTTTTTTGAGCTTGGTTAGGACAGCTCATCCTGAGGAAGAATACAGGCTTAGTTTTAGAAATTGCCACCTCAGGTTCTGGGATTTTGTTTCCAGGAGTGATCAGCTCCAGATCTTTTAACAGCAACTATGGCCAAGTAAACACAGAGTGCTCTCTTCTCATAAAAGACTCGAATACTTAGGATTTTTGTGGTGATGTTCCTTCTGAAATGCATTTTAGAATTAGCTGTGATGATTCTAGGTAATCTTATTTTCCCTGGTTTTAATCTTCCTACCTTCTTGGATTCTGGTATCTCACAGTAGTGAGCTGATCAGAAAGAAATAGTTCTTTTTATCAGCTGTACATCTGTTACTCCTTTCATGTCTGGATTCACCACGTCTTTTATGATACCATTAAATAAAAAAGTCCCTCATTTACCTTTTCAAGAGCATCAGTTATTGTCATTTTGTACTTTGACCACTTCTGTCCTTCCTAGTTATGAGCTGTCCCTTGAAGCCAGGGCAGAATCGATACTGAACATCCTGGGCAACCCAGAGTTCTTAGAAGACTTCACCAGGACTCACTCAGGGCTGCAGACAAGGTTTAAAGGTGGCCCAAACTTTAAAGCACCCAACATGAGTGCCCACAGGATAAGACTAAAAGCCTTAGAAAGGCTGGAGCACTCACTCTCTAAATTCCAAATAATCAAATATAGATTTTATTTTGCTTAGAGCCCTTCAAAGGCCCTTCAGTGCAATAGCAGTGAAGAATGTTTGGAGCTACAAAACAATAGTTAAGAGATAAACATGAATTACAACCTCAGACTGCCATAATACTTCAAAATTTTTGTTAATTTTTTCCTCAGTTTCCCGAGCAGGCAGAGATGAAAGTCATTCCAAGCATTACTTGTTAGATGTAATGGCTGGCTCACGTATTTACAGGCAGAAACAGGGAGAAGACAAAAATCTGTTGGTTAAAGGCTCAGACAGTGCCATTTCCTCTGCTTAATCACACAAGGTGAAGTACTTTGCCATGCTGGAGTTTCATCTATAATAGCAATAGGAATGAGGACTTAAAGAACTTCTTCTATACAGTGGTTTGTTGGAATCTCATGTGATAACATGATTCCTCTACCCAGACTTAAAAAAAATCCCCAGCAGGTATTGTAAAACTCATGGAAAAAAGCAGGTGGGCCATAGTTGTAAGTATTTCTGGTGAGCAGCATTGCGAGCCAGTTTTCTGCTGGAGGAAAAAATCAATCCTGTGGACTCATATGATGTGAATCTAATTAATTTTGTTTATCCACTCAAACCAGTCTGGAACAGATCATCTCAAAGAGCATCTGAACACACCCCTATTCTGAACTCCCAGCCAAAGCCCAAATGTCCTGTTCTCAAAAAGAACTGAGCAGTGACATGAAGTCAGAACATACCCTGCCTACTCTCCAGACATCCATGCACTGGAAAAACATCCCCAGTTTGGTATTTTCTTCCAAGAATCAAAACATCCCTGCACACCATGACCTTGCAAGGCTGAATGCAGCAGCACCATCTGGTGATGGCTGCATTGATCCTCCTTGCACAGCTCTGGGGGCCAGGCAGGTCTGCAGGAGCAGGGATTCTCTTCCCTTCCTCAGCAGGACCTCAGAGATCAGGCTCCAGGCAGGGCAGGGTGATTCACTCTGCCCTCAAGTGCTCAGGGAGGCTAAACTCTTCCTGCCAGGCTGGATGGTTCCCTGAGCAGTCATGACACAGAGTTGTTCAAGGAACCCACTGAGAAGGGAGAACAGATCTCCTGATGTGTCTGTCTGAGCAGCAGAGTGGTGGGAGACGTGCAGTGGCAACAAACAGAAAATAAAGCAGACGAGGCAGTGCAATCTGAATTATGGGTAAATTACAGCATAAACGAGCCAGGTTAAAGGCAATCTTATTAACCTGCCACTCTTGGTAGAAGGTTTTAGTGTAGTAGTGGAAAACCCCCTGGAAAAAAACAGCTTAGAGCTGACTATTACTACTTAGAGTAGACTATTGGTAATTGTTCCAAACAACTGACAGCAATGCCAGAACTGTCACTCAGGCACTGTATAAATGACACACTCATACCATTTTTTTGTGGGGAAGCCTGCTGCTCCCTCCATCTCCAAAAAAGCAGAATAGAACTAGGAAAGGCACAGGAGAAGATGACAAAGGTGATGAAGGCACAAAACATGGTTGTGAAGGGAAAGAGACTGCCTAGCTTGGTATTTCTAAGTCTGGGAAGGAATGAATGAAAAGGAAAATACAAGCAAGATCTGTGCAGTCATAAACCACATGACTGGGAAAGGATTTTTCATTCTTTCCCAGCCAAGACCTTAAGGACACTTACAATTGTTTTGAGGTCAGAGGTTTAAAACCTACAGAAGCAAATGCCTTTTCACAGAATGCATAGTTACAATTTGGAGTTGATTGTGAAAACTGCAGGCTGGAAATTTAAATAGCCTTATAGGGGACTAGGTATTAATGGAGGATAGACTTAATAGTGGCTACTGACCATGAGATAAACCCTGGCTCAGGAATGTCTTAAACCAGAAATTGCCAGCTGAGAGAATCAACAGGAAGGACATGAAACAGCATGGCTAAGGTATGATGAATCTAGGAGGGATGCAGTGAGCTTATTATGTTCCTCTGGACTGTAATTTCCATATCTAAGTAAAAAACTGAAGAATGACACCTCCTTAGGCTGGCTTAGGCACCATTCCCTGCAGGTGGGTGAATGGTCAAAGATGGGAACAACTCTCTGAGTTTACTCCTGCATTCTTCCTTCAGGTCACAGTAACCTTAAGGATAAGTTCAAGCAACTTCTCTCTTATGTTTTTGGGAATGTCTGAAAAACTTGCAGTTCAGCTCCACAAACAAAGCCAAAGAGCTTGGCCAAGTCCTGTTGCAACATTATGATTTAAGCCTGGCCTCATCTCACACTACAGTTACACACAAATTAGAGCCCATTCATGCACCCTGTCAAAATCTCCATTGCTGTTTCCTACCAAACTGTGCATTATTCCCTTCCCCAGTAACCTATAATTCTGTAATAATTTAGTATCATCCTCATTTGGCAAGTTAAGGGCAAAAGCTTAAATTGCTCCGCATTAAATTTCTACCAGACACTGGTTACATTCAGCAGTGAGTCTGCAAAGCAATGGAAGAATTTTGTCTTTCACAACTACCACTGCAAAATGTGCCAGTGACGTTTTTTGCAACTGAAACTGCAGCTAAATACACCATAAAAATACAAAAATTAAGAGAACTGAAGAGGCAATCGAAGAAGGAACTAACTCTATTTTGTTCCTCTATTAATTTTAGTCTATTTATACCACTTCCCTTTTATAGTTCTTTCTATAAGACTGCTTGTTAAACCTTTAAACAATGACAGCTGCTAAAGACTGAATATCCCATATGTGGAATAATTTGTGGTCTAGGGGGAAGGAAAACAAAAAAAAGATCAAATTCCTCTCTAATGATAATAATTACAGGATCAATCCAATGCTCACTGAAGTCAAAAGGAAAGCTGCCATTCATTTAAGCTGTACAAGAATCAGCCCTGATTTGTGTGTTTGCTGTTGATCCTGATTTATTCCAGTGCAAAATAAAAAAAGAGCCTAATATCATCTTTTCCTAGTTGCCATGCAGACTGATTTTCCACTACTAAACTGTAGCTCACCTGATCCTTATTATTTTTTATTTTTTGGAAAACACTGGGCCATTTTATAAAGTGCTGGTATTATAAACTGCAGAATATAGTTTATAAGAGCACTAACTCCTACAAGCCAACCATTAATACAGCTAATGGCCTGTTTGTTGTATTAAACTGCTCTCATTTGTCTGGGTCCATTAACAAATGCAGTGGTCATTAACTGTTAACAGCAACTCAGTTATTAGATTTTATTACTCGTACAGGAAACACTGGAGAACAAACTGATTGTTCTGGTTTACTGAGCTTTATTTCTTTCCCAGCAGTCTTGCTCTATTATTTATAATTTAGTTTCTCACTTATTCCCGAACATGACGGACATGCTCAGAAATGGGTTCAGGGCATCCATGTGGACACTCAGATCACATGCCAGCCCCCCACCCCAAGCCCAGCAAACCTCTGCTCTGAACCACAGAGCTCTGAGGCACCAAGCATCTGCAGTGCCCTCTGCTTTCCTGATTTTTCTGTATCCTTTTGATGGGCAGCAGCTTCCACCCACATACGTAATAATGGGATTTAAGTAAAAGATCCAGTAATGTGTACGTAGGAAGCTGGAAAATCTTCTGCTTCATTCACGGCTCTCTCTCTCTCTCATTCACTGAAATCCAACATTCAAGTTTGACAATGTCTTTTACTTCCTCTTCTTGGGGACTGATGCATCAGCTAAGGGTGAATGCTTTCTGTCCCTCATTAACATTTAGTCCAGATAATTGTACAGTTCTCTTCTGGCCTTGTGGTTTAAAATAAGCTTAGAGCCACAATCTTGCAAATGCCTGCACGTGAGGAATATTGCCCAGTATTACCAAGATATGAAAGACCTTCCCTTCCACATTTTGAATGCTGAAGGCCCCTGATCCACTTTTCTCTCTGCTTTCTTCACCTTTTTGCAGTTTGGAAGAACAACCCCGGTGTCAAATTGCCACAAAGGACTGGCAGCAGCTTGTCATGGAAGTGGCTTTCCTGGAGCAGTCTGAGCTGTGCTCTTCAACCTGCAGTGCCATGGTACACAAATGAGGGAGGAGACACCCAGAAATGTGTTGTTAGAGCTCTTTGGGAACAGGATCTTCCAGACTCCCTCCAATCAGTGCTAGACCTGGCTGGTGTTGCAAGACAACTATCAGCACTTCAGAGGTGGAGATCTGTGAAATGACTGTGCTTTACCCTCTGGGGGGCTGGGTTTATTTTATGGTATTGAATAACTCAATTTCTGAGCTCTTGGCCTTTTTCTACCAGACTGCAGTTATTAATGGCACTTTTAAAGTTCTTCACTCCTACAAAAGCACACCTGCTATGGGTGAGCCAACCTGTTCACTAAAGGCTTGGCTCAATCAGAGAGGGCCACAACCAGCACAGGGTATTGGTGGCACACGTGGTGCTTAACTCTCTGGAGAGGAGAGGTCACACTCCTCCAAATAAAGTGATTCACACTGCAGTATCTGAATGCATTGCATTGGAGATGCCTCACCAACCCTGTTCCCATTTGGCTTGTGAAACAGGATCTTACCGTGGTTTGACTACACATAAAGTGGTCAGAGGACAAGCATGGACTTCAAATTTGGTCAAATTACATCAGCCCAGTGCTACCTGCAAGCCCATTCAGATGCTTTGACAGCCAATGGATCCAACATTGAGAGGAAAAATGTGGGAGATTTTGCTAAGAACAGGCTCAAGACACTGCTGGTTTGTACAACCAGTGATTAGAAAGTGCTTCTATCATCCCTGGGGCAGGGGTTAAAGCCTCTTGTGTGTGCCATGCCTGTGTCTCACGTGGTGTGGGCATGGGGATGTTGTAGTGCTGGGGACTCAGAGATATGAGTCAGCTTATCTGCTCCTGCCTATAAACAGGGCACTTGGGATACAGCTTCCCTCCTATCAGCTCCTGATAACAACTTCCTTCCTACCCTCTTTCCCAAGCCAGCACGTGCTAACATGTTGTGCAACAGAACCAGTTGGACAAGAAATTCAGAAGTGCTCAAGAAGCCCAAGGATGTGCACTTTATGCCTTTGAGCAGCAGAGGCTTGCTGGGAACGGCCCCAGACTGTCAGGCATGTGTGCATTCTCTTCACCTTTTAGAAATGGGGTAGAATAAAAGAGCATCTCTTCCCCTTTCTGCTTCTAGTCAGCTCAGAACATAATGAATCCCAGAATTTTCTGTGAGGAACATCATAAATCCAGGGGTTTTCCATGAGGAACAGCAGGAGTGTTCAAACACTGAACAGATCCTAGAGTCTGTGCCCACCTGCAGTGCTGCATCCAGCTGTGGGATCCCCAGCACAAGGGGGACATTGAACTGTTGGAGATGGTCCAGAGGAGGCCACCAAGATGCTCAGAGGGCTGGAGCTGCTCTGCTGTGAGGAAGGGCTGGGAGAGTTGTGAATGTTCAGCCTGGAGAAGAGAAAGCTCCAGGGAGACTTTTTAGTACTTAAAGGGAGCTTGGAAGAGAGATGGGGATGGACTTTTTAGTAGACCCTGTTGCAATAAGAGTAATGGTTTTAACTAAAAGAGGGTTGATTTAGATCAGATATAAGAAAGACGTTTTTTACAACCAGGGTGGTTAAAAACTGGCACAGAGAAGCTGTGGATGTCCCATCCCTGGAAACATTCAAGGTCAGGTCATATGGGGCTCTGAGAAACCTGATCTGGTTAAAGATGTCCTTGCTCACTGCAATGTTTGTCTAATATTAATACTATTCCTTAAGAAGCAGGATGTTGTTCTTTTCTTGAATAATTTAACTTTGCATTTTTTAACATCCTCCAAAGACTGAACTATGAGCTGAGCTAAAACAATAGCAGACATTGTTTAACAGTAAGTAGACTGAAGGGAAGAAAAAAAATGAATGTATTAATGTTATGAGGCTATTATGACTACATGTTGCAGACATTATATTAGCTAAGAATACTTAACTGGGTTGACTCCTTTAATACTGGCAAAGGATCAACAAGCTCTCAAAATTCTTTTTGCAGTCAAGACTGAGCCTGATCTTTCAGTTTCCTGCCATGTGTCTCATAAAATTTCTTTTTCTCATTGGAACAAAGTCCCATCTGCCAAGAACTGCATATTCTTTCTTCATCTTTAGTGCTGAACTCTGTTCCACTGAAATGCAGGCATTAACCAATAATTTCTATTTATCTGTATGTTTTCTAGTAACCACAAGATCTGTCATCCTCAATACCTATGGTACAGATGGAAGTTGAAAAGGCAGCAGGAAAGGGTTAGAAATAATGGAGTTAAAAGTATTCTGATGAGAGCACACTATGGAGAATATAATGATGATAAAGGATGCTCAAAGGGAGAAGGGAGCAATTACCTGGACTGGATGATTAGAAGAAAAAGAAGAACACAGGAGGTATTGGGCATTATTAACCTTTGAATTCCATCTAAGGAATATTGATTTTTATTCTTCAGTCCATTACAAAGAACTCTCCTCTTGGTTCAGAACCAAATCCCAACACAACCCCCAGCAGAAGATTGCAATGCTGCACTCTGGGATGTGCTGTGCAGGGGATGTACCTCTGTGTTTGTGCTTTAATCATCACTGAGAGGAAGAAAAAAAGCTCTGTATGTGCTTTTACTGAGATCTTTAAAATCTCAGTAAGGCACAAGAGCTCTGAGATACAAAGCTGCCATCCCAAGGACCCTTTGAGCCAGACTGATAGATTCCTAAATACTTAAAATAACACTTCTGTTGGCACACACCTATGAGTAAAAGTTGCCTGCACATCCCCATGCCCACTCCGTGGTGGTTCCCACAGTGGTACTCTTCCCTTCTTTGGGATCAGAGTGTGCACTCAGCCAGAAAATACCAATGCAGGCTCAAGCACAGTCCTCTCTCACACACTGCATTGAGAAATTCTCAGATGTCTGTAAAGAATCAGGAGAAGCAATGCTCAGGACCTCCCTGTCCATCCCATTTCTGTCCCAAACTATGCACACAGGCAGCAAACTGCACACAGGGATGCTCTTGCTGAGCTGCAGCTCACTCTGAATGATAAGCTGGGGAAATAAGAATAGCTCAGGACTGCTCTAAAACTTCAAGACCCTTCTCCAAAAATCTTAGAATTTATAAAACATTTAGAAACCAGAAGATAAAGCCACGCTGAACAAGAGAAAGCATTCCCACGTACACAACGCTGTAGAAACTCCTAAGAGCAGAGCTGTGTAAACCAGGATTTCTTTCCGTGTCACAGACCTCTAGATGGAGCTGCCTCTTTTGTTTTCACACCAAGCAAGAGCCACTGAAGTACTGCCATCAGGCAAGGCACAGGGATACAAAGCTTAGGCATTCGCAACGGGAGAATGGAATGGGAGCGTTATTTTGCATACGTGTTGTGCTGTCATTAGATACTGTCAGCTTCTCCATAATTCTTCGAGCAAGCAGCTGTGTTACCAATGCCCTTGCTTACAAAAGTCACTCCTTCCAATTGTTTGGGAGTGAAGAGACAGATTTAGCTGGAGAGTGCTGAGATCTGAATGTCAAGAATATCCCTATGAAGTGGGAAAGGCTGCAAAACTTTGGATACCAAAGAACTCATTTTCCTCCCATAAAGTGGGGCTTCATTTCAGGAAGACCTACCCCGTTCCATGGACAGTGGAAGCAATTTTCCTGGCAGTGCTGGCCAGACTGAGGAGAACTGACAGCCTGAGTGTCATGCTCAGCCTGCATGATCCCAAAAGTCTGGAGAACAAGCCTTGAGAGGACCACCATGGCCACACCTCGAATCATGGTCTCAGTTTTGGGATCCTCACTATCAGAAAGACATTGAGGGGTTGGAGCTTGTGCAGAGAAGGGAGTGGAGCTGGGGAAGGGTCTGGAGCACAAGTCTGATGAGGAGGGGCTGAGGGAGCTGGAGGGGCTCAGTCTGGAGAAAAGGAGGCTCAGGGGGGACCTTCTGCCTCTCCACAGCTCCCTGACAGGAGGGGACAGCCAGGTGGGGCTCAGGCTCTGCTCCCAGGGAACAAGAGATAGGACAAGAGGAAATGGCCTCACCAGAGGAAGTTTAGATTGAGTTTTAGAACAATTTCTTCACTGAAAAGGTGGTCAAGCTGCCCTAAACAGGCTGTTAGGGGAAGTGGTGGAATAATAATAACAGTCCCTGGAAGTGTTCAAAAAATTTATAGGTGTGGCTCATGGGGATGTGGATTAGTGGTGAGCTTGGCAGTGCTGGGAGAATGGTTGGATTTGATGACCTAAAAGGTCTTTTCCAACCTAAACGATTCTCTGCCAGCACTATGCACAGGAGGAAACACCAAGTGTTGTGTCCCTCTTTGCACTGCACTATTCCCACCAGGCCTGGGAGTCACAAACCCTTGATTTTGGGAGGGTTGAAGAAGCACACATCTCCCTTTAAACACTACCCCTAAAAACACCTGCACCCAGTGAGAAGCACAGATGGGCAGGATCCAGAGTCAGCATTTCATATTCCCTAATTTCTCATCAGCCTTTAAAAAGCCCCTGGGAAGACAGAGCATGCCTGTGTTTCACTGCTGGCAGTGCCTGTTCCTCTAGAGGGTACCCTCAGCCCACAGGGAGCTCTGCTGAGCACTGCTCCTAATGAAACCTGAAGGCCAGGCCCAGGAAAGTAAAAATAAAACTTTACAGAAAAGCATGCTGTAATTTTATGATGCGCTTTAATTTGATTCTGCTTAGTTAGAGCAGCCCCCTGGGCAGGCTGGGACTGCACTGAGCAGCACAGAGCTGTGCTTTCAACTTCCAGCTCCAGCGTCTTCCAAGGACATAAATGTTAAAGCCTCCTGGGCAATCAAAGCTGAAAATTACTCCAGGGTGTAAATGAAAAAAGCCCAGGAGAACTGCAGGAGCTAAAACTTAAAATACATATTTAATCTAATTAAATACATAGGAGCAAAAATGTTCAGATATCTTGTGTTATTTGCTTTTTAGTGGTGCCTTAGAGGAGTTAAGTAAGTGTAAGACTGCCCTGTGCTAAGAATTGGGTGAACACCTAGGAGGAAACACACAGCTTGTCCCACAGAATTTGCCATCAAGGCAGACAATGCATAAGGGAAGAAGGAAAACAGACCAAAGAGGGGAAAGTGATGGCCTGAGAGTACCCTGCAGATGGGACAGAGCCAGGACTAGGACACAGGTCACCCAGCTCCCCTGCCAGGGTCCCTGTGCTTGGCTCACACTGTCTCAGATGCTCTGTGCCCACTGTGTGCCCTGGTTTCCCCATGGTTTGGGTTTTTCCTCCCAGGACACAAACATGGATGCACAGCTCTTCTGAAACCAGGTCCCCCCAGTCCTGCTTCAGCTAAATTAAACCAGGTCACAGGCAAGACTGAGCAGGAGTAAACATTAACCTGAACTGTGATGTACCAAAAGGAACCAAATATTTGGAAATGCCAACTCTTTTCAATTTTTCAAAGGAAAATACAGCCAGCACTTCAAACTCTGCCTGTTCCAATACCTCCCATATCCCCAGAGACTGGTGGATGAGTCTGCACCTGCCATATTCTGAGGAAAGCTCAGGATTTAGTGAGCAGTTTGGCTGACATGCTGACAGTTTTCCATCCAGGTTAGGGATATCATCCTGGAATTCATGCAGCTCCATCCAGAAGTGACAATACAGCAGCAAACTCACTCCTCCCATTCTGCATCGTACTGGTTCAGGACCTGGTTTCTCCTTTCTGCTAAACTGGAATCTTTCAACAGCCTCAATCCAATGAAAATGGTGTTTATGTAAATACCTGGAGTCACTGCTGGAGTGTCACTCCTGCAGTGGGATCAAATCATGAAGGAAATGTTAGGATGTGTGACAGATTGAGGTCCCTCACAGCAAACACTGTGGAAGAAGCATTAAGTAGAAAGGCAGAAGAGAACTGTTGAACAAAATGGGTTGAAATATTCCAGTGAAACAAAGCCCTCTGATGGGAAAGATGCTGGTTTCCACCCAGCTCCCAGGGGGAAAGCTGGATCAGCCCAGCGTGGGATAAAGAAGGGTCAGCAGGCAAGGCACTCTCATGGGATGTGGCACACAAGGTGCAAATACAAAGTTTGCAAAAGAACATGAATTTCAGTCTTCATCATCTCTAGGGGTTGTCCTAACCACAAGGCTGTTTGCTGTTTTGATACCAGGTCTCTTACATGTTGGTTTTGTAGTGAGATGAGAAATGAAAAAAATCCCCTGAGTTAATAACAGAAAAATTTTCTCTTCAGAGGGCTCAAAATTTTTGGTTTCCCCATACTAATTTACTTTACATGTCTAAAACACTCCCTGATGTCTAAAGGGCAAATTGAAAGGGATCTTTGTGAGTTGAGCACTACTGGACTTGATGTGAGAGCCATGAAAACGTGTATGCAGGTACTTGCATCTGTCCTTCTTGCAGAAGTTACTAAAATCCCTTTGACATTCCTGGGGTCTGTGCTATGACATTAAATGTGACTGCTAAAAGACTTGTCCAGGTAAAGTTGGTGGTTAATATTTCATTCAAACCTTTTTTGTCTTTCTTTCTTTTATTACCATTATAATTATTTGGGGGGGCAGGGGGGAAGTAAGGGGAAGGGGAAATAAACCATGACAGATTTCTCACATAAAATTATATGATGTGGTTTTGACTGATAGGAACATTTCTGATCTATGTGTCTGTACAGCCCTGCCTGTAAAACATTTCAGGAGCCTTGTGCACAAGATGTGCCCTGACAAAGGTAAATTACACACGAACAAGCAGAGCAATGAATACACCCTCACGTGCTCCCCAAGCCCCCTGTGGGATGGCAGATATCAAAACCAGAACCTGAAATTCCCTTCTGGAGTCATTACAAACGTGCTTGGAGCTTTCTCCTGACTGATTTACAAAATGAGTAGCAGATGAAGGGCTGTCATTTCCCTGCTGACTGGGACAGTGGCTGCACCCTTGTGGCAATCAATGTCCTTTTAATGGAGAACACCATGTGTTTCCACTGGATTGCTTGGTTATATTTTGGCATTCTGTTTATGACAGAGAATTATTTGTTATTGAATCCTTAGTGGTCAATAGCTTCAACTTCATTCTAATTACCAAGGCAGCCAAGTCCTATTTTTTCTCCATTTACAGAATTTGTAGGACTATAACCAGAAAGCAAGCCACGAGTGACTCGGCCAGTAAACAGAGCAGTTTGCTGACTAGTGTTTGTTTTATAACCTTTGGCATATCTTGATATGTACATAATAACAGTTCTTAACCCATAAATAATATTTTACAGAGGTCACACTATAGTTATTTAAGTTCAGGGGTTTATTTCCCAGAACACTAAGTAGCTGTGAATGAATTATGTTTAGTCTGATCTGCCACAGAAGGGTCATAAACTTACAAGTTGTAGCAAACCATGGAATATTACTCCTGTACGTCAGGCAAACTGTAAATGTAAAAGAATAATGCTTGATAAGGGGAAAGTCTTTTTATTTTGTTAAAGTAATGTACGTTCCTAGGGAAAGACTGTAAAATTTCACGTTAAGTGACAAGTTGGGCAATCTCTCCACACACAGCTTGTGAATTCTGCTTGCTCTCTGGGACTCTCTCTGCATGTCCTGAGAGGCTACAAAACCTACTCTGAGCAGGGAATCTTTTTCTTTCTTGGCTCCCTTAGGCTTAGAGTGTCCCAGAATCCACAGGAGGTGATGAGAGAAACTTTAGTGCCTTTGCACAGGGCTAGTAAAAAAAGGGGTCACTAAATGTTGCCAAAAGTCTGTTCCACTGCAACAGCCATGGCTAAGGAGAAAGCTGCTACCTCATTTCTTAAGTATGATGAACATCTCAGGGGCTGGGAGAGAAGGAGACTCAGCTGCTGGTCATCAGGTGGGAACTTGGATAACTTTGGGGCTGTTCAAGGTCACCTGGCAAGAGAGGGAACAGCAGAAAACAGTGGCAGGGAATTGCAAATGAAGAGACCAAAGGGATTGTAGGTTCTGGGAAAGGCACCATGTGCAGGAAACAGGAGATGCTTTTATCCTGAAGGATGTTGACTTTAGGATCAGCTGAGATAAAGAAATCGTGCAAGAGAGGAGCAGAAAAAGCTCCCAGGTCCTGAAGACAAGATACAGTGAGAATGAGAAAGAGCCAGACCTGCAGGAATTCTGCCTTGCTCCCAAAGAGCACCCAAAAAAGAGGAAAGCAGGGCAGAGCATCTCAGTCTGTGTGCTTTTGGGGTTGGTTACAGTAATGACTTCAAAGCAGTAATTGAATTTAGAACCTGCTACAAAACCCAGCTTTCTCCACCAAAACAGTGACCTGCATGGTTAGTGATCTCAGAAAGGACAATTTTAGGCAAAGAGGAAGAAAACCACTGGTCTTGAGGCTGTTCATGTAAATCCTGTGTAGGGAAAGAGGCAAGAGCCTTTGCTGAGGTGAAGAGCAGGGCAGAGACCCCACTCAGCTCATTGAATGAAAGGATTTGGGAGAGCCAGCTGAGTGCACATGGACACACTGCTGGCCCCAGCAGCAGCTGGCACACCCGAGTCCAGGTCACACCTTCCTTCCAAGGCTTCCTGGGCACAGCACTGGGCCATCCCATCTTTTTGTTACCAGCTGAACTGGAGAAATATGGGAGCTCTTACAATTCTGAGCCTTTAAGAGATGCTGTAGGGAGGCAGCGACACTTCCCAGAGCAGAAATAAATATGAACCAAGAGGATCGACAGTGAAGATCGGATCGTTCTGGTTCTCCAAAATTTTCCGACCCCACCAACTGCTTTGCTCCTGCTGTCTGCAGGGGGCCTTGCTGTGGAATTCTAACTGGTCTGGAGACTTCTAAGAGGAGGAGATAAATAAAAATGAAGCAAAAAGTCACCAGCTGCATTTCTCAATTTGCACTCCTAGTGCTGGATGCCTGATTCCAGGGTTAGCTGTTGTGAGAGGGCTGCAGCATGGTGGGACAGGACCTAGTTCACTACCCAGCAGAGCCCTCTGTTATTTACAAGTTGTGTTAATGTTCTGGCACTCCTTCTATACAAAATCAGCCCTGCCTAAATGAATAGTTGTGTATTGGTGGGGGAGATTTTTAAAGAAAAAATATGGCAGTGAATTGTTGAGTCCCCACTGAAAGCCAGCAGGGGATGCATGCCTAACTTGCCCATTTGTCTTGAAAAACTCAATGAATATTATTTTGAAATTCATTAGTTAGAAAGAAAATAAAATTTGGGTGATTTTTCTTGACTTTTAAGAAGTTTAACAACAAATTATTTCTTCTGTGTGTAACCTTTGAGAGAACTCATAAAAACAAGCCTTTTAAACAAAGTAGAATCACTCTTAAGTGTCCTGACAATATGCAAGTATTCTGTTTCATTTATGCCATTTTGTGATTCTGAATGCAAATGGAATTTTGTTTTTTGGGGGTGGGGGTCTAAAGCCAAGGGGGTCCGTAAAGACCATAACTTGTGAAGCCTGTGGCTGTGTCTCATGCTTGGATCACCCTGTGTCTAACACAGTATGAACTGCAGCACAGGCTGCTCCTGTTCTTGGGGTCTTCAGTGGGACTGTTTCTCATGTATTTCCCATTTTTAACAGTACAGGGTGTCTTGAGTTGGAAGGGATCTTAAAGATCCTCTCATTCTCCTGCCATGGGCAGGGACACCTTCCACTATCCCAGTTTTCTCCAAGCCCCATTCAACCTGGCTTTGAATATTTCCAGGGATGGGGCAGCCACTGCTTCTCTGGACAACCTGTGCCAGGACCTCACCACCCTCACTGAGAAGAATTTCTTTCAATCTATATCTTTCTTCTTTTAGTTTAAAACCATCTCTCTTTGTCCTATCTCTATCTGCCTGGGTATAAAGTCACTCTCACTCTCTTTTATCACCTCCCTTGAAGTACTGGAAGGAGTTTTCATTTTACACAGACATCTCTTTCCATAAAACCTATAGGAATCCCCTGTGAATCCTTACTTTAAATCTTCTTTCTGTTCATCTGATTTGGTTGAAATTCCCTGAAAATTTCACACAACTTTTATTGAGTGAATGGAAGCCAAAAATACAGGCATGGGAATATGTGATGTATTAGATAATTTTGTTTGTTTCCTTATACAAAACCATAAGGATAATTTCAGCTCTATTTTTTCCCTCACTTTATCTACTGTGAAATTTCAATTCAAAATAATGGGAAAATAAAATAAATTGTCTAACCATGACATTTCCTATGCCCAGACAGGTTTGAGGAACAGAGATCTTGGGCTCCCTGATGACCCAAACTAGTGATGTGTCACCAAGTTCTCATCTGTGCTCTGTGACCACTCATTTCAGAGGCAACAGCATGAGGTCATGTCGTGTTTTTAATTACCTGGATTTTAATTGAAGCATTTGAGATTACAGCAAATAACACCACTGTTACATAAAGCACAATAATTATGTAAAGAATGAGAAGTGGATGTCTTCTCCCAAGAGGTCCCATGCCTGGTTCTGTTCAACACATGGGAGGTTCAGCAGCTGAACCACAGGCACCTTTGTGACCATCACACTTACCTGTGCCAAACACAGCAACTCTGTGTTCACAGGAAATCCCACTTTAGGCAGCATTTTTCCATGCCTGTACTTTCTTATGAACCAAAAACCTAAATCAGTGCCACTGGAATTTCTAAGGGAAATTTAATCAAGCAAATGAAGTCAATTAGTTGGTTGCCTAAATAAAGGTGGAAGTGTCCTTTTGAAAATCTTAAGCCTGCAATCTTGGGTGCACCAAAAATAAAAAAATGAAAATTAGACTCCTGCTGTCACTATAACTAAATACAGTATATGATAATTCATTTAAGACTCTGTGTTTATCCTTCCTAGACATGAATCATTTCCTAGCACCACAAAGCATCACTCAAGCACCATTCTTTGCTCCCTATAATTTATAGTGCAGTCAGCCCTGACTAATCATCCTAATTATGTCTGGTACTAAGGACTGCAATTCCCTCCTTCTCTCTTCCCAAACACCCATATGCAAGATTAACAATACTTCGAACATGTTTTCTTCACAGCTTTCAAAAGGGAAATTTCTAAATTACTATGAAACCATTATTTATTAATTACAATAGTGCCTAAAAATTCCAAATTCCATTTTTCAGCCAGAGCACAGAGAGATGTAAAATCCCTGTAGACAAAAGGCCCAGAGACACAATCAAATTACAGAAGTGTCAATCACCACAGGTCAGCAAAACTATTTACTGAGCACGTGCATATTCTTAACCTGTTGCAGTAAGGCATAAAATGCATTGAGTCAAACTTCTCTTTTTGAGATGTGAGTGTATTTTACCTTGCTTTCAAGGCATGGTCTCAGTGAAGGAGTGCTGCTGAGCATCTTGAACTCTGCCACAGTTCACAGTGTTTGAACAACGCTCTCAGGCACATGGTGGGATTTTTAGAGCTGTCCTGTGCAGGGCCAGGAGTTGGACTTGATGATCCTTGTGAATCCCTTCCAGCTCAGGCTGTTCTGTGATCATCTGTGGTGTTAAGCCAGTGTAAGTGAATGGGACACCTGAGCCAATGGCACCCCTATCACCCAGGTGCTGCCACCCCTGCAGATCTTGGGTGGGTGGGGTACTGCAAAACACAAGGCCAAACACATGTGCCTCCTGTTACCCTCTCCAAAAAGGGCAGATCAATAGATAATTAACATGTATTGGCTTGTCTTGTGGTGCTTATAAAACGTGTTTTGCATTATGTTTTTGTAACAGTTGGCCAGCAAGCCTTGACCTGTGAGGGTTAGGATGAATACCTGCACAGCTGGAGCCTTCAGTGGCCAATGGCAGCCCTGCTCTCATCATTTCCCCCTTTTATAAATGTAAATATTGGAGGTCTTGTTTAAACCTTCAGAACCTAAACATGTCATCACTATTAATAACATATGTTATAAGACACCACATGCTGGCAAAATAACCTGCGGTAAATGACACCAAAAATATTGAAAAGCTTAGCATAAAATTGAAACTCGTTAATGGTACACTGTGCAGTTTGGCATACAACTAGGGGCAGGAATTCCACACAATGGGACTGTGTGAGTGCTAACAGCAGGCTCCCACAAGATAAAATAAACTTGTTTTATGGACATGAGGAATTGATTTTTAATGAGATTCTGCTCGGCCGTAACATCATCCTGGGAGGGTGAGCTGGTTTTCTCCTTGCCCCTGGTGCAAAATTATAGTTTGCAGAATAAAGACTCACTTAAATTAGGCCTATGGATTTGCACCTTCATCATATTAAGTGAAAAGTAGGTGTTACCACAGGTCTGGTTGTTAAAATGCTTACAAAGAAGATCCCCTCTTGCCCACATTGCCTATCTGTATGTTCTGGCATCAGGGAGGTCAGCCTGCAAGCAGAACACACACTCCTAGAGTTCTCTCAGAGATAAACTATCTTGCAAGCTGATTTCCTGAGGACAGAATATTAGTAATGAAAAGGGATAAATCTGTCTCTCTGGAGAGGCTGAGTAGAGGAATTTGAATTATCTTTCCATGTCCAGGTCTCAGAGGTTGTCAAACTTGAGGTTTGGTGTCAAATCACTGTCACATTCAGTCACAGCAATGAAGGAATGTCCCTTTGCTATCTATTCACATTTGATTATCAATTTCTTATCCATTCCATCAAATAAAACCAGTACTAAGCCTCCTCTTTGAACCCCAGAAAGAAAACCAGAGTCACACAGCTGGGAAGTGCCTCATAACTGGGCAGCGCTTAGGGAAAAACAGAATACAAAAGCAAGAACAACTATCAAACCTCTTCAGCTTTAAACTCAAAACATTTTCTTTGCAAAGAAATCACATTTTTTGCTTCCCAAATCGATGTCACTTGGCCCTGAACAAGCTGAGCTGCACTGTGCCGTTGCTTTTCTTTCCTCTCTGCTGTTGTGGTTTGCACTGTTTGTGTGCAATCATTGGCTTTTAATTGCCTTCTATTGCCTGTTTCATTTGTCAATAAATAGAAAGTGCAGACCTATCACCAAAGGCCTTACATCTGTTTCTCATACATCTTAGCCACCCATGGTGCCTGAAGCTAAAGCTGTCCCCTACTGCTAACCAGGCTACCAGTTTATTAGGGTTTTTTTTCCCTGCCCTTTTAAAAAGATGAAAGCCCCTAAAAGCTTTTTTCCGTGCAAAGTGATGGTTGAAGTTAATGAAGTAAGCATCTGTTAGGTGAGAGAAGGTCACCCTGGGGTTGGGCACCTCCCCGTGGTGGGACTGGCATTCACCCAGCGATTAGTATGTGATGACAACACCTTAAAGATAATTAGTTGACAATGAGTTGAGAGCCTGTTAACCCCTTTAACACCTTATAGTTTATGATTATAATGGAACACTTTGGGACAAAACAAAATACATGTCGTTTTCCTTGACCTTTTTTCTTTTCGGTGTTTTCGCTTATCATTTTTGTGACCTTCTGCCAAAGGAAGAGAGAGCTGCCATCAGCCCAGAGCACAATTCTTCATCTTCAACAGCCTGGACTGAAATGTAGCACCAGTTTTCTGTCCACTTTCCTCCACTGGCTGTGAGCCTGAACTCCCTGTGGCCTGGGGTAGGAGCCATTGCTGGGGTAGAGCCATAAGAACAGAGATGTGGGCTAGCTCCTTCTCTCATGAGGCTGAAATGTCAAGCTGAATGGGTTTTTCCAGGTGGTTTTTCACACTAACGTGGACACATCCCTGCAATGCCACTGGGTTTGACTCACCTGAGCGTTCCAGATGGGCTTTCCCCAGAAACAGGGATTACTTGGCAGAACAAGAGAGAAGCTTTTCTAAACTAAGCAGTAAGAAAGGCAGGATCAGGACACATCTCCTTGTGAGTGAAGCAATCAGGAAACAGCACTGATCATGGGGGTTGGGAGACAACGAGGAGGAGCAGGAGGAAGCAAATGGAGAACAACTGGCAGCCTGTTGTGATTTATATACACTGGCATTTCCCATCTTCATTCAGTCACTCAACATGTTTTTTCATGACATGGGAGCTCGGATGAATTACGACTGGCAGTAGCTCAAGAAATTTGGCAATAGCAAAGTAAAACAAATTTGTGCACAGCAATCAAGAAAAGCCTGTCTTGAGATTAAAAATAAAATTCCATTTCATGTAAAGAGATGCCTATCTTGCTTCCCTCTTCCTTTGCACTTTCTAGTTCAATGTGATTCAGGCACCGGTAAGAAAATTTTATGACAACATGTCTCTGCACCATTTTTTTGACACAGACCCAGAGAACAAGAACTGGCCTTGCTTTCATGAGGTTTAGCACAGGACTTCCATTGATTTCAGCAGGAACAGGTTTTGTGCTTGGTAAGTACCCAAATTCGTGGCTATCTAAGCTGCTCTGTAAACTTACTGCCATGTGTCCATCATTAACAGCTGCCAGGGTCCTGGGATGCACAATGGATCCTCACAATTCTCATTTCTCCTGTGCCTCCCATTTCAGTCCTTTAAAGCTCTTTAAAAACATCAGTAAATTAAGTTCCACTGTGGCAAACGCTCCCTGGAGAGGTTTTTATTCCCAGGTGACAGGCAAAGGCAAGGCTTGCAAAGGATCCCCTCAGCAGTTACAGCCCAGACCTCCTGGCTCCCAGCCTCGTGCTTTACTGCTAATTAAATGCATCTAGATTAATGCAGAAAATGTAGAGTTTTGTTATGCTTTTCAGATTTAAAGGCAATATATGGATTCAGCACTGTATCAAATGTCCATAAACTCAAAAATAAAGTATTTCCAGCAACTTCTTAGTCCCTCATTAACTGGCTTGTACTACTGGGTAGTGCCAGGCTTAAGGAAAACTTGCTATCGTTTATCTTAATAGAATTCTAGAAGTACTGTCCTCCTCCAAAATTCAAGATTATTGTCCACAGCTGATCCATCTGTCTGATATTATGACCACCAGTTCTAGCAGCCAAAAGAACTCACAATAACTCCATCTTGACCACAGTTAATCAAGGTAATTTGCTATTATAGGGAGATGGATCATAAAATCAGAATTCCTGGAACACATAATTGATTGCTTGATCTTTAAATGTGATTCATGGTTAATTAATCAATCTGCTCCATGATACAGAAGAAAAATACTCTTAAAATTCCTAAAATTCCATGCAGAATCAGGTTCTCTTTCCTCATGTGAATTGCTCTTTTATTGGTCTTTAGATGAACTGGTCCCCTCTTCCTGCAACCCTAAATGAGGTTTAGTCACAGTGTTAAGTACAGAATTATTTGTCTGGCTATGAATTTCAAAAATACAGCTCATAATTAATGATGGACATAAAATGACAGTTTTATGTGCTGAAACACTAGTATAGCAAAGTATAAAAAGGCTCCAGTGGTTTCAGCAGAGCTGTGGAAATTTAGGACAGCTGAGGATCTGTCCTCATCTTTACAAAATATTTTTGCCCAGTTATTTCTTTTATCTATTTTATTTTACTACTTTAGAATATTGCTCTGGGGAATACATCTAAAATATCTGTTTGTAATGGGATTCTGCCTCAAGCTGCACAATCCTGGTTTATTCAGCTCTTACCTGCCTTTCTTTTTATCAAAAGTGAGGGAAACTCACACTGATTTCAGTTCAGCACCTGAGTCCAATAAACACACAACTTCAACAGGTATGTTGGAAACTGGAGCTATGCAAAAGCCTGAGATTATCAAATCAAGGAACTCTGTTTTTGTACAATTCAGGATTTCTTGCAAAGATGTTTACAGGACTGCTGCCACCACCCTGCTCTGCTGTGGGCTGCTGCCTCCTCAGGGCAGGGGTCAGTCCAGCTCACTTTCCAGCTGGGCTTGCATTATCCCAGCAAAATGGGAACAGCTGGTTTGGTTTTGTTGATCATAAAGTATTTCCTTAAGAATTTTCAAGCCATAGAATAAGATCTCTGGGCGTTTTCTGCTTTCAATGAGAACAATTTGTCAATATCCAAGGATTTGTGTATTAGGTGTTTCACCCCACCACGCAGTCTCACAAATAGGTGAAACTACAGCATCTTTAGGATGGGTTTTGATGGAGCAACAGGGTGTCTCATAAGGAGGAAGGAACAGCATGAGCTGCTTTGACAGACATTGACATTGCTGCTTGGTTTCACAATGCTGTTCCACAGAGGTGTGGCCACAGCCTAAACACGAAGCCTTGCAGTGGCTCAGCTCCTGTGACAGCATTGTCACCAACCAGCAAAGCTCTCCAGACTGCAGAGGAGCAGGAGCAGGATGGACATGCCCATCCTGTTGTCCACTCATGGAACCCACTCCTCTGCCTGCTCAGCAGAAGGGACACTGAGCAAATAGCTTTGACCAAAGACATTGCCAGCACTGAGGCATTTGAAAAAAAAAACCTGAAGATCTCTGATGAGCAGCACTGCAGATGGAGAAACTTTCCATTGGTATAGAACTAAATAAATACTCCTCTCTCAGTGTCAGCAAAATGCCTCAGCCAGCACAGCCAAGAAAAAGAAGGAAAGCAGCGTGGGAGCCAGCACACAGCCTTGTTTGGGGCTGCTGGAGACAGGAATGGAGCCTGATACGTTGCCATTTTCCATACTCTGGCCATCACAGAAAAATAAAAAGTGACAGAAATAAACTTTGTGGGACTTCAAAAAGATGAACAGAATTTTCCAGACCCCCTCACAATTCTACAGTGTTAAGATTTGCTAGATCAACCAACAAACTTGCTGCCAAGTCCTTTTCCTGAAGTTGACAGAGATCCTGTTGATCTCCTAACAGAGATCCTAGCTACAGGGTATGACCAGACCTAAATCCATTAAAATTAGGGAAATACTGAGACCATGTGAGTGCCTTTTCAGTAACAGAGACTAGGAAAATGGCAGGATAATTGTCAACGTTTTCTTTGTCACTTTTATGTTTAGAGAATTTTATACAAATTGTGAGCCTGCAACTTTTGCTTTTAGAAAATGCTGAAGATTTAAGCAAGAAGGGCAGTCAGATGCCTCCAAAAGTCTCTTGTCCTTATGTTTATTTGGCAGCAGCCTATGTTTTTCACATCTCATGCCACAGAGTTTCCTGTGGCCTGTTTTTCAGGGTGACAATGTCACTGCAGCTCCACCACTGCTGTTCATGGTCTGCCCATGAGCACCAGCTTTGGGAGATTTCCCTGGTCATACAGCAGCTGGCATCTGCTCTGAAGGCTCTCCCAGCACCCACAGGCACATCAGGATCGAGGAACACCAATCCTGTCATTGGCTCTGAACCAAGCTGTTAAATTTATTCTAAATTATAAAGGTGAGCCATTTAATGCCCATAATAAAAAGGCATTGAACCTTAACACTCCTCTTTTCATATGAAGGTTTCCATGGATAAAGTGTCTGCTTCTGCCCAGGTCAGACTTTTTCCAGTTTCATGGGGGATCTTGGCCATGAGACAGCCCTGTCCAAGGGCCACCTGGCATGGAAATATTGGGAAGTACAAAATTAATCTCTTATCAGCCCTTTTGGGAAGGGACAGATTCTGACTTCATTTTCTGGAGAAGACAATGGGATTTATTGTGGAATTAGAAGCAGTGAAACATATGTGAAAGGGGTGAGGAAATTTTTTCTAAAAAACAAATATGCAAGAAGTGTTTATGTTTTTTTAGTCCTTAATTTTAGAATTATCTCAGAAGTCAGAAGTTGGTGTAGGTTAGTACAATTATTAATTAACGAAATTAGAAAACTTTGTTCATCAATTGTCTGTGTTTCACCTGTTATGAACCTCTGAAGGTATGACCCCTACGTGTTGAGAACACAGAAGCTTGGAGCTCTGCAGAGGATATTTGTCCTGTCTGGAGTGTCTTTGAGGCTTCATGGAGGTTCAAGAGGATGATAAAGTCAATTTTTGCAAAAGAGAATGAAGGAAAGACACCTTAGGAAGGATGCCAGGTACCAGAGGACTGAGGCATGTCATGCCCAATCCATTCCAAAGGAAGTTTGGGATAAACAGGCCTTGTGTGGTGAGACCCACACACAGGAGCCAGTTGTGTGTCCAGCTGGAGAAACTCTGCCAGGGCCATGTGACACACAGTGTTCAGGTTTTGTTCACATCTGTGTGGTCCAATTTTCTATTACTGTCAGCAAGTTATTTCAAGGAGTGCCAGGTTATTTTGTCCATAAACATTGTCCCCATCACACATTTCCAATTTTAACCCTATTTGTCTCCAGTTGATTTACATTTGGCCAGAAGCAAATTACCTATTGGAAGCATTTATTGAAAATTAATTAGGTGGCTAAAATACCTCCAGCAGATTCTGTTAACAGTGTCTGTTCCTTGTGGCTCTCCAGAATTCAGCATTTTCCACTTAAAACACCTAGCAATTAAAAAAAAAATCATAAAATAAATGATATAATTAGTTCCAGAATGGAACTTGGTCTCTTTGAAATCAGATGCTTTCTTCTAAGGCTGCAGTGCCATACAATAGCAAGGGGTTTATAGTGCCAGGGGACTTTTGATAGAGGAGGGAGTAAGCACTTGCAATAACTAAGTCACTGCATGAAGCAAAATGAAGGTGTCCTTGGAGCTTAAAACCAGCCAGGCACTCAGGAGAACTGTGCAAACACCAAAACTGGGGACAGCAGAGAAGACAAGAGGTATGAAGTGAGATTAGAAGGAAAAATACAGGATTAAATCAGAGGCAATCACAGCGCCCAAGAACATGGAAAAACACCCCGCATCCCTCTAAAGAAAAGCCAGGATGTTAACATGATTTACTGCAAATAGTTCCACAACATTAAAATGAGTTTTTATTTTCTGTGTGTGCTGCTTCAAAGAACAACTCTGTGGGCTCATAAAAATGCAGGGAACAAATAGGGGCCTCTAAGACCAATTTATATGCCATGCCCACTGTGCACTGAGACACATATAATCTGTAAAATGTCAGCTTCAAAGTTCCACAGAGATTGGTGTTAACCCTGACCCCCGACCTTGCCGACTCTAGCTGGGCCCTCATGCTCTCTTAACCAGCTGTTTTAGATAAATGTGCTCCATTTTTAAAGAGATTGTCTCAGAGTTTTACGTGAATAGTAGTAATAATATTAACTCTCGCTGAAAAAACCACCTTAACCGAGAGTCTTTACAGATGGGCCAATCAAAGTCTTACCCCATGCAGAGAGTGGTGGGTTAATAAATATGTCATTGGACTGAAAATATTTAAACAACACCAGGAGAAAAGAGCAAGGCATACGACAAAAGGAAAGCATATTAGTACTGTTTCCTGTCAAAATACACAGAGGAAGCACTTTACTTTGACCATTTTCCTCATAAAGAGACACGGTAGGCCAAAACAAACAAAGCTGAGGAATCTGGTTTATCCCACTGTTGGATATCGAGGGTTATCAACTTAAATGAAGTAAGGTTGAGTGACCAAAGCCAGGTTCTCCTTGACAGGGCTGTTAATTGAACGTATCAGCAAAGGCAGCACACAAACTGTGGCCCCGTCGATCAATACTTCCATTTCATAAGGCCTCGTTTATGTTTTCCTTATTTTACTTCATGTATCACTCCAAAGTCAGGTGGGGGATTAGTCCCTCGTGGTCTGTCGGAAGTCCAAAAGTATGGGGTAGCCTGCTGGTTTGGCAAACCCTGAGCAAAGCCTAAATCATCCTCTTGGAAGGAAGATGTCAAAGTTCAAGGGCACGCAGTATATTTCGGACAACAAAGAAGCAGCTGGTGTCCACTCATAATAAATAAAAATAAGTTGGGGTCAGAATTACAAGTCAACTGACTCCCCATCCACTGAACGTGAGCCAAAGATAACTGGAGTCACAGGGAAAGCTCAGAATGATTTTGTGAGCTTTCAACTCAGACCCACTGGGAATCCAGACCTACTTTTCATGTCCATGGGGTGAGGATATATCCACAGACTTCCATGGGACTCGTTCTTCAGCATTGAATTAGGAACCAACCACCCTGCGTTTTCTGACAGTGGTATGTTCTAAAACTTTCTGAATAGATAAAGGAATAAAATGTAACTCCTTAGAAGGTGCAACAAACACAAAAATACAGCATGTGGGTTAAAAAATTAGAAGATTCAGAAACGTTCCTGTTCTTTAAAAAATAAAGTAGTTAAATTCAGTTAAAATCCTGCAGCCAAATTGTTAAATTGCTATTTACATCCAGGGACCACAGTACAAACCAATTTTATCACTGTGCTTCTAAACCCTCATTATAGTCTTTCTGGGCTAGCAGGAAACCATAATATTGAGAAATCAAATACACAGCTGTCAGAACATGGAAAGCTAGATCTGAAAGCTCAGCTTTGGCTCTTCCCTCAGCACCTCTTGACTGGTGATAGAAAATCCCCTTATCATTACCAGTTGTTTGGTTGTCACTGTAATACAAACAGGAATTTCACTCCCATTCACAGTACCCTGCCTGCAAAACTGACTCAGTTTTAAGCATCAAAGTGAGACCAACAAGAAAGGGGAGTTTGAAGAATAATCCACAATCTTCCAAGACTTAGCATCTTTAAATATTTGCTTTCTCAGCTGGTTTGACCTTAAAGTTTGAAATTTTCCAAATTCTTTGACAATGTCAATAAATTAGGTTTGAAAGTTATTCTCCACATTATTGGATTCATGTTTTCTAAACAAAGCATAACCTCTCACTAACACATGCACTGCTGGGAGAAGTTGACAGAGACACAACAAATTGAAAGGGAGAGAAAAAAACAGAAGCTTCAGTACATATAATACACAAACAAAAAATACAAATAAAGACAGCAATAAATATAACAAATGTAAATTTATAATTATTTAATGTGTACTTTTGAATTTATATAATACATAATTTAATATTTAATGTAATACAAAAAATCTAAAACACTTTCCAACAGAAGAAACATTAGAAAGTATGAGGGCATACAGAAGTCTTTTCCATAGGACTGATCTGTGGCTGATTTGCTTTTGTCAGCCTTCTTTAATACGTAAGTGGGCTCTCTAGAAAATCTGTTTGGTTTTGAAATGTAATCTGCTTAAATGGCATGGGAGAGAAAATGAGTTTAAATTACAGGCAAAACAAGTTTGTGAGGGTAAACATTTTGTTTTCTAAATACCCAAAATAGGTTAATAGTTTTGAGTTCTATGGACTTAGGGAAGTTTGCCTTTCCCCACATGACAAATTCCTTTCCTGTTCCATTTGAATTCCAGAGAAATTCTGATAACTAAGAGGGAAGGAATAAAGCACATGAACGCATGAACAACCTAAATAAGAAATGTGTTTCTTGTTTATGGTAAAAATCCAATTATGGGTCCTCAGGATATCTGAAGGATAAGACAAAGCCCTCAGGCAGTAGTAGATTGTCTTAATTTCAATTGCAGCTCTTTCAAGGAGTAAGAAGAAGCTGTTCATCCTTTTAAGCTGATCCATTTCTTTAAAGTGAGTGTCATTTCTACCAGAACCGTGTACTCATCCTTGCCTCTCATGAGGATGCATTGAACTGTGTGTGGAAATCCAACAGAAATCCACCTTGGAGCAGCAGTGACCTTCCTTCTATCCCCTCCTCTGATTTGTAAATCTGACTTTACATTTCTTTCTGCACCACCTCTCTGCTTTCCACTCCCATTACAGGACTTTGTTCTCCTCCTCTCCTCCCTCAGCACAACTTCCTTGGTGGCAGCACTGCCATGTGCTGGTTCTGGTTTATAATTTTCTGGGGGGAAAAAGCATCTCTTGCTCACCCTTAATCTGGTCACTTCTACTCTTGTGTTAACAGAGACATCACAGCCCTGTGGCAAAGGTACTGGTGTCATATTTGGTGAACTTGAGCTCACACTCTTTCTTTACCAGGGACCTCCACTGTGGCTTTGAGTGGGCCATAAAAGGCTTAATCTTAAAGCACCTTTTGAGGCTCAGCCCACAAACACAGATTTCCAACAGCCTGGGTGCAGGGCCAGTGGAGCTGCACCTCCAGACTTCCATCCTCACAGCTTCTTGCAGGACACCACCCCAACACTGAGCACATGTGCAGCCATTCCAACTGTTCAGCCACAAGGAAACTTCTACCAGAGTCCACACAGCACAAAACATGGAGAAGGGAGATGTGTAGAAAGGTGTTGCTTTTATATATCCAGTATAGAGGAGGAGGGAACTTTCCCCACACATGTGCTAAGCTTCAACATTTTTTCCTGCCCAATTCAAACCTCTCACCTTCCTAGAGATTTTCCTAATTCCTGCACTACAGGTTATTCAAAGGTAGGAAATTTTCAGTCTCCCTGTTTGTACAAAATAATTAAATGCTTATTAAAGCAACTGCTAACCACCAGGTTAGAATAATTCACCCTCTGACTCTTCACGCATCTAAGTGTTCAGAAAAATTCCTCCTTGGAACATTACAGAGCTGCAGTTTACAACAGTTTTCAATTTACAAGCTGCCTATTTTTTCTTGGTTTTTTTTGTTTTTCCATAGAGGTATGTATCCTTGTATAGGGAATTTAAACCTATTGACAATAGGCTTGCTCCTGTTAGCTGTTTTTCATGGACCTCTTGGAATATTCTACAGACTCCCAGAGGCAGACAGACCACAGGCTGAAAAACAGTGTTGCAAAAGGGGGAAAAAGCACAGGTTTTATAACATTGGCTCATTCTCCTGAGGCCTGAAGTCTGCTGCCTTCCTGATGCATGTTCTGCAGGCCTGCCTCTGAGGAGATGGAATATGAGACACCACCTAGATGTTCACCTGCTAAGGGAGGAAAATCCTTTCCCTCCCCAATGAGACACAAATATGGGCACAAGAGGTCACTAAAACCAAGTGTTTGCTCTTGTGGCGACGTGGGCTTGAAAAAGACAGATGTGTGTGAAACAATATCCTCTGTTCCATGAGATCCCACTGCACTGCAAGAAAGTCACGTGGGAGCACTGACACAAGTGGAGACTGTTCAGTTTTGAATTGCCAAAGACATGGTTTGCTCCCCTTTGCCCTCCCTGCAGACAAAAAGGAAGAGAAAGAGACTTGTCCCTGCCTAGTGTTGATGGAAAGCACATTTCAGCTGATCTGGAGGCATTTCTGAGCTACAGCTTATGGAAATAATGTCACAGCCACAACACCTGATTTTTGGAATTGGTCTAAGATGCTCAAAGCAAGTAGAGCTCAGCCTGAGCCTGGTGAAAGAAATGCAATCCTGAAATCAGCAAAGTTCAGACTTTCAGACATCTTATTCCTCCAAGGACTTAGAAAGGATTTTGCACTTAAAGGTCTGCTTTGTAACCACTTAAAGCTCCCTTTAATCACTGGAGAGAATGAAGATGAGCTATGTCACTTCCAGGTCTAGTTCATCTGAATTACTTCAGACTTCTTGAATGAGATAAATCACAAACTCCATCTGCCTTTCCCTCCATGGACTGTAAAGAAATGCAGAATATTAGCACAGTGCAGGTGACTGCACTGGAGGCACTTCCACCTGGACACGTTTCACTAGTGCTGGTTTAAATTTTCTGGTGAAATAGCAAAAACGCCCTGTCTTCAGCTGAGAAAACTTCAGTTTCTGTGATCAGCTCTGCAGACACATTTTCATTTTCCCCACACAGGACTAGGAGCTGCAGGCCAAGTACCTCAACCAAGATCCAGTAAGTCAGAATGTGTAGCTGGACTTTGCTGTGATGAACTGTGGCAGTTTTGGCAACCAGGAGAGAAAAATCCAGCTACTACTTATCTGGAGCTGAAAGAAACTCCTTTATGCTGGGCTTGCATGAAAAGGGGATTAGGAGGAAAATGCTGAAGAGCTCCAAGCCAGATGGCTGGGGTGCAGAGGCTGAGCTTATTCAAAATGAAAGCCTCCTGGAAGCAAGCAGGGAACTGAAGCAGCTCAGGAGTCCAGTGACTGGGGTATAATCAAACAAAATCCTGCCCCAAATCAATTACTTAAGTACTTTGCCTTGGTCAAAAAAATAGGCATTTTTATCAATTCCAGAGAGTTTCTGCAGCAAAGAGACTACAGGAGAGTAACTAAGACCATAATTAAGCTGTCAATGAAAGGACAAAGCAGGAATATGAGGAATAATGCAGGTTACAGTGGACATTGCACTGCTGTGTTCTTCCATTGCATTGGTTATGGCAGGGCAGGTGTCAGATAATCTCCAACCACAGCACTTTCCTGGTTCCTAACTCCAGAACAGCTTCCCAACAGTAATGACATTTATGGTGCCTGTGGAAGGGGAAATATGTGTGCTCAGAGTCTGTCATTTTTGTTCTACCTGAAGTAACAATTCATTCCAAAATAGTATTTTGTGCTTAAATTCTTTCTTAGCTGCCTCCCATGGCACGATGCAGAATTAGGAGCATAAGTGCAGAGTGCTGATGGCCATTACATGAATATAATGTGAAGTGGAGAGAACCAGATCTTTGGGGGAGAGAGCTTGTATTCCTCTTTCGGGTCCTGCAGCTTCAGGATGGTGAGAACAAGAACAGTAACAGACAGGAGAGGGATAGTGAACAAGAAATAATAGCAGGGACTGAAGATCTTCCTGGCCATTCAAGATGCAAGTCCTGAAACTCTGCAGAGTCCCAGAAACAGGACATCCAAACCAGAATCAGGCTGGCTTTGTTGCCAGGTGTGGCTCTGAAAAAACAGTCAAATGGAACAGAAATGAAGATTACCAGTCCATCACAACAGAAGCAGCAACCAAAGCTCTACCACTTACAAAACACACCTGAAAATCAAGAACTTCCCAGCACTTAGAAAACAAGTCTCAAAAGCTCCATTTCAACAAAAACCTGGGGCTTTTTTCAGTACCCAAAGCCCAGGCAGTGATACATTTACAGATTATTTTAGGCCATAAGGAATCATTGTGATAACCAAATTAGATCTGCATTTCACAAGCACAGAACTTTTCCTTGATCCTCCCATAGCCAGAACAATGGCATGCAATCCACCTGGAACTTAAGTTATGCTATTATGTCATTTTATAAAAAGGGAGAAGGGCACAAAACTCTAATGAAAAGCAAGTTGCACATGTAGTAAAGCTGTTGAGTGTTCATAGAAACCCTACCTCCTACATGGAACAGCATCCAATACCAGCTGATGGGGTTTAAGCATCCTTAGGAAGTGCTTTTGGTGTGATTTTCTCCTCAGGGCTGTATTATCCTTGCCATGACTTTCCCACTGCTATTTTTACATAGTAATTAGAAATTTTTGTTAAAATTCTCATGCCTGGATCTATATTTGAGAGTCTGATGTAGCTGCAAAACGTTTTTGCTCTGTCTGCTCCCTTTGTTATTTTTGCAAAAAGAAATCTCTTTTCGCAAGTGTAAGTCAGAGCTGCTGGAAAAACAAATCTTCATGTTTTGACCATTGGTTTTATGTTTATTCTTCCTCTGCTAGGTACCAAACCCACCACTTTTTTTTTTTTAATAGATAATTTTGGGTTTATTTTCTTCAGAAAGAAGAGTTGTGCACTCATGGTGTCTGTGCCTGTGGTTCAATGTGCATTCAAAGCAGGTGTTGCCAATGTAAAGACAAAATATTTGCACCCCCTCACCCCACTCCTGCCTCTGCAGGAAGGGTTTGTACAGCAAAGCAGGGGAGGGAAAAGCAAAGCTGGCTGAGAAAAGATAAGCCATGAAGTCTTATTAACCCAAGTTTAATACCCAAACACAATCCTTCACGCATTTTTAGGTGCGATCAACTCACCACCCAGCTATGAAATTATCTGTGCCACCAGCACCCAGAGGAGCAATGCTGCTGCAGGGAGAGCAGAGGGTGAGGGGTGAGCAGGGGACAGCTCAAAGGGCCACCAAATCCCTCCATGTGTGCACATGTGTTCATCAGCCTTTGCTGTTCTCTCCCTGTGCAGCCCTGAAATCTCTGGCCACCAAATCTCCACCAAACCTCACAGCAGAGGTGAGGACTCAACACACCCAGTTCCTGCTTCTCACATCAGGCATGAGAAAAGGGGAGACATCTCAGCCAGAGGCTTCTCAGAGGAGGAGAACCACGGTGTGAGCTCACCTTTTATCAGCCAGCAGAGAACCCACGTGTGCAGCCACTTCCAGAGGCACTGTGGAGTTATTGGCCACTAAAGCACCCACACTGCAGGGCCACAGGAAGCCTGGATTCACAGGTTCCACTGCTCACTGAGCAATTTGTGAGGCTTAGGAGCTTTTATTCAGCTGTTTTGGGGTCTCCAAAGAATCTGCAGTGATGGCTGTGCAAGAACAACACGCCCTGGTGCTGGCAAGTAATTGGAAGGAAAAGAACCAGAAGAGCCATTAAAACAGTAAAGGCAACTTTTTCATCCTAAAAGAAAAAAGAATTATTTCAACTCAGTTTCAGAATATTGGAGAAACACTTCCCAATCTGCCACACACAACACACACATCCTGTCCCCCCATCTCAGTTTGGTCCTAGGGGGCTTGGAATAGTGTTTAATCCCCTTTTCAGTGTTAGGCTGAGTTTCACCACTGTGTAACTTTTAAAATTCATGGCAAGGTGTCCTTGGCCCCAACAACCACTTTGCAAGGAGCTTCTCGCCCTGAACAGAACTAGAGGCAAGAATTCATTACCCTTCAGAACCATTCTGTGTATCTGTAGGAGAAAAAGGAACCTTCTTTGAGGAGGGCTGGAGCTCACACAAAAATTTCACCTGCCCCTTTCTGTAAACACACACTATGAGTTTGACTCAGGAAAATAGGAAGGAGGAAAGACTTTCTCCAAAAAATGGGAGAACACTTACTTTTTAGTGGTACTGCTACAAGTTATGTTCAGCCTAATTTTCTTCAGACCTGCCCTACTTTGTCCTGCAGAGGTCGGTCTTGCCTGCAACACACTGCAGACAGCAGGTCTGCTCCTCCTAAAGCACTTCAGGGATTAGGAGAATTAGAATTTGGAAAGATTTCATCCCCTCCTCAAAAAAAGTTTTGTTGAAGTTTCTCTCTAAAACAGAGATACGGGTTTTTTAACTAGAATTTATGTTCCAAAAAAACAAAAGTGATGACAATCCTCCCAAGTCCTATCATCTATCCTAAGAAATGTGAAAAGCAAGGGATAAATCTTTTTTTCAAAGAAAATTCTGGTAATTGGAGAATAAGCTAGTTTTGGTATAAATATGCTGAATCAAGGCTTTTTTTTGCTTTTTTCAGCCCAACCTTTGCACTTGCACTAAGCAATGACATAAAATACCAAGTAGAGCAAGCCCCTGCTGCAAGCAGCTTTTCTTCCCTTGTAACTCCCACACATTTTCCACATTGGGATGCAGCCTCGCTCCTGCAGCAGTACCAGGACACAATCTCAGAGGCTACAGCATGCTTGAAATCCCCCTGTAGCTCCTCAGTTCTCAAATGTGTGACTGCAGACATCTTTTCCTGACCCTGCCCCCTTAGGTACGCTGCCTAAAATGGGCTGTCATCCTTCAGGAGGAGGAAAAGCAATCCCAGTTCCAAAGCAAGGAAGCGCTGTGATTTTGCTTATCTACCCTAAACAAGATTTGACATATCAAGTGCTAAAAGCCCCTTGCCTCAGCACTGGGAGGGGGATTCTTATCTCCTCTGTGTCACTGGAACACGAGCTGGGGGGCAGATCTCTCTGCTCAGCTGGTTTTGAGGGCTTTCACCAACATTTCCCAAACCAGTTCAACTTTCCCACCATCTCAGGGCTGGTCCCCAGCTAGAAGTATTTAGTGTGGCAGCTGCTTCCTGAGACATTTGGCCTCCTGAATGCATTCCTCTGGGACTGGGAAAAGGATTTGGAGGAAGCTGGAGGTAGTTTGCTTTCCAGCATTTTGTGGCCAGCCTCCTTTCCTGTCCTGCAGCCCTGTCAGAGGGGATCCTCGGATTAGAGGGAAAGAGAAGTTCCTGTCAGCTTAAGAAAATGGGGAAGAGCAGGGGCTCAGATCAGACAGAGACCTTCAACTTGCATTTATGTGAGGGCAAATGAAGTCAGGAAACTTTTTAAGACCCAATTGCTGTCAGAGGGAGAACGCCACCTTTGATTTTTAGCAGGAAGATTAGGAAGTCATTAGTAGGAATGAAGGCAGAGGTTCACCTGGGCAAACAAAAAGCTTGCCTGGAAGGTGACAGGGTCCTTTATTTAGAATTTATCCTGCCTTGTACATTCCTGTCTACTACTTCATATTGCCATGTGCTGGTTTGGATGGGCAGCTAACAGCAGCTGGCCTGATTTACACAACATCTTGATATCATCTTCAATCAAAGCAGCAGAAATTTGTGCTACTGCAGCTGTGGATGCAGACAACCTGGCTGCTACCTACACCTAGTAACAGGCAGGATTTCCTTACAGCCTCTCAATACTTTCCAGGTGAAATCACTGAATCCCTGCTGGGGATTACACACAGGATGGATCACACAGAAGTACATTTTTGTCCATAGTTGTTATGTCTCCTTATTCTTGTCTGGCAAATGTATCCTTTCACCTTTATTTGTCACCTTTCCTGCTCTTACACTTGTAAATGCTCCCCACAAGTTAAAAATATTTCTGAAGTGACTGGTCAAATATATAAAACAGATGCACAATTGCATCTTGGGATGAATTAATTCTGTCTGTGTGTGAGCAGGAGTATGAATGTATGGGTAGGTCAGGGAATATATTGGACTAAGCACACCAGCTGATTTTTAAATCTCTGGATCTCAATTGCTGTTTCTTTGTGTCTGATTTTCTTCCCTCTTAGGAAGAGGTGGAATCAAGCAAGGATGCTTTAAGAGGTAATCCCATGTCAAGCATTGCATTTAAATTTAAGCCAAACTTAGATAAGGCCAAAATGTATTCAACACTTTCAGGGAGTTTTTTCTGATATTTGAAGTATAACTTAAAAACACCCAAACTGGCAGGAGTTTTCCTCTAAAAAACTAACAAGGCAAGGAGCCAGCTCTATAGGCTTTCTTTCAGAGCAGTTCCTGGAGCCTTCCCTATCAGCAGACAGCACAGATACTGATGAGGACTGGTAGGTGTAAATGAGGTCCCTCATAGACTACAGTGGACATTCCACGTGGAGATCCAGGTTCCCTCTGTGTATTTTGAACAACAGTTCTTCGTCTGGGAGCTGGATAACCTGGCCCTGCATCTCAAGGCTACACGAATTTTATGGCAAGGCTCAGATCTCCTCTATTGCACTGAGAGAGAGTGGGCATTGCTCTTTTGAGAAGGCAAGAGCTTGGACAATTAAATCCTCGCCCCTGAAAACCTGCATTATGTGTTCACATCCTCCACAGACAGTGCTTCATGGCAGAAATATTAACACAGTGGCCACCAAACCAAAATTAATGGCAAAGGCTATGGCTAGTGAAGGAAGTTCTGCATAGCCATGTGATCCTCTAGGGCTCCAGATGAGACATTTGGGTCACTGAATCTGATTTGAGGAACCACGTGCAAACTTGTCACCGGTGTTCCCAAAAATTAAAAGCCACATGCTTAGGACAAAGAGCCACTAGCCATGGAGCACAGGTTGCTTTCACATCACCTGTTTTATTGCCTTCAGCAGGACAACTGTAGACATAAATTATGTGAATTGGCTCTCAAGAGAACTCAGCTCATTACCTGATACCTTCTCATACAGCCTTGGGCACGGGAAACCCGGATCCACCAGACACAGTCAGTCCATTAAAGTCAATGGAAATCATCACTGAGCCACCTTCAGTTGTTTCAAGTTTTTAGCTTTGGGTGACTCATTTTTCAACCTGCAAAATGCCCTGTTTGTTTATTAGCTGTGGTCTGTTTCATGGGAAGATTATGAGGAAGGATGCATGTTTTGACTTATTTTATTTATGTTTTGCTCACCGATGAGGACAGGACAGACAAACATCTAGAAAAGTAAAAATAGCTATGCTGAACAGGCAAGATTTGGTCCTCTCTGTTTTTATAGTTTCTTCCCCATTTTATGTTAAAAAGGAGATGTGGTGGGGCCAAATCCAGTTGATTTTCTCACATGCTTACTATATATTTGTGTGTAAATATCCAGACTCATGCAATCTAAAAGAATTCATTTATGCCCTTGTAAAAATTCAGCCCTTCTACTTTCCTAAGGAGCCTGCTAAAAGAAACAGCTACAGGGTCAGTCTCAGGTATAATAGATTTTTCTTTTAGGCTTCAACAATAAAATAAATAAAATAAAATGGTTGGTGGTCTCTAATGCTACTGCCTTTAAAACATTCCTGGGTTTTATTAGGATAAGCCATAAGTCTGGGAAGTCCCACCCCAAGAGCAGCAGCAGCTTTTGTTCAGAAAATACAAGTTTCTTCTTGTACAATGTTGGACTCAAGGGTGTCTGAACTGTGAATGGGTGGCTGAGGGTGTAATAGGCAGCAGATTTCAGACTTTTGCAAGGAGGGGGGCAAAGGCAGCCCTGCATTGTGGTGCTGATGTTTAACACTACCTGGAACAGGAAAGGGTTTCCTCCAGCTCCTGGTGAACATGGGCAGGTCCTCAGTGGGTATTGAAGCTCCACTGACCCCCAGGGTGCTGTGCTGATTTCCTGTCCCAAATCTGTATCTACACACCATAGATTGTCTTTGAGAAATCAGAGAATGCATGAATTTATTCAGCAAACTTTTCTATGGAGCCACATGGAAACACCTGTGAAGAGCTAAAGGAGCATTCCTGAGATTCGTGGCCATTTATTCCACTGCAAAGGACCAAGTCATTCCTTTTCTTTCTGAAATACCTGCAAAATAATGCCATGGGTCACAGTTTCTATGAAACTGCATTTCTTCTGGGTTTATTATTGCTGGCTGATCTCATGAGCTAACTTTCCAGAGGAGCACATGTGAATTTATTTACATATGTGCCAATTATATTAATAGAAGTTGCAATGACTCATCAGTGCGCGTTGCTAAAAATCCTCCCTCATCTCATCTTCACAGGGAGATTTCTGCTTCATGTGAATTTCCTCAGTTTACCTTGCTAGAAATTCACACAGCTTTACTCTTTAGGGAAGAAAATTCACTTTTTTTCTGAGCTGGCAGGCACTCAACCTGCCCACCCCAGTGATCAGACCTGCAGCACCTTGGCTTTGTTGCAAGGATCACTGTAAACTATAATCCTATTTGGGATTCAAATCCCAGCAATATTCCTGGCAGAGAGCACCTGGGCCCTTGTTCAGTGATGCTTGAAGGCCCCACACACATCACCAATATCATACAAATTTATATTTTGCATTGCAGCAAAAGACTCTTTTGCTTTTTGCATAAGATCTGATGTATCTCATAACACTGGTGCTGGCTGGACTCTTTTATACTTCATATAAATAATATTGTTAAATAATAGTTTTACTCTATCCTTGTTTTGCTCTTGCACATGGCTCCCACATCTTTGTTTTTTTCCCACTCTTCCTGTCTTCCTTTTTCTCAATCAATTTTTCTCCCTGATGTCTCCCCTCATGGCCTCACTTTTACAAAATACATACCCAGCCACAATCAGGCTGAACCTGATAAACCCTACAGGGTTTGCATACCTGCAAGATTAGGCAAAATGCTCAGTCTATATAAACACCTCCAGGTAAGAGGGCAGCATGGCTCAGAACCTACCCTGGGCTTTACAAAACTGCCCTGCACTGGCCCAACACAGCTCCCAAAGAGGGCTTTTGCAAATCCCACTGCAACATCTGAAACTCCTGATCTAAGGTCCTGAAATTATTCCTACAGAATGCTGTTCTACTTAAAATACATGATTGATGCTGGTGGTTTCTAGGCCAGAGTGAGAAAGGAGGTTCCACTTCATGAGGACAATGAATTCATAATTTAGACACTCAGTCTGTCCAAGTGAGACAGAACTGGAATAGCTGAGGCATTTTGCATGAAACTGTCTTGTCAGCTGTATTTTAGATGAGCACCCCTGTGGGCAGCTGTTTCAGCACCCCCTTTTTAATTCAGTATCTGCAGGTTATCATAGAGGGTAAGCACAGTATTTCTCAAATTATTTTTGGGAAGAACTCCTTGATTTGAGGTAATAAAAGTTAACCGTATGGTACACCATAATCAACTTGTTGATGCCACTGCTTTCAACAGAATATCTGAGACAAATTTATTTTCTTGTAGAAATGAATCAAAGGAACCTGAGTACCCTCTGCCCTAAAGAACTGTCAATCATGTCAGACAAAAATAATGACCATTTCCAACTTGTGCAGTGATGCAAAGGGGCAGGTAAGGGTGTGAGTTAAAGGAAATAAAAGGTGAAAGTGCTTCAGTCCTGGATCATCATGGAGCAGAGCTTGGGAGACTGTAAGAAGTTTCCCCCAGGATCTCAGAGGTCACATCACAGAGCTGAGCTCCCTGAGCTGAACCCAAGCCCTGAGCCAGTGCTTTATCCATCCTTCCACTACCCAGGTACCCTCAGAGGTCCAAATTCTGCCCTGGGGTACATGTTGGCCCCATTAACTTACTCTGAATAAGAGCTGTGGGCAGAACTCAGCCCACAGCAAGCAAGATTTATGCACTGAAAATGCCACATGCTTTGCTTTTTATTCAGTGAGAAAAAAAGAGAAAAGCTTGAAACAAGCCAAGCAAAGTAAATGAATCAAGACTGCATATTTTTCATTCTGAAAACAAGAGAATATATATGCATGAACATAAAAAACACAGGTGCCCAAGTGCTGCAGTGGCCTCCTAAATCTGCTGCTAAGCACCAACAGCTAGGTTATACCTGTCTCCAGACAGATACATAAATTAATGTTGGGGTTTTTTAGCAGGAAAAAATCGTCCTAAATAAACTTTTTTTTTTTCCTCTTTTTCCCTAAGGCCTTGTGTCCCTTGTACTTGAATTAAGTGTGTGTAGGTGCCATGCTCTTTGAACATAAAACTGCACAGCAGCTTATTTTCAACAGGGCAAGGCAAAGCTTTGGTTATGCTGCATTCCTAATAATTTTTGCAGTTTATGAAAAACTCCCATAAACAGAGTACAGCACACAGTAAGCTTTCTCTGCTAATTTGCTGTCTAGACTCCTTAAAATACGAGTTCTCCCTGCCTACCGTGTATCATGGCTTAAACTTTTGACCTTGTTTCTGTTCCCTTTGACCACTTCATAGGTTTTGACCCTCTTCAAGTATTTAATACCCAAATGGCAGGTCACCAGAGCTGCTGGGGCTGTTAGGACTCTTAAAACCTGCCTTTTATTGTGCAGTTGGGAAAACTGGGTGCGATCTAACGCAAAAAGTCGGGAAATACCTTCCCCCTTCACACAGCCCTCGACATACGGCCCCTTCCCAGGCTGGGTGACATTGATCCGTGGTAGAAGTGACAGCAGGCTCTTCTCTAACACCATCACATACGTGCTGGAGGGGGCAGAGGGCTCGTCATGGAACCACACAAACACCGGGGCATCGCTAATGCATGCCTTTGATTTCTGTTTATGGCCCCCAAGTCGAGCGATCTGTCTTGTTGGCACCAACCTGACTATTTTTAAATGATGCAGCAGCTGGCTCAACACATACTTCAAAGATTTATGCTCCTGTCTCAAAGCCCTCTCGCTGAAAGGGGAACTCTGGAGTAGCTTCCACTCACTTCACACACAGAGAAGGTTGACATATTTTATCCCAGGACACCACAGCATGGATTTTAACCAAGAGAAAGCAGGGAGTTACATGAGGGAAGGCAAATACAGAACAACAAAGGCAATAGGGAGTAGTGAATAGGAATAGTGAAAGGTCTGAATACAGACCTTGAAGTTCCTGAATTACAATTCATGGCTCTGGACTTCTCATGCTGCAGAGTCAGATGAATTCCTGATGGACATGAAGTGCAGGAAATCAGCCCTTTCTATGGAAGGAAATACAGAAATGGAGTTAATTCCTCTGCTTGCAGAAGCACGTGGATGGACACACACCCACATGGACTTCAATGTGCTCATGTTTCAGTAACACAGTAAAAGATCACTGTGCTGGTGAGTATAACCAGGTATCAGCTGATGAGGGATACCCAGGAACACCCATGTCAGATGCAGAACCACAGAATTCTTCAGCTAAGCTCTCACATGCTGGCACTAACAACTACTAGAGACACTCTTGTGTAGGGAGGCATTTAATATTTGGCCTACAATGGCTCTCCATTATGAACAGTCTGAGTGAAATCCTGTGGTTAACAGTCATTCCAGAAGTGGCCGACCAGCCCTGCCTTCACAGAGGTCTAGAAATCCAAAGATCCATAAGGGAATATTTTTCTCTGCTGGCTAGAAAAATGTATATCATTCCTGGCCCTGTTTTCCTGGCTAACTCAAGGTGGACACTCATGTGAACCAGAGACCTGAAAAAGCATCAGCAGTGTCCCTACCCAGGAAGCCACCCTGGAACAATCTGTGTGTTTGCGATGGACAAGTTGGAGATGGGAATCCCATGGGAAGAGACCCCTGTGGATGGTGGGAGTAGTATGGAGGTGATGCTGCTCTACTGCTGTTAACAGCCTCAAATTGCTGACTTTATTGCAGCTCTGACACTACAAGGGAGGACCTGCCTGCCCCAAAAACCTGAGGGAGGAGAAATAATGATCCCATCTGACTTCTGTGTGGGGTTAGCTGCGATTCCGCTGTGCCTGTTAAAAGTAATTGTGTTACCTTATGTTAAACCTTTACCTGGAGAGCAAAAACTGTGAAATCCTGGCAAGCTGACCCCTTCTCCCCATCCCCACACAGCTGAACTTGCAATGCTGACTTCAAGAGAGCTGCCCAGACCATGATGCAAAACTCTGAGCAGGACCAGGGTGGGATGTGCAGTCTCCCATCTCATCTCCCAGTCCTCCCCACAGGACAAGGGAGGTTCTCTCCATCCAGTTCACAGCTCCATCCATGGTGGGACACAGCATCCTGAATCCAGAGATTCCTTCTGCTGTGGAGGTAGTACTATAAATTCCTCTAATTTAGCTCCTTCAGCTGCTCTCTGAGTTGTTTCCTGTGCCGTCTGGTTCACTGTCCTAAAACAAATCGCTTTTAAAAGAGGTATTTTGTTAAGGTGTCCAAAATCAACTCGTGTTCAAATGCTTGGATGATGGAAATATTTTAACAGTGTAAAAATTTAAGCACAGGGAGCATATATTTTGGGGGATTTTTCCTCCTTCTGTCAGGCTTATTGTAAGGTTGGTATTGGACTCATTTTGATCTCCCAGGGATGAGAAGTACATCCAGCCCATCACCCTTCCTCTGGGCTGGCCACTCCTGGGGCTGGAGCAAACTCCTCTCTGGCTCCAGAGCAAGCCAGTAATTCCATAAAACACGTTATAAATATGTGTATACACATATGCACACACATACACACGTATTTATCATCCACATGTCTCTGTCTCAGCTTTATTCAGGCTTAAGCTAAAATCCTTCTAATCTGCATCAGGCACTGTAAATGTCACCCTTGTGATATTTCATTGCCTCCCTGACTCTAATGTTTTTTAGGTAATATTAGGAAATGTTATCCAAAAGCCTTTGAGAACAACAGGAATCTTTCTGTCATCCCCTTGGGTTTCAGATCAGGACCTGAATTCTTGGTCTAAGCCAAAATCTCGATGTTATCTCCTCTCTTTTTACTCTGATTTTCCCATCTCTGCCACAATTCCCTGCCTTTCTTTTACAACATCTGGTTGTTCTTTAATGCATCTGTATCTGAGGGCTGAATTAGACACATGACTTTTAAATAGCTTAAAATATTTTGACATCTCCCAATCTACTCCTAAATCCTACAGATGGGTCAAATTATCTGCTCAGATCTGCTCAGTGGGTCTCACCCTAGTGTTTTCTTGTCCCTAAATGTGCAAAACAATTATGAGAAATGGGGGGGAAAGCTTAAATTATAATTAAATTGCAATTAAAACTTAAATTTTATGGTGCTGAGTCAAGGAGGTAAGTTCAGCTGAACATTTTGTCAATGTGTAAGGAATTGATATTCTCCATACATCTTCATGTTCCTGTGTGCATTTTTCCTTTTAAATCTCAAGTAGTGATACAGATTTCAGGCATGTATTGAATAAGATCACACCATAATATTGATACATTTATAATAGCCTTCATATGGAAAAATTCTACCAAGTTCAAATGATTCACCAAGATTTTGCTTAGGTATTCATGTCTGAGCCAGAAACTCTCCAGAGGGTCATTTGCTTGTTTGATAAATCAGAAAAGAACATATTTTTATACAAGTATTTTAATGCAGGAAATATGAGTCTAGTCAGTATCTTTCCAAATACATGTGTCTGAGTGGTTTTTGATTTGAAATGCTGCTTAATGTCTTTTAAAGTACTATTTAAACAACTTCACATGAGCAACTACCAATCAATATGTCTCCCACTCTCTAACACTGAAAGACCTGTGCTAAATAAATGGGATTTTAGAATCACATAGAATGAATAAGCCAAAAAGGAAGAGGAAGGAAAGAAAGCAGCAACAAGGCCTTATTTAGAATATGCATTACCCCAAAAATGTAAATGGTCACCTCTACTTTGGCTTTCTAATGGAAAAGAAATAACGTGAAATTGGGCAATTACAGACCTTTTCCTGAGGTATGACTCAGTCTGCTGCATTTTTGGAGGGCTGCTGGAAATGGCACTGGGAGGACTGGGCAGTGTCCAGGCAGGCCAGAGGCAACAGATTTATGACATAAAACAGGGTGTAGCCAGAGAGTAACTTCTAACAAAAGCATCTAAAAATGAGCTGTAAAGAAATGATGGATGATAGCAGAGAGAGGCCCCCAGGAAATGCTGGGGCTTGAAAGCTCCCATTTAACTCTGGTTTAATCCTGGTTTGAGTGGAGCCAGCAGAGGGAGAGGAGGCTTTTCACAGAAACCATATTTTTATATTGTAATGTGTTGAGTAACTCAAAGAGTCCCAAGCATCTCAACAGAGCAAAGGGAAGACAAAGCTGCTCTGCCAAACTTGCACAAGCTAAACTTGCAGGGCTTTCCTTTTAGAAGAAATAAAATCTAAGCCTTTTGGCAGCTTGGTGTACCAGAAGGATTTCTGAACCTATCTGTGGGGTGGGAGGTGTGATCTGTAGTGTAGAAAGTGAATGGGAAGAGTCATTCCAGGTTTTGGGTGCTGAGTTTTTGTGCACCACAATGCTGCTTAAAGGCTGGAGGAAATGATGGACAGACACTTAAACAGCTCAGGCTGTTCTGCTCTCAAAAGCAAATAAACCAAAGACTGAGAAGTGGTTTAGTGACTCCATCAAAGTGACAATTACTGAAGGCTCTCTAAGCTGCTTTTTCAGGATGAGAGAAAAGGCCTCAAGTCATGCCAGGGGAGGTTCAGGTTGAATATTAGGAAAGATTTCTTCACAGAAAGGGTTGTGAAGCATTGTAAGAGGCTTCCCAGGGAAGTGGTGGAATCATCATCCCTGGAAGTATTCAAAAATGTGTGGATATGGCGCTGGAGAACATGGTTTAGTGGTGAGGGTGGTGGTGGTTCTGGGTTGATGGTCAGACTTGATCTTAGACTCCTGAACAATTAAATGACTGTGAAAAGCAATGGTGTCACAAAAAAAACCAGGTGAAACACTGAGTTTGAATGCTTGGAAGGAAATATTGAGCAGAGAGTGGCAGGGACTCATCACTGAGGACAGCAGGAGCTTTCTGGCATTTTGTGTGTCCAGATCAGGACATGGTGCCATTCTGGAAAAGAGGTTTCAGCCAAACCCAGTTCAGCCAAATTCAAATTACCGGTCTCAGAAGACAGCTACCCTTAGTAAGAGGATTACTCTGCTAATGAGATAATCCAATGGTCCACTCTGACCTTAAATAATCTCAGTCTCTAACTCATTATGTACCCCCTTCAATGTCTGTGGAGACAAGCATAAATGTCAAATTAATGTGCCTATTGAGATTTGTATTAACGTATGATTTCTGGGCTGAAAAATCCTCAACCTACTTTAAGAGAGCATTTAAGCATCCATTAAAGTTCCACTGAATCCACCAGGATCCAATCTCTAGCCCTAATGTGCATTCCTGAAGTTCACTTTAGAAAAGAAAGATATCCATGTAAAGTGAAATGCATAAAACTTGCAAACATAACATCCATGTTTTCCACTTTTTCATTGTTCTTATTGTCTTTTAAAAATGAAACTTTTTAATATTCATTAAAAATAATATTTTAAAACTTGTAAGTTACAGTTACTTTAAAACTTCTGTCTTCCCAAGTACAGATGGTTCCAAAGAAATGAAAAAAAAAGAAAAGAAAAGGGGAAAAAAAGCTATAGTGGTGTTGATGTTTGTTGTGGTACATGTGGGAGCAGTTGTGCATTTTTATTGCAATGGCTCAGCATTTGCCATTGCAATGCCCTGATTCTTATAGCTTATATTTTATGAAAATACAGTTGCATGTACCAAGATTTCTCATGTATTCCAGAAGTTGAATGTTTGGGACTTTTTAGGTTTATTTGCTCAAAACAAAGGAGTTGTCTCTTTCCAAAAAAACAGAGTTGGGTGAAACCTATTGAATTATCTATGTTAGACCAATTCTAGTGCCTTTTCTGTGAATGGTTGTTGTGCTTCTCACCTCTTCAGTGAAGAATTCCAGAGCTGGTGAGTTGTTGGAAGGTGCCTGGATAGGTCAAGAGGAATGGCTTTAAACTGGCAGGAGACAGATTTAGCACCCTGGCCTAGTGGAACTTGGTGATTTTTAAGGTCTCTTCCAACTCTAAATACTCAATGATTCTATGACTTGCTGTGCCCATTCAAATCTCCCCACACAGCCCAAGCAAGGAGCTGCTGAAATCACAGGTATCAGTTCTGAGCTCCTGTGGGAACTCACAGGTCCCACATGATCAGAATACACTTTGTACATCTGCTAAAAAAAGACAACAACAAACCAACAAAAAAAACCCAAAGAAAACCCACTTTTACTGGGTGTTTTCAACTACCTTGCAGCTCCTAGTGCTGCGCAGGCTGGGCTGGGATGTGTCAAGGGGAGAGTTGTGGATGCACTGGGGATCAGGACTGTCTCTGAAATTACTGTGTTGTCATTCCTGTGTGTCATTCCATGGGCACTGAGAACAGGTGCTTGCCTCTTCTGTGGCTTCTCCCCTCGTGTTCAACCTGCCAGCACAAAGTAGGGAGCAGCCAGATGCAAATGTGGAGGGGATGAAGCTGCTCTGGGCAAGGGCAGGGGAAAGGAGATGTGAGGGTTGATTTTTAGAAAAGGATACACTTGAGTAATTAGCCTGTAAAGAGCAATAGGGTCAGATGAAGATTGCACAAATACCCTGGTTTGGGTGATTTCTGTGTTTTGTGGACCTCATTTTGCATTTATGATGTTGTTCCTCCACTTTATTTTTATATAAGATGTATAATAATGCCTCAGCATGGCCAGTGTGCAGTAATGAGCTGTCCTGAAGTGGTGACAACCTGCTGTTCCCAACATAAAACTCTCTCTCCTTGGCACACAAACAGCACCACTCACTTCTCTGAGTATTCTTCCCTCTTGTTTTACTTTACATTTTTTTCCTCTCCAGCAGTTTCCAGTCCTCATGGTCCTCATTCCCACCTGCCTGTACCTTTGTGACTTCCTCCCATTTTTCTTGGCACTTTTGGTCTGTGTCCTTGTACCTTGCATGCCTGTTTTACAGCCATTCTTACCCAGCCTGCAAGTGACAGTAATCCCTTTCCAGAACAGTTCTTCTGCCTCCCCACTGCCTTTGCTCATTGCACTTGCCCTTTTCCTGTGTTATTCTCTAGATGGTTCTAATTGTTCTCTTTGTTATAATTTTTCTACTTTTTCTTTTCTCTGGCAGTAGTTTCTCTAGGTCCTATCTACTGATTCCCTACCCTGTTCATCTCTTCTAAATTCTCACCATTCTCTCCTGAAATCACTAAACTTCTTGCATCCATAACCTCTTCTAGTAGGCATTTCATAGCTCTGTTATCTTTGTGGGGAAAAAAAGTGTGTTGTTTTTAACCTGATTTTACAAGTGCTGTGTCAGGGCCACTTGTTCTCGTGCTGGAAAAATCATAGAATGGTTTGGGTTGGAAGGGACTTTAAATATCAATTTCCGCCCCCTGTGATGAGCAGGGACACCTTCCACTAGACCAGGTTGCTCCCAGTCCCATCCAGCCTTATCTTGAACACTTCCAGGGAAAAGCCAGTGAACAGTTCATCCCTGCTCAACACCTCCTTATCATTTGTGGTACTCCAGATCTCTGTCCTACCCTCACTCCCAACCTGTCCCTTTTCCAGATTCAGTCATTTCTTATATGGAAGTCATTCTAAGCCCTTGATCATCCTTTTTTACCCTTTTTAGAACCTTTTCCTGTGTACTACATGCTTGTTTTCCAGATGAGGGGACAGAACAACATACATTATTTGAGGTGTGTGTGACCCATGGCTACAGAAAGTGATGAAATTATTTTTGTTTTGTTTTCTATTCATTTCCTAATAATTCCTAACATTTTATTTACTTTTTTTTTTCCTGGTGGCTTCTGAGCCCTGAACTGGTGTTTTCATTCAAGGTTCACTTCTTAGTCGTCATAGTCAGCTCAGAGCCCATCATTTTATAATGACTCTAGGGGTTGTTTTTCCTCACATGCATCACTTTCTGTTTATATACACTGAATTTCATCTGTCATTTTATTACCCAGTCACTCAGCCTCATAAGGTCCTTCTGCAACTCTTCACCCTTCACAATCCCCACTGTTAAAAGCCAACAGGAAGCTTGTGGCTCCTTTTGCTCAGGGAAGGTTGGCAGGGACTGAGCAGTGCAGGGAGGCTCATCCTTGGGCAAAGCTGGCTGGATGAGCTGCCCTTAGACTTCCCTCAGCACAAACTGGGCAAAAGGAGGAGATTTCCCAGCACTCCTCCATGCAATTCTCTGCAGCCTTCACCTAAATGGAGCCTGCCTGAAACCATGGGTCTGTGAGGATGGGGAGGAGCAAGGCAGCCTTGCCCTGCACAGCTGCACATGGTGCTGGGAGTTAGACTGGCTATGGTACAGCCACACGTCTGCTAATGTCAGCTCATAAAAGACTAAAAAAAAAAAAAAGAAATCGCCTTTGGTTTAAAGTTTGCCCCCTCTGTGCCCCCCCTCCTTTTCCCCCCTTTCTGCTTCAAAAGAAAGACAGGTTTGAGTCTGACTCTGAAGCACCCTCTGCTACAGTATGTGCCATTTACTTTAGTAAGGCTGATTAAGTCATGCATTTACAAGTAGACCTTCCATCAGAGCTAATTTAAAGCAGATGTTCTGGGTTCCACAGCCAGGGAGGCATCAATCTGAGAATTGCAAGGGTCTCTGTAAGAGCACTGTTTTTACTGCACTTTATAGAGCACTGGGAGGAGGTTAATTGGTGTAAAAGTTTAATTTCAAATAAGGATCCCCTTTTAAAGTTGCATATATGCATATACTTTTTATGGAGCGTTATATTACAAAGTCAAAGTGGGGGAGAAAAATCATCCAAAAACATTTCAGGATCAAAGACACCCAACCTGTCAACTGCTAAGATATTTTTATGAGGAAATAGGACTCACATTTTCTCCAGAAGACGCAGAGAGAAGTAAGAAGTGGAAAAATATTTAACTAGATTCCATGGTATATTAGAAGAAGGAGAAAAAAAAACCACCCATGCCAATATGTTGGTTTCAGAACCTTCTGGCTTGGCTTCCACTGCTGAAAATATTGGCAAGAAAATGCTCTGCGCTGGGAATATTTATTAGAAAAGCAATAGATTTGTACAGTTTAACAATAGAGGGAGGATTCAGAGTCGTCCATTTGCTCTGTGTTCTAACTTTCAACTACTTTTGTTTTTTATTTGCAAGCCAGAATAACTATACTTATCCCTTGAAATGATCGTCAGCACTGGCTTAGCATAATTGTATTATTTGATTAATTGTATTGCCTATGGAGGGGTTATGGCCTGTTTCTTACCCTGAAAACTGCACAGGCTACTCCCAGATGGGAGACCAGTCTTTTTATGAAGCTTAAGTCATTTAGATTTACATTTTATGCTTATTAGAAGCTATCAGATTTTTGCCTTTAATAAAGGCAACAAAACAAACCAGATTTACCTTGAACTTCAGTTTAGTTCTGTAGTAATGCAGACTATGGCAGTGTTCAGCTCCAGAAAGGTTCTCTCTTCCTCTGTCATTCCTGAGGGAGAATATCAGTAAATGTTGCTGCTCTTCCTGCCTTGTGTTACAGGAGCACCTACGGGTCTTGGCCAAATCTGCTCAACACTTTCCAAACCATGGCCTTGACAAAGCACCTTTGAGTCTGCCAGGGTAAGAGAGACAGAAACAGGCTGTAAACCCTTCCTGCAAAGGAGGAATGAGTGATTTACTCAAGGCTGTAGGAAACCCATGCCTGGAGACCTCATACACACTTCTCTTGCATCCCAGTCTAGAACCCCAATCACAGCAGGCTCAGTTTCTGTTCCTGATGAAGACTTTCCATCAAACAGCAAAAACATACGGCAGCAAAGCTCTTATTTGTTATTTCTCCTTTCCCAAGTGTTTGGAGCCATTCCAGACTTGCAGGACTGAGGGAGATCTGAGGGGAGTTCAGTGTAGAGGGTCATTTCAGACTTTCTGGGCTGTAACCTGCAAGCTGAGCTCAGACAAGTCCTGTACACCAAGTGTAAGGCACACAGCCCTGGCTTGTGGTCCTCTTCTCCTCCTTGGCAAGGACTGCAGCTCAGGAATCTGCAGTGTTGTGCTACAGAAAGAATTCCATGGTGATGTGGTGATGTTTGGATTTGCCACATGGGACGCACACCACATAACCCAAAATTCCCATTGCCCAAAGTTCCCCTGTGCTGATATGGGAGGAGCACTGCCTGAGCCCTGTGAAGCTCAGGAACAAGGAATGTGTGGCCCTGGAAAGGGGAATGGAGGAGTTTGCTTTGGAGGATTCCCAACAGGAGCTGAACACTGGGCAGGCTGGAGGTGCTGACGTGCAGGATGTTTCCCAGACAGCAGAACAGTGCAGGTGCTGTAACTGCACTGGTTAATGGGCACTGTGCTGGAGTTTGGCAGGATTTTATCCCCCAAATTTAGGGTAACTGTGTAGAAGGGCTCAGTCCTCAGATCTTTTATGACTGGGAAGAGCACCCCAAGCCCATCACTAAACATGTTCTTTCCAAGGGCAGCTTGAAAAGGTATTGATAGGATGAGTGAAGTTCCTGTGCAGTGTTTGCACCTACCCTTTATAGTCTGGTTTAGTGAAACACAGAGACCTGAGTGGGCTCTGTGCCCAAGGAAGAATATAATCCTTCAGGGGATATGGAACTAACAATCTCATCATGTATTGAAGCCAAAACAGGCAGAGCACACTGGGCCAAACGCATCCTGCCTGGAAATCCCGCAATTTGAGAAGGCTACAACACAGATGAGTTTGACCCAATGCATTTTGAATTTAGAATGGATGCCAAGTAGTAACCATTCCCATGTGAAAATAGCAAACATATCTCTTTGAGACCGGTGTGTTCCAGTGAAGTGCATGAACTTTAGGGTTTTTTCCTTTCCAGGTGAATAATGCAAAAACAATTTAATTATAAAATCTATAAGCAGGAAATCCTGATAAGTGGTACAAGGATGTCTGTGCTACAATAGCATCAATCCCCCTCTTCTCTGGCCCCCTTTTTCAACACCTTCTTCCTCATTAATCTCATTTTCAAAGTTTGAAACAAGTTGCTGCCAAGGCTGCTTTTTTTGCCAGACAATTTTTTTATACTCCAGCCATTTGGAATATGTATTGTGGTTCTGTTAAAATACAGAAGAGAGAGAGACTGCCCAAAAAGCAATTACTGCTCAGTTTATACAAAACAGCAGTGGCTCCAGGTTCCTTACCTTTGTTTTGTCTTTAAAATTCACCTCTGAAAACACGGCTTCCAAATTCCATGCAGTAATTTTCAGTCCCCCAAATGCAAACTGTGAGGTCTTCCAGTTAACAAATACTGAATTCTGGAGTCAGCTTTCCCAAAAGGTCTTCTGGAGCACATTAGAGTCCTCTTTATTTAACAGGTTCCTTTGTTTTAACTTTTACTGACATCAGTACATCCCTGGTAACTTGGGATCTCTGCACATTTTAAGCCCCAGACTTGCAGTTCTCCAAATATCTCTTCTCCCAGACAAAATATGAGTATTTACAGCTCCTTTGAGAGATGTGGGAGTTGTATCTAAATCCAAACTTGAAATCCCCAAACTCCTGTTCATAAACTTCACGCCCTGAAACTATGTAGGATCCCTGGTGCCCAGCAGCAAAGTTCCCTAAATTCACACCTCAGATTAGGTGCCTCCTCCTCCTCCCAGATGCTGTTGGACCTTACCATTATCACCAACCCAAACCATTCTATGGTTCTGTCTATGACAAATGTTGATTCATCTCCCTGGTATCCAGTGACAGGACACGTGGGAATTGTTCAAAGCTGCACCAGGAGAGGTTTAGACTGGACATTAGGAAGCATTTCTTTACCACGAGGGTGGTCAGACACTGGAGAGGTGGTTGGTGCCCCAAATCCATCAGTGTTTAGGAGGCATTTGGACATTTGCCCTTGATGTGCTGGTCAGCCCTGAAGTGGTCAGACAGTTGGACCAGATGATCATTGTAGGTACATTCCAACTGAAATAGAATATTCTATTTCTATTCTATTCTATTCTATTCTATTCTATCTTTCAAATATTAATACCATGTTGATAAAGACCAAAGCAAATCTTTCCTCTATTAAGACACCTTTGATATGGAATTATCCTGCAGAAGGTACAGGGGAGTGTGAGCTAGAGCTGTGACTTTCCCAAAGGCATGGGAAACTAAAGATGGGTGTAAGCCAGATGTTCTCTTCTTTATGCTGCAGTGAAGGCCTGAAATTGCCAGGAGTTGGCCAAAACTGCCCAGATGGAAGATTTCTCCATGAGGGGTGAAAGATGATGTCCTGAGACAGCTTTCAGCCATGACATTCACTGCCAGGGACAACTTGGATTTTATCCTAATTTTCAGCTGCTCAAATGTCCACAGGGGACTGAAGACATCTGAACTGCTCATGTCTAAGGCAAAAGTTGAATATCTGGACACTAGAGTCAGGCTGACCCTGGAGATCTAACATGACCATTTCCATCAGCTACATCTTTTTCCTTTCCTCATGTACCTGTTACTTGTCTCTAACATCAGTAGGGAACTGCTTGCCTAGAAATGCCAGCACAGATAGGACTTCACAGAGAGTGAAACAACTCTTAAATCACTCCGTTTTTATAGAGAAACATGCTAGATAACCAGAATTGCAACCATAACGTTGGATGTGTGTTTTCATCATTGTTTTTCCCACCTCCATTTCTAAACACACAGAGCTCAGTCTGATGTTCATAAAATCAGGAGACAAAATGCAAGTCTGTGTCTTGGATGCATCCCCATGGATCCTGGGTTTAGCTGCTGGTGCCAAATGGGCTCTGTGCACAGCACCCCATTCAGCTCTGCCAAGACATTTCCTGCTCCCCACTAATTTATGATGTCACTTGGAGCAAAACTCATCTCAGTATCTTACTTTTACGATGATAACTCTGTGGTGAAGCTGAAATAAAAGCAGCAGTACCCTGGCTTCTCAGCTGGTGCAAAAAGGAGAGCTGCATCAGTTTGTGCCAGCTGAGGATGTGGTTCAAGCTGTTTGGTTTTTCTTCTCCCTGCAAGCTGTTTGCTGCAATCTCAAGGACGCTGGAAAAATGTTAACATCAGCCAGTTGGGGGCAGGAGGGAAAAATCCCTGAAAATTTAATATAGTTGCAGAGCACTTTTTGTTTTTTCCATTAGCCGATATTCTCAGGTTACCAGAAAGGAATTCATTGTACTTCTCCACATTGGCTGCTATTGAAACAAGAGATTGAAGGAGCTGAGAATAAATGGCCAGGCTGAAAACTTGCAGTGCCTGTGCTGGGGTTTGGGTTAGGGCCCTCACCAATCCAGGGCTGATTAGGCATCTATTTCCCAGTCCTCTGCAATGAGATTAGGAAGTGCAGGAAATTCATTGTCTCGAGCTTGCCACTGCTGGCTTGCTCCAGCAGCCATCCATCACACCAGGGACTGACAGGCTCAAACTGTCCATGTCAATCTGCAGCTGCCTTTAATCACACACAGATTTATGAGACACCCCCCTCGCCCCCTGTGGAGATCTAGAAACTGTGCTTTGTTTTGCCTTGACATACATTTTTCCATTTAAGATGAAGAAGTATGAGTCCTATTAAGCTGCACTGCAGCTAAGAAGCAGAAGGGGCAAAGCTCTGTCTGAAATGGAGGAAATGGTGATGTAATTTTGAACCGTTAAGGACTGAGGGGATTAAAAGCTTTGGAGTAGGATTTGGAAAGTCTCTGGTGTTACGTACAGTAGGGTTAGATCTCCTGCCTCCCCATCTGGACAGAGAGGACCTTTTTCCCATTTACTGGTTTGGGGGTTGTTGTTGTAGCTGTGCTGCTCACGAAGCACCGTGGCACTTCATCCTCCATCATCGTTTCCATCACAAACCCTCCTTTCCCGTGAGGGACCACAACATCACAGCAAACATTTGCTGCAGGGTAAAGCTTGCCCCTGAAGTCTGGTCTCAAGCTGAAGAGCAGCAGGGGCATGAGGCAGGATCAGACTTGGAAGCTTTCCACTTTCTAGTAACATTACACTTACCTCATTTTCTAAAATGAGCATTTCTAGCCATTATCAACAACCCCAGAGCAGGGGCTGATGCTCCTTTTCCATGTGTTCAGACAGCTTGCTGTCCAGTCTGTACAAGGATTTATATCCCCACTGGTTTGGTGGTGGGACACATGTCCTGGGTGATCCTGGCCAGGCACGTCCTGCTCGAGGGGCTGTGTAACACCTCAGCAGGCTCAGCAGCTCCTTGGCTCCCCTCCCCACCCCATCTGCTGCTCTCTGATGCTCCAGACAGGGGCTGCACACAGGGGGAAGTGGCTGCTTTTGCTCAGCCTCCCCTCAGCCATTCTGCTCTTCCATGAGAGGTCCAGGAGAGCAGGGGTGAACTCATCACGTGCTGCTGAAACTCTGAGTGGTCCTTGCAGTGCTGCCTTCCAGCAGTTCAGTGGTTTTTGGGAGTCTCACTGGCTGTTTCCCTTAAGAGAAGAGACTCACTTTAGTTGTTTTTCAAAGCTCACGATCAAAACCTCTCTATGAACTCAAATCCTCTTTATTAACCAAATCTAGTTTCTCTGAGCAGAGTAGGAATCAAATAAAATGTGGGGACAACACCTGATCTTATTGCAATCAGCTGCTCACCCATATTCTTTGTCCCTTTCTGCGTTATTCTCTCTAGGCTGGACTCTAAGCACATCTCTGGCTGTAGCTCAGGTCTTTGGTTCCTTCTCTGTTTGCTGCCTTGCCCCCTCTTGCTGCTCCTCTCATGTCCAGACACACGATTCAAGCCAGAGCTGTATTCTGTCAGAAATGCTTTTGTCAGGTTCATCATGAAATTGAATTTGTCAGTCACAGATACGTCCGTATCAAATACAAGACAGGGATATCAAGCTAAGAATAAGTTAGCAAATGGCAAGAAATAAATTACTTCTTAATCTCCAAGAACAGAAGTGGTATTTTGACAGGTGTTCTGGCCACGCTTTAAGGGATAACCAAACTCCCTGAATGCTCTAAACACATGGGAAGTCAGTATACATGCAAAAAAGTGGCCATATCCCCTAGTAAAAACCTGACTGAGAAATACCTGCATTGCAGATGTATTTTCAAAGCCCGTTCTGTAATTACTCTGCTATATGGAAACACAGCATGAAGTTGTGGTCTGCTCCCATTAGTTTTAATCACAAAGCAAGCAAATAAAATCAGCTATTCAGGCATGCTGAAATAACATTAAGGGCCTGATAAATTTGCAAGTGCAATCACAGTTTCAAGTCAGGAGATATTTACAATTCAAAGAGCATCAGTCCAATTCAAGAGGCTTCCAAAGATCAGCTTTCTAATCTGTCTCCAATGTCAGAATAATTAGGGTGTTATATGCTCTGATAACAACTTTCTCGAGTTCCTTATCTGAATAGAAATAGCACAGGGACTGTCTCACTCAGGAGACCGTAAATCAAAAGTGAAATGACAGTTTTAGTGGAGGCTCTGGGATTTATTTCAGCTGAAGACCTGGCCATGCCACGATGACATACAAGCTGGCCATAAAGACAGCGCTAAATGAATCTTAAAAACGTTAAAAGAGATCCAGTCTGCTCTCAGAAGAGGTCAGTGATTTACGGGATTCATATTCCTGTATTGTTTTTATCGTTATTATTTTATGACAAGGTTCATCCGGGGTCAGTTGAGACTCCAGAGTTCTCTGTAGCTGAGCTGTGCCTGTTGCAGTGGCTGATACAAGAGGGAGAGAAGTAATTTCTGTTTATCCCATGCCTGGGAGGACATTTCTGCTGGAGACTGGAGTGCTGCTCCGTAGGGAACAGGGTATGGCACAGTGCAGCAGCCAGGCAGGGCTGGGGATAACTTCTCTAGAGCACAGCAGCCTTCAAGGAACATTTTGAAGCTGCCCAAAAATAAGTGTTTTGGTGCCTCTTGGCAGGTGCATCCTACTTGGTTCCTGAGACACAGCTCTGTGCTAAAGGAAAACAAACCTGTGTAAGGCAGAGTCCCACATTTCTGCTTGGTGATCATCCTAAGTGAAACAAGGGTTGTGTGGCACTGGTATACACATGGGTATGGTATTCTCTTTTGGAGAGGCCAGAAAACCATAACTGCCCAGCAGAAAAATATTGGGCCAAGTCCAAAAGTCCTCTTTGCTCAAAAATATTCCACAAAGACAAAGAGAGTAGAGTTCTGTCGAGGGATTACAAGCTGTGTACCTCAGCAAAGCTGAAATAATGTGGCAAAGCTGTTTTCATAAACTGCCCCACTGCCTGCAAGTAGGGAAAAATACACAAGCAAACCCAGTATTTCTTGCCAGTGGCCAAGAACCAGGGAAAATACAGTTTTGACTCATTTTCTCTTCTCTTTCTCTCTGTGTGCCCTCCTCAAAGCAATTACAGGTAGACATCCAGCAGAAGATTCCAGTGCTCAGGCTGAGTTCTGCTGCCTTTTCCCACATCTGTGCTCACTACAGGTACCAGAAAAAATGGTGGAGAAGTATCCCAAGACACTTTGGACACTTTGAGAGTTGTCCCAAGGCACCTTGTAACAAGTGATGTTTTCACAGTGACAAGCAGCAGTTGACTGGTAGGCTGAAAACAACCCCGTGACTTCCCAAAGTTTATTTTTAATCCTGTCACCTGGAAAGGTGTACTGCAACATTAGTTAGGCCTCATGCCTGGAAAGAGTTTGGTCCCTGAGCCCTGACAGACAGGTAGACTTTTGCCACCAAGCTGGGAGAAAGCTTCCCTTCAATTCCAGATGCACGAAATTAAATCTGTGAGTTCTGGTCAGTGTTGCCATTGCTGGATTTCACGGGGTGGTTTAAAAGGGCTTTTTCCCATTGTTTTTCCAAGGACCTGCCCAAAAAATGTTTCCATCCAAACCACCATCATGCAAGACTCCAGCAGAGGAGAGAAGAACAATAGCACACAAGGTTCCAAGTTCAATAGCAATTTCAAGGATTTTGGCTGTTACAGTTAATGAGTGGCAGTTTCTCTCGGGCCTCCTTTCCTTAACCCCTGACAGGCAAGGCTTGGAAAACTGCTGGTTGAGAGGGCAAAGAGGTCAAAAAACCCTTTTTTTAGCAGACAAGAATAATTAAGAAAGCAAAACTAAAAAAAATGGAAAGTGTTTTGAAGCAAAAATTCCAGATAAAATGAGATTTTATTTCTATTTCCACTTTTGCTAAAGAAAGAGGCGTGGGACTGAAGGGTGGGGTCAGAGTCTGGATTTTGGGCTGGGCTATTTTAGAAGGCTGAAGACAGTCCAACTGTTGCTCTAGGGCAGGCACTTCCCAACTTTAGGGTATTTAAAAGAAAATATGTATACTGATCTGAAATCTGTGGCTTGGGTGTGTTTCTAAACATTTCTTTTTCTTGAAAAAAAGAAAAAGCATCATATGGTACCACTGCAGAAAAACCCTGGAGCTGTGCTTCCTTACGGGAAATCACTTTCCTTACAGGCATGCCTTCCTTCCAAAAGGTGTGGGGGGGTTGATAGATAAAAGACAGCAAGCCAGGAAAGCAGGGAAACCTGATGTTCCCCAAAAATGATGCACAAACCAGTCCTAAATGGCAGAATAAAAGCATCTCCCAACTCCTCTGTGGGAAAAGCCCAACACCTGTGAGGAGGAGCCAGCACCTCTTCTCAGGCTGAGTGAGAGGACACAAAAGTGATCCTTCCCTGCAGCTGTCAGCCCACACCATGAGGATTGTTGGCCTGTTGTGCTCAGCACCTCTGGAATAACAAGGTCCAGGACATAACACCCTTTCCCAAGCCTCACAAGCAGGGACAGTCCCTGCCATGTGGCCTGACACAGGCTGAGCATCACCTGAGCCAGCCCAGGTCTCCTGAGAGGGCTGGAGCAGGAGGGGATGCCCCTGAGCTCAGCTTTATCACACAGTGCCTGAGTCAGGCTTAAAATGTGTGTGAGCCCTCCAGGCCAGAGCTTGAGAGAGGGTTCAAATGGAGGGAAATGTGCCACAGGGAAGGACACAGGATTTCAACCTCCAACATGAGAAAGGCCATTATGTCATGCTAGTTTAGCACCCTGCCAGGCACTGCTGCTGCACACAACCCTCTGAGCTGGCTGTTCCTTCTGCAGCAGAGAGAGAGAGCTGGATTCAACCTGTCACATTCAATCTGTTCTGCCACACTTCCCTGCACCAGGATCTTGTGGCCACCAGTGCCCCATCTTTGCTGACCCCAAAGCACTTTCCTCCCTCTGTCTCAATTTCAATATCTTCATGCCACATGAGTGTGAATGGTTTCACAGGTGGGAATAGACCAAAACTGGGGGTTGTCCTGCAGGACACAATGGAAATCAATTCAAAATATCTGCACTTTGGTGTTACCTGAGATACTTCATTTGTAGTTGCTGGTGGTATTCATAAGACTTTTGTCCACCTGGGGAACAGGGTAAATCCCCCAGTACAGCTCCAGAGAAAAGAAGAGGCCCTCACATTCACAGAGAATGCTTGTCACAGTCCCTCTGTGACAGCTCAGCATTTGATATGAATGAGAGAGGAGGCTGACAGCAAGTGGAGATCTTCAGGCTAATTACCTTGAATAATTTGCCTGCAGGTGCTGTGCAGGTGGGCTGAGCCCTTAGGCACTGACCTGGGAAAAGCCATGGAAATCCCGCATCCACCAACCCTCCCATCTGAGCTGCAGTTCTGGGATGCTGGAAAAAAATTCAGATTCCACATTTTAATCCATCAGTTATCAGTTTAGAGTTGTTTCAAAATAGGAGGAAAAATTTGGTGTCACTGTAAGGTTTGACTCTATTCATTTTAGCAGCTTGCTCTCTGTCAGCTTTTAAAAAGTGGAGAACTTCCTCACAGACAAGATCATTCCTCAGCTAAACCTTGTAGGCAGTTAAAAACCAAACCAAAACACACATTCTTTCCTGAGGCTGGCCAGGCAGCCAGTGGGAGTCACCCCCTCCTGAACAATTGCCCTGATGTTTTAAGATATTCTGGGATTTTAGTTGGCCAGTGACAAACTCTCATGAAATGTGCTTGAATTCTTCTTCTCCAGGCCACTGACTTGAGGGTTATTGTGTGTGCATTAAGGTTTAAAGCTATTTAACAGCTCTTTATGTGCAATTCTCAAGATGTATGAATCTTGTGAGTCACAGTGCCTTCTAAGGAGAAGCAGTCATTTATATCTTGGATTATCAGTAAAATCTAATTTCTGGGAACAAATAAAACAAGATATGGCAGCATTCTGTGCTTTGACATTCAGGAATATGCCATGAAATAAAGTTACTTGTTTATGCTACATGCTCTATTGGTTTCTAAAATCAGATACAAGTCTGTGATCAATGCATACATTTCTTAATGTTGCATGTGCAGTGCTTGGGGTTTATCCCAAGAAACAATTACAATCCTTCCTACACCCAGGAAACATCTTGGCTGAGACTCAATATAGGCTGATACCAAATTTACCAGGAATCTAAAGGTTTCCCTCACATGCTCAGGGCCAAGCTTCTGGGTGGGGGGTTAGGAAAATACTTTCTGGGGAGTTGTCATTCAGAATGCAGAAGATTCCCTTAGACCCAGCATGGACTAAGGACATGAATTACCCCCCTGAATTTTAGGGCAAAGAAATTCAATGTATTCTGAGACTACTTCAAAATTCACTTTTTACACAGAAGTTGTCCTCTGGTATCAAAAGCTGAAATGCAACAAAGAGGCACAGAAAAGGATCAAAAGAAATGACTGTTCAAAGTAGGAGGGAGCAGGAATATTGAAACCAAAGGAATTCCAGGCTGCTTGGCATATCTGAAATTCATGTTCCTGCTTTACAACGGGGAACCTGTTATATCATAAAAGAAACCATTATTTCAGCACCTTTTTAGTGATGCAAGGGGCACCTCGTGCATGCAAGAGGTGAAGGATTTTTAAGTTCTTTGGAGAGGAGCTGAAGGCCAAATGGGTTTTGCTTTTGCTGCAGTACAGGACAATTCTGTAGCATGCTATCTTCTAATAATAAATATCTGGAGAGCTGTCACTGCTGTGTGTGCGCACGTGGGTGTTTTGTCACCTCCCTCCATCCGGAAGGTTTCGGGGTGTTTCCAGGAGGATCCATGTGCTGAGCTGTAGTCAGATGCCACTTCACTGCCATTCTGTTTATTTTTAGGAAATGCAAACTGATCCCCGTGTGCCAGGACGTGATGGGATCAAACAGCAGGAGGCTGCTCTTTGCTCACCCCCACGCTGCCCCAAACCTTTTGTTCTTTGTTCTTCTTCAGGATGTGCCTTATGTTTGCTTTGTCCCTCGCTGTTCTTGCCCACTCTGCTCTATCAAATAGCATCAGCCTCTTTATCATAGGAAATAGAAATGTCCTGGGAATGTCTCCATATCCCTCTAGCCTCTCAACTCAGTTTTTAATCATTTCCCCTGTGCTCTTCTCTGGTTTTCTTTTTTTCTTTTTGGCTGCCACTAAATAAAGGAGCTCTTTTACCGTAGAAGGAAGTTAGCAGTGACACTACCACTAATCTGAGACCAGACACACCCTTTGGGAGGCTCTTTTCCAGGGGAACAGCATCCCATCTTCTCCTGCCTCTTGCTGGGTCCACACCCAGCAGAGAAAAGGCCCATGGACAGCTTACAAATGACACAACCATAATCAGGAACCTCTACTTTGTGTTGTGATGTTTTCAGCCCCTGAGCTCAGTCTGAGCTCTCTCCTGTACAAACCTTCTGGGGGAATTTTAATTTTCCTGCTTGTTTTTGTTGTATCTGTCCTTGAGAGAATCCCTGAGGAATATTTATCCTTTCTTTGGAATCTGCTGTCTCTTTCATAAACTTTTTCTCACTTCTCCTATAAAAACATATCCAGAACAGAACTCCTTCCTGTTTCCAATTTAATTTTATTCCTGAGCAGTTTATACCCAGTTGTTTCCATGCTGTGGTTATGCTTTAACTTGAGTAACTCTTTTCCATCCCCGGTGTTCTCCCCCACAATGGGTGAAAGGTAAATTTTATTTTTTTTTCAGGGCTCCTCACATTTCCTTTAGTTTCAGATGGGCTGCCTTGAGCTTATCACAAACCACTTTTTAAAAGTTTGTGAGTTCTCCTCCAAAGACTTTGGATGCATCAGGATACCAGGTAGATACAACACACTGGACAAATGACACACACCACCAGACCCTCTCTATCAATGGATGCTGCATTTTCAAGCTGAAAGCCATCTCTTTAAATGAGTATGAACCTTTTCTTGCTCTCAGGGCTTTTATCTTCCTGCCTTTATATCCACCATTATTTTTCCAGATCCAGTAAGAAAAGCCCACCTGAACCCACAACAGCATTCTTAACACCATCTCTATGCAACCAAGATCCAGCATTTAAACTGACTGAATTTAATGTTCCAGCATTCACTGGTGCTGTCATCCTGTTTCATGGTATGAGCAGGATGAAGGTCAGGGCTGGGCTGACCTTTATCTGAGGTGTCCCTGCCCATGGCAGGGGGGTAGGAACTGGCTGACCTTTAAGGTCCCTTCCAACCCAAATCATTCCTTGACTTCAGGTTTAATTATGCTCAGTTAATCCATTTTCTCAGTAGTACATAAAACCTCTTCTTCTGTTCCTAGCAAGTGGAGTGATTGTTTAATGAGCCTGTTTCTGCCAGTACCTGGATCAGTTTTAACACCTGTGCCTCTATGAGATCTGAAAAACAGATCTTGGTTTCTTCTCAGAACCTGTGCTACACTGTTGTTTTCCCCATTTAGAGGTACTGCCCTGTGCTGGCACCAGTCCAAGGACAGTTTTCAGAATTTAACTTGCTTTTCATGCAGCCCTTTGTCCCTCCACACACACATCTCTGAAAGCCATGTTTTGCAGTCATTCCTTGTTCTATAATATCCTGCTGTTTATTAGAAATGCTCAGTAGATGAGTGGGAATCCAGACTTGCTCCACAAAAGCCCAGATTCCCTGAACCTCTGTGCAGGTCTCAGCCTTGCTGCCCTTTTCTCCATGATCTGACTCTTCAGCTTTGTGCCACCTCCTCTACACTTGCTGGGATTGGGCACTTCTGAAATTCTATTCCAGATTATTTTGTATGGTCAAAGGCTTTTTCTGCAGCCAGGATTAATTTTTCCTTCTTAAATTGCAAAGTGAAAGGCTGTAAGAGAACTCTTTCTTGTCCTTTGTATGCCAGTTCAATTTTTCTTGTTTTATGGGGCTTGAACAATGTTTCAAGTCATTTTCCTCTGCTTCTCTATTCTTTCAAGTAGGGCATTTCCTTTCCCTTCACTTCAGGTTTTGACTCTTCCCAGAACAGCTTAGGTTAGTGGCTGGTGCCCAACTATTTATCAAGGACTTGTGCAAACTCTAGATAATTCAGCTTTTATTTTTTCTCTTCCCCTCTGGCAGTAAATTTACAGTCTGGCAGTAAATCTTGCAGCAGCATCAAAGCTGGGCTGCTCAGGTCCACACTTTCAAACCCATGTGTGTCCATCCTTCCCAGCCAGCCTTTTAAGGTTGCAATGTTGAGCTAAGCAGAAAGACCTTTGAGAAGCCTTCCCCTCCCACTGCAATTTTGCATTATTTGAGAAAAAACCCAAACAAACTCCCTTATTCACACTTCTCTGAGTTACTGATGGGTACAGAAAAATGCTACAAATGTCTTGGTTTAGCCAAATTTTCTAGCTGCTGCATTAAGAAAGTTCACTTCACTGTCCTCTGTGACCCTTCTGTCACCTTAGTCAAGCAATTTTTCAGCTCCTCAGAAGCACTTGCAGAATCAGGAATTAATTTGCTGCATCATCATCTTCTTCATCATCCAGCACAATGTAACTGGAGGAATATAAGAAAAGACACCAGTCTCTTTTTTTAGCTCATATTTTTAGCCTTTTGCAGGTTACATCAATCTATTTTTAGACTAAATAACTGAATAACTAACTTCACTCACCTTGTGCTGGCCAGTCCTGGCAGCAGGAGTGCTGTCGGAAGAGATGGATGCAGCCAGGGTTGGGAAGTGAGTGCACAGGGCGGCTTCTCATCCTCCATCCCAGCTGCCAGAAATCTTTGAGCCAAAGTGGAAGGCAGGGACACTTTCCACTGGACCAGACTGCTCCAAATCCCATCCATCCTGGCCTTGAATACTGGCAGGGAAGGGGCTGGAAAGGCTCCACAGCTTCTCTGGGCAACTTTTCCAGTGCTTGACTGCCCTCACAGTCAGGAATTTCTTCCCAATCTCCAATCTAATCCTGCTCTCTGTCAGATTGAAGCCATTCCCTCTTGCCCTGCCACTCCATGCCCTTGTCCAAAGTCCCTCCAGCTCTCTTGTAGGGCCCCTACAGGTACTGAAAGGCCACAATGAAGTAGAGCAGATATTGTAAAGGTAAAGAAGCTGGACTTCAGCCTCTCTTCATGCAGAGTTAAGAATTTTCTGTGTTAGAGTCATTTTTTTCCATGAAACACCTTGCTTGAAAGTCTTTCATGTCTCTTCCTCCTTTGAGGCACAATCCAAGCACTGCTTACCTTGTTCACTTTGCTCTTTTCATTTTGGGAACAAATGACCCTGTACAAGAAATGCAGGGTGTCCCCGTTCCCACCACAGATAACCCATTACAAATCATCAAAAAATACATAAAATCAGAGCAAAGGCAGATGGGCACTTTGGAATTAAGACTCCTTAAAGAGTTTTCCTGGCTCCATTTTACAAAATCTGAGTCACCCTGGCTCAAACTGGGAGGAATCAGTGTTCAAACCTGCCGAGGTATCATCTGCCTCTCAAATACTCTGGAATACTCTCAGCCTTATTTGGAAAAGTAAAATCTGCTGTGATAGCCACAACCTCGATTTATTGGGAGGAGAGAAGGGTCCTAAAGGCCTTTGCTCTCTGGTTTAACTCCTGCCATGCCTCTGTGACACCCTGGGGGGCTGCTGGCACTCAGATATTCCAGACCTGATTCCAGACTCCACACAACATCCCAGGCCACTTTCCCAAGGGCTAAAACTCTCTTTTAGCTATTAATGATGATCAGTGACGTCCACAGGGATGCACAGCCCTTCTCCACACCTTCCCACAGGAACCAGGGCCACAGTGCTGAGCTCAGGCTGTGGGAGGGAGTCAGGGAACACAGATAATCCTTTTATCAGGCACAGGGTATCACTCTCCTATAGACAGGGGTCCTTCTCAGTTTCTGGCACACAGGATGGAATGAGATCCAGACCATCAGGTCACATGCTGGGATAAGGGACACTCTGGGTCTTCCAGCAGGGACAGGGCTAGAGAGGGGGAGTGGATCTTCTCCTGGGGCACCTTTGACCGCAAGGGATTTGTTGGTGGCACAACTTCATTGTCCCCACAAGCACTGTGCCACCACCCTGCTCCTTGCTGGGGAGCCCAAACCCCAGTGGCCTCCAGCAGGGTTTTGGTGCTGGTTCATGGGACAGGACAGACCCTGTGGCTGTGCTGTGACAGCAGGAACATCACCCTGGGCAGGCAGGGCTGGGAGATGGGAGCTGGCTGTGCCCACCAGAGCCATGGGTGTGTGAGCAATGGTTCTGCCTCCAGATCAGCAAGATGCTGCTCAGATTCACAAAGTCACCACTAACAAAAGACCTGGCAGCTCCTCGAAGATGAGCAGAAGTTTGGAAATCAAAGATGTTTTTCATTCCTGAGCATTTCCATCCTGCCCACGGCGGGTCTTCGATTGCATTCTGCGAGCATAAGACAACCAGAAGTGGTGCAAAAGTGGTGGAAAAAAACCCACCCTCCTCAATCTGACACAATTTTTTACCATTTGCTAGAGAATGGTTGCAACCCACTTAAAATACGAGTTCTCTTCATTATAGAAATACTTTTTTTATTCCTTTAAAAGCCAACGGAATGCGGACAATGAACAATCTCACATCCAGAAGCCAGCTTTTCATCAGGGTTTATCCTTTTGATTTGGAAACTGGCTCATTTAAGCTGGAAAAATTCTGTGCAATGTTGCAATAAAAGAGGCTCTATTTTTGCATTAGCAGAAATATGCACACGCAGAAACCCAGGCGCTACAAAAGCCAGCAGACAAAGGAGTGCCCAGCCCGTAAGCTGCAAACTGCAAATTTCTTACTCCAAGCACAAAGGGCCCATAGATCCTTGCCATCTCTAATAATAATAATAATGCATCCTGCCACCCAGCAGCACAACATTCCCACCAGGCAGGGTATTTTTTCCCTGACTTAGTGGATGTAGCTTCAGCTGCCTAAATGTCATCTCGGGCTGTTGCAATCTGCTGTAAACTCTCAAGATACGAGTCAGATGTCACAAAGTCACAACAGTTTCTGGATTTGCTTAAGGACTAGAATGTTCCTGGGCAAAACCAATTCAATCAGGAAGAAATTCTATCTTCTGGTTTTTTTAATGATTCCCTAAAAGTTTCTTCTTATTGATTTTTTTTTTCCTCTTTTTTTTTTTTGATTACTTCTGTCTGTGTCATTTTACTTTATAAATCAGATCCACGCCAGTTCCATCAATCAGATATGGGAGTATCCTCATAGAATCATAGGATATCCTGAGCTGGAAGGGATCCACAAAGATCATCAAAGCCCAGCTCCTGAATCTTGCTTTTCTGTATTGCAAAGCAGTGCAGTAATTGTATGCACTGTTTGAGAGGGGAGAAAAAATGAGAATCTGAATCCAGGATAAGCTTCTGGCCAAAACAACTCAGATTTTCCATCTCATCTGCAACTGAGACATGAAAAGCACAGGTTAGGACTGGGCAGCAGCCTCCAACAGCAGAATCCCTATTTCTGGCAATCTTCTCCCCAAAGTTTCTGTGTGTGACCCAATTTATGGGCTTTTAGACCAAACACAGCAAAACCAGGTATGAAAAGGATACATTTAGACTGAATCAAAGTTTGAGGGAAGGGTAGGCTTTTTTATATTTCACATCTACTTGCTGGCAGATATTTATAGAGCATGACTCCATGAACTCTGATCCACACTCAAGGAGTGGGATGAGTTACATGAATTCAATGCTGCAAGCTCAACATAATTTCCTTTCAACACCATGGCCAAATTGTCTTGATTTCCACACCTGTAAAACAGGGATAACACTTATCCCTTTTACAGGGGATAATGTTATAAACATTAGTTTAATTACTTGGAGAGGCACCGACTTTATACTGTAAAATAACTTTACTTGTACAAGCTGTGCCACACAGGAGGAGCTGAAATCAAACCCAGGAAAGTGAGGGAGAAAGGAAGCATAATTTCCTGTTGGTATGATGTACTCTGACTAAGAATACAAACCCAAGGGGCCTTGGGAGGAAAGGTTTTTGCAGCCTGCTTCTCCCCCTTTCACCATTATGCCCATGGTCCTCAGCAAACACATTCCTCCTTCACCCAGGGAGCAGGGAGAACACAGTCCTTCCACCTAAAATCAATTTTCCTTAGATCCCAGAGCAGCTGTGGTGCTGTGTGCCAGCCACTCTCTCCCATTCCATGTGCCCATGCTGTGCCCAGTTGTCCCCTCTGGGTGCAGAATAAATCAGAGGAGCCACTGTGGTACAGCTGAGAAAGCAATGGAAAATCCAGCCAGCCAGGAAGCTTTTTCTTCTTGATTTCTGTGAAGTTCTCCACACTTGGCAAGCTTTGTAAACTCAGCAGTGGGAACTGAAAAGGAAAAACCATCACGTACCATTTTTCTGTGGCTTGCAGAAGTGAAATAAATCAAGAGATAAAACATCGAGACATCTGCGATACAAGATTTGTTTTGTGAATGTTTAAAGCTTTTAATCTCTGTTATTCTGGCTCCCAATCCTGCTTGCTGGAACATTATTATTATTTTACCTATTTTGTAAGGTATATTCACTCACATCTCAGGAATTTTCTGGCTGTGTTCCTTATTTCCCTTTGCACGACTTGGATAAATCTCCCTAACTCTGCCCGCCTGTCCCATTTTCTGCCTTCTGGTTTATCACCTGAAAATCCTCCACATGACACCAGTGAAGTCCCCATTGTCAGCAGCAGGGCCAGCTGTGCTACCTCATTATTTCCACCCCTTTGCTGCCTCTCAGAGCCAGGCCAGGGGTCTCTGAGCCACAGCCACAGCTTAGGCAGGGACAGGCATGAGCTGAGCTTCCCATCACCACCAAACTCCTGTCTCCCCTCCCACCGGGCCATAGGACATCTCCCCTTTCCATCTCTTCCCATGGAATGATGACAAGGAGCATGGCTTAGGTCAGTGTGGGGATGCTGGGGAGCCCCACAAGCCCAGTGCGAAACTGGGACTCCCCCACCAGCCCCTGGCCCTGGTGGATTGCACAGAGGAGCCAGGCCCAGGGTGAAAGAGGGCTCAGCAAAGAGCCCAGCAGGGATTTGCAGACTGATTGATGGCAGACCTGAAAATAGACCTTGCAGCATCTCTTTACTCAGTGCCACATGGCCTCCTCTCTGTCTCCAAACCCTGGTTAACCCAGGGGTCATGCAGGGATCTCTGCCCCAGCAGGTCTCTGTCATGCCTGGTGTTAGAGCTTGGCTACAGCTGCTTAATTCTCATTAGATAGTCAAGTTTCTTTTATTCTTCTCCCAAAACAAGGAGCTCAAGCCTTACAACAACATCCCAGAACTTTCTTCTCTCCTTTGGGGACATATTTTTTTCCAGTGAAAGGAAAATTTCCCAACAACTTTCTTCTGCTGCCAGGCACCAAGACAAGGCAGCATCGTGCCACTCCCCCACCATTTCCTAAGAGGCTTGCACATGACTTTATTCAGGGCTCTACCCCCTGCTTTTAGTTCCCCATTCTCATTCCAGCCTGTCTGCTTGAATGCATTCTAAGGTGTAAGGAAAAAACCTTCTTGGGACAGTCAGTCCCACGCTGCACCCACGGCCGTAAAACCTTGGTGGCCTCACTACTGGTTCCTATCAGCCATCACACCTTCAAGCACAGAAGGTGTGTCTAATATTAGCCAGGAAACGTCCTGGAGAAGACCTGGACTTTTTCAGCTAATGGGTATTAATAACTTCCTATGTTTGTGGACAGCCCATAGGAAATGCAGCCTGACTCATCTACCCCATAATGAGATGAACTCCCCGAAAAAGTGCAGGTGGCTGCACCACAAAGGCACATTAGCCAAGGTGCAGAATGTGCTCCTGACCAAAGGGCAGATAACAGCAGCTATAATTTCCTCCACTGATATAATGTAAAAAAAGCAGTATTTCTGACAGATTTGGCATGTGGCTGAGGTTGGAAAGTCAAGCAGTCGTTTTCTTTCTCTCTCTTATCTCACTCAGGGGAAACCTGTAATATGCACAAAGCCTTGATTTATTTTTTACGCTCTGGCATATTACTGGAAAATAATTACAAAGCAAAATTTCATGAAAAACAGAAGATACTCAGGCCTACTTGCTGTATAAGTTATACCTAGACTGTGATTCTTACCAAAGATATTTGTTTCCTGTGTTCTTTTCTGCTGCCAAGTCCCGCCATATATCACTTTTATGCATCTGAAGGCCATGGTGTAATGCAATATGAAGCTATGAATGGGATAAAGTTACATATTCTCCATTGATTTTCCATTGTATCCATTATCTTTAATGCTGGAATGCAGGTTCGTGCGAGTGCCGGAAGCCTCCGCACCTCCTCGCTGGCTGCTGCCCTATGAAAACCATCCCTGGGGGGCTGATAAAATCAGCTGCAAGCTGCAGAGAGGAGACAGGAGTTCCCCAAAGTGTCCAGCTTAATGGGGGAAGCAGTGGGAAAGAGAGAGGGACAAGGTAAACTCAGGGACAGAGACATGAGAGGGGCTGGGAGGAAAAAATGAGAAGGGCTAGAAGGGAAGGCAGGGGAAGGAGAGGAGGGAGAGGAAGGGAGCAGGACAGACCTACTGCAAGGCTTTTCTACCAGTGGAAAATTGCTTTTTGCATGCTTAACAAAGGAGGAAGAGAAAGAGATTTGTGGTTCGTGATGCTGCTGCAAAGCCCCGCAGGCACCACCAGCATCGCTGCCCAGGAGAGCAGAAAACAGCAGCCCCCAGTGCTCAAGTGCCTTTGCTCCACAGTCCCAGCTCATGTGGAAAGCAAGCTGAGGGTCCAGCTGCTCACCCCGTGGGTCAGGAGGGGCAGGGAGGGTGTTCCCAGGCTGCACTGGAGCTTGCCACCATGGCAGATCAAGCAAAGGCTGATGAGCGGGACAGGAGGATGCAGCTGGATGGGGAGAGCAGGATGCTCCGGAGGCTGGTCGCCCAGCTGGGCCCAATTGCACTGGGACTAGATGTTAACACTAACTCTCTAACAAGCTTCTCAAATCACATTTTTAAGGCCATGTGTTAACAGAAAACAACTGTTCAAATTTAGCAAGTTCCAGCAGCACTTTCACCCTTGTTGCGTCTGGGCCGCAGGAGTACGGGACGCCACCACCACTTCATTTTTCATCCCTCTCACAAAGGGGCAGAGCTGTTAGTCATGCAAGTGCCTGCCTTGCACGATCCCACACAAGCAATGCCAGCAGGATTTCTCCATGTGTGACTAACTGCTCCTCCTGGGAGGCCAGAGATTCCCACTGGGAAGGTAAAGGACCCCCCATTTTCTGTAATCTTAACGCTGCAGTCACCACTGCTGCTGCTGTAAAAGGTTTTTAAGATGAAAATCCTTCTGCAGGACGGGTGACCTGCTCATCTCCATCTGGCCTTTACTGTTCTGGCTACTCCTGTTGACATCTGTGACTAATTCGTGATCGATGAAACTAAGCTGTGACCGATACAAAAAATCTTTATTAAAGCCCTGCCAGGTTCATCAGCAGGCATTCCTCAGGAATGCTGCTCAGGAAGAGCCAGCTCTGAGTAATTCCATGGGACAACATTTCTGGAAGGAGCACCTCATCCAACTTGAAGCACATCAGCCATGGACAAGACACTTTGTGTCACCTTTAACCTAGGGGACAGAACTTAGGGACCTTCATGCAACTTTTCCTTCACTTACTTGTCCTGGTAGGGAAGAGGCTCAAACTGACATGGAGCAAAACCTTTCCAGCTGGTTCAAGGAAAATCTGGTACCTTGTTTAGAGGGAGCTGAGCCCGTGTGTGTACGTGCATGTGCTGCACAGCAGGACCCCTTTTCTCATTTAAACAGCCAATTAAAGCCTACTTTGGCACTTAGCACATGACATCAACTTGCAGTACTTAACCTGCCTAGCACAGTGTGAATTTAATTTGATAAAGGGGCAACTAATAAAGATCTTGGAAGGCTGGTTAAAGTTCATTAAGCCTTTCCTTTCAAGGTATACTTTCCTCCAGTGCAAAAGCTTGCATCTATTTTTTTTTTTTTCTTTAAAGCTGTGTTATATCCTGCCACCAGAAAAAGGTGCCTGTGTCACATCCCGACAGGGTATATTTAAAGTCTCACTGTCAAAGTCATGGCAGGCCTTGGTTCTTTGCCCAGGAATGTGCAGAAAGGAAAATAAAAGCCCTTTTCCCTGAGTGTGGGGCGAGGAGTGCAGCGTGTGCTGGTGCAGGCAGGCTCCTGGGAGGGGAACAGGCTTCTGTCACACTGAGCTGCATTCATCCTCCTTCTCCTGAGCCATCCGTGATCCCAGATGGATTTCATAAACAGATGAGGAGGCTCCTCTGAGTTCACTGCTTTAATGAAGCCCGTATGGCTGACTCATGTAATAAGTATTTAATCATGTTGATGAAAATAGTTTTAAAAACTTCCACCACACACAGCGGCGCTCCCCGCGCAGCCGTGGGGCTGATAACAGCACAGCCCAGCCAGGGCACCTCCTTCTGCCACAGCCTCTCCAGGTGCTGCCTTGGCTTTCACCAAGCACTGTGCACTGCCACCCTCCAACAAGGGCCCACTCATCTTTGAAAATGCTCCTCAAATCGCCCACTGAAGTGCCACAAAAGGAATTTTTCTTAAGCCCCACGTTCCCCGTGCAGCTGTTTCAGAGGTCGCTCAAGGGTTAACGCTTTGGTGTTTATATCTTCTTATTAGTTTCTGTTTGTGCTCACAAATGCCCATGCTTTAAAAGTTTGCTGAGCTTCAGTGGGCTCCGTTTGTAAACAGAGGAATGCCACAAAGCCTTGCAAATATGGAGTCATCTCAGGTGAAAATTGTTCTTCTTGTCAGCAGAAGTCATTATCAATGCCAAGAAGGACATGGGCCTTCATCTTTCCCAAACATGGACCTAAATGGACACACGTAAGTCCTCGTGGCAACCAGTAGTTCACACAAATTCAGTATATTTTAAGCTAGCTCAGAAAAATCAGGGTTCCATTCAAGGTTGGATTCATGTCCATGTTTGTCCTTTTACAACACTCATCAGTGTTCAACAGCAGCGTTCTTCTGGGAGCTCTGGGGAAAGGAAGATGAGTCCCATACTGTCCTGCACAGGATCCCAGCCACAGAGAGAGGAACCCCTTATTTTATCACATGAAATTTTGTGGATCAGTCCAAATCTGTTGAATTAGATTTAATTTTAAGTGTTGTGGGCAAGGCCACAACACTGAGAAGCTTTGATTTGTCAGATAATATTTTCCAAACTGTAGAAATGCTGAAATCTGAAGGTGTGCTTGCAGTATGCTACATGTTCCAAGGCTGCTTACATCCTGACAGGAAAAATTATTTTCTGCCACGAGACCAGACAAAACCTCCACTTTGTGTCATTAACAGTTTGATTACTTTTGTAAACAAATTATTTTCCAAATCACTGAAATGTAGCACAGTGTTCATGGCTTCAGAAACTGGGTTTATTATAATTTCCCCCACTTCATTTTACAGTGGCCATTTTTTTCACTTCTAAACATGCAGATGTGTTGGAAAGATACCAGTGTAGGCTGAACAGCAAGTTAAATGTGATCCTGTCTCATCCATTTATATAGATTGTGCCAGAAATTGCCCCGTGTTTTCTGATTGACTGAGATGCCCTTCATGCATAGTAACTTCTGCTATAGATAATTGTGCTTTGGTGGTTGGTGTTTAAACCTTCAAAATTGGGAAGTCTTTGAAGACTGGGAAATCTTCTGGTTGTGTTTGACTCATATTGCTCTGGCACCAAGATTTACACAGCTCCAAGTAATGGGAGAGTTATGGTCTTTAGAGGTTTGATAACGAAATCCAGAGTTCACTTTACACAAGTCCTTCATCCTCCCATCCATGAGCTTATGAATTTTGGTGCAGCAGCACCAGACTCTGAAAGTGCAGGAATTTTGTATCTCACTTTAGAGCACCTAATGAAGATCTCATCGTGACCCTCCAGAAGAGCACCTTGAACAGAAAAGCACTGGAACAGTGGAGAAGCTTCAATTTCCTTGGTCATGACTTCAAACTCCAGAGCTAAAGGACACCAAAGAGAGAGTTTAATGTCTATAAATCTTGCAGTGTGAACTGATTCATGACTCAGACAAAGCGCCCAAGCCCCTAAGAGTCAGGAGAACAACCCTTTAAAATACAGTTTGCTACTATTGCTGGAAACTTTAACCCGCTGGCTTCACACTCAGGAGGTTTAAGCTGCAAATGGCAGGAGGGGATTTATGTGTTCCTCTGAACAAAATACATCAGGGTAGGAAAACTTGACCCGACAGTTTTGAGAGGTGCCTGCCATAAATAACCAATTGATTGGCTGGGCTGCAAAGCCATTAGCAGGCGTGGGGAGCTTGCTGGGACTCAGACTCCGTGTAAAATGCTGGAGGTGCCAGCAAAATGGACACAGCCATCAGCTACGCCATCACCTCCCAGCAGAACTACTCAGGAGGGCTCGTGAAAAATGGAGCAGCTTTTATCTCCCTCATTCCACAACACCCTGGAAGGGGGATCCAGTCTGTGCGTGGGATCCAGTCTGTCATGGGCCAAGGGGGAAGAGAAGGGAGATAAAATGACCACCTCGTGCTTGAGCAGCAAATCATCTGCAGGAGCAGAAGTATTTCGAACTAAGCTGGAGATCGTGCCTTGACAGGTCGCAGATGAGTCTTTTCTGCTGTAAATTACCACAGCTGCCAAGTGGCACTGGTAGGTCTGAGCTAGCAGGGCTTTCCACCCCCAGAAAAGGGGCAGTGGTTACAGCAGAAGGGAATTTGATGACTCAGATCACAGATGTCAGGACAGAGGGCCAGAGGTTGCTTTACCCTCTGAGAATGGGTCATTTTCACCTTTTCCCTCCCAAAGAATGCATGTGATGCTCCCATCTTCATTCCCTCTGCTGCAGCCACGCTTTCTGGACTTGGGTTGATCTTTTTGCACTGTCCCACCCTGCTGGCAAGGGAAAAGGTAAGAGCAGTGAAGTCCCAGGGAGCAATGCTTGTCATGTCTTTCAATCTGGAGAAGAGCAGGTGGTAGGAAGCAGAGCAGACAAGGTGCTGGTCTACTCCAGACAATCATTTACACTTATTTGAGACACGTGCATGTTGCAAATGAGCAGGACTCTGGGTGTAAATGGCTCCTTAAACAGCAGGGCAATGATGAACCACAGCCAGCTCCTCAGGGTGGCTGAGGCTTTGGGCATTATCCTCAAACAAGCAGAAATGGGACCTTGTTCCTGTATCAAACACGAGATGAGAAGTGATGACTGGCAGGTGAAAGGCAGGAAGGAAGAATGTGGGTGTGTGAAATTCCATTCAGCCTGATCCTGCTCAGAGTCTCAAGTGCTTTCCCTGCTCAGGGAGATGAGTGGGGCAGCTCTCAAGGACCAGCTCCTGTGCTAGGTATCTCCTCTCTCCTGGCACTGCCACCACTCAAACCCATTGGCTCTTTCAGAACCAGAGGATTCTTCCACTATGCAGGACTCAGTTTCCACAGACAGTTTTTCTTTCTTTTGGGTTAGATTCAACAGTTGGGTATTTTTTCTCTCCAGGGAGCAGAGCCTCGCAAGGGAAGAATTGCTTCCAAATAATAGAATTTTTTCTAAATATTTGTAATTACACAATATGCAAATATGCACTGGCCAAGTATTGGCACACTGCTGCACAGGTGGTTTCCCTGTGGCTCCTGAAACCTCAGAAATGGTGAAAACCAGGAGCAGATTCAGCTGCTTACAGGAATCTGGCCCATTCCTATGAACTACAAACCTGTGTAAGTGTGACTGACCCTTGAGTCTCACAGGATAAACTCAGGTTTTATTTTAGCACCCTGCTTCTGTGTTGCAGGCAGTAGCTCCTTAGAATTCATGGACTTGTATAAATTAGGGAGATAACAATCATCATCTTTAAAAAGAACAGGACCTCATCAGCACCTCATCTCTGACAGCAGGCAGCAATAAATGTTTTGGAAACAAGTATCAGAAAGGGAAGAGCAGCTCTCCCACCCACCCAGCCCACATTAGTTCAGGGTCTTTTGACAGGTGCTGTATCCAAATGGCTTCTGCAGTGAACAGCCAGAGTTTGTGCTGTTCTCCATGAGTTTGTGTAATCCCATCCTTGCAAAGCCTTAGCCACCACACCACCACTAGTGAGGTGTTCTGCAGTGCCATGAAACCTCTAAGATAAGAAAGTAGTGGGGCAGGTACTGATCTCTTCTCTCTGGTCACCATGTCAGGACCCAATGAAATGGCTGGAGCTGTGTCAGGAGAGGTTTGGGTTGGATATCAGGAAAAGGTCCTTCACCCAGAGGGTGGCTGGGCATTGAACAGGCTCCCCAGGGAAGTGGTCACAGCACCAAACCTGACAGAGCTCAGGAAGAGTTTGGACAACACCCTCAGGCACAGGGTGTTATTCTTGGGGTGCCCTGTGCAGGGCCAGGAGTTGGACTCCATGAGCCCTTTCCAACCCAGGATGTGTCTATGATTTCATGACAATTCCTTTTGCTGCCTTTGTCTTCGCTGTCAGTCAAGTGCTTTAAGCACCATCTAGTCCTGGTTTTATGGGATAAAGTGGATAACAGCTCCAGGTTCACTTCTTAACTACTGAGGGCTCAATCCACATCCCCTCCTTGCTCATTTCTCTCCAAGTGTCCTACTCTCTTTGAACTGTTAATTTTTTGGAAGCCTAACACTACATTTTGGATTAATATTTTGCTACAGGAGAGAAAGTACTTGCTTTTGGAAGTGTCATTTTAGTGCACACAGCACAAATGTTTATAAATACATACCTGCACACAGACAGGGCACTTGTCAAAACACATTCAAAGGATACCTAGGTTCTTTCATGTATTACATACTCAGAGTGAAAATAACCAGCTATATTTAACCCAGATCCAAGCCCAGACTAAATTATTTCAAAGGTCAATTAAAGAACAGAAAATCTCACTAGCTAAGAGATAAAAAAGCTCCCATTCATCTGCAGTTCCAAGAGCTTTCACTGAACTAAAGCACAGGATGAGAAACTGTAATTAAGTACCATTTAATATAAAAATCATTGACAACTCCAAGTTTCTATACCTGCCAAGACCTGAATTCAGATGACTGCATTTGGCCTACAGCAGTTGATGGAAACTCCATCACTCACCACACTGATGTAGTTGTTTGGAAACCAACGGCTCTTGGCAGAGAAAACACATTTCAGCTTCTGTTGAATGACTGCACATATGAGGAGCAGGAGATGAGACAGACCAATAGCCAGTGCTCAAATTCAGATTATGTTTTGGCTGGGGCTTAAAGTTCAGGTCTGAGGCCAAGTGGAGGCTCGGATTTAGCCTGCAATGTAATCCTGAAATCACATGGGCTGTTCCCCTCAGGTATTGGGCTCGGTGGCAGAGACCTGGGGGTGTTTTCTCCCTCGCCGTGGTGAGTCTGTCGGTTTGGCAGGCGCTGCTGTTCTCGCTGCATTCCTGTTCTTTGGCCCCACATGAGTCAGTTCTGGAAAACTCTTATTCAACCACAACTGGAAAAGAAAGAGAGAAGAAAAAAAACCAAGCCAAAACCCACAGATCAAATCTGTAGGACGGGTTTGAACCACAGAGCCCAGTTTTTTACCCTGACAGCCTGCATGATCTCAGCACAGACATAACCACAAACAGGCAAGGGAAGCACTCGGGGAGCTGAGCCCCTGCTCCCATCAGCCAGCCCGAGCCAGCAGGCGATAACAGCCCCACCAAGAGAGCAATGAACGCAGAGAGCCAAATCCCTGAAGAAACTCTGGGATTTGTTCTCTCTGGCTGATTGGAAAAGCTGTTTCCAGAACTTAAGTCAACACCTTCCTTCAACCTCAGAACACCTCCTTGAGTAAACATAATCACCTTCCAGGTTTGGGCCTTACTCAGAACGAGATCGCTCCGCATAGGAATCGTTTTTAGCACAGGTCACGGTTTAAAACACCATCAGAAATATCTGTGAGGGCGTTCATGTTTCAGCTTTGCCATCAGCCCTGAGGTGAGAACAGCCTGGTGTGGATTTGGGATGCGCACCAGAACGTTCATGCAGTAATGAATGATGGCCCAGCTCCATTTCTTGTGCAGTCTGCAACTTCCCAACGTGTCTGACACACTGGGAACCCACGCGCAACAGTGATGGAAAACTTGGGAAGCAAATGGAAGTGAAGAAAAGCCCTTGGTGTAATTTTACAGTGTGTGAAAGACTTAAAGCAAGAAACACAACCAGATGCCACAAGGAAACTACTTTCAATTAGTTCTGCTTTGTGTTATACCTACTGATGAAAAATAAAAACAAATTCATTCTGTCAACAGCTCTATCTATAGCATAATCCTTAAATGAACTCATCCGTCAAACTGGTCTCCTCTGGCAAAACATATTACAATCCCTGTTTCTCAGCTGTGGGAATCAATCATCTGTTTCCCAAACCCATTGGTCAACCTCTTAAGAACCCAATATATTTTTATTGCGCTGAACAAGCCAGTCACAGGGCACCAACCTCACCACACCACCTATGTACAAAGGCCTCGTGAATTAGCAAATTCAGCAATTCCAGGGGAGCTATTCCCCTGTCAAGGTTACATGGCAAACGTGCCTGACCTGGAATAAAAAGCAAACCTCAGCCTTTTTGCCCCAGCAGGATCTGTGGGATGTGCTGCTGCTCACAGCTGGACAAGACAAGAGCATCGAAAAACAAACCAGATTTTTTTCTGGGTGGACAGTTCAGAGGGTGAAGTTTGAACCAGGAGATACAGAGGTAGGGATGTGCATTTTTAAGGCAAAGCCAATGGTTCCATTGAAGTAGCTGCAGAACCACCAAAGCTCTGGCAGCATCCAGTAGCATTTGCAGTTTCTCAGTGGTCAATGTTCCCCATCCTCCATGCAGGAGGACCCTGGAGAAGGGTCTCTTCCCAGAGCTCTGATGGCTCCTACAGCCCAAGAGCACACCCTCCTTCCAGCAAAGGGACCCTGTGAGAGGGAGACCAGCTCTCATTCCTGTGTTATCCACGGGAATATAAAGGCCCAGCCATCCTCCATCCTGGATGTACAAAGGGATGTAGGTGTGGGGGTTTCCAAGGGTTTCGGTGCCCAACCTCCCATGTCAGGCCAAGGGGCAGAACTGGCCAAGCTGAGATGATATGGGAGAGCAACTTTTTCATGGGCAGACAGTGATAGGACAAGGGGGAATGGCTTTGAAACAAAAGAGGTGAGACTTAGAACAGATATTGGGAAGAAATTCATTACTGTGAGAGTGGTGAGACACGGGCACAGATTGCCCAGAGAAGCTGTAGATGCCCCATCCCTGGGCATGTTCCAGGCCAGTTTGGATGGGGCTTGGAACAACCTGGGATAGTGGAAGTTGTCCCTGCCCATGGCAGAGAGTTGGACTGAGATGAGCTTTAATGTCCCTTCCAACACAAACCATTCTGTGACAGGAGCTGTGCTCTGCATCAGCCACATCAGGATGAACAATTTCAGTCATGCTTCCCTAAGACTGAAATGTGCCTCAAATCATTCTTGAAATCCCATTTCCCAGCAGGACTCACTCGTGCTGTGAGCAGACACCTCTGCAATTGGTGCTCTTGGCCTCACAACATTGGTGGATAGAAAATAATTTACTAAAAGTGGAATGTAAACTGAGGTGTTTTGCAGAGGCATTGGCTCAGACAGGCAAACTGCAGCAGTGGTTTTACCTGAGGCAACCTTATGAGAGCTCTTTATGTAGTTGTATTTTAACTAAAGAAGGGGCAATTTCTATGAAATTCACTGGGAATCTCTTAAAATAACTTATGACACAGGCGCCAGTGCAGAAAACTAAGGAATTTTGAGCAAAGCAGACATATCAAGGACACCCTGGTCCTACTGTTCCAGCAACAGTAGTGGCTACTCTTGGCATTGCAGGAGCAGCAATATCTGACTGATAATGCACTGGTTCAAGATAAACTTCCATCACTTCCCATAGATTCCAGTCCCCTGGGATATTTGAGAAACTTTTGCTTCTGGGTTTGAAATGTTTTGATGCAAGCCTTCACAAGAAGCCAAACTTTACAGAAAGGTAACATTTTCTGGGTAACATTTCCCTGAATCCTGGGCTGCAAGCAGAATGGCAGAGGACTCTCCCCACCACCAAGCAGATCTTACAGAGGCCTGTTATTGCTCAGCTTGGATCAACAGGAGAAGTGCACAGACAAGTAACTCTGAAAACACCATAGGAAGCTGACCAAGTGATGAGGTTTCAAGAAAAAAAATAGAGAGAAAAAGAACATTTTACCCACATTTTTAACAATATCAGAGTTTATAAAAAGACTGGGCTACCAGCAGGTTTGAGAAAAGCAAGGTATGTCCACAGTGTGGCTACTCACCTTTTCCTGGCTGGAGACTGACCATGAACAAACTCAAGGGAACTGTGTGCCCACTCCATGGCAGGGGGACATTGCCATGGCCATTGGTACACACAGATATCAATGAATTTCACTGCAGAAAGCAGCAAAGGCAACAGGACTCACAACTTGGTGTGGATTTTGACAGCTCAGAAATATGTGCCCAGGGTTCCCAGACGTGGTGCTGGGCCTGGCAGCCTGAGGAGGAGGAGGAGAAGGAGGAGGAAGGGAGGAATTTGAGCTGAAATCAAAGCCAGACATCCCCAAAGAACAAAGCCGTGGCTCCGGACGCGCGTACACCGGGGGGATCTTTGGGCAGACAGGTGCCTGGCACACAGGGACAGACAGGGAACTTTGTCAGCCAAACATCTCCTGTACCCATTCCGTTGGGAGGAAGGAAGAGTTGCCAGCAGAGCTGGCCAAAAAAAAAAGTGAACAAGGCATGGATCTCTGGAGAGTCAAATAATCCCCGTGCAGCAAACGAAGTCAAGTTGGAGGAATGAAATCTCATGGCTGGCAGGGGGTGGCTGCTGAGGGCACATGTGCTGTGGAATCAGCCTCTGGGGAGTAATCTGGTGTTCATCTTCCCTGCACCCAAAACCAACCCTCCCAAAGCCCCTGGCATCACAATAATACCAGGTTTCTCCCAACAATATCAGGTTTTTCACAACAATATATTGAGTGCTATTGTATGTCCCAGATCCACTCTACAATCATGAGAAGTAAAAGGATTTTTTGTTTTAAAAGATTAAATTCTGGCTGCTGGCACAACCTTAAAGCAGTCAGTTTCTGTATGATAATAAGGCATTGCTAATTCTTTTAATTCCTACTGAAGTGATGAGAATTTGCCATGTGGCACAGTTCTGCTTACCCTGGAACTCTGGAGTCAGATTTTGGAACTGACAAGTGATCATAAAAGAAAACTGACCAAAAACCACATCAGTATCAAGAAGACACTTGAATTCTGAAGGAGATAATCTGTTCTATCCAAGGAAAGGTGAAAAATATCCTGAATGTTTTCAGAAAGAAAAAAATGTTATTGAGACAAGGCAGACACAAGAACTAACATCAAATCCAGTCCCTGAGGGTCACTTCCCAAAATCTCCAGGGAAAGGGAGCAGATGCCCAGGGCAGATGAGGGCCTGGCTGCAGGGCTGGAGCTCTCTGGGCTTTTCCCACTGTGATGGTGCTTGGGGCCAGGGCAATGTTTTCCTACCTCAAAACATTTGTTTGGTGAGGTTGTCCAGCATAACCAGAGGCACAGTCCAAGGGAGATTGTGCAATCCTCAAGAACAGCTTGGATAAAGAAGAGGGCAGGTTCTGAGTGAGTCACTCAGCCAGGAGCAGAGAACTCTGTGGGTGCCTGATAAGCCCAGCCCAAGCCCAGACATGGCTTTGGTGTGATCTGGGGTCACCCACTGGGCATCCCTGAGCATGAGCTCTCCTCCCAGCCCCAGGTGTTTTCTCCTGCTCTGCTTTAAATGATGGAGAGGCTGGGGGCTCTCCCCAGCAAGAGAAGGCACTGCAGAGCCCTTGCCCTCACCATCAGGACATTTGTGCTCCTGATCCCTGCACCTTGCTGTCCTTGGGGAGCTGCTCTGAACACTTGTGCCCTTCACATCCTCGGGATGGTGACCACCCCAGGCCCAGCACCGAGACAAGCTATAAATATTCCTCCCAACCTTCCCCCACCACTCAATCCCCTGGCACCCCAGCAGTGGCCAGAGCCTCTGTGGGGCAGCCCAGAGCCCCAGGCTGGTGTGGGGGCACCAGCTGCTTCCCCCTCCCAGCAGGATTCCCACGGGTGCTCGAAGCCCCAGGGGTGACGGGGCAACCCGCAGGCTCTCCCAGAGGCACCGGCAGATTAGCAGCTCTATTTTTCAAGCTGATCCTCTCCCACCCCCTCCAACTTCATTCAACTCACAAGAATTTAGGAGAGCTTGGCATGACAGGCAGGATCTAAATATAAACCCCAGTGGCCATTTCGTCAAACAGAGCCCGATGAGCAAATGGCCTCTGTACCTGGAATGCGGGTTCATGGAAGTGACAGGTCAGCAAAGCAGCTGCCTCTGTCCTCCCAGCACAATGGGGATAGCACAGATGCCATCAGCACGAGTTTTTTCCTACCCTGCTGTGCACTAAAAAAAAATTATTCTTGGAACATTATGGAGCAGGGGAGTATAAATAGATATGCAGGTTCAGCACATGGCTCCCTTCACTCCTTGTGATTCCACCTTGTTTTGCAGAGAATAGAAGGGAAAACAGTTGTGCCACCCTGTTAAACTCTGCTTGCTCAGCAGCTCCTGACAATGACACTTGCTGCTTTCCAGGCTCGTTTTAGAAATCCTTCCAGCAACCTGGGTGTCAATGAAACCAGAAAAAATGGGTCTTTAACAAGATCAGCCTGAGTGGGAAAGGTCAAAAACTTGCTGCAACAACCTCAGGTGAAGCTCAGCTTTGCTTATCACTGTTGGCAGAAACAAACATTGACCACATGGAAAAGCAAGTTGGAAGCAAGGTTTGCTCTGCTCCAAGATCTCCTCCTGGAGAGCCATCCCTGAGCCCCACACGTGTCCCCACACCAAGGCTGGGTGAGAGGCAGCTCCCACAGCTGCTTGCCAAAATTTTTTTGGTTCAGAGAAGCTCAGTAGAGACCAAACCAGCTGGAGCTGCTGGGATGTATCAAAGCACCGTGGCTGCTCTGCCCCTGCAACATACCCAACACAGAGGCTTGTGATGGCCAACTTTGTCTGGTCCCCAGAGAAGTGACAGTGGTTAAATTATCCCAGTGTTAAAGCTGGGATGCAGCCTGGGAGAGGCCATGCTCGTGCTGGGAGTGCCTCCTGTGGCTTTTTTAGATCCCTGGGGACAGGCAAGTGCGTTTATGGCCAGCTCAGAAGGGGCTGAGGGACAGGCTGTGAGCTCAGGCTCTCCTCTGGTTTCCTTGAAGGAGGATGAGGATCCAAGATGGGTCACCACAATGGGACCATGGTGGGGGGGTGAGGGCAAACCAGGCAATGATCACAGGGAGGCACAGGAAGCTGAGGCACAGAGGGTGACAGAGCAGAGAGGCTGTGTCCCCCTCCCAACCCACAGAGCCCTGCACAGCAGGGAGGGTGCCACGTGCTCTTGAATGGACACTTCCCATTAGCAAAACAACACAATTTAAAAAAAAAACCCAAAAAACCCACAACAAATCCTTCCTCACCTTGCTCCCTCCTCCTCTCCATTCAGCCACCTTCCTCCTACCCTGGGGGATGGAAGGGCTGGGGAATTTCTGTGTTTTGTTGATCTTTAGCCTTGGCCTCCCTGGAGCTGCAGCAACCTACAGCAGTTCTGTGGCTGCTCCACAACCAGCCTGGTTGTGTCAGAGCCCAGCCTGGCCAGAAGAAGCCCCTCTTTAGGGCCTGGATCCTGAAGATTCCAGTATCACCAAAAGCCTCTGGCATTTGGGCTCCTGAACACTTTCTGAGCCACAGGATGCCACCAGGAAAGGGGACTGACCCTCGCCTGCTCATGTTCTCTATCATCGCTCAAAGCCTCTGGGCTGCAACACAACAAGAAAGAGCTTTGAAATTCACCAAATTACCAACAAAACCTCATGTGTTTTTCCAGGAAACATCCACCAGACCCTGATTTTTTCAACCTTTTCAGTGAAGCACGTTCCCTCTGCGGCGCAGGAAAGGGACTTCAATCCTCAGCTTCCCAAGAGGTCATTTAACAGCAAGCTGGAGGGAGTGGAGAGATGACAAGGAATTTTAATAGAAGGCAAATTCAGCTCTTTATAAGCCATTTCCAAATTGATTTATACAGCCAAGGCTGCTCCACTACGCTTTCACAGTGGAAAAGTCCTTTAGGAAAACACCTTCAAAGGACTGATCAAACTCTCCTTGAAGCCAGGAGTGACAAATCATACAAGTCAAAGCTGGGGCTAAAATGTGCACAAAACCCTCAAACCACTCAAAATCACCATTCAATGGGTTGTTCCACAGTCCCAGACGCTGGAGCCTAATGGATAATGCTGAGCTATCAAAACACGAATGTACGCAGAGTTTCTTTATTATCAGCATTATGACTTAATTTCTCAGCATTAACGTTCATTTCAAAGCAAGGAATTTTGCTTGGCCTCCCCTGGGAGCCCTAAAACCCTGGTGTTTGTATTCCACCCCTCCAGCAGGAGCAAGGGGTGGCAGGGAAGTGCTAAAGCCAAACGTTTCCCCTTTGCAGCACGCTGGAGAATGTGCGGCGACACCTCCGCTCAAAGGGAACGGCCTTGTTTAGACAAGCCATGGCAAACACGAGGAACAGCCCCTGGAGGAATGGCTTCAAGGGCTGGAAGAAGGTGGAATATTCACTTTCAGAATTTGTGGGTAGAAAAAAATAAAAAATCTGTCCATGGTTTCCATGCAGTTTGAGCCTGAGGCTTTGCATCCCCTGGGGAAATGTCATTCCTTGGCTTGTGAGCCACCAAACTGAACTGTCAGATTAAGGAATGGCAAGACAAACTTCTTTGGCTACCCAGGTCAAGACAAGGTCTCTCCACCATCATCAGGGTAATCTCCCCTTGGAAAAGGACCAGATGAATGTTCCCGTTGCTCAGATGATTCCAGAAGATACGTAAACAGCAATGGAAACTGTGCCAGCAAATACTGAAAGGGAAACTGTACCAGTTCAACAACAATTTTTGAGCTGTGCCCTGCAGTGACACTCTGATGAGCACCTTGTTGTGGGATGGTGTCCCTCAAGAGACGGGATTTTCTTCCTAATCCCATCTGGTGATCCCTTGTGCACGAAGCCTGGTTGCCCTTGATGGTATCACTGGTTGTGCAACAGCTGAGGCTGTTCTTGCTCATCCCCACCTCAAGCCCTTTCCGATCATTGGGAAGTGCTGTGGTGACAGCTGGCAACCCCAAAGTGCCATGGGAATGGCTCTGTTTGCACTGCACTGGTGTCTGTGCCCACCAGATCCAAAACAGGCCAATTTCACATGACAGGGTTAATGAATAAACATGAAATCATGTAAGGAAAGGGCTCTTAGCTCTTCACCCCACCTTTCCATCCCACTGGTGCCTGGCAAGTTGTTGTTTCTGAGCAGGACCTCACTGTGCTGCACCACTCCTGAGAAGACCACACACCCCACATCCAGGAGGGATAAAAGAACCAACATTCTGAAGATGGAGCAATTTGGGGGCATAAATTGCACATATTACTCGAGTTAAATGTGTGCAGTGACCCTGCATTCAAACACGTTGACAACATCCAAAGGGCAGTGAAGACCATGACCCCCTGCTGGACCTGGGAGGAGGAAGGGACTGTGGGAGTGTTGATTCTCAGATGTTTTCTAGTGATCTCAGCTCTCCCTGTTGGAGCAAAACCACATCCAGACAGACCTTCCATCTGCACCTCTCACCCACCACATGTGATTTCACCAAAGCTCCCTGCACCTCTACACTGTAAGTGCTGAAGAACTTCGTCAGCCTCTGGTCAGTGAGTAACAGTGGAAATTCCCTGCACCCCTACCCAAAGCTCAGGGTGAGGAGCCTCCTATGACCACACAACGACCACAAAACTGACATGCACCAGGAGGAGGAGGAGGTTGGTTATTCCAGAAGTTTGCCCCAGTGCCACACACACCTGGGTCAGCAGAGACCCCTCGGCACAGCTTCTGCCCAGGCTGTCTCTGTACCCATCAATGTGCAGCTGATTCTGCCCCACTGCTTTGCTCCAAAGGATCAAATATTGATTACTGTGGACTGCAGTAGTGTGATCTGAGAAGTGAACAAACCCCATGCATTCACTCATCTTTCCCTTTAACAAGGATGGAAGTTGTTCATCAAAACCGGGAGCAAAACACTAAACATGAGTCCCACGAGCCATGCCAGTGCCAGAGATGTAGGAAGCCATAAAGCAGAGGCTCCTTAACCCCTTCCTACAGGAGATTCACAGCCACGAGCTGCACAAACCCAGCTGGGGAAATGCTGCACTAAAGCCCCACTTTCAGCCCAAAGCACAGTGAAACAGCCAAGAGTGACCAGAGGTGAGAATAAGGCCTGAGATTGTCAACTCCAGCCCGTCAGGTTCTGTGTTGTCATAACCACACCCCAAATCTTTTCTCCATCCCTGCGTGTAAATCCCACTATCAAGTGGAGCTACCTGGGAGGGTGGAGAGAAGGGGCTCCCAGGAACCCTCGGTCTGTGGAGTGGCGAGCCGGGCTCCTGAAAGGCAACAGACTGGAACAACCCCCTGAGCCTGCAGGGCTCGTTAACTCTCCTTGGCCAAATCTGGGATTTGCTACATGATGCATGGAGCAGGAATTTCCACCCTGTCTCCAGAAAAGTAGTCCTGCACCCTGGGCTGGACTGCCACCGCACCAACCTCCCCATTCATTGCAGATACCCGGGACTTCGATTAAATCATGCCTGAAATCTGAAATGTAAATCCGGTGGGGAAGGCATTAATGGCAGCAATGTAAAGGCTCAGTGCAAACCTTCCCAAGATGAACTGTCCTGACCTTGGCTGGGCTGACAATAAAAGTGTGACATCATGTGCAAACGAGCTCTAAACTCAAACCAGGTGCTGGGAGCTGCCTGGCGTCGTGCGGCTGCGGCACACAGCCCCGGTGTGTGAGCAGGGATGCTGGGGGCAGGAGAAAGGCTGAGCACGGGCAGGACAGACAGAGCAACAGAACAGCCAGGGCAGCACAGGACAGAATTCTGCACTGCACTTGAAAATGCTGGGGTTTGTGTTCTTTGGTGCCAGTTCCATTTGGGGCTAATGCCATTTTGTAGAGCTGCTGATATTCACATCCATGTGTGTGTGTCCCTACAGCTCTGGAATCAAGCCAGCAGCACAACAATGAGGGTTTTTTCTATGTTTCCTTATACTCAGGACTCCCTTAGACCTTCCCAAGTACTTGGAGCTGCACTCAGAGGACACAGCTATTGGAGAACACTGTGATTTACAGCCAAAAAGCACATCCATGCTTAGAGCCCCTCCTGGGCAGTCACTGCTCCTCTGCTGCACCCCCTAAGGAAATGGCCTGCCCCCCAAGACTGACCCTCTCCTTGCTGCAGCAGAAGGCCCTTCCCAAAGGGGTCTCCACGAGCAGTTTTTCACCCCATTATGCACTGCCAGGCCAGCTGCTCACCCTTTCCCCACATCCCAGAGGAAGTGCCAGCATGGAACTGCACAGTCACAGCCTCTGAGATAAATTCTGCTGGCTCATGTTCACAGGAGGGACCAGGTAAGTGCAGAAGAGGAAGGTTTGCTGTCCACGAACCAATACCTGGGAGGACAAGAACTGCAGTTCTTGTTGGAAAAGTCGTTTTTTGCATCCTGGTATTTTGGAGAGCACAGTTCAGAGTAAAATCCATCACTGGGAGCAGATTGGCCCAGAAGGGGCAGTTGGGAACATTTCAGGATGTGCTGCAAAACATCATCTGCACAACAGACTGGGGATCACACACAACTGTGTAGACTGTAAAGTGTTCTTTATTTTCTGCTGGTTGTTTTTTGGAACATGCCCTGGCTGTTCCACAGTGAACCTGAGGCAAGGAAAACTCAAAACAGAAAATCTCTTGTACAACACACAGGTTTGACATGAACTGGGCAACTTTTACATCCAGATCATTATTAATTTCTTTTGGGAATTCCATTTCCACATGAAGCGTGGCTGGATGAACACTGCTGAAGCACATGAATACCAAGATCACCACCACACACTGCAGAAATTACACAGCACCTTTGTAATACTGAAAATTCTCTCCCACTGGCAGTAAGAGTAAACATGTCCAAAGGTTTCTTTGTATAGAGCAGCTACAAATGACTGATTTCAACATCAAAATCAACTGGAAAGCAACGATTTCAGGTAGTGTTCAATTAATTCTAACTAAGAAAGGAGTTCTACAGTAATCCTGGGTCTGAGCACTGTTTTTTGCAGTCTCCTTCTGCCACGCTGGTTACAAAAAACACTCTTCACACCCAGCTTACCACAGTCCAGCTGAAACTTGAGCAGCCTCCAAATGGACAAGGAATGGAAATAGGAGAAAAAGAGAACATAAATCAATGACAACCAATTAATTTTCATCTCTCACATTGTTCTTCCTGCTCAAACGGGGAAAGGGAACCTTTCCAAGTGAGTTCAGAAATGCTGTGGGTCCCTTCATCCATTCCTGTCAAGTCTGCAGTGAAGAAGGTTGGAAAATGCTAATGACAAGCAATGAACTAGAATCACTGAAATTCATAAATCTGGAAATTTGGAAGAAAAAAATATCTGTATGCAAGAATAATGAAGAAAATATTTGTCAGCATTTGAATGAACTGAGAGTTCAAGACTGGAGGCCCCTCCTGCTCCAAAACTTCATGGAAGTGCACAATTGTAGGAAAACCCTTGAGAGACACAATGCACAGCACAGCTGTGGGAGATGAGAAGGATAAATTACTCTGGTTTTTCATTGTGGACAACACTCATGCCCTCTAAATTTGGGAACAGAAATTCTTTTTCTGCCCCTCTCTCTCCCTCCATATTTTAAGTTGTGAACTAGAGAAATTCAGAAGTAGCAGCATTTCTGGGGTTTTTTTCAGATGAAAGGTAACAGGCATTCTGTAAACCCCTGTGCTCTCCTTTCTGCACCACAGCCAAAATGTAATAATAGAGCTCAGCAGAACTGTGAATTGCTTCTATTCATCCTCATCAAGTATTAACTTCATACACTGGAATTCAGCATTCCAAAGTTTACCTATCAGGACAGTCAGTCAATAGCCAGGCTAGTTAGGATAATACCCAAGGACTAAAAAAAATACTGTAGTGATTTCTGCAGCACCACAGGAATCCACTGTAAAATTAACACTGTATTTCAGGTATTTTCTCAGTCACATTTTCAAGATGATACACACAAACCAAACTGCCTGAGGGCAACAGAGCATTACAGTACATGGCAAGACTCAGCTTTTTCAGGGAGAGGAGGGAAGAGCAAAAGCTTAGCAAAGCTTTATCAACTTTCTGTCCCCTCAGAGATAATCCAAGTATTCAGACTTAAGCATTATTGGTTAGAGTTTAAAATAAAAGTGACTGCAGTGATGACCTACCAGTATTACTCAACAGTTTGCTACAAAAGCAGGTAATAAATGAGAAACAATTTCCATAAAATTTCTAATAAATACACTCCCTAAATTCTAGTGTCTGACAAAATCCCTGAGTTAATTCTCATCAATGTAAGGCCTCCTACTCTCCAAAGTTTTGGTTCAGTCAGAAAATCACTTCCTGATGTACAGCTGTCAGTGCTGACTCAAGCTACACTTTTACAAGGTATAGTTTTAGATTTTTACAGCAGTGCCAGAGATTCCATGAGCATCTAAATCCCTGCAGTGTAACAAAGCCCATGAGACTCAGCTATCAGGGGGCAGGCACAGGCAGGAGGGCAGCTACACCTGGTTGGCTGGAGTAAATTGGAAGAATAAAGGCAAGTTCATTTTTTAGGCAGACAGTGTCACATCTTGTGGTCACCTTGGTTTTCTGCTGGGTAAACCTGTTGATAGGAGCCACTTCCAGTGCCACAGGAGGAGCTGGGACCTCCTTGCCAAGAGTGGATGTGCTGTTTCTGGTACTGCCAAACTATCAGATGGCTCACCTGGAGTCATGAAACCTCTTCTAGAAACTTTGTTATAAAGTAACTGCAGTCTTTTCCAGGGATCTTTTTCTTTGGGATCCTACCAGAATTTCTCAGTTAGCTCCCTGGACTCACCACATGTGTCTATTTCTATATTAAACTCCTAGGTAGAAGGATACTGCCAAGCAAAAAGGATTTCTGAAGCAGTACTAACCTGCACCACCTGGGTGCCTTCAGGCCATCCATCAAAAATGAAAAGTAACTTCTGGACCCTGAGAGAGCCAAGTGATCTGCTGGCATGAGAAATCCCAGTTTGTCAGCTCAGGAATAGAGAAGGTGATTCCAACTCTGCTATTTGCTGTTCCTCCCTGAAACAGGAGAGGATCAAGCACTTTGCTTCCTCAGGCATGAAATCTCTGAAGAGACAAGGCCACTTCAGGGCTGTCAGACCCCACCTGATAGCAGGAAATCTTAAAAACCTAACCACAGTCTCAGCCACTGCTTTCAATCTACCAAAATGAGGAACTTTTCTTGTGGGCATCCAATACCATTTCCAACAAAGCCCAGCTAATGTTGAAAACGGCATTCACATTCAGGGGGCTAAAAAAAGAAGGGATTGTAAAAGACTACATGGAAGTTTATAGGTGTGTGAGGTAAAATTAGGGTTCCATAAAAGTAAAATTTCCCTTTGTTTGCAACAGAGGCAGATTTTCGTCTTTTAAGCCCAAATCTTCCCTGACACACAACAGAACATAAAATATAGAAACACTTTAGTTCAAACCTGAAACATTTGTAAAAATGGGAATAAGAGAGAAAAAGAGAGAAGTCTTTCACCTGGAGGAATACTGAGGTACTTCGAGTAGTACTCAAAAGCAGGCATTAATTGAAAAATATCTATTATTAACTACAAAATGAAAAACCAAAATGAAATGCCACTAAAATCTATTATACTTGATGGACAAAGCCTGCTAATTTAAAAATTACATGAGGATGATTCAAGTGTGCTGACATAGAAAAACTGTGCATTTCAAAAAACAATTAACAAATATTATCATGATCTGCCCATTAAACTGAGCTAAAGCTCATGGTCTCTGGATCCACCTTAGGATAAATTAGGGTAAACACTTGGAATCAACAAGTTCTTAATGTGAACTGGCTGAAATTTTGGAAGTGAGTCAAGCAATAGAAGTCTTTCAAGGATTAGGACAATGTGCATTATGCTATGTGCATACATCACATTATGACTGATGTAATGTCTGTTCACCTTGTTGTCTTGAAAGGACAAGTTATGTCAAGTTTCTGCTTTTGTTCACAATGTGCCCTAAACCATTTATACACTGCAGAAATTCTTAAAAGATCTTTTCACCTGTCATTATTACATCATCAAAAACTCATATTTTGGAATGGCAAAGACAAATTGTCCAGTAACTGAATAGAGTGACTCAAGATAAACGAAGGACCATGAGTAATGGAGCTGAAAAGAGCATTACTTCTTCCACTGGCAGCTGTGACCAGTGTTCCTTTAGGATGTCCAACACTCACTGCAGCAGTGTTGGCACCTCTCTGGTTCTTGCTGTCCTCCTGAAGCTCAGTTCAGACAGTGTCAATAGGCTGTTATTGATCAACCCAATTGAAAATTATTAGAACCAAACTGAGAAGGCCAACACAAATGCCAAAAATAACCAAGGCACATGCCTGTGAAGAAAGAAAAGCAAAAATTAATGTTTTGCTGAAAGAAGCATTTTACATGTCCAAGGCTTATGAAAGTCCTTAAGAACAGGTACAAATAGTGTCTTTGTAAATAATCAGTCTTCAAACACAAAGTATCTGCTCAGTGGGAAACTGAAGGAAGCCTGGGATAGTTTCACTGAGAACTGCAGCAATCTGGTTTCCCTGGCCACAGTACCCAGCTGCACAAAAAATAATTTGCCCTTTACAACTCTAAACAAATTGAGAAACTGAATTAATTTTTTGCTCAAAATACAATTAAAATTACAATAGATTTTTTACATTTTTGAATAGCCAGATGATAATAAATCCACAGTTCAAGAGACTGCAGCTTGCTGATTTATAACAAGCCCCCAAATCTGCTGGAACTAGTCATGACTTTAAATGGTCAGAGGGCATCATTATTAGATTTTCTTTCAGATTCCCTGTTTTGTCAATACAAGAACAGCCCCATGAATCATAAGAATGGCAGAAAGGCTATGTATAAACAGCTTGTCAACATTTTGGCCACTGCCATGAAGTTGCTCTGTTAAGCAGTGGTTAAAATGAAGATAGACAGCCAAAAGCAGGCTCCCACACAAATTCCAACCAGAACTTAACCCACTACACCAAAAAAGAAACCACAAAGAGGAGAGAAAAAGAAGAAGAGGACCAAAAAAAGGTATTTTTGAGAAGTCTTACATAGAAAACAAGCAGAAAATGTGTCTTTGTCCCAGCTGCCCAAACAACATCAGAGTAACAGGTAAAAACTGAGGAGAAACTGGATTAAAAGTCAACATCTGAAAATGGGGAAAGCACATACTCAGAGCAATGGTCCAGCACATGGACACACTGCTTGCCAAAAATCTCTGGTGAAGAAGGAGTTTCAGAAAGACCAGAGCTACCAGGAAGGAATGAAAGAAAATGCTCAGAGATTTTGTGAGCTGCAATGAAAACAAGGGCTTTGCCCCTCGGATTGTGTGCTCCACTGTGTATTAAAATGCATTTTAAATGAGCCTGTTTAAATATTATTAGTGCAGATGAAAAAAAGAAAACATACCCCAAGTTTCTGTGGTGATATAAAGTCCTCTCTGTTAAGTTTAAGATAAAACAGTCCAGGATATACAAAAAGCAAACATGTTGATGTGGTCGAACCTTTAAAAAACAGAAAGTAAGATTTTGTTTGGAGAAGGCTGAAGTACATTGCAGAACCATACACTGAATTTCTTGCAGTTAAAATAAAAACCAAGAAAACCAACCACCACAAGAACTTACCAACTACTCCAAACACATTTTTGATGTCTGGCACATACATTGCAAACAGAACAACAACTGCATTCAGCGCTAAGGTGACAAGGATATGGCAAATCCAGGACCCAGGAAGATGAGAGAAAAATACCATCAACACAGCTTTCCTTGCCTACACAACACAAATACAGACATTGTGTGGGTAAATACATACATACACATATTTTTTGATCTTATCTCAATTTCATAACCTTAAGAATTACATCATTCCAGATGTGAAAGAACATTTTAAAAATCGAAATGCCAGAAGCTTAGTAATAGTTGAGTGCTTTGTCTCTCTGCAGTGTAGAATGTAATTTATTACTGTATTAAAGCAAGATTTATCACATGGCCATTAGTCTTAAGAAATTACTGGCCCCTCCCTTTTTTGGAGGGACAAAAGAAGGCCTGGGGGATAGTGCTTTGTGTCTTTGAACATGTTTGGTAGCAAATGTCAGCACATAGCCAAGTGATACATAATCTACCCAATGCTTCCATACACAGAGTTTTGCCTGCACAATTGTTTTTGCTCCTAACTGAATGAATTTTCAGTTCTACCACAGTATTGATAAGCTAAAGTAGGGGTATTTTGGTGAAATAGGTTTGTATGTGTTTTTAATTTACAATTAAATTGAGTTTCAAGCAGAAGTGTGTTTGTGTGTGGGTGCGTGCATGTAGAAAGGAAAAACCAAGTCAGCAAAACTCAATTTAAGAGAAAAAAAAATCAAACTAAATAAACTTTAGAAGTTCTGAATTCCCTAAATTAAAAACAATGCTGTGGGCTAGTTTTAATCTGAAATCTGTCTCAAGAGCACAAATTAGCTTAGTGGTTAGTTGTTGTTTTGGAGCTTTCATGGAACATATGCAAATATGTGGTCTTTGATCAATCACTTGACAAGTGAATAAGATACACAAGAGTAGATGTGACTCAAGAATTGCAGTCTGCAAAGCATTAGTGACCAGTGCTCACTGCCAGCTCCAGAGCTCTCAGGAATACTCACTGGGAAATGGATGAGAGGGACTGTCAGGAGCACAGCGAGCAGAATGGCTGCTCTCACAGTCACGATGATGGTATCGTGGGGCAGGTACCTGGAGTAGCCCTGCAGCAATTCAGAGTCCACTTTGTCTGAAAACAACACAAATTAATTGCTTTGTTAATCACTGGAGAGATAAGGTAATTAGCAAGGTATATTAAGGTGGCATTCAAATGGATCCATCTGCTTGGGGGATGCAGATACACTGAATTACTGATACACTAGGATGCAAAATCTTCAGAAAAATGAAAAACTTCAGGAGGCAAGTCCAGGCAGAGCCTCTGCTGAAGCCAAAGATGCCTAAAGAAAAGACACAAGTGTGAAGGAGACAGCATAAAAAAAAAGATGAGGAAATTTAACAGCAAAAGTCAGAGCACTGAGAGTGGTCTGCTACCCTGACTTTTTTTTTTTGTTAATCTTAACTGCATTTTTGGATTTCAGAATGGACCGAGATTTTCAAAGTCTGGTCACCCTGTGAAGTTTCAAATTCACAGAAAACAGAAGAAACCATCTGAACCACAGAGAGATGAAACATGCCTCATTTCAAAGAGGGGACTCTTCTTTTGTTTCCAATTTAAAATAAAATGTTTTACATTTTCTCAGACTGCTGTTTTAGGAACAGGGAACAGACTTTCTCTGTTTAAAGAAGTAAGTTAATTAAACGAGACAACCAAAAAGTGAAAAGGAGAAGAAGCTTGCAAGGGGAAAAAACCAAACCAAACCAAACAAACAAAACAACTTTTTTTTACAGACATCCACTCTTGATTCCAGCATTTCAGGCTCCTGAGTTACTAAAAGAAATCAAGCCTGCAGAAAACCAAAAGCATTCCCTGAGAAACAGACAGGAAGGCTACGGTCAAGACGGGCTGGTCCCAAAGAAATCATGGCAGTAAAAGGTAACAGGAACTGGGATGCCTTCCAGGACTATTATTATTTTCCTCTTTTTTTTTCCCATTCTTATTGAGATTTCATCTGGGCAGATGATTACCCTGCACTGCCTACTGAACCTCTCAGAGTTGCACTTAAATTTATATTTTCCAACAAACCTCACGGAGACAGTCAGGAAACAGCAATAGTGGTCAATAGGCTATTAGGGCATTCAAGACTCCCCATATAATTTTTCTAAGGTTTCTGAATATCTAGGGAACATTTTCAGACATATCCTTACTTACACTTGGGGGTAAAAGGTACAAAAGTCTCCAAAAATCTGGAATTACATGATGCTGAAAGCCAAAGTTCTTGGTGCTTTGTCAGACACCATCTCATCCCCACAAGCAAAACACTTGAAAGGAGAGGAAATCCTAATCAGAACTTTCATCTTACTGCCTTACAGTCTCCTGTAAGAATTTTTATTAATTCCAATCAATAAAGATCAGCATGTGATCATCTCATAATAAGCATTTTCAGAAGACATCAGAAGGATCCTCATGGATGACTGTGATGCATTTGTGTGACAGCATTGGTATGAAACTACAACAGGATCAGCAAGTAGAGAAAATTCAATAAACCAGGTGTATTATCACTGCTCTGTGAAATAGGCACTCACCTACTTCTGCCAGGGTTGTGATGGACCTTTAAAAAAGGCCACTATGGAGAGAGAAGGGCTTCTGAAATCTTTCTGTGCCCTTGGGAAGTACAAGAATGCCATACAGAAGAAGTCATCTATGTTTAAACTCTATTAAAAATCCATACCCAGAAGTATTTAGAAGTCCAAATGCAGACTTATTAAATTAGTACTGCAGCACACTGTCACCTAAACCCTACAGCAAAGGAAAATGCCTGTAGAATTTGGTAAGGGAAGTGTGATACCCCACCCATGCTTCTGATTGGTAATAAAAAGGTAGAGCTACTTCATCAAATGCCAACATTTCTAAGAAATGTGCACTTCTTGGTTCAGTTCATGTATCAAACAGACACATTTCTGGCTCAGGAACTGCACGGAAGAAGCATGTGCTGGAAAATCCAGCTCAAAGTTTATCCTTTTGAATTTTTAAAATCTGAGGGTTCATGGGTACTAATGCCTGAACCATTCCAGGCACAAGACATTTATCATTTATCATTAACCTTTGCTCTAAGGAATACTGGAAGAATACACTTACCATAAAATGTCAGGTACCCAAAGAGGGCAGACATGAAGTAAATTAGGAAACTCAGACCAATTCCTGTGATAGTTACATTCTGCATTCTCCTTTTAGATGGACTAAAATGGAATTAAAGAAAAGGAAATTAGTGTTGTTTTATCTGTATTGAGGATGATTAAACACAGCACAATCTATACAGTACCTTGCCTTTCAAAAGGAAGTACTGGCCTAATTTAAGGCCACTGAGTATTTGTTGAGGTCTGTGCTGCCACTGATATTTAGGGGGTTTAAAAGTATTTTTAATCTGGTAATTAAAATGGCACTTTTTAAGCAGATAATTAACACTGTCCCCATCTTGCAGGGAATTCAGACATCTCAGTGCCTCTTTTAAATGAAAACTGGGATTTACACAGGATGGTATCTGTTCAGAGACAGGAACAGAATCTCTGTCAAAAACCCTCACTGCATCAGATATGGCCAAATGCAGACTCAGTTACAGCTAGAAAAATTAACTATTAAAGTACCTTAGCAAATCACCTTTTTTTTCTGATTGTCCAGGGCAGGACAATATCCTGACATTGATGATAGAACCCTATTTGCTACTTTTCTCTTCTGTAAGAGAGAAAAAGTCAGTACAGACTAAAACTGTACATTTCCCAAAACCCATGAAGGCTCCTTAGTTTGCAGTGTTTGATGGCGCTGACTTAAAAATAAAAATTACTTGGGATTAATTTAGGGAAAATATTACAAAAAAACCTTATATTTTAATATTGCATGTGTTCTCATACATTACCTTTGGAGCTCACAATAGATTGGCAAGACTGAGGTATGGCACAGAAAAGAGAAGGCCATCGTTGGTATTGCATAAGCACTCTGAAATAGAAAGAAAACATCTTGTAAGTTGTTTGCTGTTACTGCTGGTTGGAGAAATATCTGGATGAACTCAGAATTCAGTTCGAGTGTTGGAAGTCAGTGGAAATATTTCCAGAGGAATGCTTTGAGATAAATCTCCACAGGACAGGAATGGTATCTCTAAATCAGTCCACAAAAATTCAGTCTCTTCAAGTCATGTAAGTTCAAGTGGACACAGCTCAGTTTCATCATCAGGAGAAGTCGTGCTGCCCATAAGCCAAAACTGGAAGGTTCTTTTTTGACAATACTGAAGCCAAGTACTTATGTAGAGAGAGCAGGATGTGTCCCAGAGCCAGTGTATCATTTGTGAAACTCTCTAAGATGTTTTCCAAATTCTAATATCTATGACTACCTATCAAATTACTGATTCCTTCACCCTGACCTCACTATTTTCTTATTGCTCCTTCAGAAAAATTTGGGTGAGACATAAAATATAACAGAAAATATTAACAGGAAATACAACATGCTTTGGCATCTGAAGTTTTAAGACAGTTATGTAACTAAAGATGCAACCACACAATTAGTGGTGTATTATTTTTTTAATAAACATTTTTAATAAAAGAGATGAATCATCTAGTACAGCTTACTGCAACTGCCAAGTGGAATAAGTTGAATTACAACAAACACTTTTGTACTGAAATAATCAGGCCTGTACTGGTAAAGATATGCCACTTTCTATTGATAAAATTCATTTTAAGAAAGGAGTAGAGATGAGTCCCAAGATTCTTCAAGGCACAAAAGGCCAGAATCTCACAGTAGATGTTTCTGGTCAAAGCACCATTTTTTCTTTGATCTACAGATAACATTTGTCTGATGCTTGTGTTGCCCGAGCCTTTTTTTTTTTTCTTCTTCTTGTTCTTCTTCCCTGTCCCTTTTCCTTGGGAGGGTAGGGGTGGGCTTTGTTTTTTCAGAGAAATGCAGCCACATCCCTCCTAAATCCCTCTATAGGGCTATCCCAGATTTACCTTTTTCCCTTCCTCATCACCCCACAGAGATCAGGGTTCTACATGTTACTTCCTCTCCTGCAAACCCTGATGGGTGGTCACATGATTTAAATGCCAGGTTAATTAACAAATACCAGAGCTGGCACCCAATGAGATGCACAAGATTCCATCAGGCCTAAAGAATTAGCTCCAGGTAAGGAAAAACTAAGGTTAGATCCAGGCAGTGTCAGGAAACCTGCTCTGCCTGCCAGGAACCAAGAGCACACAGCCAAATAGCACCAACTTTCCAGCTGAGGGCATGTTAAGCTGGCTTGATCTGATTGCATGATGAGGCTGACCTCTGCTTCATCTCTTATACTTTCTTCTTTGGTCGTATTTCCAAAATATTTTCATAAATGCTAACTTGGACAGCCAGCCTTCATATTAAAAAAAAAAGTGAGACTGGGTAACACTTGGCAGCAGGTACAGAAAATATTTCAGCAGCCCATAACGAGTTTTACACAAGGACAGCTTACCCTGGGTAAGGTTTAAACCCCAATTTTTTAAAAACCACCACCCCCCTTTAAGTTTGTGTATTGTTAATAGAGATTACCTCTTTTGAAAGATGAAAGAGCTTTGCTTTACAATCCCCAGTAGAATTTGAAACCTGTAAAACATAAACACAAAAAAAAGGCGTAATGAAAGAATAAGCCCAAACCACAGACATGGAACTTTTCAGATTCTGTGATGATTAATAAAAGAAGGAATTTAAATTGCAAGCCATTCTGAAAGTGTTAATGTAAAAAAAGCATTACAGTTTACTAGTAAAATTAGAACTTCAAACCAGCATGCACTTTACCTGTAAAGCCTCTATGGCACTACTCGGAGGTAGCGGACAAGGAATCGACCATTTTTTAATCACAACCTGCAGAGACAGCATATTTCATGTATGAATGATATCCTAAAAATCAGTTTTCAATTTAGATCCACACAGCTGAAGTATCAGCCTGCTGGAACACACAGCAGGGAGCTGCACCCCCAGTAAATTACCAGGCCTGCCTGGCAGACAGGCCACCAGAAGGAGACCCGACAGCAAAGCCTGTCAGTGCCATTCCATCCAGCTGCTCACCCTGCACAGCTGGCAGCCTTATGGCCCAGGGATCTGGAGGTGGGGCACTGCAATGGGCTCTGACATGAGCTGAAATACCACCAGCACTCCCCAGCCTCTCTCCCTGGGCTCCACACCAAGGGCCTCCCGGCCGGAATTGCTGCCGCGTTAGCGATCCCAGGCTCGCGCCCCGAGTGCACCAGCCCTTAACAGAGATAGAGCAGAGCCTAGGGCTAATCTTAAAAGGCAGAAACATATGGTTTGGACTAGAAAGCAAAGGAAAAACAATAAATGCAATTATTGTCCCAGAATGTCATTGGGCCTTCAGCTACACCCTGCTGGTTTAGGGACTGCCAAGTAACAGGGCTGAAAATCAAAGGGAAATTAAACTAAGAAATGTTACCTCCTTTTTCAGGAGCCCAGTTTAAAATGATAGTTGCACTGCTCTCCTCACCCTAATTAATTTCCTATTGTAGTTGCCTGGCTTTAGAGGTTATAGTTCTTTTGAAGCCTAGAGCAAATAATTAAAAACTTAATTAAAGACTCAGATTCATGAGAAGAATAACATGGAAGGGAACTCTTCTCCTGGCTCAGAGAGCTGTGCTTTGCTTGCTGCCAAGTGGTGTTTCCCAGAGGATTAGATGCTCCCTCTTGTCACCAGTGACAGGAGAGGCAAACAAATGTCACCTCTGGCCAAAATGTGGGGAGAAAAAGCTGTGGGTACACAGCAGGCTGAGTGCATTGTGGCAGGAATACATTTTAAACTGCACAAGAACTCACTCAAGGTATGGAAGTCGGTGGGAGCCTGCTCAACAGCAGCCTGCAAACACCAAACACTAAAATAAAATTTGGGCCTGGGTTGTATTTAAAGGCACCCAGACAGGGGAAGGCTTTGAAGGCTCCAAAGTATTGAAGGAACTCCCCCACTCCAGTTTAAAGCTGAAATAGGCTTCCTGAGCACTGGAAAGAGGCATGGAGCTGAAGGACAAGGTTTGGGGAAAGCAAAATGTGTCTGGCAGTGGTGAAGGGAAGATTTCTGCAAGCTAAAGAGCAAAGATATATATAAACATTGCAGAGGGAGGACCAGACAAGCCAAACCTAAAAGGCTGGAGAACAATTTTCTAAAATAAATGCAATACAGATTAAGAACACACTGAGGTGGAAATAAAAGAAGACAAAATAAAACGCACTAGGTGCATTTAAAAATATGTATTTATATTTGCCCACCTGCTTAATTATTCAAATGTGTTTGGGTTTCCAATTGTAGTCTAATGAGGTTTCCCAACAGGAAAGGATTTTTAAGCTGGCAGCACAGCCCAGTTAGCTGAGCAGTCATGCAGGCACCACAACCCTCCTCTAGAACTTTAAGCCTATTTCATATAAACATTCTTTGGAGTATAACAAATGTTTGGTTTTAAGTGAAAAAAACTAAAAATCAAGAGAGATTCTAGTGGGAAAAGGGTATTTTAAGCCCACACCAAAAACATTGCTAAAGAATAAAGTTAGAGCTCAAAGTGATCTAATATTCTCAGTGATTTTTTGTATCCTGTAGAGGGAAAACAGGAATCCCTTTATTCCAGCAGTCCTGACTGCACTCAGCAAAGGGGCTGCCTGTGCATAACATCATTCATTACATATGACAGGTTCCCAATCTGCAACATGCTTTGTTCTGGGAACATAAAAAAGAGATTTAGAAAAACACCACCAGCAATCATTAACACCTTTGTTGAACAAGCTACCAAAAATGCTGTCTCCATACACACACACACAAAAATAAAAGTCTGTCTTTACGTTTCACCAATATTCAATATAGCAAGAGGGGAGGAATAACAAAAAAGTTTAACAATCACAATTTCTTTTCCCTGAAGATTCAAGTCAGGGAAGTATTCAACAACTGAGCAACAGAAGTGCTCAGGACCTCACAGAATCTGGCTTTGAATTAATAGTTATACATACTTGTTTTTCTCCCAGATCAGCTTATCTCAGTGTTTGCAATATTTTTGCAAGTAAAGCAGTTTATTTGCTTTAAAGGAAGAGACACTGAGGCACAGAGATGACATTTGTGACCCAGAACAAAGAAGTCTCCAGCCCTTTGCTCAGTGCACTCCCTGACCAGACTGACCAAGACGTCTCCTTTCTGCAGGCTGCAGTAAAATTGTGGCTTGCTGGCAAAAAGCTGAACAGATGGTGTGCACTTGAAAAGGCACAGAATTACTGTATATGCAAAATATAATTATATCACTTCCATATGACTAACACAGTTCTCTTCTGGAACAAATTAAAACATATCTGCCACACAGAAATTAACAGCGTGCAAACTAAAACACCATTTCAACAGCACGTATCACCCACTTCAAAGCAATTAGATATGAAAACTAAACCACATTTAATGCCTTTGACTTTCAGAGCCTGAACAAGTCAGAGGGAATATTCTGTCAAGAGTATTGGTTTTCTGGAAATATCCGTAACGGCTCTTAAAAATTTTGACCTCAGGTAGATTTACTGTGGCTGCTGCTTTGCCATTTAACAAGGAAGAGTAAGCACACAAACCTAACCATTTCACAAAAAATCCAGTAGTCTGTACTCCTTCATTAGCACTTTCTACCCACTTTTTTGATAGAGAATCACAAACTAAAATCTAGTTTAACTCATCCCAGCTTGGCGTGGCTGCACACAAGTCTTGGTCACACGTTTGCTTTTCCAGGGACTGAAGTTGTTTACAAATGCATCCACCCATTACAACAGCTTTCCTCAGAGATCCATACACATTCCCTTTGAAATCCAGGAGCTAAACTGGTTTTAAAACCCTTGCAACTTGCCTCAGCCAAAGGCCTGTGTCAGCATTATAGTCAGTGATTTTTCTTACCTTTTTTTTTTCCAAATATTTTTTTTCTTTTAAAGATAAATTTTAGGAGAGAGGTCAAAAGTTAAGGTAATTTATAAATATTACAAACGAATTTCCATTAACTCTGGAGAGGCTGTGGCTGCTTCTCAATGTTCAGCTTAAGAAGAATACTCCCCAAGGTCCTACAAACACTGCAGCTCTCCAGGGATACCCTAGGGAGATGTTTTGACAGCTTTGAAGTTTGGTTTTATCACATGGTTTAGCTCCTAATGGATTGCCTTGGTCTCCTGGATGGCATGTTTGTTCAACTTGCCTTCAACTCTGTTTATCCCTTTGTAAAGCAGGTATTAAATGCAAGTCAATGCAAGCCAGAATGACAGGACAGAGGGGGAACATTTTTGCCAGGCTCCCAAATAAGATTCAAACAGATGACAGAGTGAGAGCTCCTCAGTTGTATCACATATTACACATGTGCATTAACATACTTTTTCCCTGTAAAAAGAAAAAAAGTGCAACTTAAAGGCATATTTTCTCTCTTAGATCTGCCTAGCAGGTCTCACTTTTGATATTTGGAAACATCTACCTCACAGGGGCCTGGAGAGGGTGAACATCAGGGTCAAAAACCCCCATATGGCTCAGAGAAAAGAACTTTTTCTTTCAGCTGGAAAGGAGAATAAGGTCATTGACGTATTAATGAATCTTGTAAACTGCCTTAATGAAGTTCTAGTTTTCTTTGCCTTTTTCTGAACTCTGTCACTCCATTATACATGTAAATTTAATTTATTTTGGAGTATATTAAATTTTCTTCTGCACTGGTTGCAGTAAGTAATAGTTAGAAGTTAAGAAAACAGAATTCCATTCCTCTGCTAGTAGGGAAACAAAAATATATGTGCCAGCTCCCTTTGCTGCACCATCAGCAAAAAAACAAAAAAAAAAAAGAATTGTTATATTTACCAGCCCAAAATATAATTATTTTAACTCTTTTCACATGTTTGGAAGTTAATACACATTTCCCAGCCTCAGCAAAACAAATGTAATTTGTCCAAGCAAGCACATACTGAACTTGAAGAAAATTCTACATTTCACATAAAAAATTAAGGGGGAGGGGAAGACAATTAATTTCAAAACAGGCTTATGAAAACATTCAAACAATAAGGAAAAAAAAAAGATAAGCAGTGCAGAGATTTTTAACTTACCACAAGAGTAAAGTACACCGTAAAGAAAAATGATAAACTACTTGTGTAGCCAAGAAAGCCTGTAAAATAACAGTAAAAATAAAAGAGAATTTATAAGGAAAGTGATCCTAATGTACAGCTAAAGCTTTACATTTTAGGCATGTTTTCTATTACAGTGCTTGGTATCTGGGGCTTAGGACTCAGAATAACAACATTCCAACTGCCTGTCACAGATCATTTAGGTAGTTTTGTAGGGCAGAATTAGAACTGGCTTACCACTAATGGCATGCTGTAAGTAAATGCAGCTCTTTAATGTTCTGCTGTAAAGATTTTATTTTAGTATTGCAGACAAAATACTACTGCAACCCAAGTAATAGGTTAACTAGGCAGGGCTGGAAGGCAGAACACACTACAACAACTGAAGTAATCACCACCACCAGCAGCCCCCTGCCAGTTTAAATAAATAAATAACCCATTAAGGTTTTAAAGTCTTCAACTGTAATTGCTACTAAAGTAGAATAATATTCGCTTCTCTCCTTTAATTACTCACCAATTTTAGGAAGAAGGGCAAGAGGAAAAACAATGCAGACTGAAGTGAGCAGCAGCAGCAATCTCCCATCGAGGTACCAAGACCTGTTGGAAAATATATTTAGGATTGATACAAAGCTCAGGAGTCCTAAAAATATGTTTAATTTAGAACTGTGATCTTAGACAAAGCAACCACTAGGACAAGAAAAAAATAATTTCCTGTCTCACACGCTATTTATATGAATTTGTACTCCTACTTTCTACACTGATATAAAACAGAGCTCCCAGATAATGAGGGAGAAAAGCATCATTCCATAAGAAACCAGCATTGCAGGCAATGTTCCACAGGCAAGTGTCTGCATGGATCAGGGGTCTGATGTGTGCCAATTCATTTCTCAGCAGCACAATATGCAAATCCCTGCCTTGATTCACAGCAATGGTCAGAGGGAAGGGTATTTCATCCTCTCCAGATTTCCAGCAGAAGCAGTTACACAGCACACTGTGTGTATCTAAAACTGGATTACGATGAGCTGCATATTTACACACCTGAAGAAACAGCAACATCAATTCCCACTCACTGCTGAGCTTCCTTTCCTTGCAAACATCCATGAAAGAAAAGGACAGAAGGCATAAAAATCATGCTGATGAAATTTGGTAGAATGTTTATACATAAAACCACACGTATTAAAAAAGCATTGCAGAGGCACATGAAGTCCTCACACATTTAAAATCTATTTGTAGTATCAAAATCCCATCTCTGAAGTGAGGAAAGCACAGATGGATAAGTTGTTAAGTAACAGAAACATCTTGAGGGTGGCTTGGCAAGAACCATATCCTGTACTGATAAACATCTTGCACATCAGCCTCCAACTTTACCACCTATAAACACCTTGACTTTTGACCTTCCAGTTTATTTAGTCCAGGATATGGTTAGCACCTAATAAACAGGCAGCACCTCAAGTTATCATGAGGAAAGTACCATAACACCTGCTGTAAAGAAGAATTACCATACAGGTATATTAACTACTGCTGTACACAGTGGACAGTCATTTGTGTCACTTGTTTGAAAAAAAGATGTAATGGAAGTGAACAGAGACATTTCAAGGTTGAGGGCATCTTACTGCATCAAACCCAAAGTAACCATTAGGTGACAATGTCTACATTAAAAACAAGTCAAAACACATCATTCTTCCAAAAGTGTATTATTAGCTAGGTCTGCTACTGCTACAGTGATTAAGCAACTTTGCCAAGACCAGCTTCTTGCTGTAGCACTTATTCTTCACGTTATCATCATTTAGCATTCATATCTTTTTGAACTTTTTGTCTCTTTCCAGCCTGGTAGATGTTCAGATTAGGAGGAGCAGCATCATGGCAGAGCACATAAGGATTATGCACTATGTGTAGATGTGTTAAACCTCTGTTTAAATCTCCTGATTCTAAACATGCAGCAAACCCACAGCTGCCACTGAGGTTCACAAGCTTGGCAGAACAGACAGAAAATTATTTTGGTTGCTTTATGGTAAATGAAGAAACATTTGTGGGTGAAGGGGGAACAGAGAGGAAAACAGCAGCAATGAAATGAAGGAGAAAAAGTAGTTTTGTACACTGCTTCACTTTGGAATACCAATCCTTATACTTAAAAAGATCTCAAAAAAACTGCATAGTGGACTGGTTATCAGAAAATGTGTCCATTTCCTCCTCAAAGCACTGTTGTAAAAATACACTTAGTTTCCAAAGTCAGAATAAATGTTTTGATAATGCCTTTAAAATCAATCTGATCTATAAATTTAATCCTATATGATAAAAGCATTCAAAATATGAAATACAGAATATAAATCCTTGACTCTGCTGAAAAAGCTTTGGCATGCAGATGTTTCTCTTCCCTCCCCCATATTTTAACTAAAAGCAGACATTTATAAATCGCTTTAATTTCATTCCTGAATTCAACAGAACAAGATATTCATATGTTCTAAATTAGGATCTTACTCTCAGTCCATATCAATTATACAACACACAAGCAAGACAACTTAATTGCATCAATCACATCCTCTGACAGGGTCATTAAATGTTAACAGAGGGCTCACAAATTACAACTTTTTAACGCAATCCTCATTTGAAATTATGTTCATGTCATCAAAACTATGAGGAATTCTTGTTATGCAGACAGAAACATCTCCACTCAATATTAATAAGTGTTCATATTGCATGGTTTTATTTTTTAAAAAGACATGAGGATGTGTTAGACTCGCTCTGAGCCTTTCAAACACACGCACACCTGCTAACCTCAATCTATAAAAATAATTTAATACACAAAACATTCTTTAAATGGCTTTCCCAAATGTACAGCTCAGGAGGGTTTATGCATATAAAATACTTTCACAGATAGTTTAACTGACACTTTTGATACATCCTAACTACAGTTAAGATAAATTCTGCACCAAATGAAAGCCTATCAGATGCTATAATGACTTAGCAAAAACAGAACAGTTGTGCAACCACATCTGGAAACAAGCAGTCCAGGTAAAGAAGTTGAATCAAACTATTCAATATTTATGCCCTTTGCATAAATAAGTTGCTGCTTAGGCTTGGTATTTGATTACTTATTTTTGTTGAACAATTTCCTACAATTTAAAATGTCAGCTAGTAAAAATGTACACTTAACATCTGCAAAAAAATACACAGAAACAAGATTATGATCTACCACGGCCATTAAAATGGCAAAAGAAATTAAATATAAATGTGGGCGTGCATATGTGCATGTTCCTGGAATGCTGCTTGACCACTGCACTTGAACAATTTACTTGGACAAATCCTAGAGGAGGGAAATTAACATGTGTTAAATTAACATGGATTGATGCAAGAACTTCAATTAACAGAGGAAGAAACTGGATGAGACCAGGCTGCCGATCACCTAAGCACTGGCGCTGTGGTTAGGATTCCTGTGGACAATCTCAGCTCTTTCTAAATGCAAAGCTGAACTTCATTCCCATCTCAAACTGTAATTGCAGCTAAGGAAGAAGAGTGGGTGTTGGCAGAGCTGAGAGATCACTGAGGATTACTACAGCTCAGGAGATTTGTAATAAACACTTCAACACTGTAACCTGTCTGGGTGTTCACATCCAGGAGATCTGAGGTAGGACCTGGACAGACAAAGCTGTTGGGAGCATTACCCCACAGGCAGTGCCTTTTTCAGACAGAAAAACCCTTTGAGCAGCACAAGGGACCTCCAGATTCTACCTACAAGGAGTTTTCTTAAGCTGCTTGTTTCAAAGTGTCTCTTTGCTGAAAGGAAAGTCACTTTGCATAAAGAGAGCTAACAGAAAATTAAAACCACTAGTAAGAGATGCTAGATGCTAAATTTGGGGCTGGACAGATTAGAATACACACAGCAGATAGAGCAACAGCTCAACACCGTTGTTCATGGAGAGTGAGGTTGAAGTATGAGCTTGGAGGAGAAGGTTACAGCACCCAAATGAAAAGCTGATGACTACCACAGCTGGAAGAGATACATTAGCAGACTAAAAATAACATATATACATAAAATGTAATAGTTTAGGAAAAAAAGAGAAAACTGACAAAAAACCTCACTAAAACTTTGAGGGCCAGGAGGGCAGAAAGACAGAAAGCAAGATTACAGCCACAATTCATTTTTTAAACTCATTACAAAATCCAGAAGTTGTAAGTGATAAAATAGAAAAATCAACTAAAGTGCCTTTTAACAAACCGATTTCCCACTTAAAATTCACTCACAACGTTCAGGAATAATACAAGCATCACACAGCCTTGTTTCACCACATTTCAATCCAGAGCAAGTTTTGAGCTGAAAACATCTGAAAACAGCAGTTTGGAAAAACAGCCGTAACGCACTCCAAGATACACTGTTAGGAATGACAGCAGCACTGGAACAACTCAAACAAGGTATTTCAGTGCTGAAGCTGCAGTGTTTGCCTTAGCACAGGCACAGATTTCTGATGGAAGTCTGAGGGACACACTCCTTACAAACAGCTTTACAGCTAAACTGCAAAAAATAACTTATTTACTGGGAGCCAAGTTTAGGAATTATAAACCAAGTCTGGAAACCTGGCATTTTTCCCAAGACAAGTCCAATTACTAGAGCAAGACAACAAGATGTTTCAATATAAATGCCTGTCATTTTTTGTACTGTGATTTTGAATTATGTGAAGTGATAACATGACAGCAGTGGAAATGTTTCTTCTCCTCTCCCTCCCAGCACCTTCCTGCTTCCCCTTTTAAAATATTACAGAAGGGAGATTCCTGTAGATGGAGTTTTGCCACTGACTTTAAGGTCGTCGGATGGGAAATAGCCATGAGGAAAGAATCATGCTCTGTGCGTGCTGCAAAGACTTGCACTTGCCAAATACATTTCATATTCCAACAACTCATGTAAATGACGATTTATTTTCACATGTGAGATCAGAGAAGTGTCAGTACCCATCTCTTTCAGCAGTGCTGAACACCATTTTTCTTCAAGACAAACACAGAATGCAAGAAGCATTTTTCCTTACCCACTCTCGGCTCCGCTCAAAAGCCCCGCAACAGCCCCAGGAAGTTCAGACTTCACAATTAACAGATAAGATGACATTGCTGCAAACAGAAGCAGGACAGATTTAGCAGAGGAGCAGCAGCATCTCAGCCAGCACGGCTGGACCGGCGGGGTTACGCCTGGAACATCTCAGCTCTGTGTGAGACACCGCGGCACCAGAACCAGAATTTATTTTCTCATATACTTCCTTTAAAAATAGCTGCAAGTATTGCACTGATGTCAGCTAATGCCTCCAAAGAGACTCTTACAATGTGAGTCTTGAAACAAGGAAAACATAATCCAAAGGACTAAAAGGCAAAATAATATAATATATAGGCCTGACCTTCTACCTGGGAATACAGACCTACAGGCTAGAGACAGACTATAAGGCTGCAGCACTCCTCCTTTCTCTTTATGAGACATTATTCATTATGAGAGTAAATAATACCTGTTTCTCTCAATACAAAAGGGTTTTTTAAAGACTCAGTTTTCATAGCTGTTCAACTGCTGTTGTACTAAATAAATACAAGACAGAAATTCAAGCATACAAATAGGAATTAAAGGGGTTTTTTATATACTGCAAGGTTTGGTGCTCAGAGCTAAGAGGATTATCAGTGACAGATCCCTGCTTCTCATGATAAATCCATCACCAACAAGATCCCAACAATAATATCAAGCGCAGAACTGTACAGAAACTGTGAAGCAGAAGAGAAATACAGGAGTATTGACTTGAAATTAAGTGTTTTTATTTCTATTCAGCAGAAAGCAATGATGCACCCAGAAATCCAGAAGCTCCTTCACAGAGTCACTTTTCTCCTTCACTAAATAAAGTGATCAAAGGCATGAATGTTTTTAAATCCCAATTTATACTAGTCTGATACCTTCACATACTGTTCATGCTGCTTTTTTATGTAATCAATCATTTCCACTACCATGCAGAGAATTACTCAGAAAAATCAGGCTTTACAAAGAGCTTCAACGAGCATCAAAGCCTACATGAAACTGATTTCCATCCTGCAGCAGCAAGTCATTTTAGTAATGTGTCAGTAAAAGCTCAGTTACATTCAATCCCTGACAAAAACTCATCTGTTCTATTGGAATTTTACTGTTCTCTATTTAGCAATTATTTAAAATTTTACCACGGCGTGTTTATTCACGCTTTAAAATGAAAACAAACATTTTGAAAAGGCAAACCAGCAAACTTTCATAAGCCGATATTTGAATAAGTTTGTGTTTATTTTTATTTAAGTAATGTTTTGAATCTTAAAAGAAAAGGTGTGTGGACTCAAGACACTGCTGTACACAGCAGTTACTGTTAAATTTTGAAGAAAGGGTAAGGTGGTCCCTATAAAGAAAGAGAATTCTGTTAGTATAAAGTGACATCCACCTACCACAAGGTTAAATTAAAACCATTTGTTAAGTCATTAAATAAGGAAATATTCACTTCTTCATAATTAAAAGCTCTGTTTTTTTCCAATATTCATATATATTTAGTGACATGAAGCTGGGGATTGTGTGTGCTGGGGTACTTATCTGCTGTCCTGATTTACTCTCCTACAACAGAATGCAGGTTCAACCAGAGAAAATTACAGCATGCATATTTCTAAGTCACTAGAATTTGTAAGTAAATAAACCCAATTTTTCACGCTAAGTTGCAGGCAGCTACTTGCATATTTCACTCTAATTTTTTAAAAAACTAAGCGGGGGAGGAGGGAAAGGAAAATTCCTCTAAGTTGCAATTCAACCTTATTTATCCATTAGTCTTCTCTTCTGTATGATACTTTATACACAAGCAAGTCAGAATTTTCATATATCTACGTCCTTCAGAAAGATTTCAAAACTAGTTCTTTTGCAGTCTCCGCTGCAGAAACCTTCACATTAATTTTCAGATCAGATTTCCTCCAATATGCAATCTGTCACTCTGCTCCTGCATTCCTATTAGCCTCTGGCTAATCACTTGATCACTTATCCTTTGTTGCTCACTCTTTGTTTTTGAGAGGAGTCCTATTTCACTGAATTCCACTCCTAAGGAGGGAGCCAGTCCTGCACCACGAAACTTGTGCATGCTGAGTATTTGTATGCATCTTTCTTCCTTTCTCTGGGCATATGGGAAACAATCTCACATACTACAATTTTTTTCCTCGTTTATATTCTCTTGCTTATTTTACAAAATGAATAATGAATAATAAATAATTTTATTTATAACCAGAAGCTTATATAAGGCTTGAATCTTGTACATGAATCTGAGCAGGATGCCCATGGTTAACACAGCTTAAAAAGCCAAATCCTGCTTTTAGTTAATTTGCAAACACAGTTTTAACTCTCCTCAGGAGAAACAACTCCTTGTAGCTTTACTTGGCATGAAGACACGAACCACTGTGTAACTCTTCAACACACTACAGAGTGAGCAAAGAAAACGGTTTGTTTGTTTGTTTTTTTAAAGATGAAACTACAGGAAAACTAAAACAATGTGACGGTCTTTTTCTACTTGAGGAATAAAGGGCACAGAATCTGACAGACACAAAGTCACGTATCCTCTGCTCCAAATAACAATTTGTACCTCCCTTCCCTGCCACCCCCCACGGCCGAGGCCACGTCAGGTTGTGTTGTACAAATGAAATGTCAGCTCTCCTTGGCAGCCTCAATGTGCAGCGGAAGGAAGAGATTACACAGCCACGAGGCTGAACTGTGACACAAGTGAGCACAACAAAAAGCACACCCATGTGATTTAGACCACTGTGAAATACTGACAGTCACCTTTTCCAGCACGGAGGGACACAGTTTTCCTGCAGAACAAACTGTGTGCAATAGTGCAGTCTGAGGCTGCAGCAATAGGGGGATGGCACAAAGGTTGAACCAGAACTATGTGAGCAACCTTCACATGGCCACTTCCTAATTTTCAGGTCCTGAATTTGCATGTATTATGTTAGTTTTATGTAATTTTCAGTATGCACCAAGAGCTACTTGATGGAGATCTAAACTTCTCAACAGTCTAGTGTCTCTGAGACACTAGAACTCAGCAGAAATCAAAATTATATTAATAGTTTATTAATCAGTAGACTTACACTGTGTTGAAAGCAGTAACAAATATTGCTCTTAAAATACCTATCACTTTGCCATGTTCTGAAAACTTGGTATTAGCTCTTTGACAGAAAAAATAAAAAGTTTATTAAAATATAAAATAGAGTACTTGCTTCACACTTTCATTATTATAGCCTGCAGTGCCAGCATGAGCTGTGACTCTCTATAAATACACACACGGTGCATGGTTTATCCAGAATGTCTGTGCTGTGCTACAATATTGCTGAACACTGAGCATATGTGCCCCTACCTGAAAAAACAGTTGCCAGAGAAAAGGTTGTTTTTAAAATAGTCCTCAAAATACCTCCTCTGAGTAGCCCAATCTTAAAATATGTGGGTGGCTGTTTGGTTAGCAGAAAAAAAAAAGTGTAACTTCTTATTATCCTACACAAAAAGAGACGAAGTCCTGAAGTCCACAGCAATGATGCCAGAGAACGTAAAATAAACTTATACGTAAACACAGAATTTATGGTGATAAATCCCTTCGAATCATTTCACTGAAGGGACTGACTAACCCTTCTGGTTAGTTTCTCCTCATCTGCCACAGTAGATGATCATATTAGAGCCCTATAAAGATGTCTTCCATTTTTAAGCACTGTGCAAAGATGGAAACAAGCTCCCCTCCGAGGAGAAGACAGGGCAGGTACTGTTTTTAATATTTCCTCTTAGTGGAAGCTTAAAAAAAATGTTGGGATAATTTATTTGGTTTTAAATGTAGATGTAGAATGGAGTGTGTGACAGCAGATGTAATCCTTGCTCACATGGAGAAATCCCAAGAACTGATACAGGTTGCCAATTTCTTTGCTTTATTTACTGTGGAGACTCATCCTGATGAATTTCTGCTCCCCTGCTTCCTTTTCCTTCTATCTTTGGCTTTTACCTGAATTAGTCTGGAACTTATCTACGGCAAACTTACAAAACAAACAAAAACCCCTTCTTATTCTACACAGGCAGATTTATTTTGGTAAATTTCATTAGTTTAATTATATGTGTACACTTATGTTAAAAAAATAGAGAAATTTCCTACATAGCTCATCACATATTCCATTCTGTAGTACAGCTGCAGGTTGGGATTATTGCTGTTTTGGGGATTTTTTGTATTATTTAAAGCAAGTTTAATATTCTTTACAGTATCAAACCTTCCAAGAACCTTTCATTCACTGCAATAAGAAAACACAGGAGCATGGGTCATCAATTGTTAAATTAGTACAGGAGCTGACAAACCTGCCCTTAATTAAGGCAGCTCTGCACTGGAAATCCTCACTTTGAATCAGGCAGGATAATTAGGCTTTCAGGTCAAAAGTAAACCGTGCTGTGAAAACAAACATTTGAGTTTGTTTGAAAACAGAATTAGATTTCCCATACTTAAAGGAAGCTCAGTAATTTCTTAAGGTATTAAGGATGCAGGTCTCAGCACAAAACAAGCTGTATTTTATTTTATTCCTCTATGATTTGTACCATTCATTCATTCATTTTCAAAGTTTCTGGAGTATTGTTCTTGCTGATTACACAAAAGTTATTCCCATCCACCCCTTCAGTCTGAAAAAATACTTGCTTTATTTAAATTTGAAACAAAATCTGCAAATACCTTTAGAACTAAACTGCAGAATGGATGAACTTGGGGGGGGAGGGAGAAAAAAAAAAAGAAAAACACAAAAGAAAATAATTTGCAATTAAAAACCACCCAATTAACTTGATAAAAGAGTTTTTTTTAGTCTGCACAGAACCTCTAAGCAGGCACTCAGAGAAAGCATACATTATTTGCATGGGGGGGGGAGGTAAGTTAAATATTTCATTGTTTACCTTGCAGAAAAACAAAGGGGAGGGGATATGGAATCCAGCAGGAGAAGCAGGAGGTTCCCGAGGCGCCGGGCCGCCCGCAGCTCTCCCAAAAGGCGGCCCAGGGCGTGCGGGGCCGGGCCAGGCCAGCAGAGGGTGGTGCTGCTTTTTTAAATAATCTCCTTTGCACAGTGGCTACGCCTCCCGATTGATTTCGGGAAGCTTGAAAAACACGAACCACGCGATTGTAAATAGGTATTTAGGGTGTTTTACACTCACAGCAGGGTCTCTGTGTATTGTCTGTCACCTTGACTGTATTAACAGGCCATAAAATCTACAGAGCAGCATCACCCATTGGAACAAATCCTGTAGCTTCCAGTCACTCCCTGCAGCATTCAGGCAATGCCGAGGATAAAAATAGCTCCAGGGATACAGAAAGAGCTTTTTTCCTCATTACTGATTCTTACAAAGAAGAGAAATGTGTACCTTTGAGGACATGTTAACTGCAGAATATAGAAAGAAAAAATCAAAAAGCACCGGTTATAGAAATTACACTGAATTAAACCAGATTTATATGAGAAAACAAATAATTCTTTGTAAAATTAAGGTAGCTGTCTGGAAAGCTTAGTTCCAAAGAGCCACTTGGGTACAAGCCAAGGCAGGTTAGCTGAAGAAACTGAAAAAAATATATATTGCAAAAATCCCCACAGAGACCACCTAAGCTGCTTGGTGGTACCACAGGTTCTACTGCAGCACTTAATCCCACTGCTAATAAATCTTAAATAACTTAACTCCTGTTCTCAGCAGTCTGGACTGATGTTTGTGTCCATCACAGCCACCCTCTGGGCCCAGCCCCATCTCAGGCAGCAGTGACCTTGAGGCGATGGCAGCCCCAGCCCTGGGAAGCACGCTGGAAACCTCCGCATGCTTCCTGCTAGACCTCAGCGCTGGGATTTGTTAGTGTTGGCAACGGCCTGAGAGCTGCTCTTGTGCAATCCTTCATTGTGTTTGTCTCCAGTTTTCCACGAGCCTTGCTAAAAATCTGCCCTTCTCTAACTTTGTTACACATGCTTTAGGAGTCCTAAAGATTTTCTCTTGGGCACACAGCTCTGGACTGTCCTCGTTTTCAGTCACATGCACAGAGTGGACAATTCTAGGAGAAATTGCTTTATCTCTTCCTCCCTTCCTCAGAAAGCACCCAGGAAGCTCCCAAAACTTCCCTGGCAGGGGAGGGGGAAGGGCTGTGTGATTCCCAGCCACGGCTTTGGCCCACTGTGCCTCATCCATCACTTCCTAGAAGCACAACACCATTAAAACAATAGCAGGGAATGCATCCAGCTCCAGCTGCTCCTGGGAAGGATGACACGAAGAGCCAGCAGAGCCATGGAACTCAGCATTTCCGACAGCAGCCTCCCTCTCTCCCTGTGTGCCTCCAGGCCAACAACTCCCCAAGGGCTCTCTCCCTCCTCGGAGGGCACCTGACACAATCTGGGACCCTTCAAGATCCTCTCTGCATAGCAGATGAGAAATGGACATTGGGGAGATCACTCCAGAGAAAAGGGGAGTGTGACAGAAAGTGCTGGGAGGAGTGGATGAGCAAACTTGAACAGCCTGGGAGGTGCAATCTGACAGTTCCCTTTTTCATCATGTGCACTTTGCACGCACACCCACCCACCAGCCCTGTCAGGAACAAGGCACTTCACATGAAACTGGTTGTTCACATTTGAAGGGCTGCTGGATTGGGTAAAAAACCTGAGAAATGGAATGGAAAAATTAATAGCACTGGCCATCCCATTCAACCTTTGGTTTTCCCTCATTAACAAATACCTATATTGCAAGACCAAGAACATACTGATTATAAGGAAAGCAAGGCAAATGTTCTCCAAGTTTAGTCACTCTAAGCTCTACATATTCTATAAAGTCTTTTGAGTTATGGTATGAAAGTGACTCTAATTTACATCTGGGTATTGAAAAGTTAACTCATTATCCTGGTGCATCCTTAGTTAATCTTGGTACTTTAATGGATTTTGGTATTTGATTTGTGTTACTTGGATTAATTAAATGCCTTACAAGGGACAATTAAAAATCTCCAGGAAAAGTCAAATACTCATGTTAGAGATTCATGTTAAAATTTCAAACAATGTACTTGAAATCAATTTTTTTAACCTTTTAAGTTCCAAATTTGACCAATCAGTGCTTTCCTGCAGCTGTATAAATTTTTTTTTTTCCCTTGGGTATTTTAGTAATAGAAAAAGTCAATTCCCTACACAAATCCTATGTTTATGCAATTAGAATGTCAAATTCAAATTTGCACATTAAGCTTTCTATTAAAAAAAACACAAAGATGACAAATTGGAAAGCATAACTATTAGAATGATTACTAAAACACTCTCTCCACCACAAATTAATGTAAATTACTTCTGCACTTAGACTATTTTTAGAAGGGATCAGAGCAAACTTTAAAAACAGCCCAGACTAGATGCAGATAGTGACAATAACCCTGCAAAAGTTGCTTAATCACAAGCCATCTTTCATTATCTCATGCTCTCTAATCACTTCTGAAATAAGATACTGTATGATGCAACGTGCCCAGGTCTGATGATGGAAGAGGTAACAGAAAACAATTTTATTTTTAGCCTTCCTCTGAAATCAAAGATGTTGACAGAGTCTGGATGTTTGCCCAACAGGCACCCTGTTCATGGTTCCTTCAGCCAGACAGAAAATCAGAAAGAGGGGAACACTCCAAACCAACACTATGGGCAGAGCCCTGGTTTTACACTTAATCCCAGCATGGATCCCATGCAGGACAAACTACACTCCACAGTTTCACCACACCCATGCAAAACCTCCACAAGGACCAGAAAGACAAGAAAAATTCTTTACTTTCCATGCAGTTCTTTAAGAGTCAAGGCTGTGTGAGAAGTGAACTCTTCGTCTCTTACATTTTTAGGAGCCTGTCAGCCTGCAGTACAGCCACCTTCAGAGCTGGTTCCTGACATGGGGGACTTGAACTGCAGCATCCAGCATGCCCTGGTTTGGGGCTCTAGAGTTACTGAGCTGAATTTCATTAAGAATGGCACAAAGAAGGTTATGAACTGTGATGAGGAAGAAATGAGAATCTTATTTCAACAGTCTTGTACATGATCCCAGAATCTCCAGAACCTGCTCTGCATATCCCTCCTTCTGTTTATTTAGAGGTCCACTCAAACGGGAAAGGAAATTAAAAGATTTGTTCATTGCTACAGAACATCCTCTAAAACCTGTATGAATAAATAGTCCTTAATCTTGGACTTGCTATGGTCACTCCTGCCTAAAATTAATGCTTGGATTTTTATAGCCTTTTCAGATGGGCAGCTTTTATTATATTGCAACTTTTAGTATAAGAAAATATTCCAAGTTTATCATGAAAGCACAGTTGCTTGGTCTAGTTCCAGGTGTTTACACAGTGACAAAAACCAGCAGTCACTGAATTATCTGGACTTGACAGTTAATCTTAAAGGAAAGAAGAACAGCACTGGAATGCTGCTTCCTTCTGTTGATGTATGTGAACATGGGTATCTTCTTGGTGACAGGGGACAGAGGAGGGAGCTTTCAGATGATTCCCTCACCTAAAAGAAAGCATCCAAACCATTTACAACAGAAAAATTAAAATTGTTCTATTAGAATTAAAATTGTTCTGTCTACTTTTGGACAAATAATTTCTAAATACTTAGTGACTGTCAAGTATGTGAGCAGACCTGAGTAAGAGTTTAAGGACAAAAACAGGGAGTGTTATTTTATTATGCCATGCACCAAGGAAGACAAAATAAGAACAGTGTGACTGTGGACAGCCCACATGATGTAAGTCAGGAAGATAAACAACTCCCCCAAAAAACAAGTTACTGAGCTAAAAAAAGAAAGCTTCCATTAATGCAGAACACATGAAACATCACGGCTAAGTAAACATTCACTTGCTGCACAAATCACTAAAATGCATAAGCAGGTTCCAGCAGCAAAACCCAAAACACATGATCTGATAAAATGCAGCTACCAGATACAAATGTTCAGAACAGCAGAGAGGAGATGCTGCTTCCTGAGCCCCTTCCAATGAGCAGTGCAGCTCTAAGGGATGTGCTCCACACCCTGGGATGCAGAAACAGGCAGAGAATCCAGCCCCCAGAACTCCCCCATCTATCCCACAACATCTATCCCATCTAGCCCTTCTGCTCAGCACAAAAAGTCTTTCCCTTAAGTCTTCTGTCTTTTTAATCAGTTTCTTAAAAACATTTTAATTATTGCCTTTGGTGTTTGTGGAGCTTTGAAGCCTGTCACACAGTTAATATTGAGCATATGAAGTCTCTTACCTCCAATATTCTGGATAATTATTGTAGTTGCAACAAGGACCTATAAAAAAATTGATTTCTTTAGAAAGGGTAAGGATAACTAAAATCATATGTCTATAGCAGGCATAAACCACATGTGCATCATCTTAAACACACCAGATGTAGAAGTGATAACTAGTCCTGAAAGGAAGGGAGTCTTCTCCTTAGTGAGGAGTTTAGCACATGGAAACCAGCACAATCTAAAACGAACATGGAAGCAAAACTCCTGCCTGAAAATATCACGTTTTTATTCTGAGACAAAGCAAGAGTCATTATACAGTGCAGTCTGTTGGGCAGAAGATAAGGTTTTTAAATCACTGAAAACATAAGTGCATTCTAACTGATATCAGGTGAATACAAATGAAAATGATAATTTACTTCTGAAAAGACAGACAGCAGAGATTTGTAAAAGCTCAAGTGTATTTCCTTACTCCTCAATCTTTTTATCTGTCAGGAATGTCATTGTTTTTTTAAACTTGCAAACCAGATAGACTTTTCCTTAGCACTTGTGATTATTCCTACTGGACTGATATGGAAGCAAAAATGATCACAGGCCATTAAAATACTTGTCTGAATTTAAAAAAATTAACTTCCAACTGAAAAAAAACAAACCCCACAAAACCTAAAAGTGGTTATGAAGTTTTTTGAATGTTTTCTTTTGAGTTCAGTTCTCAAATCTAAAAGATCATCAGCTTCACTTTTCTTTCTACTCACTGCTCTTCTTGATATAGACATTCCTAAATGAGTGCTGCCATTAAGTCAACTTGGAAAAAAATTAAGCTACAGTAGCACAAATTTCAGTTTTTGAAAAAAATAATTTCAGATTTTAAATTAATTCAAAGTCAGTTCAAAAGTCACCAAGGGAAGGAAGAAAAAAAAAATGGTATCTTGGAATTTGCCGTAGATGGAAACAAGTAGCTTTGGAACAGGAGAATCAGCAATCTTCCAACAGCAAAAAATTTCCATTCTTACAAATCTCAGAAAAACACATTTGAAAGGAAAGCACCATAAGGCTGAGTAATTGCTCTACTTCAGGAGTAGTTAACCAGTAGTTTATTGTCAAACTGAGCTGCCAGTTCAAGCAAGGTTCTACACTGGCCTGGCTGTACAATCCCCTATGTGAGAGGGAGAAGTTAAGTACTGCTGCACAGAAGAAAAGCAAAAAAAACCAGAAGTCATCTGTGCCTGACAAATGAGGAGTGTTCAGGGACAGACGAGAATCAGAATGGTCGTGGTGAAGTAGAAAAGCCTAAAAATCAACAAGATCAGTTAAAAGCCAGGCATTCAGGAAGCAGATCTCAAATACATGAGTTAAGAGTTACTGGATTGCAAAAAGAAAACAGTCTGAGATAACACCACCAGAAGCAGCAAAGCCTGTTTTGCAGGCAAGTTTTAAGGAAAGTGTTTAAATATCAAAGATGCTTCAAGAGACAAAGGCAACTGTTCCAGAAAACATCAGTTCACCAGGAAAGTTTGGTGAACTTTGATTTTTTTATCTAAAGAACAGCTTCCCAACCTAGAAATATTCCAGTGCTGTCTATGCACACTGAAAATAAAAGGCCAGATAATTTTCAGCATGGATTACTTAAACTGCAAATTATGAGACAGTATATTAAGAATTAAAAAAAAAAATAATACACATGTTGACTACAATGTGGAGCTGTGAAATCTCCTTCACTTAAGCTTTTAAATAACAGATTAGACAAATATCTGCTAAGAATGGTTTATGAATGGTTTATGGATGTTCAGCCCTGCTTCAGGGCAAAAGCAGAGTTAAGTCACATTTTAGTTTCTTCTTAAGCTCTACATTTCTATGACTGTTTCAAGTAATGGCTTATGGTTAATGTGTACAGAACAGCTCTTGTAGAAAATAGCTGTATCTTATACCTTGCCATTATCAAGGTTTATTATCTCTTGAGGCTGATCACTTCTTAATTTGATCAATAAATATTGATCCTCACACACTCATCTGCTTATTAATACTAATGGAAGCCTTACAAACACCCGATAGCTCAGGTTTAATTCTCACTGACATTAAGACATAACAAAGCAGTCTCTAGCCTGTTAAGCCAAACTAATTTTAAAAATTTTGCATTGTTTCAGTAAAACATTAAAATCACACTTGTGTGTGGCAAAACCTGCTTTCAGTAAGGTGCAACTGGAACACAGAGCACAGAATTCATGACAGTAATTGTGCAGTATCCACAGGCAGTGTTTCAGTATTTCCTGTACACCCCCTGTTACTGCATAACATCCCTATTTGGAAAAACAGATTCAGTACACACTACAAAAAAATCAGAGTTAGCATTTTGATTACTCTTATACCAGAAATGGTTAAGTTTGGTGGTGGCTTTGTTCAGTTTCTTTTGTTTGTTGGTTTGGTTTTTGTGGGGGTTTTGTGTTCTTTTAAAAATCATGAGATAAAACAAGTAAGAAATATTCATGTGAAGAGCTTATTAAACAAAAGGAAACAAATGCATTAAATGTACTCTTAGTTGTTCCCATTGTGGAAATGACATGAAAAGCCACCCCTTAACTTAGATTCCTATTAAATGTTGGAACACCAACAGCAAATCCATCACTTACCTGTCCCTTAACACTTCTGCAACAGAGGTGGGACTGTATCAAATCTGAACCTTGAGCCAACCTGACAACAATGCCAGTGAGCAGATTTGTACAGACAAAATGAACACTCTGACAGGAAAGCAGCACAAAATCTTGCATTTAAGGACTGTAAATTTAACTGAAGTTGGGCTTCCACAGAGCAGACACACAAACTGAAACCAAGGGAAAAGCTTCAGGCTGTGACAGATTTTTCACCATGCTACAGTGTCAGTAATATACTACTTACTTCATTTATGTCTCTTTACTATGCAAAGAACATTTGCATGTCAGAAGCATGAGACCAAGAAGAAAAACAGAGGTAAAAATGAATACTCACCCTTCCAGTTGATCCAAATGCAAACAGGCCGAGGTCTTCGTAAGAAGTGACAGCTGTTGGTAAGGGGGTAAAAAAAAAGAGCTGGAATATCTCTAACTTGAAAAGCTTGAAAGCTCTATTTTTGGCCCTTTTTTCCCCCTTTTAAATTAATAAAATTCAGAATTAAAAGAATATTTCATAGTAGCTTTTTATTTACAAAATAGCTTTTATATCCACCTGTACTCCTACTATAAAATGCAGCTCTATGCTCAAACATTCAGAGACTCTTCAGAAACTCAATTTAGTATTTGCAGTTGCAATATTTAAAATATAATAGTGGTACATTAATGACAAATTGGCTTATCTCAAAAACTTTCTTTGTAGTGAAGTATTATGAAATTAGCATCAACAATTAGAAATAAGATATTTCAGTATTTTATTTCTTAAAACAGCATGTTTTTAAAAATTAAGATGACAACAGAGGATATATTTTCATGTTTCTACAAATACAAACATCACCATCTTTCCAGTTTTTAAGAACTAAGCCCTATCTATTTACAAGAGAGCTGAAGGTAAACACCTTCTTTGGTTGAAATCTATTATTAAAAAAAACCCAAGAGAAAACCCAAAGCAAAACAAAAATCCTGCCCTTACCTGCACCCAACTTAGATAATTACATTAAAACAGCCTGTGGTTTCCTGGATAATTTTGCTGGGTTTTAGCTGAAGCTCACTTATATTATTGCTGGTAACTTGAAACAATCCCTTCTCAGAGAGAAGGAAGTGGTATTAAAGCCTTTCATTGTTACTCTGTATTTTGTTACTAGAAACTCAAGCAGTATCACAAAGATGAAAGTTTTCTGAGAAACACCACTCATTTTCTTGGGATATAATAAAACAGCTGTGAGTGCCTCAGAGGGCGGAATTAATCTCAAACCCACATAATGCTGTTGTCACAGCACTTGGTTTCTCTTCCTTGGTTCTGTTTGGTACAACACTGCTCCACATCTTAATTTAGGGCTCAGCCTTGCAAAGCTGAGCTTTTCACACCTGAGTGAAGCCCCATTTACTGAAGGAAGTGACACAAGACTTGGGAGCCACAGGCACCTCACAGAGAGGTGCAGGCAGGAATGGAGACTCAGACCTGCCCAAGCTTAGGTGGTTTTATTTCACTGAAGTTCTGCACACAATCAAATCAGTGCTCCAGAGGGGGGAAAAACAAAATAAAAACCAAACCAAACAAAACTTCATTAATTTTCTCATACGATTTTCTCAAGGGCAATGCTACCCATTCTGCTCTGCTACAGACCCCAGCACACTGTGACAATATAAACGAAATAACAAAATTAAATGAGCCAGAGTCAGTGCTCAGCATACACCTGGACTATCTCTAACAGATCCAATTTAAAAATATGTCTTACTAGATTTTACCCAGTATTTTTCCTAATTTCCATTTATAAAGTAGTTGATCTCAAGGAAAAAAAAAAACATTTTAGGTAGCCATCTTAGTGCCATTAAAAAAAAATCAGTAAAATAGTAAATATATTTAAGAGCAAGTTGTTTTTACCACATGATAACAAATATAAAGCACACATGCATGAGGAGTTATCAGCAAACAGAACAAAATTTTCCATACAATGCCAAAAGAGCAATATGAAACCTTAGAGAGTTTTCTGTAGTAAATGTTTCTGTAATGAGTTTAGTCCTGTGAACACTGGGAAGCCCTAGTACTTGATCACATCACTTCTGTAATTTCAAGAATATATGGAGCAAAATATTAAGCCAAATTTATATAAAGGGAAGTAAATTCTGCCTGATTAACTTAATTTTTATCCTGTTACTAACAGCCCATGGAAATGATCCCTTTAAACGTGTAGGGAAACTGGCAAATATAGTACAGCAATATTTCTGACTAACTCATAATATGGAAAGAAACAGCCACAAAACTTCAAAGTGCATCCCACTTAAACTCCCAATTCCTCTGCTTTACAGAGTAAGCTTAGCCTTTATCAGCCCAAAACAACACAGATCATACTGAATTAACATGAGGAGAAACACTGACTAAACTAATCTCAACTCAACACTTGACACTTGGGAATATTTTTTTTGCTGATCCTTTGGTCTACACAAATCACTTGATTTTGTCAAAGTCCAGACCAACAAAACTGAGCAACTGAAGACACTTCTTTATTTTTAACTGCAACTAAAATGCCTGTGCTTAATAAATCCTGGCCTCTGTTTAAAATGGAATTAGTATTAGAGCTTCCTTTTCAGAAGGTGTTTTATAGGTTAGCTCTTCCCTAAATAACAGTTTACAAAACACTTTCAACGGTTTCTCTTCACCACCCTTTAAATTTTTCTAGCTCATTTTTAATATAAAAATCCTAAGATTTTAAAAGAAAAAATTTAATTACCTACTTTGGAATCGAACACACGCAGAGATTTTACTTTGTCAAGGTACAACAAGTTGTATTTCCCACTTTGTAAAGACCGTGTTCCAAGGGAAAACTTGGAATGCTATCTAACATTTAATTACTTCAATAGCTGACAGGAATTATAGGAAATATAATATCAAATAAATCTTATTTAAAAAAGAAAATCAAAGCACGAAGTTCATAAATCCAGCAGACTTATCCAGACATAGTTCTGGTGCAAGTCCCACCCGTCAGCGTTAGGTGATAACAAATTACTAAGTTTCAGACAAGAGAAATTCATCTTCCTGTCACTTCAGCTGCCTGCATTTCAAAATGCTTTCTTGAGGTGGACTGTGGCCTTTGGACACGAACTGAGGTGCTAAACTCTTCTTGCATATCAGGCCTCTGGGTTTGTAACATCCAAACTCTTCTTACTTCAATAAACTTAAATCCTTAAGTTCTCCCCCTCATCGTAACTCTTTTGCAAGAATCTCTTTAATTATTTTTTACTAGACGACAGCTTAATACCACTTAGTGCCCATAAAATACAGAAGTTTTCAGCCTGAAGTAAGAGCTTAAAAAGGCCATTAAAATTACCTCAAGTCCCCTTTTTTTTTTTGCTTCTCATGTACCTCTCTAGCTCTGTATTTCAGGTTCTGATTCCTTTCTAATAACCAGCACTCCAAAAGGCAAAAAAAATTATCAAAGACTTAATCCCAAATCATCACGCAGCCAACAATACCAACCATAAAAGTAGCCCTACCTCTGAGGGGTGTTTTGTAAGAATGCATGAAGAAGATCACTCAACAGGTGGGGACAGGAGCAGCAGATCTAAGAAGAATCAGGAAGCAATCATCTGAGAGACCAAAGGCAGCAAAAGAAAACAAAGCCAAGGAGGAAAGGAGCAGAAGCTTTCTCCCACCACCTCTGAAAAGAGAGGAAAACAGATGAGAGGGAAACAATAAGCAGGGATACTTCCTGCTGTAACATGATCTTTGTGTAGGAGAAGTCAAGGAACGACTCAGTTGTTTCAACAGCAATCAAAAGAAGCAGGAATTAAAACGTGAGCAGATTTGACTGCAGGTATTAGAATGGACTGTTTGAACTGCCTCAAAGCAGTGCAACTTCCAAGGACTGCAACATAACTTCTCATTGAGCGTCAGAAAAGCTCTGTAAGCTGCATCTGTAAAGCACCACGAGAATAATGATACTCCAGAATGATTAAAAAACCTGAAAGGTATCCATTTCAAACCATGGGCAAAAATATATGTACTACTCCTAGGAGAATGAAAGGCTGCTCTTTTATTGCTCGTAAGCATTCACTGAAAGCAAAAGCACACACTGAAGTAGTGAGGTTCAGCCAGCACCAAAATAATTTTGCCGCAGAAATACAGAATCTCTCTGGAAAGATGGGAGAGGCATTTTGAAAAACAAAAAAAAATTTAGAAGTCTAGAAACCAGGCAGTTTGGCATTGGCTTTGCATAAAAAGACTCAAAATCCTGTTTTTAAACGGAAGGTATTAATTGTTAAAAACATGAAATACTTCAAGGTCAGTCAATCAGACACAACAGTTAACATGGTGTTAACTTCTATCTTTATACTGGGTCATGTCTCTGTGATAAAGCTGAGGAAATATTTCAAAGCTCACTGTTAGAAAAATCCTTTTCACTTACCAGTCTGAGTGCACATACTGAGCAGAAGAAACACAGAGTAAGAAGCAAGGCTGGCAACAATCAGCAGCAAGATACTAAAAACCACAAAATATTCACAATTAAAGCACTTTTACAGTACAATGCACTTTCGAGCTTTAAGAACACTACTTTTGCAAGAACTAAGCTGCAGGATTTCCTCATTTTATGGCTTGTATCTGCTGACTGTGGTTCACGTGGTCCCTGATCTTCCCAATAGTTGCCAAGTTGCCCTGATACATGGATTACAGAATGGTTATAACCATGGGAGTTTGTGTGTGCACATATACACAAACACACATCCTCCAGTGAAGTGAAACCAATGCTTAAGAAATGGTCAAAGTGACAATTCCAGTGACTTTGGCCCCATTATCCACAGGTTAGCATTTGCAGCAAGCAGAAGTGCAAACAAAAGTACAAACTGATTCACAGTTTTCAGCCACATATCCATTCTAATCCACAAGGCCCATTCCTGGGACTAAAGGAGGTAACAGCTTTGAAAGGAAAATATTGATCTATCAGGAGTAATGGCCAAGAAATTGCCACCCTGTGGCAATTTAATGCAATGTCTGGGCAGGACTTATGTTAGGCCAGATCTGAATGACTAAATCAAAAAGGGGAAGATCTTAATCAACAATTCTGGAAAGCACAAGCTATTTATTTCTTCCTCAGATTTGCACAGGAGTTACAGTAATCAAGTTTTGTTTAATTTAAAACTACAAGACGAGCTGGAAAGTGAGTATTGGTAAAAACTGAAGACTTACCTAAACCCCATGATGCCTGTGCTGGCCATGGCATAGGATAAGCCAAGTATCCCACTGCCCATGATTGCATTCATTAAGTTAAACACAGAGAAAGCAAAGGAAGAACCACGACTTGAAGAACTCTGTAAAAAGGACAGGGGAAAAAAAAGTACAATTAGTGGAAGAGGTGTTTTGATCATTCCTAGAAGGAAATTCAAGGGAGGGGGCAATAATCAACTTTTCCTTCTTTAATCCGAAATATCAGTTCTCATTGTAAAACCACGCAAACCCTTGTGCACACACAGCACCACGATGCCGCCCCGTAAGCATCACAAGACGCCCACAACCTTTGAGCACAGCGAAAGCGGAGCGCCAAAGGAGCACAGCGAGATTTACAGCTCGGAGCGGGCTCTCCCTGCGTGCCCGCAACAGGGGCGAGGGCACATGGCAGCACTTCCAAGCGCTCAGCAAGAGGGAATCGAAGGGATCAGGAGCAGCGCTGGGATCAGAGGTTCATTCTCCTCCTCCAGGTGACTCCCCCCTCGCCGGTGCTGTCACCCCGGGGCCGTCCCGCACAGCCCCGTCCCGCCCGGGCCGCGCTCCCCGCGCTCCCCCTCAGCGCCCAGCGCGGCCCCCTCAGGGCGCTCCCTCCCCGCCGCCCCTCACACGCACGCTGCCCGGCGGCGGCGGCAGCAGCGGGGCGGTCTCCCCGTCCTCCTCCTCGTCCTCCTCGTCCTGGTCGCGGCGCTCGCGGGCGGACAGGTACCAGCCGCGGGCGGGCAGCGGCCGGACCCGCCCGGACCCCCAGGGCGGCGCCGCCGCCATCGCCCCCCGCGCCCGGCGAGCGCCTCCGAGGGGAGCGCCGGGGGCGGGGCCAGCGGGGGCGCGGTCAAACGGAGAGGCGGGGCCACGGCAAGGGGCGGGGCCATCGCACCCCGCGCCCGCCCCGCTGCGGGGCCGGCGATGGGCGGGGCCGGTGTGGGCGTGGTCACCGCCCGGCCCCGCCCACCCCCGGCGCAGCGGCGATGACGCGCGCGCGCGGCGCGCGGGGCCCGGCATGAGGTGAGGGCGGGGGCGGGGGGGGGCTGAGCGAATTCCCTGAGGGGAGACCGGGATAAACGGGGATCCTGTGGGCAGGGAGACGATGGGCTCTCTCCACAGGCGCCTTGGGAAGGTGCCAGAAGTGGCCTCCAGCCACAGCCAGCGTTGCGGGCGGCTTTGTCTCGTGGGTTTAATGCAGTACCGATAAGCGATGAGAGGACACGGCCCCGAGTTGCGCCAGGGGAGGCTCAGTCTGGACATGAGGAAGAATTTCATCACAGCAAGGGTGATCAGACATTGGAACGATGCCCGGGAAAATGGTGGAGTCACTGTCCTGGAGGTGCTTAAGGCAGGATTGAGCGAGGCACCCGGTGCCAGGGTGTTCGATCACAGTTCCGCTCGCTGGTCCCAGAGGTCTTTTCCAACCTGTTCGATTCTCTGAGAACCTCGCCGCCCCTCTCCGTGCCCAGGGAAATGCCTCGGGAAAAGCTCGGGGATGAAGCTGAGGCCTCTGGGTGAGGGATTTGCGTGCGGCAGACAGGAGCAATGCAGTGTGTGTTTCTGAGGGAGGTGTGCTCGGCCAAACCCTGGCTCAGGGAGCTGGGCTGGGGGAGATGTGCGGAGTCCCGGGGGCACCGGGGACGGGAGCGGCTCTGGCAGGGTTTGGGCACTGCAGGTTTGTGACGGAGAGAACACACAGCCTGTTCTTACCCTGCAGAGGGGCAGGGCTGAGGGAGGCAGGCAAGAGAAACAATTTCCTGTCAGAGCCTCTCTCTCAAAGCACGCTTCCCAAAAAGTCAGGAGAAATGCCAGCCTCCAGCGCCACCTAAACCACTGTTCCTGCCTTGGAGCAGCCAGTGCCAAGGCAGAAAATCGGGCCCTTTTGGTCTGTCTCTAGTGGAGGAAACCATTTAGGGAAGTGTAAAGCCACTTTTAAAGTTCCCATCCCATTGATGAACTTCAGTGGCAGGAACAGACATTACTAATGCTCCTCTGGACCTTATGGGGGACATTGCATTTAATTAATGACCTTTCTGGCATGCACTTCGTGGAGCAAAGATCTCACAGAGCATGGAGCCCCCTACACTGGGGCATGGGAGGCAGCAATCACCAAAGAGTGATCATGACTACTGCTGCTAATAACTGTTTTCTAGCAACCACTGCTTGGTAATGAATTTCAGCAGACACAGGAGGGATACAACAGTAGGATCAAGACAGTAGAAATCTTTCCATTTGGCTTACTGAGATTAATATCACATTTATTAGAACAAAGAGAGGTCATTGCTTTTTGGCAGGAGGGGATTATGTCGCCACTTGAAGTCAGTTAATGTTTGAGTCTAAAAGTACATTTGCAAAGCAACAGAAATTTGCAGTATGTATTTCATAATAAAGAGCTTTACTAAACTGTTGTGGACTGTTTGGTACAGATGGAAATTCTGGTTGAAGAGAACAGCAAATCCATGTGATTTGCAGCCTTTTAAACGGAATGATTACATAATGTCTATAAAATGAATAATTTCTCTTCTAGGACTTTGTGGAGATTGGGATACTGTGCCAGACTACTGAAAACTAATCATTTTAGGACAGCTGCATCAAATACATCATTTCCAGCAGTTTGGATGCTATTGGCACAACGTTCTGGCAGACTACCTGGGCTCTTTGTAGTAGTTAAAAAAAATACTTTCTTCACAATGCCCGAAACCATGGAGGATAATACTAATCCAGAGCTGTATTTGCCACATCCTGGAGTGCGTGGGATGACAGTGCTCAACAGAGAGGCTTTCAAAAGGACAGTGGTTGTTCCAGCTCTTAAAGTCAAGAAAGAAATGGTGAATGGTGTGCTAAAGTCCCTAAAACAATCAGTCCTGCAGCGTCCCGGCCTCAAGCGGGTGGTGGAGGATCCAGAGGATGAGGACAGTCGATTTGTTATCCTGGATCCTCATAAAATACCAGAATTCTCATTAGGAGAGTCAGAGCAACAGGTCCTGAAACAGCTCAATGTCCACTCTGAGGTGTCCAAGTACCACCTGGAGCTGACCTACGAGAATTTCAAGTCGGAGGAGATCCTGAGAGCTGTCCTTCCCGAAGGTCAGGAGGTCACCTCTGGATTCAGCCGTGTTGGCCACATTGCTCATTTGAACCTCAGGGATCACCAGCTGCCCTACAGACACTTGATTGGTAGGTGAAACAGCTCCTCTCAGGAAGGTATTTGTATATTTTTAAAAAGATCCTGTGCTGAGGGCACAATTCTCTGCTCTCTGAGTGTTGGTGCTCTCACTGCCCTGAGCCCTGGGCCAGGGTGAAGTGTGTGCCTTGGAAAGGTCACAGCTGCAGCCCTGGGTCATTAGAGGGAGGTTGTTCCAACACACTTACTTCTTTTAATTTAGGTGTAAACAACAGGTTTGTTGTGGCTGTTGTAGAACATTAAAAGCTCCTGGTCCCTGAACCAGAATTATCTCTTACCCTCTCTTTCAGGCCAGGTTATAATGGACAAGAATCCAGGAATCACCTGTGTAGTGAATAAAACCAATATCATCGACAGCACGTACAGGAATTTTGAAATGGAAGTGCTCGCTGGAGAGAACAATCTGGTGACCAAGGTAGGCCTTTCCCCCTGGTATTTCAGATTTAATGTGCTAAAACTCAAATCCAAAGGCATCTTCTGGAGAGATGTGATGCAGGGATGCTGAAACCGTTCCTTTGCACAGTGCCCTTCCTGACACCTGTCTGAGCCTAAGGGTTGGCTGTCACTTCTGCATTTCTTTGTCCTGGTCTGCCAAGGGCAAACTCAGCCACAGGGATCAGGAAGACATGTATTATCCCAAGTTCACAGCCTAGATTTAATTATGTGGATTTGATCTAAGAAAATGCAGTTTCTTAATTTCACCAAGCCTTGTACAGTGGCTGGTACAGAAGTTTCAGTCTCACCAACTTTGCAATTCGGGCAGTATTTTGCCTTTGCCTTTTTCCTTTCCTGTCAGCAGCAAGACAAACCCCCTGTCTTCCCTGCTCTGACATTTATCAGGTGTAATCACTGTGTAACTGCCAAGTGTTCTTCACATAGGCTTTCTTGTCTGTAGCTGGAAACTTGGCCACTGCTTCCACAAAAATATTTTCTCTTATCTGTTAGCAGCTTTATACTTTCAAAAGAGAAGACAGGAGATTGCCAAATAAAAAGGTTGAATAGTTTGGTGGAACATCCTGTTCATGCAGAGGGAAGGCAGTTGGATTGTCAAGGCAGCAGTGACAATTGAATGTTATGCAGATGGTGTCACCACACACCTGGCACACCACGGAGCTGCATCCAGGAGGGCAGAGACACTTCAGGGAGTTTCCTGCTGGCAGAGCAAACGATGTGCTGCTCTGGATCCCAAGTTACTGTGCTTTGGAATCAGACAGTTCCACGTGCTGGTGCAAAGAGAGTATTATCTTGCATCCCATCCTCATCTGAATAAATACTGTTCCGTTTCAGGTCTGTTCTTAAGATAGTGGTCATCCCAAAGCTTGGGTTTGGATCAGTTTCCAGACTCTGTCACCTTGGGAGATGAAATACAGTATTTTTCAAGCTGCAGAACTGGCTCCCAGTGGCTTTGAATTTGGCTGACAGTTCCCGTTCTTGGGCCTGTCATTCTCAGACGCTTATTTACTGTGTGCACTCCACAAAGAAGGGCTTGAGGCATCTTTCCAAGGTCTGCTTTCAATAAAGGAAATTGTCAGCCAGCCACAAAGCTCTTGAAAACCCTCAGGTTTTTTTAGGGTCATTTTAAGTTGCTGCTTTATTTCCACCTGGTGATTGAGACCTGAATAAAGCCAGCCATTGGGATTGACACTGGGGAATGGCTGTTTCTGATGAGTTGATCTGTTGACTTAAGATCTGTTTATTTGATTGCTAAGTTGATCTGTTTATATTAAGATTGATGTGTGCTACCAGAGGGTCAATGCTGATGTACATGTTACCTTTAGATAAGGCTTGGTTTTTAGCTCTCTTAATTACTGATAATGCTTAAATCTGCCTGGCATTTGAACACAGAAGATTATGCAAATGTTTTGGACTTTCAGGTCAAAGAAAATAACATTGCCTATGAACTGGACTTCTCCAAAGTGTACTGGAACCCACGCCTGTCCACAGAGCATGGCCGCATCGTGGAGCTGCTGAAGGCCGGTGATTTCCTCTTCGACGTCTTCGCTGGCATCGGCCCTTTTGCCATCCCAGCAGCCAGGAGGAAGTGCCAGGTGTTTGCCAATGACCTCAACCCCGAGTCCTACACCTGGCTCCTGCACAACTGCAAGCTCAACAAAGTGGACACCAAGGTAAAAGCGTTCAACATGGACGGCAGGGACTTCCTGCGGGGGCCAGTGAGGGAGGAGCTAAGCAAGGCGCTCCCGCTCCTGAAAGAAGGACAGCAAACTGCTTTCCACATAGTGATGAATTTGCCAGCTCTGGCTGTGGAGTTTCTGGATGTTTTCAGGCACCTCTTGGTCGGGGAGCCCTGCAGCCCTGCTGCCCTTCCCACTGTGCACTGCTACGGGTTCTCCAAACACAGCGACCCAGCCAGAGACATTCAGGAGCGAGCAGAAGCTTCACTGGGAACCTCCTTGGCCGGACGCTGCTCCACTTTCCCAGTCAGGAACGTGGCACCCAACAAGGAGATGCTGTGCCTCAGCTTCCAGATCCCAGCAGATGTGCTCTATAAGAGGCCCTGCCCTGATGAAGGTAAGGAGCAAGGCTCCCATGAGGCAGTGGGATTTCAGGCTGTAGCTTGTGCTGCCTTAGGCTGGTCCCACCTGTCAGCCCCTGGGCCACTCCAGGCGTGTGACAGTGGTGTGGATGTGGCGCTGAATGTGGAGGTGGCCGGCAGGACCTGGCCTGCACATGTGCAGCAGTTGCAGGGCTGCCTCACTCTTGGTAACAGCCTGCTCCTCTGATCCCAGCATGAGCTCCCAGAAAAATGGTGGACTGGAGAGGATCACCCCACAGGCCATAAACCAGCCCTATATGCCTCAGGTTGAGCACTGGGGGAGCATGGGGACTCAGTGATCCTTGTGGGCCCTTCCAGTGCAGGATATTCAGTGGCTCTGTGATCTAATGCCAAGCACACGTCTCTGTTAGCTCAGTACTTCAAACTGGAGCTGCATTTTTGCCCAGATCAGGGCACTTCCAAGGAACTGGTCCCAGCTCTGACCCTCTCCCTATGCTCACACGGACTCAGTGAGGTCTGGAGTCACCACATCAGCAGAACCAGGTTCTGTACCTGATTTGAGACATAGATACCCTTACAGATCTTCAGTGTTGAATTTGGTTGTTTTGTGGGGGTTTTTTTGGTTATAATTGGTCATTTGTTGTTGAAATGCTTGTAGGAACTGGTTGGTTTCAGTGATCTTGGGCTCTGCACTACATGACAAAGAGGGCACAGGGAGGCTCTCAATCTGCAGTTATTTGAACTGGAGGAAAGGAAGTTTTTATACAGCTTGAAACTTATGCCATGAAACTTATTTTTATACTGTTGTTGAGTAGCACTGAAAGGTAGGTCAAAATGTAGCTCCACAGAGGTTTTTTGAAAGTCTTTTTTGGCATTCAGTAAAGACCCCCCATTATTGCTGTAACAGTTTTCGTTTGTGACTGTTAGTCCTGATTTTAACTCTGATCTCTTCCTGTTGAATCCCCTAACAGCACTTCCTGTTCCAGAGCTTATGGTAAGGTCAGTCTGTTTACTGTGCAGTAAATAACTTACTTTATCTAATCTTTTCCAGCAAAACCAGCCTCGAAACGTCTGTGTACCAGCCAAGAGTCTTCTGAAGAGAAGGTTCTGAGTTGAAGACCAGAGCTATGGTGACTACCTTGGTTTGTGTAAGGGATATTTGGGGTGTCTCTGTTTTACCCCTTAAGCTATTGAGAGCAGACCTGTGTTCCCATCGAGTTGCAGCTTTCCACTGGGAGCGTTGCTTCCTGCAGTCACCTCTTCTTCTCATTGTGGGATCGACTGAAATGGTTGTTACTACAAAAAATTAAAACTTTATTATTTTATAATAAATGTGTTTTGGTACTTCCCTGCTCTCCATTGTTCCACACCCCACGCTAATTCAGTGGGAGGGCCTGGGGTAGTTTCCTGCTGTGGCATTTTGATAATGTGCAAGTTGTGGGGAGAACAGATTTTTATGTCTTGTCAGGTCTTGGAAGGTGACTTACATAACCCCTGCCCTGCATTCTCCCTGACAGATGTTTTGGTTTCAGAATATTGGATTATGGTTAGCAGATGCACAAACAGCTCTTGTGTAAGTAAGGTAACCTTTCAGAAGCTTAACCTGAGATACCAAAAGGGCCAAGTAGCCCAATTTCCTGAGGTTTTGAGTAAAAAATGCTTTTTAACACCAAGATTTAGTTAGGGATTAGTTGCCTCCTAACTTTGTGTTTGCCCATGGTTAGAGCCAAAAAGACTTTAATGCCTTTTGCACGTTTGCTGATGAAGTTCATGCTTGCATTGCAGTTCCAGGCTGAAACCCGCACCTGAAAAACAGTTCTGTCCTCCTACAACCATGTCCTCCCATGGCTTTTGTGCCTCTGCCCTCTCCCAGCTCTCCCCACCTCTGCCTGCTCCCCTGCTGCAGTCCCTGGATGATCTTTCTGGCTGGCTGCTTGTATTCTGCAGGGATTTGAAAAGCCTCTGCCTTTGATTTCCTTTTCTTACCCATCCAAACTATTGTTGGGCAATGTCAACCACAAATAGTTTATTTGGCCGGAGAACTCGGCTCACCCTCTCAGTTTCAGATATTTTCCCCCAGCCCAAGCTCTGAGCTCACGCCCAGCAACCAGATGTCTGTCACCCTGCAGCCCTGAGCCTGCAGCCCACTGCATGTTTGGTTCTCACCCAAACACCACCAAGGGCCATGGATTTGTTTTGCTTCTGGCTCCGTGTGATGGCCTCTCCTTCCTTTGGCTGTGCAGCCGGTGTTTGGAGCAAGGCCTGGCAGCCTGGTTCCTGCAGGATCACATGGATCAATCCCCAGGGAGCCATTCTGACTCAGCCCTGGATCCTGATCCCTCCCTGGCCTGCACTGAGCCCGAGCTCTCCTGCTCAGGCCTTTCCCCACAGCTTCACCCTGTGCGTGCTCCCCTCCCAGGCACTGCTGCCCTGGGATCCTGCCCCAGCCTCGCTGCTGCTCCGCTGCCTGTCCCATGTCCTGACACCACTGCTGCTCTCCAGCTGCTGCCTCTGCCTTGCCATGAACATCTGAAGGCAGCTCCTGTTCTTCAGAGCCCTCCACCACTCTGGAATGGTGCAGCCACCCTGGGACCTTTGCCTGACACAGGCTGCAGGTCCCAGTGACTCCAGATTACCTCACAGCCCAAAGTTAGGGCTTGGCACCACTGCACCAACAGAAACTGGGCTTTGATCACCATTTCTGGGTCAAGCCTGTAAAATACGTAATTCTGATTTTCACTAAAACATCCCAGGGCAGGGAAAGATTTGAGCTGGTAAAAGTTCTGTTCCCTTAAGGACCGAATGCCAGCATAGTCCAGCAGCTTAACTTCAGTTTAGATGCCAGTTCAGCAGCTATGTCACCACACTCATAACCAAGGGGTTTTCCAGCTTTCTGTGCAGCTGCCAGTTCTGTGTACAAGAAATGAATTAATAAACAACAGCCAAGCTACACGCAAGTTAATGAGTGTATTGAAATTATAAATATAAATATGCACATGCAGTTCTGCATTCATTAGGGCATGACCTGGGGCTTTACAAAGTGAATATAAACAGATCATTGGTGAGGTGCATCTTTGCCAGTCTGGGTGAGCCTGGGAGAGGGGAGAGAAGAAAAGGAAGAGAGGAGAAGAGGGGACAGGAGGATCTGATCTTTTCTTCACCTCTGCCTTCTGTAACATTCCTTGTTGGCAGCTGTTCTGGGCACAACCAACAGCATTTCAAAGGGCAATGGAAATTTTGCCACCTCCCCCCATTTTCTTTAATAATAAAGCACCAAGTCTGGAATAGATCTCATCTCTTTATTACAGCATAGAAAAAATACATCCTAGTATAGTGCACTCCTCAGAGCAGGATTCAACAGTGGGTGGCCTATAAAACATGGTCCAAGGTGGCTCTCCTGAGCAGCTTCCCATCTCCTGCAGTTTATACAGCTCATGGCAAAGCCCATCCTGCCACGGGAAGCCCATCTCTGCTTCAGCTGCTCAATGTTCCATTCCAAGGAGCCGGGAAAAATACAAAAAGTAGCAGATCAAGTGGCAGGGATCATCCCCAAAGCCAAAGGGATGTTCCCACCTAAAGCAGCTCTTGAGTTTATGACAGAAAAGTTGCAAATGGAGATAAAGAGGAGAAAGCAAACATACAGAAGCAAAACAAACAAACAAACCCCAAAAGGGAACACCACAATTTTGACTACTTCAATGACTTCACCTTGTATCAAGACTGCTTCTAGAGCACCTCAGCTGAAAGACTGAGCTAAAGATTTATTTTCCAAGCAAAGGTAAGAACCGAGTGACACACGGAGGAAAGATCCCACACAAGACTTGTGTCAGCATATTTCCAGAGTTTCTCATCTCATCCAGCTGGCAGGAGGAAAAACCCACTTGTCTAAACTGGGGAAACTAGTTTTATGGGAAGAAAATGTAGGCTTGAATATTGACACTAAATGTTATAATCAAAATGGCATTTAAATGCTTGTGCAAATAAAACCCTGCAATAAGAGTAAAACCACAAACTTTAATAAAGTCTGGCTTTATTTTAAAAAAATTTACAAGTGTATTTCTTTAAGCCTCAAACGTACACAGCTGAGTTATTCACATCTTCCATTAGATGTGGCTTATTGCTTCAGCCTCCCTCAGCAAAGTGCCACATGAGTAACGAGCTTCCCCCTCCACAAGAATGTATCTACCATTTCACAAAGCTCTCGTGCAGACGGGGTTTGTTTTTCCCCTTTAACACTTACAGGCAGCTGGTTTTGCACCAGAGGGGTGCAGGGAGCAGCGAGTGCAGCCCGGCTGACGCAGATGGCAGCGATGCTGCCCCACCTTTGCTGGCTTGGGTCGCTCCCGGCCCCGCTGGGTGTCCCTTGGTCCCAGGCTGGTGCTCCCTGGCTAGCTGGGGTGCCAGAAGAGCCCACTGAAGGCGTCCTGCAGGGCCCGGTGACAGGCCAGGGAGGACGCGTAGCCCCCAGCCAGGTCCTGCGGGGAGGCGGCTCGGACGTGGGTGAGGTACCTGTGGCAAAGAGCACAGAGTTATTTCAGAGCAGAGGAAACACATCAAACACCCCAGCAGTTCACAGGACAGCAAGGTTTTTAGGAGAAAGCAAGGAGCTGGAGCTGCCCACTGAACACATCAGGATAAAATTCCCATGAGTTAAACCTTCAGCCAGGCTGCCCCAACAGTGCTCTGGGACAGAGTTAAGGGCACCCAGGGGTTTGTGTTCCCTGTGCTCAATCTGGGGGATGGTTCATTTCCCCACTCCCACAGGTCCTGCCGAGACAAGGACACCACCAGAAGCTTTCCTGTACTCCCACAGGAACAGAAGGGTTTCACCTCTGCCACTTAATGCCAGACACTCCTCCAAGCCAACTGTGCCTGTTGCTGTGATGACCACAGGGCTGAGCCTCCTTTGCTTGTAACCTGTGCCTGGAGCCCACTGACCCTGGGAATTAGATCTGTGGGAGGCCGCCTTCATTTTGGCTAAAGAAGGCTCTAAACTCCCCCATTAATTAGGCACCATCACCCATTTGCAGAGCCATCTAATTCTACCCCAAAGCTCCCAGAGCACTGAGTTGACATGGAAACACAAGTTGACACGGGAGCAGGAGTTGACATGGAAACACAAACACGCTGCCTGTGCTGGCACTGCCACTCTTGGCTCCCCTTGGCTCCTTCCAAGGGCTCCACCCCAGCCACACAACGCCAGAGCTCCTGTTAAAGGATGGCTCCATTCCACACTGTAACCCTACAGCTCTCACACCCCATGAGACAAGAGTAGATTCTCCACTAGTTTTGCACCAAAACCCCATCAAACAGACAGATCCACAGCCCAGCAGGACCAGCACGACCATCTCCAACCCTGAGCACCAGACACAACCCCATAAACAAGAAGTGCTCTGCACAGGGGCTGCGCTGCAGCCGCTGTTTTGATTCCTCACTTGGTACATGTTGCTCCTGGGAAGGTTGAGTCATTCCACCTCTGGCTTGGCAATCCAAGCATAAACTTGCAAAACGCACACAGCCTTTTATAATGTTATCCCGAGAAACCTAAAACAGCTGCACTTTTGGCAGGAAAATACAGGACCACCAGTAAAATATCCAAAACAGTTGCATCTTTTAATTTATGACTGTACACTGTTTCCATAAAGAGTATATAAAACAGGTCAGATTTTATAGGTAAGACATAATAAACAGTCATACCCATTGATGCCATAAAAGCATAGAAAAAGAGATGACTGAGAAATGATTAATTACAGTTTTAAAAACTGTATTTCTTGCACCTAATAACCACAATGCACAGACATGAGCAATGTTTCTGAGGGATTCTTGGTGAGATGCTGAAGCTGAGACTGAATTTGCCTCCTGTGACTGAGTGGAGGTGTTTTGTACCAAGCTGTGACAGTCTGGCCCTCACTGCCAGACACTGGTTCCCATCAGCACAGACACAGGCAGGAGAGCACAAAATAACAGTAATAAAATAAACCGTTTTAATAGTGCTCAGCCCAAAAGAATCTACAAGCACAGCAACAAAGCTGGTCCCATCTCTTAATTTGCAAGGGGAGGTGGTCTGCAGAGAGCTCCTGGTTTGTGGCAGAACACATTTTATGGGTTTTAATTTTTTTTTAACATTCTTGTTACTTGTCCCTTAATATTTTAAGAGGAAGATCTCATCCTTCCCAAAGGACTTTTAAAACTGCTGTGGGAAAACAGGAGCTCCTTTCCCCAGCCAGGAACGATGGGCACTGACAACAACAAATAATTTCCTTCAAAATGCTGGTGTGAAACTACCTCTACCCTCCAAACCAGAGAGGCTTATAAAAATCAATTCCCATCTTGGATTTCACTTCTATCATATTTATTTCATTGCACAACTTCATTTTCCCCTCATGCATGAAACAGTCCAGTGAAAACGGGATTATTTTACATTTCAATATTAACAAAGGTTGGTTGTGTCTTTCTCATTACTTTTCTTATCTTCTCTTACTTACATATCACTGAAAGGAGAAAAACAGAGTCTATTGTTTCCCTTTTTCTAGGACATCTGAAATTGGAGCGTTAGTTTCATAAGACAACCTGACTTCCAGCCACTGCAGCACTTCTAGTTAATTGGGAGGTGATCTCTGAAGCAACACAAAATCATTGCCAAAAAGGCTCCCATCGACTTTTACTGCACAACCTGTCCTAATTCTCCTCACTCCTGTGAAACGAGCAGGGCCCGCTGCTGGCTGTCAAGTGAGGTCTTTATTTTCTTGTTAAGTATCTGAACTTGCTGCTCTTGACCCATTTAATTACTGTGGTACACCAGGCAATTGCAAAGAATCTGCCACGCTGAAGCCACACAATGAGAAGCGAATGTTTTGCCGGCTTTTCCACACGGGTCCCCATCTGTGCTGCTTGATTCCAGCCATCCCCTCCACAGGAGGATCTCTCTGAACTGGATTCCTGGGGTTTCTGGCAGAGGTCAGCACATCTTTTCATGTACACCTTTACAACAGCAGCAGGAAGAAGCCCTTGCCAAGTTTTATATCCAAAAAGCCGAGCTCCGTTAGGTCTTGGGACCTGGAGGTAATTGCTCTCACTAGTTAGCAAATTCCAGCACACTGGGTCTGTTTTTCATAGGTTTATTTTAAGTACCTGTAAATCTTATAAGCAGAAACCAGGAAAAAGAGGTTTGCTTTTTCTGTTGCGCAGTTTTTTAATGTAACTTGTTTTTACTGAGGGCAGACTAAACTCTGAAGTTAAAAAAAGCCTGCACTATTATTTTTGAGCAGGGCTAAAGGGCTGTGTGTTCCCTGCCCCACCATTTCACACTTCCCATTCCCAGCAATGCCTGTGCTCTGCTTCAGGCTCTGCCCAAACAAGCCCCCTTTCCTTGGCTGCAGCCTTTGCATGTTGATCTTCCCCATTAACCTTTCATGTCAGTTAAAACACGTCGTATTTTGTTCTTCATGAGCCTTGGGGGGCTCATTCCTGACCTTCAGTTTCTCATCACCATGGAGGGGGTGGGAGGGAAAGAACAAAAAAAAAAAAAAAAGCCTCCTGTTTCCAAGGAAAGAGGTGTAATTCACACTCGGTGTGGAGGCTCAGAATCAAGCTGGTAATTCCTAGGAGAAGGTTTTCTTCGTGTTTTCCCTTTTTCCAAGGCTGTGTCACAATCACCTCACCAGGAGAGGCCAGGACTGTGGAGAGCTACACAGGCTCAGTGTGGCAGGGGATGGGATCCCCCTGTGCCTTCCCAGCACAGCCCAGCAGCCCCAGCAACACCCGGAGCCATTGGCAAACATCCCCTCACAGCTCAGCAGGGTGGTCTGGCTTCAGAGAAGTTTGGGAAAGATGTCAGAAACAATCAGAGAGGATGAAAAAATGGCACAATCAAACCTGGCTAAAATAAACACCCATCAAAACCCAAACAAATCTAAAAACCCCCACCTAAACAAACAAAAAGAACCAAACATCCAACCAACAAGCCCAAAACACCCCATAGTATGTCCCTTCACCCACCCAACTGAAAGTACCAGTGCTAGGGATTATTTCACACAAGCTTCCCTATCTACCCAAGATAAATACACTCCCAGGGGTGTTTCTGCAGATGCACCACTTAGAGATACATATGGAATAACTCTGTATTTGGATACCTTTTTTTTTTTTACCTATTAAGTATTTTATGGGAGTGAAAAAAAGGAAAATCATTCACAAGTTGTTTGATGGGGGGGGAAAAAAGAAATAATTTAATTTTATTCCACAGAATAGATTTACTGCTTATCTGATTATCTTCAGTATCCAAGACAGAAAGTTATGGGGCAGATATTAGATCTGGGAAATTTTCCAAATTCATCATTTAAATAATAAACAGTGGTTGCATAAAGCAAGCAAAATACTCCAGTCTGGAAAACTGTGTGAAGCGTTAGCAAGGCAGTAGCATAGGCTGCTGCATTCCTGAGCCTTTCTGGAGACAGCATTTTCACAATTTTCATTAGATTTACCAATCCCCAGGATGAGCTATTGCTGCATTACTCAGGGTGAGCTTGCAGAGGCTGGGTCTCATCAGAGCAGAGAGGCACGAGGGAACTGGACTGTGTCTGGTCTGGCTTCTGCTGAGGAATGTGTGCCCTGGGTTACTCTCCAGTCCCTGAGCAGGTACAAACTGAGCTCCTCTGCTCAGCTCTGTTTTCCTTTGAACCAGCCAGCTCCACCACAGCCAAACAGAATTTGTTTATAAAACGAGCCGAGTTCATTGCTGCTCTCCATTAAATAGCCCCAGGAAATGCATTTGGGAACAGGCCCTCCCTGGGTGTTACTCAAATATGGTGTGGTTCTCCCTCTCTCAGACTAATATGGATACGGGGTAGGGCAGAAACACGAGGCACAAAGCTGGTACTCAAATCCAGAACAGCAATTCATCCTTCCAGGGAGTAGCTACAAGCCTGATCCTCAAATTAAAAACAAACAAAACAGCCTTTCATCCACTTTAGCAGACACCATTTGGGCACTATGATTGTATTTAGATGTTAAACCCACCAGCTATGAGTGGTGTCAGAAGTTCCTGCTGAGCCCCAGCCAACACAGAATTCAAGTTTAACACAGCCATGGGCTCAGCGAGGGCTCCTCACAAGCCCAATCCCTCCTCGCCCAAGGTCACACTGCCAGCCCTGATGGCAGCCAGGCACCTGCCACCAGCCACTCCTCCATTCTCCAGACCACACAGACAAAATGGGAAAAATCTATTTAATAGCTGCAATCACTGAAGGAGTTGTTATTTGTTTGGGTTTTTTTTCAATGCTTCTCTGTATTACAATTGCAGCAATCAGTGTGGATATGAAAACAGGGCTAAGCAAGATGAGGTCCAAACACGACAGATCTCAAAGCAGAGATAAAAAAATACATTTTCACCCAGACTATAGTACCTTATGGACTGAACACAGCCCACAGTGCAGGGGTACAAGGAAAAGTCACTCTAAATACCTCAACACAGTGCTGGCTACTAAAAAATCCTGCCAAAGACAAGTGATCCAGCACAGCCACCACTCTGCAGCCCCAGCAATCCCACCTGCAGACAGCAGGGCTGTGCACATTCAGCTTAGCAAGCCAGGCTGGTTTGTTATTATTAATAACCCTGTTTAGCTGTGCTGCTTTCTGAGGGCTTAGTGAGCAGAAATTGCTCTCTGAGGTGTCAGATGAATGCCAGAGCCTTCTCCATGCCCCAGGAAGCTGCAGCAGAACCATTGCTTGCTCATCTCAATTCTGACTTCCAGCAAGGAAATTTAGTGCCTTCATATTGCAATAAATTCTGCAAAAGCAGATACCTTCTGACTCTAATGGATCTCCTTTTGTTACAGTTAAGGATCAAGAAAAATAATATAACTGAAAGTTTGAGCCCTAGAATTTTTATTTCTCCACTTTAGGTTTTCTGAGTGAAGAATTCTCTTCAACCAGAAATAAACTTTCCCAGTAGAAAAGACAGGAAATGCCCCAGCCCAGCAAATCAATAGAAGAAATATAGGACTCCGAGTGATTCTTTTTAACCTCTTCCATCTGCTTTTTCTAAATAGTAATTTGTTTCAAACACTGTCAGAGTTTTCTCAGGGCAGGAGTGTGTTTCAACTGCGTGTGGTGAAACAAAGTACTTTAAAATTAAAACAAAACAGGTCTGCCACAGCACACCTCAGCTAAGGTGGAGCAGCACAGAGCTTTGCTACCAGACACTGGAAGAGGCAAAAAAAACCCCTCAAAAAGTGATATTAGCCATGAAACAGCTGTGGCTGATAAAGTCAGTTCTGACTCCAAAAGTAGAAATTAGTGATGAGTTACTCCTCCCTCTTTTCCCTCATCCTCTTCTCCCTAATAATGTCCTTTATATAAAGGGCAAACATTTTGGATCCTGGAAGCCCAAAGCCACCAGGGTCCTGCTGCAACAGTGACCTAGCAGTACCCTGGGGCTCAGTGCTCCAGCCCAGTCTGTGCTGCAGTGACCAATAAAGGAATTTCTGAGGGTTTAACATAAAAACTACAGCACTTTTATTTGATGTTTCACATAAACTGTTTCCTCTTTAATGGTGAAACCCATACATGACCTGTAGGATATATCTAATGACCCATCTCAGAGTTTATTACAGATTACCTGTGAATTGGTGAGTGCAGTTGTGAATCCTAGAGTAGTAAAACCTTTAAATGCAAAGAGACAAAGTCACAGAAGCCCTCCTCAGTGGGGGAAGATAACAGAATCAGATTTTCCCACACTACTTTCCCTGAAAAATTCCTCTTTTTGTGATGAAATCCAGAGTCCAGAGACCAAACATTTCCACTGAAAAGCTAATACACTGGGGAGTGGGATGGAGAGAAATTTCCTTATGACAGCTCCCTCAAAATACACCTTCAGTGCTCCTCATAAAAAACCCAGTTCTTCCACTGGCAAAAAAAAGAATTTTAAAGACAGAAAAGTTTTAGAGAGCATCTGGTTCTCCAGCATTTTCCCAGCACTGCCAGTCTACTGCTGCCCTGGTTTTTAAATAGATGTGAGACCAGACTCAGGTACTTACATTTATTTAACACATAAACATTTGCTTTTGGAGTAACTGAGAAGCCAGTGCTGTTGCCTGAGATGAAAAGCTACAGAGAAACTGAGATCAAAGGAAAAGGAGAAATGCCTTCTGCCCCCCAGAAACTGATATAATTTTAAAAGAAGTGGATGTTTTAAAGTGTAAAGACAGGAAACTAACGATGAAAAAGGTTTTATAGAATAAAGGAAGCTTTGTACTCCTCTGCCCTGATAGGGATTTTGCACATTTCCTCTGCTGCAGGCTGGATGCAGCCTGGGTCAGGACCTGCAGGCACTGCCAAAAAAATGAAGTTTGGACAACTCCAGTCCCACTGCAGGGCCCTACCCAAGAAGGCACCACCTTGATATAACTATTTCATGTAGAAAAGTCTATAAACTCCAAGATGGACTATGGACTTTGACACTACCAACTTAAAGCTCTGTAGACTGCAGATATAAAAACTACTTTGAAATTGTGCAAAGCTGACCTATTCCCATCTTCAAAAGTAACTGTAAATCAAATTACACCTGGAGATGCTACAAATATTAACATGTTAAATAAATCTCCTCTTTTCACTGAAGAGTTATCCAAGCTAGAGATTCATATTCAACAAGTATTCCCATATGTAAATCCAGTGCGTGTTTGAGAAAGACATTTTGCCCCTCACATGAGCCCACAATTCACAGTGGGTGTTGTATATTCTCTTTGATAATCATCAAATGCTACATTTAATCAGCTTCTATTAACATTTGATCAGGCAGCATCACTTCAGACAAGATATAACAGTTCCAGCCTTAGAAAATGTGAGTACCAGTGGAAGAGAGCAGCCACTGCTGTCTTGGGAGTACTCAGTGATTCTGAGCTATCTTCCTGAGAAATCTTGAACACAGTTTCAAAAGTTTAAGTGATGACAGAGGTCATCTTGTTTTGTTGGGAGTTTTTTTAGTTGAAAAAAAAAAAAAAAAACCAAACAGCCCTGAAACTGCTAAAGTATATCACAACCCCACTAAGGAAGCCCCAGAGAAAGGAGGCATATCCTCAGCTGGTCTAAGGCAACACGGGTTATAGGTTTCTGTGCTGTTGCATGGTGGATTCAAGACAATGATTATCTGAAAGTTCTCCTCATTTTAGCACACGACTGCTTGTTTTAAAATAAAAACAGGAAATGGAAAGCAGAACCTGCAAATACACTAATTCTTTGCAAGCGAAGGAAAACTAAAGGCTGTGCAAGTTTTTTGGTCACGTGTTTCAACTCCATAAAGGATATTTCATACAAATTCTGCACTGACTTCTCTTTGGTTGTTGGGGGGGGGTTCCTCCCAGTAAAACGTTTTTAGTTGTTTGGATGGCTCCATACATGTCAGAGAAGAGCCATCACTGACAGTGCTGTGTGAACAGTTTGCTTCTTGTTGCTCACCGTGCATCTCCACACCACACATTCCTGCCAGCTCCAAAATATGCACAGGCACTACCCTTGGAAGAATTCTTTTTTTTCTCCTTTAAACTGCAAGGATTTCTGCTTCAACTCTTTCCCAAATAGCTGCTTGGATTCCTCACCCCCATGCACTCAGCTGTAAGGAGAGGTTAGTGTTTATTTCTGGAAGCCTTGCTCACAGGAAGCCTTCCTTCAGCGCGAGTGACTTCCGTAACTCAGAGGGGCCGGGAGCGCTCTGGGATGAGCGGGGGCACCTGGTCCCCCATTTGTCATCTTCCTGAGGTCACCCGCCAGCTGTCTGTCCTCTCAACACCCAGCCTCAGCGCCGTGCTCAAGGCATTCTCCCTCGCTCGGGTTTCCAGGGCTGGACTTCCAGATCCAGTAAATCAATCAGCCCCCACAGAAAGTGCTCAAACAACTGCAAGTGAAGCATTTTAACAGCCTGGAGCGGCCCCGCTGCGCAGCAAGGACACTGCAGTGCCCGCCGGAGCCCTGCTCTGCAGGACTGGGATGGATTTCACTCGGGAGCACTGCAGAACTGCAGCTACATTTAGGCTGTGACTAAATCAGGCTCCGCTCGTACTTGACCCCGGGAAGAACGTCATTGAACACAAGGGCCTTTTCTCAGCTGTGATATTGGGGTTTTTTTCCTTTTCAATGGCTAAAACAACCATTGAGCCACCGTTTCTGTAATTGCTCTCTTTTTAAGGTGTTGTGGAAATGTTTTGGCATAGACTGATCTCCCAATCCTGCATCTTTCCCACTGTCCTCCAAACCCACTCTTCCTCCCACACACTGTGTTTAGGACAAAGGGTACAAGAGGAACATGGATGTGTTTAAGTAATTATTATAATTCTGAGGAAGTTCACCACTGTTTTGTAACTTTCTACCTAAGTCAAGACTGTTTTCATTGGCTGATCTTTTTTACATAAGGACAGGGCAGGTTCAGTTTTAAAGACCACTGTGTAGTTCCCCGGGGCTGGGGGAATGCTTCCCTGGGTTGAACTTTAGGAATCAGCATCCCTTCTGCAAGAAAAAAGGGAGAACACAACTTTTGTTCTGAAAGACAGTTCTTTTGGACACACGAACTCTTCTTTGAGGATAAAAATTCCCTCCTGCTCCTCCCACTCCACACACCCCACTGAGCACCACGAATCCCCCAGCGCACAGCCAGAGATCCATTATTGATGAACTGGGGCTTTGGGAGAGCTACATGAAAGAGACTCCACCAGCACCAGCTTCCATGTAAATTATGGATCTGTAGACAAAGGGAGCCCTTTCTGAACAGAGCACTCAGTCAGGAACACCTACAGAAGGAGGATGGAGATGCACAGACACTTTTTTCCCCCTTTTTTAGTACGTTTTGCTTGATGCACAGTTCTGAGGCAACAGACCACGAGGACAGTCATGATTGCATCACAGAATCATAGAATGATTTGGGATGGAAGGGACATTAAATATCATCCAATTCCAAACCCCCTGTCATGGATAGGGATGCACCCACTAGCTCAGGACACAACTGCAGAGTCCAGGACGGCTCCAAGCAGACAGGAGGCATTTTAGCCCCAGGAGCTCTGGAAAGGACCTTGATTTCCAGCCCAAGGCTGGAAAATGAAGTGGCCAGAACACTTTTGAAGCTTTTCTTGCATTGAAGGACTTGCTTTAGTCCCAGCAGGGAAGGACAAAGCCTCTGGGTGACTCAGGCACTGCCCCCAAATCATTGCTGATGGGAAAAAAAAATCATCTGAACACAGAAAAAGCTGGCTATAACCTCAGCTTTGAAATACAGTTTCCCCAGTCAGAAAGTCAGTTCTGTTTTCACTGTGACACAGCATCCTCTGTTCTGAGTAGCAATGAATTCACATCATAAGGCAATCCCAGTTTAATATGACTCAAACAAAATAGCACAAGGATTTCTAGAGGGTTTTTAGCTGCTGATACTGATCAGATAAGTAAGCTGCCAAACCTAATAATTATCTCAAATGAATAACTACGAACTCTCAGTTACTCATTTCAGATAATAAGAACCCAAAGTTATTTTCTTTAGGCAGAATGTGAAAAGTGCAATTGTTGAAAGCAAATACTGCAGTTTGAGTGACAGTATTTAAAGAAGATGAGATTGTTCAGGTCAAAAGAAGGTGAAAACCAGGTCATTTGCTCTTGCAGCTGACTTGTGCTCTAATGCATGAGCCCCTCAGGTTCTGGCTGCTGCTGGTCAGGTCAGCATTTCAGGCTGATGCTGAGGATCAGGTTCACAGCTCTCAGCCAGGCTGGCGTTTGCTCCTCAGGAAGGCCTGGAAGAGCTGGGATGGAGCAAAGAGGGCAGGAGCTCGGAGTGAGGCTTCTCCTCAAAACCAGGGATGGGTGAAGGATGAGAAGGATCTGCCCAGGCAGGTGCAGTCTTTGGGCTGAGCTCTCAAACCCTGACTGCAAAGGAACTGCACAGCCCCGCTCTGGCACAGGGCAGTCACAGCTCCCACAGGCAGGGGAGGAGGGAAAACTTGCCCTGTCCTCCTGAAAATATTTTTTACAGGGGAATGAAGGAAAAAAACCACTCCTTCAATCCTAGGCAATTTCCTCCTATCTGTCAGCATATGGTAGGAGCTATTATTATTTGGCTTAAACATAAAGCATCATTAAGACTATTTTTCTGTTCTAACAGCTTGACAATTCTATTGTGAAATCTGGGTGAAATTCTCTGGATTTTATTGTCCTTCTCTATTGTGCCCTGGTAGAATTTCTAGAGGGGAAAATGCAGTGATGATAGGAGATGTTCATTTTACTCTTCTAAAAAGACAATGAGTTAAGTGTCTAAATTGAATCATTCTTTATATGATTTCTGTGGAATTAATTCTAATTTTCTGCTGCTTTCAGTCTAATCCAATATCCTGAAACAGCAGAAGCACAGATACAAACAGGAGTGTGCTGAGTTAGTCAGAACCCCTTAGTTTCACCTGGGAGAAAAAATACCAACAGAGCTGTTAACAGAGCAGCGACATCCACAACTACTGAAATTCTCCACGGATTATTAACAACTCAACTTGCAAACTGCATCCCCAAAATCTGTCTCCGAAGAAGTTGTGCCTACTGACTGAACTGATTCTGAAACTGGTGCAAAAAGTGCCTCTTTAAACATTCACAGAAAGTGCCCAGAAATTAGTGGGGATTGCTAATAAAAATGACATTTAATAAATTATCCTACTGAGGAGAGCTCCCAGTAACACTAGGTGGCAGAAGGCTCTGTCACATTGAAGACACCTGCAGACAGATACACTCACAGAACTACTTGAGCTTGATTTTAGAAAAGCTAAGAGGAAAACAGTTGAAAGCAAAAGTTCTAAGATCCCATTTTCCATCTACTCTTCCAGTTCTAATTCCAGCTCTGATATCCCTAGTGCACATTATTGCACCATTTAAGCTACCCCAGAATGTGATTACACCTTCTAAACCTGAACCTTCAATCACATCTTAATTCAGATTAAATTCTGTATGTGACATGTGATTCTATTAAGCTTTCACTTAATTAAAAGAGAAATTCACTGTTCAAAGAAATAAAGGGCCACTAGGACAAGTACACAGTAAAAACATACACTGTGAGTTACCTTGCAGCAAACTTGAAAGCCAGCCTGGAGTGCTACAGCAAACACACTTCTGCAGCTGCAAGAAAATCAACAACCTACAAACAAACTCATTCAAAACTGCTCAAGACTCAGTGTGGAAAAGATCTGCTAAAAATGGCAGCTGCTCCCTCCTGGAGTAGTATTCATTTTCAGGAATACTTTTCTAACTACATACAAAATTCAACTGGTTGTTTCTAGTTTTACATATTTAATACTTTAAAAAACATCTATGCTCTATTTTCCTTTATTCTGATCCTCCTTTTCAGCTCTTCTAAGTTCCTCTCTCATCCTGTATAAATTAAATACCTAAGGAAACAAAGAGGCGCCTCTGCCCTAGTGATGTTAGGAGGAAGCTGTAAACATGGAGAGGGAAAGTGAAAGCCAAGCACTGTGTGGATGCTGAAAAACAAAAGGCAGCAGGAGGATAATGACACTCTATTTCCTTAGACATGAAAGTTTGAGTTGACAGCAAGGATTTCTCTGAGATGCCCGTGGCTGCACTGCTTTTGCACTTGCCAAGCAGCAACACCCCAGACTCACAGCACTTGAGGGGTTCTTCCCCAAGTGTAGCTGCTGCCAGCACAGAGCTCAGGGCATTGTGAAGGGTTATTTTGCACCTCTAGCCATGGAAGCTGTTTGTGTTTAAATATAGTATATTTTATCATTCACAGTTGTCAGCAGTGGAAATTGTCATCTAAGCAGGAAAAGATGCTGTTGAAGAAACAGGAGGGGTTGGTTAGAAAGTGAAAATTATTTTGGCTGTGACAAGTCCTCTCACTGCCCATTTGGAGGGTAAGGGATCACAACGCCCATTGCAAATTGCTGCCTGAGAGTCAGAAAAATCAATAGTAGGTAGGAAAGCCGCCTTGCCAAGGCTACAGCCACTGCCAGCAGATTATTAATGCATCTGTCTGCATTCTTTAATGTTTCCTAAGAAGCAACTATGTTAACTGAAAAGGTGCGACGTGTCACCAGCCCTTCTCTTCTCTCCTCTTCATTTTCTCTCTATATTAAAACCTTGGCTACCAAAGAAAACAATCATGTTTCACCTCATCTTTTCCCAGCTTTTCTGAAGTTCAGTTCCTGCTCTAGAGCAATATATACAGTCTAAGTACTACCCCTGACAAGCTGTTTGACAGCACTAAGTTGCACATCTATTTTACTCCCAGAGCCTTGGAGTTGGTAGGGCTTAGATGGGAAATGGAGGCCAATTAAAATAAACACAGACAATATCAATGAATTCTTCAGAAAGGCACAAGACAAGCAAAATGAAACACTGCTGGCTTTTGCCCACAGTTAGAACTCAGCCCATCTCACAGGCTGAACACTCTGGCTGAGGTCCAGAAAGACACTTAAGCACATGTCTTATTTTAAGCATGTGAGCAGCCTCATTGATTTTTCACTCATGCCAGGAAGAATATTCAATGCGCTTAAAGTTAAGCACATTGTTAAGTGCCTTCCTGGACCAAAGCCAGGCTATTTAGCCCTTGCAAGAGTTAGTCTAGAGAATATTTACCATTATTTTAACTTCTCAAGACTTTCTTTGAGATAAAGTTTTATGGTGTATGAAAATATTTCATTCATACGAGCAGTGACTGGCTCACAGCAACCTTCAGGGACCTGAAGTATTCCTCCCCTTCCCACATCTTCTAAAGCAGTAACTGGAAGGATTAAAGACACATAAGCAAATATACTGATAAAGAAAATTAGTTTTGAAAGGGAAGCCAGCAGTCTTACTGATCTGGAGAGCAAAATGAGCCCCACAGTGAAAAGCTGACAGATATATTAATTTTCAATGAAAACTAATAAAGCCATTTGCCAATGTCCCATTCCAATACCAAGTCCTGTGTAGGAACTTCGAAAAGCGAGCTGATTGTTGACTGAAATTAATTATCACAATAAGCACACATTCAATTCAATTTTCCCTTCTTCCTTTTACATTGAGGTAAATACAAAATTCAAGGAAAGGCCTGTTAGTGCTTCCTCAAGATGACCTCACCACATCAGAGCACTTTAGAGATCAAAGGCACAACGAACACTTTGCTCTTTGCTACAACAAAGTGATGCCATTTGCCATGTTTGCTACAGACAATTGGATTTTTATCTGGTTTGTTATCCAAGCTCAGTATCATACCCTGAGTAAGAGCTGGAGAAAGGTGTTTAACAGCACAGCTAAGGAAAGTTGGAGTGGGTCAGACACACTCCCTTCCAGCCCAGCCATCCCTCTCCAGGAGGGGGAAAGGGAGTGTAGGGAGCCTGACCATTCCAGTGGGACCAGCAGGACACTGACCATTTTGCTCCTCTTTTATGAGCAGATGTACTTTGTATTTCCTGGAGAGTCTAAACTCAGTGGTGAAAGTACACAACTGACAGGGGGATACATGGACAGAAAGGCAGTTTAGCACTCCATCACCTCTGAAATCTCAGGGTGGCACAGCTGCATCACTCATCGTGTCTCACACCAACGCAGCTCCACTGATTTCACACTACCAAGCCCACACCTGATGGCAACTCCAGCCTCAGCATCCAACGCACCTCTTTAGAAACTGCTGGAGCAACCTCTGAGACCTCTGGAAAAAGGAACTAAGATGACAAAGGCAGCCTGCAGACAAAAAAGACACTTCCTAATGGATTCTGCCATAGAAGTCCTCAGTTTGAAATAAACAATATCTTTATTTTAAAATATAGTTTCACATATCTTGTTGCTGAGATTATTCGATGGAATTTTCTCACCTTGCCATGCAATCAGAGCAGAGGGACAGTGACACTGAGAAGGCTGAGGCTGGAAAGCACACAGGGAGCCCACTTGGTCCAGCCTCCCTGCTCAGCAGGGGCAGCTCAGGCAGGTTGCTCAGGGCTGTATCCAGTCATGTTTTAGTATCTCCAAGGAGGAATACTTCACAAACTACCTGAACAACCTGTCCCAGTGTTTGACTTCCCTTGCAGTAAATGCACTCCAAAGGAATTCCATGTATTTCTGTTTGTGTCCATGACATCTTGTCCTTTCTCTGGGAACCACTGAAGAGAGCCTGGCTGTGTCCCCTTCACTCCCTGCCCTCCATCAGGTATTTACAGACATCAACAAGATCCTTCCAAGCCTTTCCTTCCCCAGATTGCAGAGTTCCCTCAGTCTCACCTCACACAACAGATACCCAACCCCTACTCACTCCAGGCTGCCCATGTCTCTGGCACCAGGGATGCCAGGAGAGGAGGTGTCCCTCACCCGTGCTGAGCAGAGGGGAACCATAACCACGTCCCTCGACCTCCTGACACTGCCTGGCACAGCTCAGGAAGGAAGCTGGTGGCTTTTCTTCCCCACAAGGACAGGCTTCTGACTCCTGGTCACCGTGGGGAGCTCCAGACCCTTCTCCAGGGAGCTGCTTTCCCAGCAGGTCACCCCCAGCCCGTGCTGGCACGTGGGGTTATCCCAGCCCAGGTGCAGCACCCTGCATCTCTCTTTGCTGAACACACAAGATTGCTGTGACACCACTTCTCCAGCCTGCCCAGGTCCCTCTGAAGGACAGCACAACCATCTGGTGCCTGAGCTGCTCCTCTGGACTGTGTATCACCTGCAAAGCTGCTGAGGGAGCAGCCCTTCCACAGCCAGGCAGGAAAGAAGAGGGCAGGCAGTGCTGGTCCCAGCATCGACCCCTGGGGTGAACCACTGAGCCCTGCTTGGCTTTGAAATCCCCAAATCAACAGCTGTGTTACCAACATGCCATTGTATTGGTTTAACCAGTTCCCATTTTTAAATTTAGATGGTCAAATGAGTACAATATTTTCATATATGCAAGAATTGAGTCTGTTTCTGGACAGTATCTGCTGGTTCAACTTGTCCTTAAAACTGAACTTCCCTCAAGAAAACTTCAAAAATCATTTAGGACTTTAGAGGGAGAGACAGACTTCTCTTTTTGAGCTGCTTTAGTATGTAACTAACCCAAATGGTGGATTTCCTTAAAAAATCAGTTCTGCAGACAAAATTGCCCCTTCACTTGAAGAATCCAGAGCAACAAGAAAGCTGTATTCCAGACCTGGGATTACAGCCAGTTTATGATGGATAAACACTGAATGCTTATGGCATAATTATAATGTCACAGCATTTGCTGCCAGAATTGCAAAAAATATTCTTAAAATTATGCCCTAAATAGAATGGTGTTTAGTTTAGCTAAACTGAAAGCACACTCCAAGAAATGTGAAAAAAACAAACACCATGGTTCCAAATCTCAATTATGCATACTAAGGGCTTGTTTTAATAAAAGTATATTTAGTGGCTGAATAAAGTTTCTCAAAAAATAATTGTAAAGATAATGAATTCCCCATGTCCAAAAAAGTGTCACATGCAATTTCATCACTGACTCATGTAAACTAACCTCAAATTTAACCAAATGCAACTGTGATCAATATTGTGTCAATCTGAAAGTATCTGGGGTTTAAGGCAACAAAACCAGATGCAAGGATGAGTAAAAATTTGGAACCCACAAACAGAACAGAGTTTTTGGCTACTGAAAGGTCTGGAACAGTTACACTGACAGGGAGAAGCCAAAAGAATGAGAAGTTTTGACAATATTGCCACATTCAGCAGGAGGAGAGTCAAGTGCAGGAAGAATCAAAGGGAGATGGTTTGCTACCACTGCACATTGTTTAACTTTTTTCTTTTAAAGCTGGCATCCTCCACTTGAGGCAGGGGCGCTGCTCCACACACCTCTGAAATGTTGTACAGGGTCTAGGGATAGACTTGCAATTATGTTCCCAGGAACTTTTGTAAGCCAAAACCCAGCAATGAACAACCACAAAACCCAACCACATAAAATATAAACACTGTCAGATTTACCAACATATTCTTGAAAAAGCTGTGACAGTTGCTGAACACTGAGACACAAAAAGGTCAGTTATATATAGTGGATTTGGGCAAAAAAAGGACATTTCAACTGATTCTACCTTCACTGTGAAACAAAACGGAAGGGTTGTGCATGACCTGCCCACCAGTGCTCTGCCATCCATCACAACCTCACAAGAAGGTGATAGAGAATAAAAAGTTGCCTACATCAATCCCTTTTTATTATTTATATTATTTATCATCTCTTGGCAGTAACACTTATCACGAGTTGCAGTGGAAAAACCCATGAACTGAAAACAAAAACGGGGTTGAGAGGGGAAAAGGTGTCAGAGTGGAGAAAAGGGGAGTTTTATTGCTCCAAACAATAACCCCTACCATGACAGCCTCACTGGCTCCTTCTGCACTGACAGGAAATTTCTGTAAAAGAATCATGTGGTGTTGAAGCACAAAACTGCAGAGGTTCATATATGAGACAGGCTGGAGGTCTGACATGGGACCAGAGAACAAAGTCAGAAGCCCAGTCCTCTCCTCTGCCTTCCAAACACTAAAATCTTAGAATGTGACAGAAACCTGTTGACTCTGACAGAGTTTAAATTATGCCAGTATGAAGCCAAAGAAGCAGAACACCTAACACTGGCAGAAAAATAAGAAGCCCGGGGCTTCCCTGCTTCACAGTGTCCTGAAAGTTTCTATATTCACAAAACCACGCAGAAAATCCTAGAGGACCACAGAGGGGCAATGGATTTATGAGGTCTGAGAATCCTCAAACAAAGAGGTAGTTGAGCTAGTCGATTTTATTATTTTATCCCTGAAAGCCTAAATAATAAAAAAGTTAAAAATAAAAATAAAGCAGAGCAAGCACCTACTAGAAAAGCATAGTGTCAGTATTGTCCTTTAGGCATGTTTCTCTCCACACCTCTGGAAAGTTGTCTGGCATTTGACATAATTGGGAGGAAGAATTTTCTCCCCTGGCAAAGTCAATTAACTTCACTGTATTTGTATCATCTGTCAGAGCCAAATTGCTCCCTTCTTCAAGTCTGACACAAGCTCCTACACCTACTTGACAGATCAAACAGCTTATATAGAAATTATTGTGCTTTAAAGGGAAGCTCCATGGCTGTGTCAAGTCAAAAGCTGCAAGACAAGAGGTGAGTGATTATTCTATTAGAATACACTCCCTTGGAATATTAAAATACAGCCTAACATTGTACTGAAGTTTAACCTCTTTCATGCAATTTGCTATTTCATTATGAAACTCCTTTAGTCTTCAGTCATCAGAAACATCTGTAGAAAATTAAAGCAGGTCTTTTTCCTGCTCTGTGTTCCTGAACTGCTTAATTTCTCATATTATTAAGATATATAAACTCCTTGCTGTAACAAGAAATGTAAGAAACAGTGTGGGCCACTGCTTTAACATATTGCCATAAACAGCTGTATGCATGTTTATGCATTGAGTGTTATAAACGAGCTTTTTTCTCTTAAGGCTATATAAAATATTAGTGCTCTGTGAAACACTATTCAGTGTGATGGCACCAGATTGCATGTCATGCCACTCTTTGGCATCGTATGTCAATTGCCAGATCTCATCACATTTCATAGTTGTTACAGCTCAGGCCCAAACCCATCTCCCACGAGCTCCAATTTAATGTTTGCTGTACATCAATGTATAAACCTGATTAAAGGCAGCAGAGGAGAGAATGGTAACACACACAGCGTGCTTAATGCAGTTCTCCAGTTAAAACACGAACACAAAGCAGCATGGTGGGTAATGCAGGAATGAAAACACCTCTCTCCTCAAATGCCTTCCCTCCTAATCGACTGTTAAAAGCAGCCAGAGCAGTAATGCAGCTCTCCCAGGTGGCAGCCAGGAACTGGGAGCACTCACTGGATGCAGAGCTGGGAAACAACGTCAAGGTCTCTGTAGAGCTGCACAGATTTTAAGTCCCTGAGCAGCACTGAAGAGCACATCACAGAAGAAAAAGTCACTTCTACTTGGGCACGGCCTTATTCTGAAGTAAAACACCAAAGGCACTCAGACACTCTGTTGATAAAGGGGGTTTGGTGCAATAAAATCCCTTTCCTACCAGAATCAAGCTGTTTGTATTGAGCTGGTGGGGCAGTGCATCACGTGTGACAGGCTGCTGATGTGATTGAGGGGCAGAGAGCACAGGACTGTATTGATCTCTCAGCAGCAGGGCCAGCACTCCACGGAGCTCCCTTTGAAGTAGCCCCACACAAGCAGTGCATTATCTGCCTCGCGAGCGCTGCGCAGCTTTTCAAAGGCTTAAATAATATTATGGCACATAAATCTACTAAAGGCTAACCTGATGCCCTTTGTGAGTGAGAACCTCTTGTACTACAAAGGTTCTATCAGTTGGAGCCATGGAAGAGCAAAAACCACAGGGGAAGCAGGGCTGGCTCTTCCCAGACCACCTCTGTGCTACTCCTGGACAGGCTGGAGCACACGTGAGCCTGGGCTGCCCTAAAAGCCATCTCAAATATAGCCACACACAGTTTACCATGAATTCTGTATGATCTTCCTGTAATTCTTTATGGAGGTTAAATCTGTATCAATGCAAGCTCCTCGTTTTTTGTACAGAAAACATTCAGTTTTTTCAAGGAAAATAATCTGGTAGTATTTCCAGAGGAATCCTATGGGTCTTCTTTCTGAGTTAGCTATTCTTCTGCATCAGAACTATTACCCTCAATCCCCTCCAGAGTACAAAAGTTCCCACTGTATGCTCTGTCCATTTAATGCACTGCCACTGAAAATATTCTACACTGACCAGTGGATTTAGCAAATATTGATATCAAATTTCTTTACCCCAAGAACTAACATAACCCTCAGTGACACACCCCAATGAAAAGCTCAAGCTTACCTTTAGCTTTACAAGAAAAGCAGGCAGTAATTAATTTTTTTAAAGTACCATATTCAAATTAGTTTTCATAGGTGCTATGCAAAAAAAATATTTAAGCATGATTTACACCGATAGATCTTAAGAAGTAAGTGTAAATGGGGATTCATCATCCAAAGAGGAATTTTCCCTGCAGGGATCTCATTTTATCCCAGTGATACTCAACAACTTTCATCTACAATTTGAAAGAAAATATAAAAGTCACCCACTGCAGAATGTACACCTGTCAAAAAATCTGAGGGGGCTGAGAAAATGGATAAATTATTCAGGCTAACCTGTAGCATTTACTAGCATGGGCTTTTTCCAGCTAAGGATGGCTTAATAGCAAAGGTCACACAGCCAGGAGCTAAGAACAGGACCCACAAACACAGCACCACTAATTAATTAATACTGGAAACAACACAGATAATGGGGGCTTGACTCACAAAACCTGAGCTCTCCTTTCTTCTGGAAGTAAGGAGGAGGGTACAGACACAAAGTAGTATCAAGTAGAGAAATTCAAAATTCACCCTGGTTATATGCAGTGAGTTCTCTGGGTGTTACCTCCTATTTTCTGGGGCAAAACACTGAGCTTCAGCTGCACTTGCTGAAAAAAATCACTGCACTGCCAGACCTACAGAACACCTAATAACACAACAGCAATAACAGCAAGGAGTTACCACGTTGTAAATGTAAAATGATCCATAACAATATCTGCATACACACACAGGCATGCACAAACACAAAATAATTCCAGCAGAAATGACAGCTTTCTTGGGTGCACAGATCATCCCCTCACAGCAGTTATTTCTGGTTCTCTAAATCCTACTCTCTGCTTGGAAGAGTTAATGGTACCTCTGCAGCTTCTTCACCACTTTGTCAGGAAGCAGAGTTTTGGGAAACTCTCATCCTCCCCTGTATCTACTCTCACCATGTGGCAGCTATTCTTCCAGGAGCACCCAAGCCTTTTATCATACGAAAAGCAAAACTTTTGGAAACAGCTCATTAAAAGAGAATTTAATCAATGCGTTTATGTGCAAGCTGGACAAAAGGTGAAGGGAATCAAGGAACATGCATTCCTATTTACATGTCACTTTCGTAATCAAGAAATTCTGCTAAATTTAGCATGTCTTCTAAATGTTTTTTTTGTTTTGTTTTTCGGGGGTTTTTTTACACCAAAATATTTTAAAACCTCTCCTTTATTTGTATATCTTGCTTTCCATATTGTTTTTGGTTTCTCAAGGAAACTGGCAGCTGAAATGGTGTTCTAAAAACAAGTCACAAACATTTAGCAGTGTTGCCATTTCAAACACCAGGCTCAGCTGAAACTGCCGTGTGGGTAAGACGATGCTGTTTCAGCTGCTGGAGCCCTCAAAGGACAAAAAAATGCTGAATAAAACCAAAATATAAGTCATGAGTCAACAAAAACTCTGGGATTTGTTGCAAATAACATCCTTCAAAGCAGCCCAAAATAGAGGATGCACTGCTCTTTGCAGACACCAGGAGCCTGTGCTGTCACCTCCACCCAGCCACTCCAGTTTACATGGTTCTCTCTACTGGAAGTAGCAAGTACTTCCCAGAACCTAATGCTGATATTTCCAATCAGGTATTTCCATTTTTCATATAATGAACCAAAGCACCAATGGGAGAAAGAAAAAGAAGAAACAATGCACTTGTGCATGATGAAGAAAAGAACTGGACCCATACACGAGCACTGAAATCTCATCTATTGGCTTGCCCCATTCATAAAGTCTTTTGCTAAGGAGATAAAAATAGCATTAAAAGAAAATACATTGATTTTCTTTTCTTTTTCTGGTCTTCAATTCCCAGGGCAGACAGCCTGTAAAACCTGCTGCTGTAGTACATACGGGCAGCTGATCTGAGCAGAGAGCTCCAGGCAAGTTTTCAGCATTTGTTTCGAAATACAGGAAGATCAACCAGCAGCCAAAAGCTCCCAGAAAAGCCAAATATCTACAAACTCAGGGATGAAGAGCCTGCAGCACCAGCACAGGGCTTCACTGCCCACTCTCTGTCCTACAGATAGCTGCATTCCTTAGCTCCATTTGCAAACATCCCTGAGCCATGTGAGCACACTCCCCAATTATATGGAAGAGCCTGAGCACACACGGTTCATCCACTGTGTTGCAAAAGAAAGCAGCATCCACTCAGACTGCCCAAGGGCAGGGACATTAAAGGCAGTTCTGGAAGGTCTAATCCTGTTCCCACTGAAGCCACTACAAATTCCTCTGCCAGGGCTGGGAACAAAACTGGACCTGTGGGGAGCTTTTATTTATTTTTAACCTACCACTCTCAGCACCCAAACAAGTTCAATGGGAATTTTTCACAATAGTATTTTGACACCTGAGCCAAAACCAAGTCAGGAACATGTGAACTTCCTACAGCTCTTTGAAGAAGGCAGGCAAGGAGTCTGGAGGTGTGAACGGTGAGAATTCATGAAATGGTGAGGAGGAAGCTGCACTGAGCTATCCTTGCTGCCATCTCCAGGGTCTGTTATGACACTGTCAATTGCTCAGATGTTTGCAGACCTGGACAACACCAGTTTTGTATGTTCTTCTGCTAGTCCAAGTTTTTCCAAGGTCTGGATAAATTGAGTAAATACAGCAGATTTCTATAATCTATAGAGCGCTCCTGGGTGAGGATAATACAAAAATACCAACTTCAGTGACTGCTCTTAGACAAAAGCCAAAAGATCAAGAAGGATCCTATGGCCTGAACCGCTCAAAGCAAGGAACTGCTCAGTCACAGCAGACTCCTGAAAGCAAACTCCACATTGCACTCACACCTTCACAATAATACTTGCCTTGCTTCTGGGGAGAAAAAGAGCAGAATGCACCTACATCATGGAACAGGGGAAAAAATAAAAAGGCAAGATATGGTTTCCATATTTCAGATTGTTCACAGACTCTATATCTATGGGACTTTTCATTCCAAAATTAACTGTGTGCTGAGGAGAGTCTGGAACAGCAGAGCCTTTATGCTTCCAAGTTTTGAGATGGCCTCAGAGTGCAAAATCTCTTCCCTCCCATTTCTGGAATAGTTTTTGACAATTAGTAGAATCAACGACCACAGAGCAAGAAGTCTGCCCAATCCATCAGGGCCTAAATGTGAAAAGAGGGGGAAGAGAGAGAGAGAGAGAACCTTCTAATGACAGGAAGGGGAGAAGAGGTGTAGAATTTTTTTGGCTTTATACAGGAGCATTTCCTCATGAATTCTGGAAGAGAGTCAGAAAATAAAGATGGCAGCCAGCACTCACCTCCTGCATCCTTTTAAGGGAGAACTAGACAAATGCAGCAGTAGCAAATAAAGGAAACCATAAGTAACCTTCTCTGTGCAAGGCAGACACTACCCCAGCAGAGAGAGTTGGCACAAACCCAAGGCAGAGAGGCTGCTTGGTAAATTCTCAATAAATATTAAAAACACAAGTATGCTGATATCTGCATTTTTTCCAAAGTTGATGGAAAAATTAAAGCACGGGTCGATGCTCCTGAGAACAGAGGAGTCAGTAAGATTCCCAGGTTTAGGGGAAAGAACAAAGAGATGGAGAAACTATTATCTTGAATCTCAATTAATGTCGACAGATTCCGGAGATGGGAGAAAAGCGCCTGCACTGGAGCCAGGAGCACAGCACCTTTTCCATCCTTCCAGAAAAGCTCACCCAGCTCTCAGAAGTGAGAGAGCAGAGGTGCCTGGAATCCAGGCAGTGGAATGATGCCAGTAAGACATGGGACCTCCTCTTTCTACAGGTTTCACCCTCTTCTCTCCCCTCATCACAGGTATATCCATTGTTCCTATCGACTCTACAAGGACAGAGGAGAAGAAAGGAGACTCCTTTTTTTTCCACAGAAGGCAGTCCTCATGCTCTGTGGTTATAAATATGTTCAATTTTTATATGCATATATACTCCTCTGCAGAGGAATAGTGGAGACCAAGTGCACAACCACCACCAGATATCAGGGTGTTAAGGGCATGAAGAATTTGCTCACCTTTAGCATCTTCTTAGAAGAAACACCCCCAGGACACGAGCTGACTTGACCCCTATGCTAAAAAGCTATCCCTGCAACAAATCTGGATTAATAGGTCATTAAAAGCAGTGACTAAATTCTTTTTTCTTCTTTTTTAAGAAATACTTAAAATACAGACCTACACAACCACTTCCAGGACAAAAGTAACCAAGCATGATATAGTAAGTGTATTACATCAAGCTCCATAATAAATCTAACCTGCTAATATTTTCAACACTGTGTTTGTTCTTGCACACTTTCGAATTACTCCAACACTATTTTAAACAAATCCTCCCACTGAAGAAAACGTCAGTATATCAAAACTATTTTTTAAACTAACGAGTTTCTTTTTTTGCAAAGCAATTACTTTAAGTACTGAAAAGGTTTCCATGGCACCCTCCAATTTCAGCTGACAAATATCAGCAATAGTTGGATTTAAAACAAACAAACTGAAACCCCCAAATCAGCAGCGTTTGACTCAAGGAAAACATTAAATGTTTTCAAGCAGAAGCATTGAAAAACTTATTCTTACTGAAACAAAAAAGTATGTACGCACACCTGCTTCTCTATCAATCTAAGCAGGAAACCATTTCACTGCTGCATCATAAGTAGAAGAAAAGTGCTTATTAAAACATTAATCACAGTCCATTATATTCTGACTCCATGCCAGAAGTTCCCATTACATCACTGAAAATATCTATTAACCAAAACCTGACTCTGACAAGTTACAGAAGTGTAGTGTTTAGGATTTAGTAATGTAAAAGTCAGTTTTAGAAGAACAGTTACACAATTGATTTTGCAGTGGCAAGCAACTATAATTAATTGTTTTTGTGACATTTATTACTGCAGTGGGGTTGATTTAACTGGTGTTTCTACTGTAAAATTATTAAAAAATTATTTCAAACTTCATCTACTTTTATTAAACACATTTATTGTGAAGGTATTTAATACCCAGGGCTGGCTAAACAATTTTAAAACGTGCTGGATATACCAGTACATGTAAAACTGTATTGTCTTGTGTAAATATGGGCCTTGTTTAGAACCACGTCTCACAGGAAATTATGCCAAATGAAAACCATCTCCCCTTCTCCTCTCCCAGTGAAAAGGATTTATGTTTTTACATTTAATACCAGTTAAAGAAACAAAAATATGGTGGCGTTACCTTCAAGTCTGAGCAATAGTTCAGCTGTGAAGTCCCATTATGTTCAAACCTCTGCTTTGTTATTGGAAACACAGCCTCACTCAAATGCTTCAGTTTGGAAGAGGGAGAAATGAACAACTGAATTCTTTCTGAAAGCCTGGCACTACATGGCTTGTTTACCTAGAACAGTTTTCAAATAACTACTAGCAAGGCTTTAAAACCAAAGCCATGAAATTGGCTCCTAAATGTGTGTACATAATCTCCAGCCAACCATTTTAATTGTGGGTACTTTCCTCAACCCCCTGTAAGCAGCACCACTAACAAAAAAAAAAATTCAAAAATAGCTCTAATGCCTGATAGGAAACACATATTATGCATTTTTCCCCCTTGACCCATCATAGATGAGTCTCCAACTACAAAAGGCACCTGAGCTAAAAATATTTAACCTGTCCTTGGACATCTTCCAATTTCAAAGATCCAAAGAGCTTCAGTCAACGTATTTTTAGGGTTCCCCTCCATATGCAACCACTCCTTTCCATGTAGCAGCTCTGGTCTCAGTTACCCCTAAAATCTCTGCATTCCACCAAGCATGACACCCACTGGGGACAGATGCACAAACTGCTGGAATGGAAGGAGCCAGAAACTCCAGTTCTCATGGCTGTGGAAGACTTGGTTGTATTTTACTTTTTTTAAGGAAACTGGGAAAAATAAAGAAGTGAACACACATGTGATGGGATACCATTAACTCATAAGAAAAATTCTCCAGTTCCACTTTTTCTGAAAGTTCCTCCAGTGTGATCTAATCTGAGGGATCACAGGGTTGGTACCAAAATAAAACAGAGACTGCCAGCCCAACCCTTAAAAATCTTGTCATCCATCATTATCAGGATTGAGAGCAGTTACACACATAGGATGAAATTTATCAATGGAATTACTGACTTTGGCAACTGACACATCCTCCAGGAAGAGATCCCTCACTCCTACCACTAAGCACTTCTTGGAGAAGCTTTAAACATTATAGACTCCTTCAGCAAAGCCATCTGAAGGTGGTTAAAGAATCTGCTGCTTCAAAAGCTGCAGAAAGCTTCAAGCAGACACCCCCGGCGTGCTTCCCTCTGCCATGTACGGAAACTCATAACTCACCTTTTCAGCCATTTGATACCTGAACAAAATTTCCATTCAGAATGCTGCTTTACAACTGTATTTATCTGTGTCAGAGTCAAGATGATGCATCATTTCTGGCTTTGTTTTCCTCTTTAGGGGTCTATTTTGCTGGTTGTCCTTGGCTAAATATTTTCATTTTACATAACCCCCCCTTCTTAAAACAACAGTGTTGAAGGGCTTCAAAAGCCTCTCTCTGCTTCTTTCCACACTTCCTTTCCAAATTTTTATTGCAATTAATTTTTACAAACACTTAGAAGGCAAATTCAAAGAGAATGCTCATCACCTTTCTACTTCAACTACATCTGAGATGAAATAATTAAGATTAAGATTACTGCATCCAAACAGACCCTTCAGGACAACATGCCAGGGTTTTCTGAGCAAGTCCTTGTTGTGCCATCTCTCCTGACAGCCAAGCACAGAGCAGGGGCAATGCCCAGATGATGATGAAGAGGAGCAGCTCAGCATGGGCTTCCATGAGCTTCCACACTCTCCATCAGACAGACTTGGCTCCCCATGACTCTGTTCCTGCCTGTGTACTCTAACGCTGGGCTTAAAGAAAGCATTTGGGGGCTCTGTGCCAGGAAGAACCACAAAAGCTGGAGGACACTGAGGCCCTGTTGCTGTTGAAGTGAGAGATAATCAGGACTGATCTTTCCTGCATGTGCAAAACTTACTGTTTTTCTTGTGGCAACCACACAATTCCCAGTGCAATTATCCATCTGGCTGAGGAGCCAGAGAGAGACTCAAAAAGGGCAACCTGATGAGAAGCAAGGAAGGAAAAATGTAGAGAAAAAGAAAATACTCAGCACAAAAACCACTGATCTCAAATTTACCATATAATTTCAGAGATGTAACAGAAGTTCTAAAGGTTAACTTCTACCAAAACACAGCAGCTAAGGAGGAAAGTCTGTGGATGTATAAAGTCACAAGAGAACCAGACATCAATGGCAATATCAATGCAGGGGATGGAGGGAAGGATGAAAGCAAAGAAGGGCTTTCAATAACAGATAAGAACCGTCACACACAATCAGGTCTCTTTAAGTGGCTGGTAGTAACAAGGCTTTGATTTGCTGAGACACAAAGAGCACAGAAAATAGGGCATTTGGCCCACACAATTGCTGGATGCCTCCTGACACATTATAATCCATCAGCAGACAGCTTTGCCTGACACCTCTCAGCTGCCCACTTAGCAGCACTGCCTCCACACCTGCAGTGACAACTCAGGGTTTGCCTCCTACAAACTCTCAATAAAAAAGCAAATATTGCCATCCTCAATTTTGGAAGTAATTTTAAATATTTACTGCTTGATCCCATAGCAGTTTGCAGACAAATCTCCGTTCCGTTATGGCCCTGGTTTTTTTTTTCCCCTCTTCATATTGTAAGTATTTTAATAAATGTATGATTTAGTATTCGGCAAGCCCACACTACAGAAAGACTATTCTGGAATAAATGGTATAATTACATTTCCTACAGCGACCTTGTAATCTCACGAGTATTTATTCTAGACTAAACAGCCTTACTCAGCTGCCCTGTGTCTGATTGTCGATGAAAGAAGCTTGTTTGACAACTGCTTCGAGCAGAAACATATTTTTTCCATGATTGCATGAAAAAAGTAAAAAAACATTACCAGGCCGGTATTCCGAGCACAGAGATTCATGTTAGATCGATGAGTTAATTTGGAAGCCAAAGGCCAACACAAACAATCACCATGGACATTCTGCTGTCAGGGCCAGCATTTGAGGTTAATTTAGTGGTACACACACAGCTACAGCCAGCTTTACATATAAGAAACTGCATGGTATATGCAGGCTTCCTTCTTTGTTTCTTTATATATTTTCCATATTCTCTGCTTTTATAACCCTCCTGAGACCTTTTACAGTTACAGAACCCACATTACACCCACAGGTGGGCGGGCAGGAAGCAAAATTCTCCATTTCATAAGCAGTCCACTTTTAATATATTCAATTGCTAATGACCTTGACAGAAGAGCTCCATGCAAAACACCATATTCTACGGGGTGTCGTTTGAAACGTTCATAGACTTTTTTGCCAGAAAGCTGATTCCTTACACAGTAAGATTTCAGACTTACTCAAGGCTGCACGCCTTGATTTCCATTCAGCTGGAAAAATTGGTGCTAATCTACCTCCCCTATATTAAATTTGCATCCTTCCAAAATCCTAAAATGAAGGCCGTAGGATTTCTGTGGAATGCTAAAGCAATACCAGACAGTTTCTATATCAAACCAGGTTAAGATGGTTTACAGGCAGTTCTATTGCCTTGTTCCCTCCTGCCTTGAAAGAGGCAGCACACTTGGCCACATTCACTTTTCCAAAAAAGAGAACCCACACACTACTTGTTTTGCCATTCACAGGTTTTTATTCAATTACTCATGATAAAATGAACAAAAAAATAGAAGGCTGTATGGAAACGTAGCTGAGTCTTTAAAGCAATAATCACTCCTTACCTGCCAATTCTCATTCATTTGGTACCCGATGCAAAACGCTTTGCAGCAGACAAATCTCTCTGCTGAGGATCAGGCCCTGCAACAGGAGACTCTGGGAAATTCAGACCATATGCCTTGGTAGCCAAGAGAATTCCTGCAAGGAGTGCGGCCCTCGATGTGCCCTCCAAAGCAAGACAAGCTTCCCTTGCTCTTACTCAATCTTTTGACTCTGACTACTGAGTTTATTGAGAGACCAGATTCCATTAAAAGGAGCAGAATGAATTCAGTGTTCAAAACCAATGGGCCAAAGCAGATCAAATCAGCCCTTCATTTGTGGCTTTTGTCCTTTTCCAAGATTCAAGAAATATCTGCATACTCCAGTGACAGAGGAGATGTGAAAAATCACCTGCTATGATTTTTAAAGCCCAGCAGTCCTGTCACCCATTCAAAATCAATTCTCAGTTATTTCACTGTCTCGAACCCTACACAGACACTGACAAGGTTCTAGCAGAAGCTAATCCAGCCAAAGACCAGCTCAGCTATGCTGAAAGAATAGTTTGGAGACCATCCTGACTATTGCCTCACTTAACCAAAAAAAAAAAAAAAAAATCTCAATGACTGACAGCAAAGAAGTTACACGAGTCATTTCTAGATTAAGTGCCAGAATTCTACATGTGTTTCAAATCACACTACAACATTGTACAACAAAGAAATATGCAGAAATTTTCCACTTGAAGTGAAGGTTAAAAATTAAACACTAACAAAGCTCTAACAGATATGAAACCCAACCTCATCTTAATGCAAAATTTAAAATGCCTGAGCTGTCCTACACCAGGAAAAAAGGAATGAATCAATCCAGTTGGTCATAAGAAAAAGCACAGTGGGCTAAAACATGTTCATTGTATGTACAGGTTTTCACAGCACTCCCATTCTGCTTCAGTATTTACCCCCTCAACTCTTAAAATGACATTCTGTTTAGATTCAACTTTTAATTTATCAAAGTATATTACCTATCCTCATTAGATTAGTGTTCATGATTGAACTTCATTTTCTGCATCTTATTTAAACAAAACACTAACCTGGTGCTCCTAACAATGTGAATGAAAATACATGAAAACAAGTTGATAGATCAAAGAGCAGTCACATTTTTCCCTAAAGAAAAGATTTTTGGAGCAAACCTGATTTTTTATTTACACACACACACACACACACACACACACACACATATATATATATATATATATTCAAGTTGGATATCTCCAAAGCTAAGTAGGCAAAAACAATTTTATTTGAAGCAGCCCAGGCTTGACTTGATTACAAGGTCTGCTAGAAAAATAAATTTTTAACCTGACTTGTAAATTACCTCAATTTTATGAGAATGGTGAGGATACAACTGGCACTGTGTTGAGTACGATCCACTTTAGATTACAAGAGACTGTCTCTAAACTTTGAGTCATGAAGTTCATGTATCTTTACCCAAAATGTTAATCACATAAGCAGATTTTCAATTTATTGTCAGTTTTTAAGTAGCTCTTCACAGCTGTAAAACTTGGTGGCTGCTGTGTGGCCGCTCCTGTTAGGCAGACTGACTTACAATTACTGCCAGGAATGTCTTCACATTCTTCAGAACCTCCAAAAAAACATCACTTGAATCCTCAGGGGCTTTTTTGTTTTGTTTTTTCTTTAGAATCAAAACTACATATCAAACATACATTTTTAAAGCAACACACCACTTCCCATCCCCATCCCGGGTTATTCTTTCGCTACTTGGCATGTCAGTTTGTTGTATTTTTCATTTCTTTTGTTTTCCAGTAAGAAAAATGCAGACCTCCAACCACACAAATTCAGCATGCTCAGCTAAAACATCAGGAAAAAAATAAAATAGAGACAGACTTTTTTTGCCCATCTAAGAAAACCTCCAAGTAAAATAATGGCAGCAAGTGCCCAAGCATCCAGGTGCTCCTCATGTTCTCTTGCAGCCACAAACCTCAGCTCCCCAAAAGGGAATTCAACAGATTTGCACAAATTTAAACTAAAAGGTGACACTTCCCACCTCAGTCAAACTGCACCAAACTAACAGTGTGTGGTGACAGCAGGAGTGCCAGTAGAGCCCTTGATAAGACAGGGATCTCTCTCCAAACACATCAATAGGTTGCCCTCAGCTCCATGCAGAAACCAACCATTTCCCAGTGCACGTCCCTGAACACTTCAGTGATTTAGAGCAGTGACAAGGACACACAGAGCCAGGGCTGTAAGTCACCACGGAGGGACAGGCAGCTGCAGAAGCTGCCCCCAAGATGGGCATGTTTCAGTGATCTGAGACCCCACTTTCCTCCAAGGGCAGCATCACATGTTTGGGAGATGCCCTCACACATCCTCTCCCCTTTTCCAAGTCACGTTTCCATCTGACAGCTGAGACAGGCATGAGCTGGTCCTCGAGTCAGAACAACCCAAGTGACCTTCTTGGGGGGCTGAAGGACACAAACCCCTACACATGATACCAACCATTTGTGTTGGGGAAAGAAAAAAAAATCTAAATCTTCATTATTCTCAGATTTCCAACGCCCTAACAAAAAATGCATAAGGATGTTAATGCTTTTTTGCAGTACTTAAGAATAAAAAAGAAAATTTACATCCCCGGGGGAAACTGAAAACAAATTTGTAAGAACAATTTGAACATAAATTTCCTTTTTTGCAAAATATGCAAACTCCACACAGAAGAGCAGTGGAAAAAATGCAAAATCAAGTTTATGGTCTGCTCATGAAGTTTTCTGAAAAGCCTAATAAGCAAATAATACAATTCATCTTAAAAAGCATTTTTTTTAAATTATAAAAGATTTTTTACAAATGTTCTACGTGATCCCTTAAGGATTCATCCTTTTTCTTGTTCTTTGCTAAAACCTTCTCGCCAGCTGTGTCCTTCATTACAGCAACTCACTGAGAAAAAAATGCTGAAACCTAAAACAAGTCTTGCAGAAGGTAAGAGGCTACAGAATATTCAAAAAACTCAGTAAAATGAGTGTTTTGAAGATAAAAAAGTAAGGAAAAAATGTCAATAAATTATGCCACCTGAAGTGAATTCAAAGTCACCAGGTTGACAGTGTCTTTGTGATAATTCTGGCTCCAGAAACTCAGATAACAGCCTGCACATTTGAGGGAACTATTTAGCAGTAATAAATAGCCAGACTACAAAGTTATTAACAAGAAAATGAAAAGAGGGAGAAATTAATAATTAAAAAAAAAAAAACCAAACAATTAAATACATTCAGAATCACAGAATGGTTTGGGTTGGAAGGGACCTTAAAGACCATCTAGTTCCAACCCCCCTGCTATGGGTAGGGATGCCACCCACCAGGCCAGGTGGCTCAAAGCCCCATCCAGCCTGGGCTTTTATAAGTGCTAATGAACAGGAAACTAAAAATCTTTAGCTGGAGAGGTTTACATTGTGCCCAGCTCTTCTGCCTCAGCCAGGCAGCTGTATGCAGCTGCCTGAAAAGCCCCAAAGCAGGGACAGAGGCACATTAGTTAAGCATTCATCATCAACAGGAAATGCGCATGAGTTCATATAAACACAGAAACACAAATATATAAACCAACAGCCCTGCACGGTTTAAGGTATTTCAGACACCCCATGGAATAGGGTTAGAGCTGTACTGGCTGGGAACCCACAGCATTGATGTATTTGTTTTGGAATGGCAAACAGCCTCAGGATTCAGAACTCTTCTGGTGGGCACCACCAACCCACCCACCACCCTGCTGCAGCCACCCCACACCCCTCAGCTCCTTCACCACCTCCAGAGCCAAGCCCAACAAGCCCGGCTGTTCCTGCTCGCAGGAGGAAAATGGCACATTTAAAAGTGTCTCCAAGAACAGAATGTGGCATTGTTTGCAAACCCTGCTCCGAATATGCTCCCACACGGACGCTGTAACACAACTGCAGGATTTGAAAGGTTTTGTACTGCAGAGTGTTGGGGTGCCTCAGAACCAGTGCCATGAAATGCAATGGACAGAGATGACTGTTCCTGATGGATTTGGACACAAGCATTCATGGGGCACAGGCAAAGGGTATCATCCCTGCACAAGGTATCTTTTTCTCCTTTGTGATGAGGCTGAGGGGGCCTCCAAGCTCCCCTCACAGCTGTGCTCCATCTAAACAGGTGGTGAAGGCTGAACCAGGCTGTGCCCAAGTTTAAACTCCTAATTAATAATTGGTCGCAGAAGCTTGATACCAGATAATAAAAATTACAGGCATCAGGAGGACACAGAAACAGTAAAAATGGAGACAGCCAATTCCAGACAGACTTCAGTTTTCTGAAGCACCATTAGGTTGCTTATTTACCTTACTAAGTCCATCTACCTCTGTCATTTCCTGGATGAGATACAACTTCTCCCATGCCAGTGAGCAAGATGGGATTCCTGTTTGGATTTCAGTGGTCTCCAAAACTGCACACTAAATTGCCTCAACTTTGTTCAGTACTTTGTGGCTTCAGTTTTCCCAGATTGCACAGCCAAACGTAAACTGTTATTTTTTTAAACTCCTTTCTTGCCTTGCCAGCCTGCACATTCGTTGTGCCATGCAGTTTTCCAGGTGCTGGAATTGCTGATGACCTTGAGAGCCAGGCCATGATGAGCTGGGTGGCACTCCCCCAGCAGCTACACATTTTCAGGTGGCATTTCAGCTACGAACACATCTCTAGAGAGCAGACACATCACTTTTGGACTTCCTAACCTCCTTTACCCAGGCACAGAAGGCTCCCAAACTCCCTTCCCAAACATGGCTGCACACCACAATGCTGCCAAGCTGCTGGACCAGCCCTGCATTATATTTTTTGACAAAGTTAAGCTCTGTGCTTCATTTCTCACAAACACAGTTTGACTGTAGACAGCAGCCGACAAGTAAATCTACCCTTTTCCATGGCAAACAGCCCAACTTTAATATTTTTACTGGCTTACAGCTGGGTAAATTAAGCCCCAGATTTTTATTTATTTATTTTTTAATACCGTGCAACTGAAAATGAACAGCTACTTCACTGCAACTGCCAAGGACAACCTTAAAAACACTAATGCAATCCAGTCCAGCTCTCAATAGATCTATAAAGGCAAGAGGACCAAAAATTTCAGCTTATCCACCCAAACATAATGTTGGTTGGGCAGGAAGTCTAATATTTCGTTAAGATTCTTTAAAAAAAAAAAAAAAAAAAAGAAAGAAAAAATATCCCTGGCAATCTGAAGATGGTAACAATCCCAGCTATAATGCCATGAAATGAGAATTAAAATGTGCTCATTTACTTACCCCAGCCTTCCCAGCATTTCAGGCTCTGGAACTTGTGGTCCATATGTCTCCACTTGTAGAGGTTGATACTCATACAAAGTTTCCTCTAACTTTTGAATGGGAGCTAATGAAATATGCTGACCCTGTTGAAAAGAGAAAAAAAAAAAAAAAGTAAAAGATTTCTACATACTGGGTCAAGGTTTTGACTTTTTTTACATGCAATATAAGAACAAGCATTAACTTGGTTCAGACAAGCACCCTCCCATTAAGAACACACTGTGCACTATACCACTCATTTCTTCATGATTTACCTTTTTTTACTGGGACCTACAAATTAGAACTGATGTTTCATTAGCTATAATTGTTTGGACAAGAAGGAAGGTGGGGAAGCTTTATTCAGGGCAAGTTTACCATTAGAGAGTACAGCTGCTTCCAGTGTCTCTAACAAAATTATTATTAGGCACAAATTTCATTTATCTGAAGTACTATCAAACAAATGTCTCTGAGCAACCCTACTTGATTCTGTAATCAATGATTTCCTGAAAGCCCTCATTAGAAAGGGAAGCCACTTTCCTTTCTCTCCACAGGCTTTGTAAGCTCCCATACATAATGGCTCTCAAGATAGACTTTTACAGAGCAATACAATTAATTCACTCAGCAAATTCCCATTTGTTTCATAACTAAAAATACAGAAACACACAAACATTAAGCTTTCACTCCAGATGGTACTTTTGCAAGCCCTTCAGACCACTGAGAAACGGCGACACATATCCACACCCCTCCCCTCCAAGTCCCTATCACTCGGAGCTCTCACAAAACAGGAGACTTGTGGCTGGGAAGGAGGGGGTCAGGAGGATATGAGATACAGCCAAAGTTAACAGATGTTGCTGCGTGACATTCTACACTGATTTGTTGATCTTTCACACAGTTTCAATTTTCTACTGTATTCTATGGTGCTCACAAAAATTAGCAGCAGCAGCAAAAAGACAGAGCACCATGAGCTGCCCCAAAACAGCCTGGCTTTCCCTGCAGAAATTGAGCTTCCCATCTGCAGAATGCAGGAATTTAGCAAAGTAGTAGTATTGTTTTTGTAGACATTTTATCTGAAACAGGAGATGGGAAGCTTTCCATGGTGTATAACCCTGGCTCCCACTGGTGATCACTTACTGAGCTGAGCTTCCCTGGGGCCACTCCTGTGAGCATCTACTCCCTCAAGTGGAAAATACAGGCTCCTAAAGTGGGACACTGGGTTAAAATTAACTAAAGAGGGGAATGAAAAAAGCCTGTAGAAGGGGAAAGCTGTTAATTAAATTTGTGGTTGAAGACAGTGACCTTTCTGAATTTGGAGCAGAGATATTTTTGTTTAGGGAGTTGCAGAAAATAGCTAAGAAAACTGAAGACGTAAGTCCTTGAGAAGTGTTATCGTGGATCTCAGCCGATCTCTACGGAAATATCAGCAGCTCAAGTTTTCCATTGAAACAGCCCTGTGTGTGTGATGAAAACAGAGTTTTAGGTTTTTCTGCACTGCCTGGGGGACTGGAGAGGCTGCTGCTGTCTCCAGTCTGGTATGGAGACAGTGTCCTGGAGATGAGATGTGAAGGAAGTTCTCGAGTCAGCCATGCACCGCTCCAGCTCTCATGGGCAGCACACTTATTTCTGTGTTACAAACCATTGTTTCAACATTAAAAGAACACTATCACACGTTTTTATAAAGTAGGAAAAGAAAGGTTAAAAATTCAGCTCTAATTCCACTTCATGATATTTTAGGACATAAATGAGGGAGTTTCTGTTTTCCTAGAAGTTGTCAATTTACAATCTATTCCAGTTCATTAAAATATAATACTTTGTAACTACATTTATGTGGGCCTCTTACACCAATTGCAAAAGGTTAATGCTTAAATAAAACTCTTGGATTTGAATTTTTAGCAACATCTTTGTCTCTAACAAAACCAAATGGAAAGTCATGCCAACGTTTTACACGTGTTCAACCTTATCTGGTGAGTGAAAAGTCTCACTCGTTCCAAATCCAAATTTTGTTTCGACCGTAGAAAAAAAATTTCAGTTTCAGGCAAAGATCAAAACAGTGGTAAATATTTTGGGAAATTACTTCTGTGTGGAAAAAGGGAGAATCTCAGATTGCAGGCGCCCCATCCCTTGAGGACAGCACCAGAACAGCTGCTCACTGTCAGCAGTTGCCACTGGTGCCTTCCTTGGTTAATGAGAGTGACTTCTGCCAGCACTGGCCAAGGGACACGGGAAGGCTCCCAACACATGGACTGGGCTCATCACTGCCCTCCTTCCCCACCACCATCTATATTGCTGCAGATAGAGCACCTCTGGGAGCTCCTGGGATGAAAATGTTTTGTTTGTCTTCCCCTCTTAGTGGGGTTCCCGAGGTGCCTGAGGTCACAGGGGATCACGATGGTCATTATCCCTCAGGTGATCAAGCAGGAACTGTAAGGGAGCTGCCCATGAATGGTGGGAAGGCTGACTGGTCAGCATCCCAGGGGTATGGGGGGCACAGGGGTCATGGGGAAGGACCTTTCTGTCTAAAATGGCATCACCAACTCACTGTGGTGGCCAGGAGAGCAGCAGAAAGTCAGAAGACAAGCTGCATTACAGAAACCATCCACTCTTGAGCTGGTCTGACCTCATGTCCAGCACAGGCCAGGACATTCTGTGTTCCTGTATGAAGCTCAAGGACTGGCAGTTCAGCCAAAACCCTTTCTTTTGAAAGGCATCCAATCCATACTTAGAGATTTCAGATCACAAAGGTACAGGCAAGTCCCCAGGTAAGTTGTTGCAATAGTTAATTATCTTCACCATTAAATACTGGCAACTCATTTCTGGTTCACCAGATTGACTCTCTCCTGTGTCTTTCTCACCTCCTTCATGGGCCAAGGTGCCAGTATTAGGAACCAGGATGTACTTTTGCATAGCAGAACGACTGCCCTGGTTTGTGTGCAGCCAGCAGGTCTGCACCTCAAGGAGATTATGCAGCTGTATGAGACAGCTCATTTGTTTTTGTTTCCCAAAATCACAACCTTAGCTGATGGGCTTTGGCAATGTGGATTACGTTCCACTTAGCAACTGGTAAAAAGCCCCATGCTGAGCTGTTGTTCCTGCCCTATAGCTGTCTGGCCTTTAGGCTCCTGTGCTCACAGGCTTCCAAACTATTTAGCCCTGCACAGTTTACTGAGGTCCCAGAACTAGGTATGGCACAGACTGGTGCAAAAGGCTGGGATGCAAACCAAAACCGTTGCCATTCCTATTTCCACTGATGCTGGGATAAGTTGACTCACAAAAGAACCTTGTTGAAGTTAAAAGGCTCAATTTGACCACTATTATCTCAGTTAAAAGCCATTTGACCAGAAGCATCCCACTTTTGTCTCTCTGTCCCAAGTGGTCCCTGACCACTTCATAACAGACTGGTGTAAAAGGGAAGCTGCTGTGTAACTTTACAGACACCACAGCAGACAATAACTGTTAGTTACACAGTACTTTAACAGATCCAAAACCCATTTCTAATCTATGAGGTAAGACTTTTAAATTTCCTGTATTCCACCTAGACAGTCAGCCTTACCTCCTTGTAGCATTAGGAGGCATTTATCAGCATGCTGAAACCAAAATGAAAGCAGTGGGGCCAAGGTCCTGCTGCTGCATTGCTTTCTCCTGACAAACCTAAAATCTGATGTGGTCATGGGTAAGTATTCCTAATTCCCCCTGGATACTGTAATGTTTGTGTAAAAGAAGCTGACAGCATCTAAATGAAGACAGAAAAGGCTTCCAAGAACACAGACAACACTTTTTCCTGCCTCCTCTCCCTCCCACCCCTATCTCCGTGGCATACGAGTGTTTTCCCTGGGATTATTTTAGGCACCAGAGCTGTCTATTACATATTGGAATGTATGGAACCACAAAACATGCTGCTAATTAGAAGGAAGGCATTTGCTTATCCTTAGGACTTTGTTTATATAAAAGCCTGCACAGCAATGGATTTGTGAGCAACTGACATCTATTCATGTGCTGTATGGGTTCAGATGAGAGACATACAGGATTAAATTGGGAGGGGGGTTGAATAATGTCTTTGTATTAGAAGTAAAACTGACTGGTTGATAGACTGTTTGAGACAACTCTCAGCTGAAAAAGAAACAAAAGCAGTGGCCAGTTTTGGTTTCAGATTGTGATACAACATGGCATTAATAAAAGAAAAGCCATGGATTACATACAAAGAACTGCCTTTGCAGTAACAAGGAGCTTACTTTAAACAAAAAACAAGTTCTCTTTCAGGAACAATCACGGCTATTAGAACATCAAAATTATAGTGTATCAGTGCATCTTTCACACAGGTTTGGGGAGGGCCTCTTGGCAGATGCCAGGTACATCAGTATTTGCCCGCTAGCAGAAAGAGGTTATTTTAGCACACAGAGTACAGAAATATCAGTCTGAGTTGCAGCGTTCACACTTCTTCTCATCCTGCCCTCCTGTCCCTATCCCTGTCTCTATAATGACACTGCCTTCCTTCACCTCCTTCCCTCGGCAGCAAAAAGAAACAACTGACAGTCTTCCCAGAAATCTTTCAAGTGCCAGGGAGGAGGAGAAAGGAGGCCGACACCAAAAATGCACTAGTAGGGGAAAGAGGAGGAACAGCTACACCACAAAAACATCCCCAGGCAAGAGACAGAAGCCAGAGACTGGGGTCAGTAAAACTTGTCCAGACAAGGCAAGTTTCTGTACTAGCAGCAGCTGGGCTAGTTGCTGGAGCCAATCTTTTTGCTTTTTTTGATTTCTTTCTGCTTAGGAACTCACTCAGCTCTGCTATCACCCCACTTCCACAGCACACGTCAGAGAACAGAAATAGCGACATTCACGCTCAGTCTCATTAAATCAGTTTGCAGCAATGTTATTTTTATTTAACCCTTTTCACAGTCAGGTCACTCTCCTGTGCCTGGCGAATGGAGATGAGGAGGAACCAAGAGCTGTGGGATGCCAGGACATGATGCTGCTAAAACACATCCCCAGCACTGCTTCAACTGTACATGGCAGGACAGAGAGGTTAACAAAGACCCTTTTAAACACAGCATCGTCTGAGTGAGCAATTATCCAAATGCTTTCAAGTGAACATTAAAACAAAACTATAAATTCCATGAATTTTTCATCATGAGCAGTCTTAGGAAACTGTTTTACTGTTAAGCTTGTAACAGAATTCAGTTTTTGGAAAGATTTCACATTAACACAATTTCTTACAGATATTAACACAAATAACTTTGGCAATGTGGTGTGAGCCAGAAGCTGGGTTGTTGTGGGTTTATTTTCCCCCTCCAGTTTCCACCCTTTCAATTTACTATTGACAAATCCATGTCAGCAATGCTAATGTGGCTTTCTGATTCTGATTAACTACTTTGACTACAGTAATACTCAGGAAAAGAAGAATGAAACTGATAGATTTGGAGGGCTCAGTTAATATTATTTTAACCTTTACCCTCTCTGTCTTCCACAGCCTTTTTAAATAAACACAAAGTATGTCAAACTAAAATGTATAATTCTATTCCTTGGCCTAAAATTCCTGTGAGTGAAGCTTTTTCAAAAACTCAAATATCAACTGTTCTCTCTCTGTTCTTGAAAAAGCAACAATAAATCTAATTTAATTACTTGATTATGAGAAGTGCTATGAGGATATCTCAGAAGTGAAACTGAAAGAGAACAAATGATCTGACAGAAAGCAACAGAACCAACATTAAGTTTTTCTGTTGATCTCAAAACCAAAATCTGACCACAAATGGCAAGATCAGAGATACAAGACTGTCACCCCCCCTTTCTCCATGGTAGATTATTTCAGATGCCTAATAACAATCTCACTAAATTTAGACCAGTTCTTTCCCTCCACAATAACTTAATTTGATTTTCAAATGCCAAAACAGATTTAAAAGACATGCTTTCTTTAGGAATGACAGAAATAAGCCAAGAGATCAACAGCAGTGAAGAAGCTATTAACAAAGACAGTCAGATATATGTGATTTGTTACACAAACAGGTACCTTGGAAATTAACCACGGAGAAATGTGGGTTAAATCACACCATCAGTTCTACTTGCCTCCAAAATTTTCCTTTACAACTTCCTGACCTAAGTAATTACCTGACCAGACTTATCTTTAAGCTCCTGCCAAAAAGCCCCATTTCTCTAATCTCCCAGAAGAAAGCCTGTGTCCATCTAACAAGCCGAAATACAATTCTGCTGGGTCAGAGCCAGAGCAGGATTTAGTGCCTACTCTGTTCACAGAAAAGCCCGGTGCCCTTTCCTCATGCCCATGGATTGCAGCGCCTGCCTGGGACTGTCCTCTCCAGCACTGCCTGCTGAAGCCCAGGCAGGATTCAGGGGATAGTCTGGATGTTTGCTGCAACAAGTCACTCTCTTGTTTTCAGCAGAGACCCCAGAGTTCTGGCAGGATCTGCCAAGCATTCCTCAAAATCCCCACTGCTCCTCAAGAGATAGCCCAGTACACAAGACAGGGTTATTTCAGGGAATGAAGAATTAAAACACAACATCATTTTCATGTCACTAATAAGCCCACAGGTCACACTCCTGGTTTTCAGCACTGGTTTCTCTGTCCTAGCTCCTAAGCACTTGCTCACTTCTGTGCAAGCCACTCTGCTAGACGTGACTCAACTCCTTCTGCTCCTTTTGCACTGTCCCCAGGGCCTCTCCCTGCACATGGTGCCTGTTTGGCCACTTTCAGCTGGACTCAAGAGCCACGTCATGAGCTGGCTGCTGGGGGGCATTTGGACACTCTGGGAATGCCAGTTGCATTTCCAAACCTCATTATCAGCTCACACTTTTTTTTCCTACAGTGGCTTTTACAGGGCTCGACACAGCCCTTCTTAGGGTACAGCTGCAGGTTCTTCCCATTTTCAGAGAAATATTTCATTACAGGTGACTTAAAGTCCATGTTCTGCTCTATTTGTTCCACCAGCCCTCATTGTGCTATGTTGGTAATACAGCATTAAGCAGAACTAAACAAAGTTTTGTTGCATCTCTACCATCAGACTTCTGGAGCCTTGGTCATTTTGGTTTGGCTATCAACAAAGCACAGTATCAACTATCAACAATAGCCAGTCTAATTACAGGATTTAAGGCTTTAATATAACATTGTTTTAAATACACACATTAAAGACCAAATTTTTCAAGGGACACAAAGCAGAAATAAATGACAAATGCCAGTTTGTGTATCATGAACACTGAGAGAGGGACAGACACAGCAGTGGAGGTCAGAGCACAAAGCATCGCTCACCGACTAGCAACAACTGCCTGAGTCTCCACACAGGTGAATCTACTGGTGCTCCTACTTTGCTGAACTAAAGCTGTGTGTTACACTGATATGATGCCTCTATTATGCAGGAAAATTATCTAGGATTTCCTGGAAAACAGTGATAACTGCAAAAACCAGCTGCTGCGTTGGAAGGACAGAAGCTCATAAAGAATCATACATCACTGCACTCCACTATCTGCTCTTTCCTGGGATCCTCTAAAGCAGCTTCCCCCCCATCCCAACAGCCACAGCTCCACAATATCAGTTCTGAGGAATGCAAAGCCTGATGGATGATTTAAAAAGAAACACGGCTTAAAGTAACAAAGCCAAACAGAAAGCTGACCTCAGACTGCAGAGGATGAGAAACTCTGTGTGTGTATGGAAGTCAGAGACATATCCCCTGTTTTACTGAGCATCCAGTCTAGACCCAGATAAACGTTGATAAAGGTGCAGAACATCACATTCAGTATGGCTTATGTCTGCCTGATAAAGGGAAGAAATAAAGTGAGATTCCTTGAATAGCTAGATTTTAAGGAGGGATTGCTAAAGGTTGATGATTGTCTGGCAAGAGAAAGCAAGGAAGTTTTTATAGCAACAGAGACAAAAAAAAAGAATAAAATATTAAGAAAAGGACAATAAAGGCAGATGAAAGGAAAAGCACGAATAGAATAGAAAAACAGGAAGGGTGAATTATTAGAAACAGGCAAAAAGATAAAAAGAAGGAATTTAGAAAAACTGAAGTCTGAAGTTAAAAAACTAAGAAAGTATCAGACGTTAGCAGTACATGATATATCTTCACAATATTTGTGGGCTGCATTTACTACATTTTAAATGAAAACTGAAACCTGTTACAAATATATTTAGAAATTATTACTTAAAGTTGAAGTAGTTTATTTCTAGCCTTTTTTCATTTGCATGCAGGGCGCACAAGTAAACATGAACCAACTATTCCAGGAGAGGAGGGGACCCACTGCAAACTTAACACACACTCCATGGCACTACTTTGAAAATGCACATTAATTCTCTCAAACTAAACAAAAAAATTCCCTGGGGAAGAAGAAACTGCATTTTTAATCTGCACAAAATCTACTCCTTTGTCCTTCCAGAGAGGTTTCGTTTCTTTCCATTCAAGTTTCCGTCTAACAAAATGACGCTTACATCTGAACCACAGACACACAACAGCTTTTCAAGTTGTGTGTACTTACTTCCCATGGCACCTGAATTTTACCTTTGGACAGGATTCACAGAACTTCACAAGACCAAGAAGCTTTTTTGTAAGCCTTGTCTGATCCTGAGAGAGCTGCAAAAGGTCTCCTACAAACTACTGTGGCCTGCTGCATTACCCTGGTTTCAGTAGCTAAAGCTTCCTAACTCCTTGAAACACAACCAGAAATATCTAAGGGATCTTTAACACAAAGGAAAAGGAATGGTTCTTGCCATGAAAAATCTACAGTCTCAGAGAAAATAAAAGCTGGTAGCAAAAACAGGGATAAAATCACCCAGCAATTTCACTCAGTCCCTGAAAAATCCTATCTATCTGTTTGCAAAATAAAAAAATGCGTCATCTGCTTTATCTTGCTCACTGGTTCCTTTGTGAACCCTTTTGCTAAAACACTTGTATTCAAATAAAAAAAAGCAAGTGTTGCCACGGATTCTGAAAGAGGAGACTGCTGTGAAAGCAACTGCAGCACAAACATGGCATTTCGAGCAAGTTGGAGAGGCTGCCTGAGTATTTCCTGCTACAGGCTTACAACAGACAGTTTTGCCTTAAAAACAACACTTCCATTGTAGAAGGGAAGACTCCTGTATGCCCTGGCACAAGTACTGGATGAAGCCACATCAGCAGAGTGCCCTGACATTTAATAATATCCAACAGGGGAAAGCCATGGCTCAAAGGGAGCGTGCCGGGGATCAGGGACTGCACTGTCACCCCATGCCATGGCCACTGGCTGCTGCTTCAGGAACAACACAAACAGGCTGCAATCCCAGAGAAAAGGAAGCCCCAAGAACAAGCATTAAGAACATTTGTTAATCAAAGGACTAAACATATAGGAAGGTCTTCATTTATTTGAATTTCACGTATTATTTCCAATCAGTAAAAAATCTACCAGGCTCTCCACAGATGATGCAAATGCTTACCCTGGCTCAGGGCAGCTGCTGCTCTGAGAAACAAACCAACATAAGCTGATCATTAGAATCCCCTTAAAACTCTTAGTATTGGACCAAATAAAGCACAGTAGAGCTTACTAAACAGTTTTACAAGCCATACTGAACATCTTTGTGTGCTTAAAAACTGTAATTTAATTAACTTTACCTGTAAGTTTGGGGAGGGGAAGGGTGCACGAGGGGGGAAGAAAAGAAAATAAAATACAAACTCCTTTTCTTCTAAATTCTGAAAAGAGTTCAGGGTCCAAATCCCTATACAAGAAGTAATAAAAATAGTTTGGTTTCTGGTAGCAATAACAAAAATGAGGGCAAGATTAATTCTTACACTTTTATGGCAAACAATCTAAAGCAGATGTTTGAGAATAAAAGCGAGATGTCAAAGTAGTTAAAAAGTGCTTTTCAAACCCAAACACAACAAGACAACTTACAGCTTTATGTGCTTATATAAAACTCTAAATCATCTCAATCAGCTTCCACCCTTCACCATTCTCTAGTCTATGAAGCTTCACAATTACCAAAAAAGTTATATTCAAGTCTAAATCACCACTGTTTTGTGTCTCCTGAACAAAAGCACATGCAAGTGAGCTTTGCTGACTGGACATCAGCTCCTGAATCTGGGGCCTTATGAAGATAAATAGGTTTCCATGGTTTGAATATCCAGGATCTCTCGAATAAAGTCCCTGTCTTCAAGAGACAAAGTACATTTTAAAGGTATCTAAAAAAATTCAGACTGTATTTACATTTCCGCTAGAAAATTGCAGTTTTGAGACAGACCTCAAACTTCACATTCTAAGGTCAAAATCAACGTAAGCATTCCTCAGAATCAGACTTCAAATGGATATCTGAAGTTACCCACACTTTCTTGTTTGTGAGTTCAAAGAATTGCTGATCATAAAGCAAATTTTAAGATATTAGGTCTTTGAAGTGGAGATTTCACAAAAGACAATGTGTGAATATAGGAGAGTTGAGTCCCCCCACATGCAGCGCAGCAGAAGCCTGTGCAAGGTAATCCTAAGCACTCCCTTTTCCAAGGAAACTGCCCTTTACTTTGAACACTGTGTTAACTTAAAACACCGTTCACTTAGATGTGCTTTCCAAAAGGCCTCAAGCACGACGATACTGATTTAAATAAAGAAAATTAGGCAAGTTTTTGCACTCCAGCTTCCCACACAACGAGGATTTGCCAAGCCTTTCCAGTCCAATCACCCCGGTATATAAAGAGACTGACTCAGCGCACACAAACACTTCCAGACTCACCAGCAAGAGCTGATTATTTGGCTGACCACAGCAAACTGCCTCCTCCTAAGCCGGCCAGCCCCAGTGTCCATCTACCTGGAAGCCATCCATCCATCCATCCAGCCTCACTGGGCTCCTGTGCATCTGCATTGCTGCTCCACTTCATTACATGAAATACAAACCCGGTGCTGCAGCCATCGCAGTAACTGATACCGCATCGCTCAAGTCAATGGGAGCAAATCAGAAACTCTACACTACATATGAATAATAATAGGTTTTTGTGTTTCCCTTCCCAAGTGCTGACAATTTGGAAGGTTATTTTCCCTACCACCACCACGGCTGGACTAGAACCACATTAATTTCAGCGTGCCAAGGCAAGCTGTTCAAGAAGATTTCACGGCACATTTGGCTTAATAATCCAGGGTGGGGTTCTGGGGGTTTGTTTTCAATTGTCCAAGATTTGACAAGAAAAAGAAAATGAAGTTTAAATTGTATAACTCTCTGGAAAAATTATATTTTCAGCAAAAGACGGCAAGCTTTAAAAAAAGCTTTAACAAACAAATTTTAAATCACCCTTTAAATCACCAGCAGCCTAAATAACTTGGTCCTAGCTCTGGACATAAACTTTTATCAATGGTAGTTGACTGAGAAAACCATGTTTTCTCCTCCAGTTTCACATTAATCTCAGGGCACAGTTAAAATATGACACTTCATCAACTTTTTTCTCCCTCATCTCCTGTTCACAGCCGTTGCTGTGTTGGCTGAAACATTTATTGCCAGGACAGGGAGAACTGACCAAGAGACCTACAAGGAACAAAAGCCTGCCAGAGCCTAAAGCAGCTCACCTTACGAAATCACCTAACCCCCAGCTCAGCCTCTCCAGCAGCTGCACTGGTCTGTTCCAGAGCATTAGCACAAGTAGGGAGCTGCAGTGACTGTTCACTATCAAGTCAAAGAAATTCAGACTTTGTTTAATCTTTTCTATCTCAGATTTAGACTAATACTAAGAGGCAACCCTCAAGTGCTACAAAGAGCATTCTATAATTCATACAATAGTTGAGTCATAGCAAACCAGCAGCCTGGCCAGGATAATACTTCACTGGATGTACCTACATTTGCTTCTGTAAAAGGCTACCGTTTGCTTTTAATTATTCATAATGTTCTACAATGTACTTAGATGTGTATACTGTACATACACACAGCAGTTTGAATAAAATAAACACACCTCAGTAATTAGCTGATTGCAGTGCTCTAATAGTGCAGGTTTTAATAAGATGCTCTTTGTGTGCATGGAGGTTTCTGTTCTGTGTGTGTACACACAGATACACCCAGATGCAAATAATCCAGGGCATGAGCTAAACAGTTTAAACAAAGACAACCATAGGATGTTTGCACAGCCCTGTAATGCCCCAATCATGTGCACCTTTGCACTCGGGAATTATTTAGAGACATGTCAAGCTAACAAATTTATTTGCCGTCAGAAAATTTTATCATACACTTACCTGGGGCTTAGACCCAGATTCAGCAACACTGATTCAGCTTAGGAAACTACCCAGCTCTCAGCACACAAAGAGCCTCTCAAAGCCCAAGGAGCAGTCACATTCCAATTACTTTGCCTGGATTGTGGCCTACAAGTCCAGTCCAACAAAGCCAAGCAAGCCTAAACCTGATGGCGTAAACTGAGCCCATCCGCTGCACTGCAATTACCTGTGGCAATAAACACCACGCTCTGGGAAGCAGAGGCTTGCACAAACAGGCCTCCAGAGGAACAACCAGCACCCTCACAGCTCCAGTCTCTGCTCCTTGTCCTGCATGGACTGTTCCAACAGCTGGGAAGTCGAGCAGGTTGTACCCAGGTGTTAAACACCAACATGTGACATTGCTGGGTCTACAGATCCACCATGAAACATGGGTGGGCCCAAAGGACTGAACTGTAACGAGGACCAAGTCACAGAGCTGAGAGTTAAGCCAAGAGGAATACACTGCTTGCTTCATTTCAAAGCACATGCTTAAGGGTTTTCTGGGTCAAAGCCAGGGTGATCCATATCTTATGAGATCAAGCACCTCCGCCGGGTTTGCATCAAAAATTTATGTGACTATTTCAGTGATACCATTAGCCCACGAGAGCAGACTTTAGCTCAATATTCGAGGTACATGCAGCCAGATGGATTTTACCAGGCTAATCCACATGCCTGAGCCATTTCCAAAGAAAAAACCTACCAGTATTGGTGTGAGTTTTCTTACCAATTTAAATGGATGTTTGATGATCCCTCTCTAAAGGAAGGTGGGCATCAGAAAATTAATACAATATTATTAAGATAGATTTTAAGAAGTGTATCTAGCTTTCAAGTAATATCTCAAGATAAGTTATTTATTATATAAATCATCTTAAATTCATTATCTGGGCCCCAATCCCATGGCCCAAATAAGTGGAGAAAACAGTCACACTAGGGACTGTACATAATGGGGTCCATTACTCAAATAGATCAAACCTCTTTAGAAAGCTAGCTTAGAAATTTAGAAAGTTTCCAGGTTTCTCTAATCATGCATTTAAAACTTTAAAAAGAAAAAAGTAAGCAATTATAAATTATAGGGACACACATACTTAGAAATCTGTATAATTTTAAAAAGTGGATCAGAATTCTAAGCAGCTTACTGCAATAACCATTGAATTGTTCATATTAACTTTGGTTTCTTTTTTGAATAATTCCTATCTTAGCATTTAACATACATTTCCCTAGTTAAAAAAGACTGTAAAATGCACTGCAGACGAACCACAATCCCTGTAAACTGATGTTCAGAAGGCATCACTTTATTCATGGGGTGCACCTCATCAAAACAACACAAGAAAACTTTCTTTCTTTCTTTCCAAACGCACACCAGATTTCTCTAATCTGTGCATTTACCAAACTGCATAAAACAGCGAGCTGGTGGTTTGATGCAATCAGCGCAGTGCCATTTAAAGCACAGCACATCACAGCACCCTTAAGTCTTTTTGGAAATACCTCTGCTGCTCAGCAGCACCAGCTTTCCACCAGTTGCTGCTCCACATGCTATTGCCAATCAGCTGCATTTGCTGTAGCGCATTCCGAAGTTTACTAATTAATCTCTGCACTAAACCCCACTGATGGCCGCTTGCCATTTGAAATGATCATCATCTTTTATTTAAAGACATAGAGGCCGTATGGCCAAACTCAGACCTTATTTGTAAAAAAGGGGTGTGCCAAATTTCAGGTAATTAAATCCAGTATCGTTGTGGGTTTTTTTTAAAACTGGACAGAGGCAATTATTAATGGTTTGAGGGTGTTTATATTAGACACACTCAGTTATTTCAATGTTAATTGTCAGGAAACGGGCACACTCTTGCTTTCTGAGCTCAGAGCCACATTCAGCAGAGGGTACAAGATGCAAAATACTGGAAAAGAGACCATTTATTTCTTGAAAAACAGCCAACACGCTTTGAAGCCGTGTGTTTTAAGGATTCCAGCTTATTGCTACATTTCAGATGAGGTTTTAAACAGTGGTTTCAGGCAGTCCAACCTCTCACACCATTGTTCCAGGCTGCTCCCATTCAGCGGTGCGTACTGGCTCCGTGACCTTCACAATGACCTCTGCAAAAGCAGTTGTGCATTTCACTGTGGTGTAAATCCTCACAGACAAGTCGAACCTGTTCTTTTTGGCATCCAGCCCTTCAGATGAATACTCTGCAGAGATTTATTATGAAAGGGGAATGAAGGGGCATTATTGCACAACATTCATTCCCTCACATACAGCTAAGTTCCATCTCTTACAAATTCTGAAGACTTTTAAATAAACACATCTTCTTTATTACACAAATCCTTCTTGCTTCTCACCGATTTTCTGTAATTAAAATTCACTGTTGTTTACAAAAAGGTAGATATGCCCAGAAAAAAAAGCATGTGTGCGAAGGTGTTTTATGTTATTATTAATAAGTAATATTCATACTTCCTGTTACTATACACAAGGGATTAGTATTTCCTAGCACACCATTCACTTACAACACTGAAGTATTATTCCACATTGTAGCAACACACATTGCCCTAAAAGGGTCCATTAATTATTTTTTTTAATGCCATGAAGTTGCTGCAGGATATTAGACTGTCTCCATAAGAAATACACTTCTATGGCAAAATGATGAATGATGAAGTTTGCAGGTTTTTAATTAGATTTCAGAGTGGTAAGAATTCACAAAGTTATTCTCCATGGCCTTAGCTTAATACTTTGCGTGACCCTATGCAAATAATTAAAAAATGATTCAAGATTCCATTAATCAGAAAATATAAAAGCATGAAAGAATAGTGAAAGGGGTAGATGTTATAAATTCAGTGAGTCTGCCAAAGTGGTCAGAGTAGTAACCCCGATAGTCACATCATCCACATTCCTTCAGGTTTTCCAACTGATCCTTCAGCAAAATGTGTCCTGTTAGGGAAGAGGGAAATCATAACAAAAAAAACCACCCAACCTAAGCTGCACTGATATTCCAATCCAAAAATCATGTTCCAACTAGCTGCAGTCGCTTGGTATTAACCAGAACTGAAGCATTTTGATTGAAGCACACATTCCCTGATCCAAACCTCAGAGTTCCCCTCAAAAGCTCCCTCCCCCCACTGTCAGCTGTCATGGACAATTGACAATGCACACACTCATCCCTCCCACTGCACAAAGAAAGCCCTGCTGCGTGTGTCTCTCCCTGTCACCCACAGGCCATGGCAGGTAGGGGTTCTCTCTCCCCTTCCTACAAGTATCAGCTGGCCATTCCTCGGCTTTCCAGCTTCCTTTTCTGCCAGCAAAACCAGAGACAACAGAATGCACAACAGCAAAAACTTCCCTGAGCAAAAGATACAGGAAAACATCATCTCCTCCCACCTTTCACAGCTCCAGAGCTGCAGGCAGAAGTTTCTCCAAACTGAACATGCAGCAGTGGTTTTTACTGTTTAAATTTACTTTCCCTCTGCTTTCCTAACTCTGACACCACCACCACAGATCACTCCTTCATTTCTGAGGCTACCAGTGAGAAGGAGAAGAAATGGACTGAAGACAATAGAAGGTGAACCACCATGGTCATACAGTGCTGTATTAAACAGCAAAGATAAAGTATCCGCAGTTCTAAAGGAGATTTCTTCCTACAGTAGAAATTTCACATTTCAAAAGGTTGCAGTTGCTATATACTTTGCTTCTTCATAAATAAACAAAAACTAAAATGCAGCTGCATTTATACTTTGGTCTTCATAACAAACAAAATAACCTTGATCCTCCCTATATTTTATTTGGGATTTAAAAAAAGTCCAAAGATTTTTCAGTTAGATGATAGAGAGACAACACCAAAGTTATAGCTGGCACCTACAGCTCAAATTGGTTACAATTTAGAAGCAACCAACAGCTAAATGGGTACAATACTCTTCGAGAATATTCATATTACTTTAAAAGTAACACATCTGTTTAATTTTATATTTCAAATCCACTTAACTAACCAGATACAAAACAGGTTAAAATTAGCACAAAGCAAATGCTGTAAACAACGCTATCACTGAAATTAAACTGGCACAACATTAGGCTTTAATACAAATAGCACCTTAAGGATGGGGATGGGGGGTTTTTACCCCATATTACAAACAGATTTTAGAAGTACCTGATATGTGAAAAATTCTTGGCCTAGCCCTGTCTAGGCTTCCGATTCTACCTAAACAGCAATTCAATGTGGCATCATCCCACCAAGTGGCAGATTAAGGTGCGTAAGTGAAACCGGAGGGGTGAAGTCAAAGAAAGGATGAAACTCACACTGCAATCCCCTCTATGCTCTCCCATCAGCTCTCAAGCCAAGCCCTCTTTCTCTCCCCCATAACAAAAGAAAATCCTAATCATGTTTTCTTGTAAACAATCACAAAGGGGAATGCTTGGTATGCAGGAAAGGCCAAGATAGTGCCACCCCTTTGGAAAGGCAGAAAATTCTTCAAATATTTACTAATCGATTACTCCAACTTTGCTTGTGTGAACCCAAAGGGCTATCACAGGGAAGCATTAATGTGGCTTTTTTTCTTTATGCCAGCCATGTAGCACAGGTACCAAACACAGGCAGCCACAGAGTGCCAACGATGGTGAGGATCAGGTGCCCACATCCACGCCTTTAGATCTGTCAGCACATCCCCACAGCCCAGCCCAGCAGCTCCTGGTCACTGCAGCTCTGCCTCTGACTGACTCGCAGAGGATCACGTTTCTGTGATCTCCCCATGCCTTGCAGAAGGGAGTGATGCTCTATTTATTTATGCCTCTCTTTCAAGAGATGAAACAGGAGAATGGGTCTCAGACCTAAATATATATATGCTGCTTTCCTCCTGTGCACAGCCCTCACTTTTAACTTGTTCTTCCCTCTGATCTACTTACCTTTCCAAAGCCCTCCAATTCCACATGCACCACCTTTAAATGTACCATCTGTGTCCTGCAGGATCTGCCTCACTTGCCCAGAATATACAAGAAGCATTATTCTTACACAAAACCACCATTTCATTTTCTACTAATCATGGCAAATGTTGCAAGTTCCAGTCTCCTGGCCCCCATCCAGCTAATTTAGATAGATGGTTCCACATGTGCTCTCTGTCCTTCCATTTCCTGCCCATACCACGGCACACATTTGTCTAAGTGAGTCAAAGCAGGTTTCTCTGTAGTCACAATATTCTTTAGTACTTCATATTTTAAAAAAGAAGCCTGCATAAAACACAGCCTATTACCATGCTATTACTGACTTTGCAAGAGGCAGAGGATTTTACTGCTTTGCCACACATTCTGCTGAACTGTAATGAGTCACAAGCTAAGCTGAGCCTTGCATTTCCCCCAAATACAGAAGTTACCTGTGTAGCAACTATGTTCAGCAAAGCAAAACAATAAACTAAACTAGACAGTTCTCCACTTCAATATACTCCATTATCCATGTTTTTTGCCCTTAAAATAAAAACCTCAACAAATCCAAAATATTAAGAGGAATGAGGATAATAACCCAAACTTTCAAGAGACCAAGGCACTTCTTCATGAAGGTAATTTCTGTTTCCTTACTACTCAGTGCTGTTAATATTCCTTTCCAGAGACACCCTGACTGACAATCACTACATAAATATGGGGACATTCACCTTTTGATGTCCAACACTGATTGCCTCAAACAATATTCCTTTTCTCTCACCCTCTGCACCTGAACAAACATTTTTAAGGAAAACTACTTTTGAAGTCTCCTTACAAAACATTGCCTCTTTGATCCAAATCTCTCTTTCTTCAAGTACCCTAGTACGATACAGATGCACCTTGGATGGTGATGATGACTATGGAAAAAGAGAGCCCCCCAGAAGCTCCTTTAAAATACATCTTAATTTTTAAATGATTTTTTTTGATTTACAGAATGCGCCCTTTGAAAGCTCAAAATTTGACTTCTGAGACCCCGTAGCAAGCATTTATTTATTTGCTATGTGCACTTATGCAGGAGTCAAGATGCAGAAAAGGTGGTACATGCTCAAACATGCAGCAGCACAGCCTCAACCAACACACTGATGACTTTTTTTTTGTAAGAAGTTAATATATTAGTAATTAATTTTTAGTAAGGCTGGTGCACCTTGGACAAAACTGAAGATGTTGCAGGAAACAAGTCCTGCCTGTAAACCCCTGCCTACAGCCAGAACCCAGGTTAACGTGTGGGTGTGGGTGCCACACTGGAAGCCACACAAGTGCACACAGACCACCCTGGCTGCCCTCAGAGAATGGGATCCTTACACAGGAACTGACTGTGATGGATGAGCACCACAATCCCCAGGTCCCCAAATCCTTGTGTCCCAGAGCTCCCCTCTAATTCCCAGCCTCGTGCAGAAACCACTCAGACCTTCAGCCTAGAACCTCCCTCCCATCCCACCCACTCCCACCTTTCTGCCGACTCTGCCCCAAATCTTCCCCCTCATATCCCCCCGTGTTCTCTCCAAAGCAACTCAACATCCAAGTCCCCACATCCTCCTCCACCTCTCTCCTCTGCTGCCCTGTGCTCCCCCATCCCCACCAGCCCTGATCCCACACTCCACCACAGCACTTGCTCCTGATTTCCCTGCCATGTTTCTTCCAGCAACTGCCTCCCACTATGGTCATCCCTCAGTCTCCTCTTGGCTCTCCTTGCATGACCAAGTCTGGCAAGAATTTCAGAAAAGCCAGCTGTAGGCTGTGCTTACCCAAAATTTCTCTGAAGGTGGCCCTGAGAACAGGGAAGGAAGAAAATGTAGGAATATGGGAGATCTTGTAACTGTGCTGTGAGATCAACACACTCTCCATCGACAAATAGATTCCAGTTCATTGAGAAATGTAATAACCAGGAGTAAAACCAGGCTGTGAGGTAAGGCTGCACACAGGTGCCTTCACAGGAGAGTCTCTCAAAGCAAGACAAACAGACACAGCACACCTGAGTGCTGACTCGGAGGAATCTGCAGAGCCATTATCCCTGCTCTGCCATTCCAGGTCACCAGCGCTCCTCCAGGTACACAATAGAGAAGATGAAGGAATGACATGGAACTGCTTTGATCAGCAGCAACAGAAGAAAGGATTAGAAGAAAACATGTGATGTTCTCACAGATGCAGACAACTGCTAAGAAAAAAAGGATCATGGCAGAAAGGTCACACATACTTCTATGCACACAAACAAATGTACTACAGCTCCCCTAAATGGCTTCAAATACTTCACTGACCTTACTACAGTTCTTTAAATGTTCTTGCTGCTCTCTTTAGAAGAATTTTCCTCTTTAAAAAGCCCTCAGCTGAATGTCATTTCACATCCAGCCTGTAAGAGTGGAGACAGTCAACCAACCATTTGCAGGAGAAATCAATGTTTTTATTGTTAAATGACAATTAAGGCGCCTGAACTATTTTTTTTAAGACCTAAATTCTAAAATATTTAGTTGTGTGAAGTCCTCTTTTTACATAGCCATCTTCAAGGACCTAAGAAGCTCCTACAAAAAGGAAGAGAACAGCCTACTTTTGGCACATACCTAGGTAAAAAATGAGCTTGTATCAGGTCAAGGAAACACAGTCACTGAACTTCCCCTAAAATGTAAAAGCAAGGGCAGTAAGTGCTACCAGAGGCTGCCAGAGAGGCTGCAGGGCCCCCATCTCCAGAGGGCTTTCAGAACAGGTTAGACAGGTCCCTGCCATGAAGCACCCCTGGCTCTGCCTCATGGCAAGGGGAAGGACCCCATGACCTCTCCAGACCCCCAGCCAGCACTATGATTATACAATTTCACAAGTACCTGCTGCAGTTTTGGCACCAAAGCTTCTCTTTTTGTTAATTTTTTCTTCCCTGATTTAAAATTCCACCCTCACACAGGAACTTTGTCCACTCCCATTTTTTATCATCTCTACCAAGACATAATGCTTATACTTCCAATTTTGGACAAGCTATTTCTTTCTGTTTTACTCCAGCACGACTTTCTCATATGTTTACTTTTAAACAGTGCATCAAACAGTACCATTTAACAACTTTTTGCATTGAAAGTGTGGTTCAATAACTTTGCACCGTTCATTTAGCACTAACTCTAATATTTCATGTTTATGATGTTTGCAACTCTTGGCCAAAGTATAGCATCAAAAGAGCATGTATGCACTGAATTGTATCTTGCTAAAAAGAACAGCAGCACTGAAAAAAGTTATATTGGAACAATCTATAAATGTGTTTACATTATATGAATGATTTGCTGTTCCTTCACAAGGCATGTAGGAAGTCAGCACTTCTCAAATGTGTAAAGTATTTCCATGTGCTTAAAGCACGATCTTTCCAAAACAAACAATGATTGAGAAATTTTTTATTATTCCTTATTTCCCTGCCAGCTGTTTTTTTGGACTCTCCTCTCAGCCACCTTCTTCCTTTCAGTCAGACCTCTCCTTATTGCTCACAGTAACACCTACTCAAGAAAAGGTATATTCAGAGCTGTAAGACTCAGAAACAGGAGGATCTCAGTCTGATTTAAATGGCATTTTCCTTATATTACTCTACAGCGTGTCTTTGTGCTATCTTAGCCAGTGGCAGGTCTGGCTGCTGCTTGGGATGGAATTTGGGCATCCTACATTAGAGCCTGAAGCCCATTCCTGCTGTTCTGTCCCAGTGCCTGCTCCCATACAGGCAAGTAAACAAATGACAACCTGGCTGAACTCTTCCAGCAGCCTTCTCCCTGTGAGCCTTTTCACAGGACCAGAAAATGCTGAATGTCACAGAGATGTCCTCTGAAACCTGATGGGGAAGAGTCAGGCATGCATGTAAGCTCTTGGGCAACTCCAAAAATCAAACAGGACACTAAAAATCACAAACAAAACAAAAACCAACCCAAACAAACAAACAAAAAAAATACAACAAAGAAACAATCAATCCACAAAAAAAAAAAAAAAAAAAGAGGGAATTAAAACCCCCCCTAAGCCTAAGAACAGCTCCATTCCAAAAAGTGACAGCTAAAGCATAGATCTGCTCCACTGCTGGCCACAGACACTTTAACTAACAAGCACATTGGTCATGCCATTCACTCCTCTACAATTAACACTGTTGGCACTATGTCATTTACTAAATTCCAGTCATTACAGCTGTGCAAACTTATGGGCCTAATTTGTATTTATACTAATATGTGTACATAAACATGTGCCGCTTTAGCCATGTAAAGGAGCCTTAAAGCAAATGAACAAATATTATTATAACAGAGCAGTATCAGAGAGCCCAACCATAAAACAGAATCAAGTCAAGCACTTCTGATTATGTCTGTCCACCAAACAGCTTAATTTCAACTACAGCATATTTCCTAAGGCATTCCAAACTAAAATCCTGCAGAGAGCCATGGGAAGACACAGCACTGCATTTTCAAAATAGTCTCCTTTTCCAAGGCCATTGCTGCATAAATGAAGGGAGGGGGAATAACAAATACTGTCATTTACTTTGCCTTTTTTCCTCCAGAAACATTTCCTACCAACATAAAGAACAAAATTCATTAAGTCAACATCATGTGCTGAATGTTTATGCACTTTGATATAACAGTAATTACTTAGTAAGGCCAGAACCCAATTAATGTTTCAGACTTCAGTCCATGGGCTGGAGTGCACAGGAAGCATTCTGATGACAGATCACTTAAATAAAGTTTATCTGGCATACACTTCAAAAACAGAGTTCAGAAACTCAAAGCACAGTTCGGCATGTATGTGCTTGACTCTTAACAAAACATCTTTATTTAAACAGAGGGCAAGAGATTTACTATGACAAATGTATTTACTACTGCTAATCACTCTCCATCATGCTACTCGGAAGTTGCAGTCATATTGTATTTATAAACCTTTGAGATTTAAGAGAGCAGTAGGTGGATCACAGGACTGTGATCACTTTCTAAAACTGCACGTTAATCCTAACCTGAGTTATATCACCCAGCATATTTGGTGTCCCTCACTTTATATATTTGAAATCTGTGTCCATGTATTGTCAGAGACGGTGGAGATAGAGCAGTGACAATTTCTTTTTCCTTTCTTCTCTTCAGAAATAGTATCCTTCTCAGCAAATCAGTGCTCATTGTTAAAACAAGACGCTGGAACTGAGAACAAAAATTCAATGCTAAAGCAATATGCAACATACACTCTGACTAGGAATCAGGAAATGCTGCTTAGCAACCGCAGAATCCCACTTGTCCCAGGGCTATGTGCACCCTCTGTGAATCTCTGTTCCTGGGAAGCTGCTTGGCAGGAATGCTGCATCCCTGAGCACCTCCATCCAGAGACCTGCTGGGAAGTGCTGTGACTCCCCTGACTGGGGCATTTGGGTTTCCTCTGGAAAGGGACTCTGCTTCATGGCACTGACACCGAGCCCAGCATGCCTGAGCTGGGACACAGCCACTACACACCGACACAGAGAATGCCCAGTGCCACTGGAAATTTTACCTTTACATGCATGCTCTCCAAACAAATATGTCTGTTCCAAATGGATCTATATGCCTAAACACACTAGTTACTCTTGAAAATAAGTGTTATGATTTTGCTGTGATTCTAAACTACCAAGAGCTGCAAAGAGGGAAATATTCCACCCAGCTGTAAAAGAGAAATGTGCATGGTATGAGCCAAAGGAAGATTAAAAACAAAATACCAATTAAACTCAAACTGGCACTCATCTCAAAGAAATCAATTCCATCTGAAGAGTTTCAGTCTGAAGATAGACCAGCTGAGCTAATGGTGAAGGAAGCCTTGATTGCTTTATTTTTTAACTTCAGGCAAAAACTACAAGCACACAAAAAAACCCCACCACAACCCCCCCCTCCCCCCCCCACTGCACCAAAACCAACAAATCAACCAAGCAAAGCAGAGCAGTAAGAATTGGCAAAGTAAAGCCCCTCAGGAGCTGCAGAATACTTGTAGCCTAAACCACAGTGTGACATGCACTTCACTTACCTCAGAGTACCTGGCATATGTCTGAGAAACTTTGAAGGAGCACAATTGATTAAAAAGGTATTTTGACAGACTTTTTTGAGTTTGGAACAGGATTTTGGATAATTGCTCCATGAGCTATAAAAGAAACAGACTGAAAAACAGGAGCAGCCGCTGAGCAGTTGTTTGCACAGGAAGCAATATTGCAGGAAAAGGCAATAATAAAGAACAGTTAATTTGACCTGAGCTGATGAGGTCAATGTTTTAAAAGAAATAGCTCCACATAACGTAAAATAAGAACGTTATTTCCCATCAGAATAATACTGCAAGTGTAACACTGCACAAAATCTCTTCCCTAACACTTGTTATGTGCAGCTTAGTGGTAACACACATTCCTGAGGTGTCCTAGACATCCTGTGTCTGACACAAATCCATTCCTCTGAAATATTGGTTCTACGACTGCTCCCTCCTGCAAGCTCTGGCTGCTCCAGGCTGCACGCTGCTCTCTCCAGCATCCAGCTCCTAATAACATGAAACTGCAAGAACTGGAATAAATCTGGGCAATATTCAGAGCCACAAAGTTATATTTAACACCGCTGCTGTGATTTGGACAGGGAAGCAGTAGCTGGAGCAGATATTTCACTCTTAATTCGCTGCCATTCAGGGGTGCTGTTGACAGGAGATGGAGCCTGGCTCAGCGGAAGAGCCACGAGGTTAGGAATTTAGTAGGGCTGGATCCTATTCCTTCTTCCTCCTCTGCTCTGCTGCCTAATCCTGGGTGAGAACATCCCCTCCGGGCATCTGGTTCCCCTCCCTCCCTGACACATCTATTTAAACTGCAAATTCACTGGGGTAGGGACCATCTCGGTAATGACAAAGCACGTACAGCACTCTGCACTAATAATTCGATTAATAAATATTCCCACTGCTGTTAAGTAATAAAACAAAAACAATGATAAGAATTGGAAGGTCAATGATGCATGACATTAATTCTGAGGTATTTGGGTATAAAATGCAAGAAGGCAAACTCTCCCAAGCAGGAGCAGGCCAGGGGACACCTATGCTGTTTTTCCCACATTTTTGGGCAATCCAATTAGAGGTAATTGAGTTTTTAACTACATGAGATTACTCCAAGAACACCATCACTAGAGGCTAATTGTCCTGGGTGGTTGGGGGAAGGGAGAAAAGAAACAGAAGTGGAAGGAACAGAAAAGGGACAGGCACACAGCCTGAAATGTGCTGGAGATGGCACGAGCTGAGCCAGTCTAAGGCACTCAGATCCTCCACAAACATGGAAACAGCTGGGCCACAGACTGAAAGAGTTCCGTGTTCCCAGTTCAATGAATTAAAGAGGAGTTAAACACACCCACACTTCTGTGCATTTTTAACCACAATGGTGAGGTAAAGCACAGACCTAGAAAAGCCTTCTATAGTTCTATAAACACCAGAGACATAACAAGGAAACTAAATTCAAGCAACACAATTAAATCCTGTTGCATTTGCAAACTGCCCTTTGCAATACATATGAGCATCTCTTTTACACCTTAAAATGAGCTCCACATTAAAGCTACCTGACAACCAGAAATGGTCATCAGATTCATCAAGAAACAGAAGAATGAGTCTCTTGCCAGACCTTAGATTTGTTGTGCACCTCCTGACAAGCCCTACAAATGCTGGAAACATCATTCATTTCTGAGGAACTTCACTCCTTTTCACAGCTACTAAAGTCTGAAGTACCACAATTGACAGGAAATCTCAGTTTTAGCACTACTGCAGCAATTAAGGTTGCTACAGTTTCTTTTGTAGCTTGACCCTGATTTGAGATGAGATTTAATAAGACTGTTTCAAATATTCTGATGTGCTGAAAGCATGTTTCTTAATATGATGAACATGGTAAGTAAAAAAGCCTGGCAGCACTGTTGCCCCCCACTTACAGAGGTAAATGAGATTGATTGATTTGGAATGTAAGCTTTGTGCACAGAGGATAGAATTGACTGAAAAAGTTAAAGAGCAGACCACGGTGGAAAAACTGCTTCCACTTGAAAGGAGAGAAAAAAAGAAAGAATTTCAGAAAAGAAAAAGTGAAGGAGACCCTGTCCCCATGAGCTGATTGTCTGTCTCATGCTATAGGGGATGCTCTTGCTTAGCTTACAAGTGAAAGACATTCCCTCCTCCTCCTGCAAGCAGAGGAACTCACAGCACTGACCTGACACCTTAAATGAGCCAACTTCCTTGAGCATTGCCCAGGAGACTAGAATGGACATGCTCCAAACTCAGACACTGAGAAACATGTCTGATTAGCAGTCAGGCAGAAGAACATCTCTGACCAAGGAAAAACACTCACGTTCAAGCTCAAAAAAAACCAAGTGGATTGCCACAAGTGGCATATTTTCATAGCCTTTGTGTAAACACCAGCTCTGGATTAGCCAGCATCTCAGCCAGCTCTATCTGGCTCCCCTTCTTTTGAAACAAAATTACAGGAAAACACCCATCAAAGAAGGTCAGTGGCCCAACTATTAGGAAAAAATAAAAGCACAAGGGAAGGACATACACAGTGATTCATTAAATGTGCACTGCTAAGCCTCTGACAGTGGGCACAATCCAGACTTTTCATAGAAATGTACTGAATTTGTGGAACTGTTGTGCCAGAGCATTAATTAGAATTGTATTTTTTAAAAATTCTCAGTACTCCCCTAGAGCTGCCCCCACCAACAGGAGCGGTAATTTCGAGAGGAACAAAGCCAAAGCAGCTACAAAGAGCCCAACAAAAGCCCCACCCCACTTCACGTGGACACCTACGCAAAACGAGTGGACTGAGCATCTCAGGTTCTTAGAAAAACACTCAGCCTGGCAAGCAAGCATGTCCTGAGGTGAGTGCCAGGTGGGAATTCACCTTACACTGTCACTAGGACACGCCTTCATGGATCATGTGCAATGAGCAGAACTGCTTTCCACAAAACCAACTCTGCTCCAAGCCCAGCAATTTGCATTTGACTACAGTAATTTGCCAAGACGCACCCCAATCCTAATCTGAAAACATCAAGAATTTCAGATTTTGTTGCATTCAAGAGCCAATTTTAACAGTGAGGCAAATTAACCAGCAGAACACAGTATGAACTAAAGATCTTATTTGTTCCTTCAGCTCCTATTTAGACAGCATTTGTTTAACTAAGGTTACTGGTTCTTGCTACATTTAATGCTGCACTGCTCAGACTTGGCATGTTCTGAGCTAAGGAGGTGCTTACTGTAAACTGAGTCATACCTGAACCTTCTCCTAAACCAGAGGCAGAATGCAGCACACAGAGCAGACCTTTCTGCCTTTGAATGGAGTTCTGTGGCTCCTCTTTCTGATTTTTGCACTCAAAATGCAGCCAGAAGAACACTCCAGTCCACAACTCTTCCCAATATTGCATTCAGAAGAAGAAGTCCTTTCCTATTTGTTGCTGGATTATTCACATAGCCAAGGCCCCCACACAGGCTGTGGCTAAGGGTCAAATTGGTTTACTTGCTTAGCTAAACTTCCAAATCCTCTTCCCAGAGCCTGTTATTTACTCTTCTATTTCTCATTTTGCATTTACTCATATTAAAACACATTTCATTCAAATGAGGCCAGCTTGTCAAAGCGACCCTGTAAACTGCCAATTTGCACATCATCCACAGAAATTCAACATCTGCTTCCAAGCACTGAGCTGCCTCCTAGCAGAACACCCACAGAAACATTCCCAGGCTGTGCAACCAACTTCTTGAAAAATTACAAGTCAGACAGTTCATTCATTTATTGTGAAGAGTATCAATATGGTTATTATTGTGTAATATAATTTATATGTATTAATTTTAGAATAATGTCATAATGTCATTATTTAGTTAATAATTAAATCAAGCACAACAATCTTCTGTAAAGAAAAGAAGGGAACATTAATCTTTCTAAACAAAGCCTGTAATTTTATTGGTGTAGAATTTTTTATGTAATCCATTTTCCATAAATAGGAGTCACAAACTTCAAATGCTCCTATCCCTAATTTTATTGTTAAAAATATTAATAGAAATAAGTACAGTTAAACTGTTCTTTTTCAATTTAGGACTAGGAACAGTCAGGGTGAGGTATTTTTTGTTTCCTGGGATTGAACAAATTAAATTATTTATCTATTCACATTTTCTGAACACTGATGAATTGGCAATTAGTTATCTGGCATATCCCTATTATTCCAAACATTAGGATTTAAATGTCATACTGCTGGAAATCTCTCCATCCAAGTCTTTTCACCGTTCCTGGGTGATGTTTACTTAGGGCTGCAGATCTCAACTGTCCACTACCACTGCATTTAATATTAATTTATAAATGAATTAAAAAATACTTGCACTGTCCTCATCATGTAACATAAGCTGATCATCTTCCTTCTCCCACAGAAAGGCCACAGTTTTAAGAAATTCCGACAATATATTTTAGCAGCAAGAAAAAGTACAAGCATTCATAAGGTGTTTTTAAACAGAACAACAGGCATTTTCTGTCCAGTCCTTTTCTACACAGAGAGAAAATCTCTCACAAGGCATATCAGCCTCCCCCAGACTCTTAGATTTTAAAATAAATAGGAAGAAGAACAATTTACACCGCAGGAAAACAAGAAAACAATCAGCACAGCTTTGCAAAAACTGACACTGGTTTTGGAAAGATAAGCTGCAAATGCTTCTACACTGTGAACACTTTGACAGATAATGAACACGGCACAAATATTCATGGCAAAAATAAATCGATTACTGATAGGAAACTAGTTTGATGCACAGGTTTTTGCTTTGCTGACTTCTTGGTTTGTTGAGAGTAGAGGGTGTTGGTTATTTTCAAGACATTCAGTTTACCATTACCAATTCTAAAATAGAAAATCTAAAACAAGTACAGAGATTTAAAACAATGCAAAGCAGAAAACCAGTAAGGTGCAGAAAAGACTAGTCACTCGTGCTCCCACCCCCAGCTTTACATTTGTGAACCCAGGCTGGTGACAGCTTGCACCATGTCATGACACAGAACAGGAATGCTGAGAGATCTTTAGCTGCCACCCTAACAGTGACATATTTGCAAAAATACTTGTTGCTTCCCAGAGGCAAATAACAATGAAAACAGAGTCCTTTGCCTTGGTATCATTTTCTAGATTGTCAGTCTCATACTCACAGATTACTCCAGTACTCAAAGTAAATCTGAAGGAAGTGCAGATGACACTTGAATTTCCAAAATTTCAACTTCCAGAATTGGAACACAAATGAGAAAAATAATTCAAGGACACCACAACTTCACAGGGAGAGAGGCACAGTTTGTTTTTTGACAACTACATAAAGAAAATGTTCCATATATTTGTGATGACCCTTCTGGGTGGGTCATCACAATATTCCAACTAGCAGAATGATTAAATTCTTCAATTAATTCCTAATTACGTATTTAATTAGAAGAGAATGGTATTTCATGTAACATGCAACTCAGGTTTAAATGACCTCTGAATTTCATATGAGGAAATCCTTGATCTTCTGAAAGGCATTAAAAAAATAAACAAGCAAATCTTACCATTTTGATGCCAGTGGAAAACGTGACGGGTTTGACAGGTTTGGGTTTTTCCAGCTGCATTTCTAGCTGAGTGGATCTGTCCTTATGCTGAGCTAAGAGCAGAGAGGCAGGAAGATCAGAGCTCTCCTGTAAACATATGAGGAACAAACTTGAGTCCTAAACTAAAACAAGTACTAATTAACACTGCATATTCTTCAAAACTGCAAGCTGTGACTGCAAGGCCATCACTAGAACAGCAGAATGCCAAGTATCCTCTCTCAGAAACAGTTCACAGAAAACCACCATTTTCAGTAATAAGAAAAAGCTGCAGCAACCCCATAAATCAGAGTAACCTGCAAACAACCATTTTTATAGAATCCACATTAAAGACAATATAACAGGCTCCTTATTCCAACTGGCCAATGCAACTATATTTATTAAAATAAAAAAAATTAGAACTTAATCAGAGAAGGAATAATACTGAGTAGCATAACTTGGTTCAGATGTTTATCTAAGACACATTCTTTCTACCAATGAACTCAGACCAGTTTGAAATTGTTTCCCATTAGATTTCACCTGAGGCCGTTTGGAAATGATCCTTGCTCTGCTCTGCACAATGGCACTATTGTAAGTGCAACCAACAGTATATTTATTTTCTCCTTCAGCAACTTATTTTTAGGGAAGCCAGCCAATTTTTAAAAATAATATTATATATAATATATATATATATATATATATATATATATATATATATATAGTAGTAAAATGAATAGTTAAGCAAATGAATTACTTAAACTGTCAGGACAGAATGATTATTAACATATATACATGTGAGTGCATTTTTGAGAGAGTCAGGAAATTACTGGCCAAGTAATTTTCTAAGAGACTAATGTGACTATATCTACATGCACACAGAAATCCTTGAGAATTCCTGGCTAGAATTACCTTGAAGTTGAGAGCAGGGAAGAAATTCACACAGATTTTTCCTGGATTGCTCAAGCACAGTATTTTATTCCTAAGGCCCTCACACATCACATTTACTTCTGTTTCAAAGAACCAAGCAAATAGTGAATTATGAACCACATTTGTTACTCACAAAACCAAACAGATTTTATTAACAGGACTGTGATATTTTAACTATTCAGTTCAAGGTAAGAAGTTGGATGTTTTTAATGCCACAAGATGCCTTGCTGCTTTCATGGTACCTAGAGAAATCTTCTGAAGTGACCATGAAGAACAGTCACGTTGCACACTGACTTTTCACATCACTCTCCAGTCTTTTTCCTCTCTATTTTTTAATGCACTCCCTTTGTCTTATTCCTAGAATGCAAGATAAAAGCAGAAAAATCTCACATGACAAGACCTGGTCCAGAATCACGAATGCAACAACTAAGGCACAGGTTCCTGCTTGCATTTCTGCGATCAACTAGGAGGAGGGGAGGGAAGATGCTAAAAACCTCCATTGTAGAGGCCTCTAATTTCTGTACAACTGGGACAAAATTTGGGCCACAAATGCTCTAGAGTCTGCTTCTTTCAAGTGTTGTACATCTCTAACCACCATGCAGCAGCAAAGGTTAAGGATGCTGAAATCTTTCAATCACCAGATTTAACAGGTTGGGGGAGAAGGGAAGAGTGGAAAGCATTCTCCTGTTCATTTTGTCCTTCATATTCCTTAAATGCTCACTGCATTTCTAATGAAGTGACTCAAGGAAGCCAATTTTTAACCAACTTCCCAAGACTTCACACAATGACCAGTACCCAGATTACACAACTGTGGGAAAGCTACACTGTGCCAGCGAGGCACCACATCCTGATTGTTTGTCCTTTTGAATATGCACAGAGCCCTTCTGTTAACTATTAACACACGTGGACGTTCCAACCCTGTGTTTATCCACACCAGCAATTTTCTGTATGGGAAAACACACAGTCTACACTGTGAACAAAGCTGGTTATATGAACAATTTCTGGGAGATTTGTCTCAAAACGCTTGAGGTTCTGGTAAAAGTGTGGATTTGACGCCTTTACCGCCTTTGCCTGACTCCAAGCTATGCCACAGTCCAGGGAAAACCTGCCCCTCTGCCATGTGCTGCAATCCCATTGTGCTCATGCCTGGGAAGTATGGGCTGTAAGAGAGGAGAGTGCAAGTCCCACAACACACAAAATATCTAAGAGATCATCTTAGAATCCTCTCCATACATGTGAGAGAGTTTTTACTGCACATAAAGAAAGTGCTTTAATATTTTACTCAGTCTGGATTACCCAAGAGCATCCAAGGTTAAAAAAAAAAAAACCCCAAACAAACAACAACCCAAAATAAAACACTCATATAACTCTTCCAGTGATACTTAAAGTGCATTTGAGACTGCAAGTCTAAATTACAACAGGGTATTGTGCTTTTAAAGTGAGAGGTTTTGTTGTAAAAGAGGTGACCTACAGCAAAGGTGACACAGAAATTGCCTAATTTAGTACTGGGAGCTAAAAAGGACCAAACTGCTTTTCCAGTGGCCTGCAGAGCCTGGGTCCCCCTGATGCCTTGCTGACCTCTCCAACACTTCACACTGGCATTCCCCACCCTGTTCCCAGCCAAGGATGGGTTCATGGAGCCTTGGCCCCAGGTCCAGCCCTACAGTCCCCTGGGCTGGCCACAAACCAGGGCCCACTGCACATTTTAAACACCAAACATTTCTGTGCCTCTGGACTATCTAAATTATCAGCTCTTTGGAGATGGCACAGCATTCTCAAACACTTTTGCACACAACTGAGAGCTTTACTCCATATGAAACCACCATAAGTAACACAGATAATGACTTGGGCCACCAAGATGATGAGAGGGAGGAGCACCTTTCCCACGAGGAAAGGCTGAGAGCATTGGGATTGTTCAGCCTAGAAAAGAGAATGCTTTGGGATGACTTCACTGTGGCCTTCCAGTACCTGAAGGGAGCTGACAAAAGAGATGGAGAGAGACTATTTACAACAGCCTGGAGAGACAGGACAAGGGGGAACAGCTTCAAACTGACAGAGAGCAGGTTTAGATTAGACATTGGAAGAAATTCTTTACTGAGGATGGTGAGGGCCTGGCACAGGTTGCCCAGAGAAGCTGTGGCTGCCCCAACACTGTTAATGTTCAAGGCCAGGCTGGATGGGGCTCTGAGCAATCTGCTCTAGTGGAAGTTTTCCCTTTCCATTGCAGAGGGTTGGAACTGGATGGTCTTCAAGGACCCTTCCAACCCAAGCATTTCTATGATTCTGTGAGATCTGCAGCTTCATAAGATTTCAGCACTAAAGGTAAAATTCATTTCTTGACAAGGAAAATACCTGACATCTCTACTCACACAACACAAAAAAATGTGTCTTATCTTTTTTCTTGCTGGCCAGTGGCCAAGTCAAACTTGAATAAATAAATAAATTACAAAGACCCAGTCTGGGCTGTAGGTTGATCACACCAGGTGATCTGTCCAAAGGAGAAGATTCAAAACCAATGTGGGCTTCCCACCTTCCTCTGCTCTCACAATCCTGCAGAGTCTGTGGTGTTACCATCACTGTCTCTGTAGCCAGAAATAAATCCTTTTTGGTTAAGCACAGAACCAGCAACTATAGATATAAGACTATTTTCTTAAGTTAATTCTTTACACTGTTGCTGTTTATGCTTGGCTTTTGCTGCTTTTCTCAATTAAGTTTTAGTTATGATCAGTTTCATTTTCAGATTTGCAGAACAGCATTAGAGGGATTTCAGAGACCATAGGAAATGTTTATTTGTTTAACAACTGCTGGTTTTCCAGAGACTTTGTAAGTCATTATCCAAACACTTCAGTGCTGGTTTTATAAACCTTAGTAATATTACAAAACAAGTTTTGGCTCAAATTTAAGTTGACACTGCCCCTTCAGAAACACAGGCACAACTTGAAACTGTCCGGTTTCCCCCCTCAGCCTTTAAAAATCACCTTTATGTTGTTTTTAGAATAATAAGATATGTTTTAACAGTCATACATATACAATCACAGTTAAAACTACCTATTTTAGTCATGTTTTAAGGGTTATTTATAACTATCCTTTCTGCAAGCCATCTGGTGAAGGTTTCCAGTAAAACCAAATGCTGTGTTAAAAAAAAACAAATAATAAAACAACCAAACCCACATCACCACTGGTCTCTAGTCAGCTAGAAGTGTGTTTTAGAACAGAGTTTAAAAAAGTCAGAAACTCAAAATCCATATTCTCAGAAATTAAATTCAGATTCATAGTTGAGTTCCTATTAATTTATCCACTATTCCTAATTGTGTGGACTGTAAACACATTTACCTTTGAAGTGAAAATAGATTGCTGGATGTAATGATTCAGGCTTGGTGGTTTTTCTAAGAACCTCTGCTCATCTCTGCTTCTGTCTACAAAAGGAAAATCAAGGACAAATTGCCAGGAATCCTGGCTTGGACAAAGGAATCTCTTCAGAAGACCCTGAAACTCCTAAATTACACTTAGATCATCTCTCCATGTCAGTGCCTTCTGCACTGATTCCAAGAGGAACTCCACTTTTACAGGAAAAGTAGAAAAGCATCTGTATCTTGAATAAGAACTGAGACTACAAAGTAGGAATTAACACTGTATTAGTGTGAGATGCACTGATATAGGAAAGGAAATACAGTTTAGACATGCCAAGCAGCTTTAAACCACACTGACACAGATGAACACACACATGTGTGCATATATACTTCTTTTTTCTGATTTCCTTCAAGGTTACACACAGACTGTGGGTACACAGATGGTCCTAATGGGTGTTAAACTTGGGAGTGTGTGTGTATGCATGTCTGTACACACACTTGTATTGAAAGAATTGAGACGTGAACCTTGTTTAAATAACAGATTTACTGAGTTTCTCTATGCCCATACATTATTGTATTTCAGGTGCAGAATCAGTAAATTAACCAAGATTACCACAATTTCCAGGAGGAGTCTGAGTTTTCCTCTGTTTGTCTATACAACCTTCATTCACTTCAAAATGAGCAACTTGTACAGAAGTTGCATTAGGAGAACACGACACACTCGAGGCAAGAAGTCTTTTCCTTTTAGTTTTTGAATACAAAGAGACCACCAATCATTCAGGTGCCCTGACTGAGAAAGGGCTGAGCAATGCTTGGATAACTCATGAGGTTCCTGTCCCCTGCTCTCCACCATCTCCATTGCTTAGGTGGCTGAGTCAAGAAGCACCTCCTGGTGACCTTTCTGCTTCCACATGCCAAGCTATCAACCAGTACTCAGAACTGCTTAACAAGGCAACAGTGGTAGAGTCCGATTAAGTCTACAAATCCCAGAAGCACTCTTCATGCAGCTTACCAAAACCAGAGTGGTCTGTAACACTGAAATAACAGGTGAGAGAATGGAAACACAAAACACACAAAACAGGGAAATGGGGACAGATGTATTAATTCCACCCAGTTAGCAGTGATAGAGATGAATATCAATGCTACTGAGCAGTCAAAGCCTCTGGTTTTGTTACTCACCAGATCATCCAGGAGTGCCTGTTTATTCTTCCTTTTTATCATCTGTTGTAGCTGTTCTTCCTTCTGTATGAACAGCCGCCTTTGTTCGCTTTCCTGCCGCTCTACTTCCAGAGCCTCCTCCAGCTCTTCCTGCTCCCGCGTCTGAAAGGGAAACCAGAAATCAGCTCACAGCAACCCCACAGCTCCACTGCCCCCCAAGGGATCTCAGGCCAGGCAAGGGGAAAGCAGCCAAATTCTACCTTTTAAAGCAGAATTTTAAGGTGATTATGGGTGATTATTCTACCTCCTCATTGTCCAGTGTAAAGTTAAGGTTTTTAACTTGCTGCTCACTGCAGTCTGGATCTGACTCCTTAAATGTTAGCAAATGGGTTTTCTCTACTCTTTCACTCTAAAGAGAGCCCCTCCTGGCTCCCACACATCCTACAACTCAATGATGTAAGCAGGGTAAACAAAAATATAATCCCACAATACTGTTCCTGATCATCCCACTCATCAGCTGTGTCTTCTCTGCAAAGCACACTGTGCTTATCAATGAAAAATTTAAAATATGTGAATATTAATAGAGAAGCCTATAACTTTAAGCATTTAAGCATTAAGTGTGAAAATGTCACATTTTCAGAAAATAAGGAATTTTTCCTATAACCTGCATTGCAGTCATGTGGCATAAGATGAAAAGAAAGGTTACTAGTATAAAATGACAAGTTTTTGCTACAGATCTATTTCTTGGCATGTCTTTTTTAACCTTATCAAGTAATCTGTATTTGAAAATTACAGTGAAAGAACAAAAAAACAGAAGAGGGCTCAGAGACAGAGGAAAATAAGAGCATTAAACAATTTTATAAAGAAGGTGGATCGAAAGAATGTCAGTTTGGTTGCAAGAAGGTACAAGGAAAAACAGACAGAAAACATTTTCCAAATCTTCTCCATCAAGTATACTAAAGCAAAGGGAGATGCAGTAAAAATGGCGAGATAATTAAAATTTTATAAACTTAAATGGATGATTTATTGATGAAAGGAGTTTCAGCAAAACATCACAGGGGAAGACACTGATCTCTTCTCTGTGGTGCTCAGTGACAGGACCCGAGGGAATGGCCTGAAGTTGTGTCATGGGAGGTTTAGGTCAGATATCAGGAAAAGGTTCTTCACCCAGAGGGTGGCTGGGCACTGGAACAGGGTCCCCAGGACAGTGGTCACAGCACCAAACCTGACAGAGATCAAGGAGTGTTTGGACAACACCCTCAGGCACAGGGTGTGATTCTTGGTGTGTCCTGTGCAGGGCAAGGAGCTGGACTTGATGATCCTTGTGGGTCCCTTTCAACTCAGGATATTCTGTGACTCTATGATCATTTTGGCCAAGAGCACAGTAAAGTTCATTCTAATGATAAAGTTATATCACAAAGCACAGCTACCTGATATAAGCCAGAATATGTAAAAAACATCCCTTTACCAGACCAGCCAGTGGGTTGCAGTGAGGCTCAGTTACTCCTGGATGCATGAGCTGACAGATCTCATCACCTGCCACCGAGACAACAGAAGCTGCTTCCATTCTGTAACTGGTGCAGTGACACTGGTGAAAAGCTGGTCACCAATCAGCAACCACCTGGAATTGGGCTCTCTTTGCATTCAATGAAAGGAAAAAAACAAACAAGAAAATCCCCAAACTGCTAACTGAGGTTATGTCTGAGATTTAAGGGATTTAGTCAGTTTGGTCAACAGAACCAAAGAGCTCAGGGTCTTTGAGACATTCCAAGGCTCTTCCACATTTATCTCTAAAGACTGCCTGGAATTCACACTGAGACAGAAGAAAACTTGTAGGGAAGTGCTGACAGACCTAGTCTGAAGAAACAGCCCAGAAAAATTACAGTCTGAAATAAGTAAACTGATAAACAAACCTAAACCAGAGCAGACTACAGGAAAATGGAAGAATTATCACGTGTCAGATCAAATTCCTTAAAGGAAGGCCAAACAGAACAGTAACATAGAAGAGATGAGTTCAACAGGCAGCAAGGGTTGTGTTCAGACTAAAGACAATCTAAACACAGTCCTAATATGTGAAGGAAAAGATGATGACAGTGAAGCCTGAAGTAAACGCAAGCCTACAAGTGAAGAAGTAAATAGAAAGTAAAATCACGTTTCACCACATTCAGGAAAGGACAATCAAGAAAACGTGCGCATTCACATCACAGAATTCAGACAAAACTATTTCAAGACTGCACAAAGCAGCAAGTGAAATTAAACATCTAGAGATAAAGTAGGAAGCAACAAGTTACCCTATGACTGGAGAATTGCAAATATTTAAGGGAGAAACACTGGAAATCCGTGAAGTCCACTCAGTGCAAGGTTTTATAAATAAAAAGCGTATATAAATATCTACATATAAAAAACAATTTATAATTACAAGAACACCAAGATCCTCACTTTTTTACTAAATGGCAAGAGAAGAACAGTCTTAGGATCAACATATTTCCAGCAGAGATGGGAAAACAGAGCTCCTTTACGAGAGGCATTAACATCTCTGTATTCAATTCTGTGTTGCCAAACACAAATTCAAACTAGAGCAGGCAAAGGGTAACAAAAACAATGAGGGAGAGAAAATATCTACATCCCTCAGAAACAACCTATTACAGTGGATAGAAAAATTCAAGTCAAGAATGTAGGGACAATGACTGGCTGTAAGTTTAGGCAAGAAAGTAGGACACCTTTTACCATGCATAGGGTAAAGATATTCCAAAACTTGCTAAGAGGAGTTGGAGAGGAAAAGCAACCACTTCAGCTTCTAAGAGAGGGGTAAATTTATAGGCAAGATCATGCAGTTTTTGTAATAATCACTGGATAAAGTCTATTATTATGTTTCAATTGTTGAAAAATAAATTATGAATGCTTCAAATGTTAAAAAAGAAAAAAAAAAAAAAGAGAAATGTCTCCAGCTCTCCAGTGAGTCTGGATTCACACAGGCCTGCCCAGCTTCCAGCAGGCAGCCCCCAGCACAGGACTGTGGAGCACAGCAAACAGAAGTCCTGGGGGCTTAAGTGGGTACAGAGTATTACAGAACTGCTTGACAGGATCACACAGCCCCTGCACAGGCTGTCAGAGACACTTCCTTGAGGGGAAGGTGGGCTGCAGGCAGAGCTGTTCTCACTGTGACCCCAGAGGTTGCAGCTCCACTGTAAAATAAGACATGCAGCCAAAGCTTTGGCAGGTCTCTTCAAGCTCTGAAGCAGAGGATATTGCACAGTGTCAGAGACAGGATAACAGATCAGAGATGGACCCCTAGGGAAATTTCCTTGCCTTTAAAAGGAAGAGGTTCAAACAAACATTTTTCAGATTCCAATCTCCTCCTGTGAAATCCTAGAGCTAAAGAAATCACTCGGAGTTTTGCCACAGACTTCAGGGGAGTGAGGATTTCACCCCTACTGATTTGAAAGCAAGTCCTTAGTGCAACTGGATTACAAACACAAAACCTTGTTATGTCACACTCTGGGCAGACATTTTCCTTCAAGAACTGATAACAATGTGTATTTTTATGCTGAAAAAATATTTAACAGATTAAACTTTTCTTACAGGAATAAATGTGCGCAAGTTTATTTTTAAAGAACAAAATTATATGTGAGCCATAATTTAATGAATGAATCATCAAAGAACCGTGTGTTTTCCATACAGATCATATATACAGTATCCCTGATGTTACTGTTATCAGCTCTTGAACAAAAGTTTTAATGTTTGTTTCAACGTCTTTCATTTTGAATTTTGCATAAACCAGGCCTGTGCTTTGCCTCAATTTTACAACTCTCTCCTGGGAGCTTCATAATGTCTGAGTCTGGATTCCTTTTTTCCTTCAGATGAGAAAGGAACGATTGTCCTGGTGTAGGAATGAACCTCATCTCTCCTGGATATTGTCCAACGACACTGCCAGCACGCAGGCTGTGGTGATGTATTAGACACAGGCTCTACTGCCTGCCCCTCACTTCAAGCCCTTCCCAAAATAAAGAATAACTACATTTCAACTATCAACCTCAATATTTAAATACAAAGAACTCCGCACAGTGCTTTCAGCTTTCATTTGTTTTAAGAAAGTACTCAACAAATCCTTTAATATTTTAACAAATTAATAAAAAAATGTAGGTGAGAGGAGTTAACTAACCAGTTTTAACTTATTCTTCTGAATGACTTCTTTGTTATCCTTTTGATACAGCTCCATTTTCTTTTTGGTGTTCTCCAAGTCCACATTGTTGGTCAAGTTAAATACTGCACAAATATTATAAAGACAGAAAGCAAAAGTATTAGGTCAGCATGCATGACTATGACAAAGAAACACTATTCTTATGCTCTCTATCCCTTCTAGCCAGATATAAACATTGCAGTAACAGAACTTATTTAAACAAGCCCTATAAAGACAGAGAATGTGCTAAGTCACTGCACTTCAACAAAAGCCAGCAGAGTTTCTGTAGGTTTACACATCTGTAGGAGATTAAAATTTGAATCTCGCATCCCATTTGTGACACTGGTAATGATACACATGAATAATCACCATACTATTCATAAAACATTGACCTTTACAAGTAGCAGTTATAGCTAAGAATACAGTGATTCCTCTAAAATTAAATTAGACCAAATATATGCATATTAAGACAAGGTTAGAAATTAAGTCATTCCATTTCACAGGGAATATCTAATGCCCAAAGACTACAGTAGCTGTCTGAATTCTCAGGTACACAAAAAAATTCACATTGCTTGCTAACTTAAAAGGCACCAAAGTACAATTACCTTTATTATGAGGAATCTGCAGATGCTTGCAGATTAATAGGTCAGCTGACATTCTTTTGATGTCTCTCAATGGTGACAGACTATATCTCATGTAATTATGAGCAAGCAGGGTCGGCCAGCAAGCTCCACAGTTCAGCACAACATTCCCAATTATCTACACATGGCACAGACGGTATCTCAAGAAATTGAACAGTTTCTATAATCAACAGCTTGAAAGATGTAGATGGTTTGGATGATCTGTAATTTGATACAATGCCTGAGCCCTTCACCTCGAGGTCACTGGTTCACTTGTGGGTCAAGTGAATTCCAGCTGAACGCCATTATCACTGGGAAGTTGCTTGGTGATCCCCATCCAGCGTGGATGCTGGGCTCCTGCCCATGGCCTTAAAGCTACGTAGCAGTGCCAGCACACAGCACTCAAAGCCTCCAAGAGCTCTGCCACGTGGCTACGAGAGCAGCACAGAAATTGGCGCTGCCACTGATAAACCCTTTGCAAGAAACAACCGCGCAGTGACTGTGCTAAGTCAGACCCTGCAGAAGGGAAGGAGGCTCTTGTGCAAACACCAGCATGGGACTTGGGAGGTTTTGGTTCAGTTCTCCCTTCCCAGGGTTTTTAGGCAACCAGGGCCAAACTAACCTGGGCACAGGCACCACTGCCAAGTCATCTGTACCAGCGAGACTGCTAGAGAGGAAGAGAAGGAAACAGCAGGAAGTCTGTTGTTACTCATCACGATAACACATCTCAGTTTGGGGAAGATCACAGCCCTTCTTTCATCCTCTCCACAGGTAACACAGCAGAAATGAGCATTTAGGAGGGCTCTAGGCAAACCAAACCAAGAGCAGCCCAGACTGGCAAACCAGGTGAGAGCAGCAAAGGAAACATCAAGAAATCAAAGCCAGGAGCAAATGGAGATAAGAAGAAACAGGAAGGTCCAAAATGGTAGAGTTAGGGGATGCAGTTCTGTTCTACAAGCCCAGCTCACTACTGCCAAGGGAGGCATTCCTGCTCTTATGCCTCTCTCCCCAAGCACAGGCCTCACTCTTTCCCCTGCTCTGATTCCAGAACTCCCCTGGATGCTCTGCAGTGTCAACAGAAATCCTCCACTCAACACAGGGATCAGACAAGTGCCAGAGAGGGTACCAGGGAAGTAATAAAAGTGTACAGATGGGAATAGGAATACTCTCTTGCCAGGAGTACTCAACCACCACATCCTCCTACTAAAAATATTCTATTTCCTCAAACTGCAACAAAGAAGGGCTCAGCAAGATACAGCTGAAGAACTTCCTAACCTTAAGCAAAAAATCCAAGACGCTGTATTTATTTTTCCCCTCCTCCAAATAATAAGCAGTATCAAGAGGAATGACATTTCAATTCAATCTGGCTCCTGAATCAGCTGAACTCTTCCAGCCCCACCCCAGCATCCTCAGTTCAGAGGGAAGATCTAAGATGGGAGGCTGAGTTGGTGCTTTAAGAATTTTGGAACTTTGCTGCCATTCCTAGGCAGATTGCTGGGCCTCTGGACTGGAGGTCTCCCACTGGCAAGAACCAAGAGAAAGGAAATAAAGGTTCGTTTCTGCTACACACCACCTGCTGTATCTCCATACTACAGCTTCAGGAACCACTTCTCCCTATGGTTTTGATCTCATCCCAGCTGGAACCTCTGGGCACTGCCATAACCCAAACAAGCCATTCAAAGTTCAGCTCCTTGGTTTTTGGAAGCAAGTTACCTATTCCAAATGTTTTGGGGGTTTTCTTCTCACCAAAAGGCATAACATTTTCCTATTTCATATTGTAACAAACACTTTTTGGTTGCAGCAACCTCTCCTTAGAAAAATATTATTTTACTCTAAATCTTTAGTATCTTAATGGAGATCTGACCTCCAAATTTCCAGCCTTGAGTTGCCCACTGACAAGAAGCTTTAATATCTGAATATTAGTGCAGAGAAGAAGTGTCATGTGAAAATGCTGGCACACAATCAGCCCAGGGCTCTGCAGTGACAGCAGCTGCATGGGAATGTCAGCACTTCCTACAACTTAAATCCAGACAGCAGCTCCCTAAACTCTTCAATGACGACACAAGAAAGAAATAGCACATGAGCCATGCTGTGCTAGCAGGATGCCCAGATGCCACCTTCAGGTGCAGGAGGAGATGCCAAATTGCCTTCAGGCTCCTGGACATCATGAATATTTCTCTAAAAATAAATCCAGCAATAAGCTGATGATCTCTGTTTTGCAACTATTGCTGTTTGAAACCTTCAGGGTTTGTTTTATTGCTTCTTTCTCAGTTATCTTTAATAGGTTCAACTGGGCACAATTTGGTCTGTAAAACAAGAAGCTTAAGATTTAAAATTCATACTGGGGAAAGTAAGCAGGTTTTAAAGAGCTGCAAATGCCTACCTTTATTAAGAACTACTTACAAAAGTGGGTGTATTTTGGTGGTTCATAGGAAGCAACACTTCTATCTAAAAAATCTATTTCTGTATCAATGTTTGAGAAATTTTCAGCAGCCACCTGCACAGCCACCCTAAAAACCCAATGCTCTGCTCATGGAAAGGTCAGTGTTTATACAAAGTTGTTTTCCTGCTGTGGCTGGAACCAAACCACAGCTATAACCCTCTGAGCAGCCAGATCTGCTCACACCGAACTGTCTCTGCTCTGTCCATCTTAATCTGCTTTGTCACTCGAGGAGGACACCAGCGATCAGAGATTCAAACTTCCAGCACCCTCAAAGACCAGAGAAAATTCATGAATTGTCATTGATGAGGAACATTATCCTGATCCTATGCATCTGCTCCTCAACACTGACTTGCCCACATTTCAAGAGTGGAAACACTCAAGAGCTACATTTTGTTGTAAGAGTCAAAATAGTGTTAAAAAGGTGTAAAAAAAGTAAAACAGTGGAAAGTGTAACCTAGATCTCTCTAGATCAACTTCCATTTCAACAGCAGCCCTTTAATACTTGAAAACAACATCTTCCCTCCTACAATAAACACCAGCAAGACAAGCTGATCTTTGACACTGCATGGTTACCAGTGCCCAACTAGCCAGCCAAAAACATCTTTCAACATATTTTCTAATAAATTTTTCATGAGCTTCAAACGTCTTTTCATCAATATTTATACAATACAAATTCTTGCCATTGTATCCTCACAATTACAGCTGACAAGTCTGTTTTGCGAGGGGTACTAGGGCACAAAAAATAATTAAGATATTATTTCCCTCCCTTGTCCCCTCCACAAGTTACTTGGCATTTAAAAACCCAATAACTATAAAACCAAAGAATACAGTTGTTAATACTCAACACAGTAACTTTTACATAGCTAGGACTATGCAGCACTTTTTTAATTTGGCCTGCTTTGAGTTTTGCCAGAAATTCATTTTAAATATAATTCTTAACTTAAAAGAAGACCAAATAAAATAGAACTAGAAGAACTAGAAAGAGTTAAAAATCTCAACTCATAGGCTACACCTACCCTGAAAAAATATTGGTGTAGATCTGAATATGAGTGGCAAAGCAGATGGCTGGTTTGAAAAGGTTTCAAAGAGAAGACAGACTTATTTTTGTCCATGTTGAAATATAGCATAAGCCGATATAAGAGGCCTGAAGCCCTTCAGGGAAAAGAAACAGAAGCTGTTTTGTATGCAACAATTATTTATCTACTTATCCATCTCACATTGGTTGGTTTATAAAATGACTTGCCTTGAGACATCTGTTAAGTATAACAGGAAGACTATTGTGTTTTTGTGAAACATTTCATTCTATTTAGGTGAAACTCCCAACTTCTGAAATTCAGCCTCTACAGGGTGACTTTTTCTGCTTTTCAAAATAACAACGTTCATTATACAATTCTACGACAAATGGGAAAATATTTTCCTAGTTACAAAAAAGAAAATGAGACAAAAACTTTAATTAAAGGGCACAAGAATTTGTCCAGAAACATAGCAGCATGAATGAATATCAACTCACTGCAGGACTAACTGTCTCAAAATCTCCCTGTTTTAGACGAAGACTAAAAATTATTAGCATTAGTTCATTATAAACAATATTCCTCCCACCCTACTACAAACAACTCCTTAATTATCATCTTCATAAAACCCCAGATTGGGAATGGCAGAGTGCTACAGAGAGACACAAACTCATCCTGTCTGCCTGGGATGTCCCTGGCTACAGTGGCACCTTCTCTTAGTGCTTTTGATGCCTGATCCCTGTACTTTTAAAAGGGGTAGGAGAGGGGTCAGAGGTAGAAAAAGTGGATGAGAATTTAATAGGTCCCTTCCAACCAGCATTTCTGGGATTATAACGAAATAATCATCCAAATCAAAAGAAAACCCACAGTTAAACCAGGAAAGTCTAGTTAGGTATAATTAATTGTTTCTGTTCATCTTCAGCAGTCTTTTATTGAGGCAATAATTTCTCCAGAAAAATTGCACAGTAATGAATGATTGAAATCACTCAGCCCCATCACTCTAACAGAGACCATTTTGGCTGGAACAGTGTGAAATCTTGGTTCACATGAGATGACTGAACCAGATCTTTGATAAAGCTGCCCAATTTCCAGTTGGGTTATTGCCTTTGTCAGGACCAGCAACAGCATCCTGGAGAACAAACACACAGAGGGGAAAAAAACCCAAACCACGAAATAATAAACAGCACAACCCACAAGTGATCACAGATAGCAAAACCCTTTCTATCCAAGGATCACTTGTGAGATAAGTGCTCTGAGCAAGACAAGTCACGAGGCAGCCGGCATTGCATAAAGTCCTGGAGGATGAGGGAGATACAGGAATACACAAATAACAGCAGCCTCCTCCGAAGCTGAATGCAGCGAATGTTTTTAAAAAAGCAGCAATTACCGCTAACAATTGTGCTGCGGTAATGCCTGGGGGCCTCACTCAGGTACCAGGAGAAGGTGCCAGGCACATGCTGGGAGGCGGGTCCTGCTCCAGAGCTTTCACACAGGGCTTAGAAAAACTTACAGTGATACTCTGGGCAAGAAGAAATACCTGGGGGAAGAAAAAACTTTGTACAAAGAGCAAGCGAAATTTGCGTTGTGTCCAGAGAGTGCAACTTAAAGCAACACTCAAAGGTTTAACCATGTCCCTCCCATCACATGGGCGCAGATCTGACTCACTCAGATACGTGTTGCCCACATCTTTCCCAAAGGCACGTTTTAACCCTTTCACTATATTTTTATCCCTAGTGCTAATGACAACAAACTGTGTTTACAATGTTCTCAAATTGTCCAACCGATTTTTCTTCTGGGGAAAACTTGCTTTAAAATGTGGTTTTTATTTAAAGCCTTGTTTAACACGTTTTAGCCCAAAGCATTATTCAGTGGCTGCACTCTAAACCACTTCAAAAACGTGTTTTCTGTAACAGAAATCTTAAAAGGTGACTACCCTAATGTTTGTTTGACCTTCCCACACACACACACTGCTGCTGCACCACCCAACTCTTCTATTTCAATAGAAAAAGTCTGTAGGTATAAAAGACCTACTATGAAGTGGGGAAACACGTTTCAAGTGAGGTCAGCAACTACTGTCTCATTCCACTTCAAGTTTTGGAGCTGCCTACCTGGAATATTTGGAAAACCTATTAGAATTAGGGTCGCATGAAATACACCTATGCAGGATGTCTACATTTTGTCTCTGTTTAGCAACTACTTCATTTAAGCCCCTACAACAACTCCAAAAACAAAACCTTCCAGTGAAAAGGAAAAGAGGGTAAAGCTGCATTTTGATCCTCTCACAGAAAATCTCAAAGTTTGGGGTTTTCAGATAGGGGAAGAACGGGGAAATCCAGTTCTCTGGTTCCCTACCTTCCCAACCTGGCAGCTTGAACAACCACCCCCAGCTACTGCCAGCCTGCTGAATGTTGGCTCCACAAGGCAAAACTGCCCTGCACATCCTTTCTTTTCCATCTTGCAGCCCAGTTTTCCACATGAGCAGGCGAGCAGGGAATTCAGAGACGCACAAAAATGAAATAATTCCTCTCAGCAGTAAAACATGAAATTATCATACAGAGTCAATGACTTTTAACATATTGTTCAGTCACATCATTCATAACTCGCACTGGAAAAAGTCACACTAGACAACTGTCAGGTGGGGAATTCTGCTCAGGAGCACAGCAGGCATGGGCATGGGGACAAATGTGCAATGGGCTTTGTCACCAGGGAGAGAAAACAGGGCTTGAACTCTTGCTTAAGTGTGTTGTTGAATCTAACCTGTCCCCTGGGTACATCTGTCTGCAGTTGGGAGATCATAAATGAACTCACTGACACTGAAAATTAAGTCTTCTGACTGCATCTCTTCTTTCTTCTCACCCCAGCTGTTACATGAAGGAACTGGGATGCAGTTGCACTTCCAATTCCTTTTAGTATTTTAGGTGTCCTTCTCAGGTAACCAACTCCAATTCCTAAAAACTCTATCAAGCTTCTTCATTATGCATTTGCAGGGCCAACACAATTATTGACCAATTCACTTTTCTTCATAAAGTGACCAAGAACAGCTAGGTTTCTGCTGCTTCTAAACCAAGTTCTCAGTACAGGCTTTGGAATTGTTTGCAATGTAACCACCTAATCCCATGAGCTGTAGAATCATAACATCCTGCACAAATTCATGAGGTTCAGACAATTTCAGGCAAAACTTCAACTCCCTTGTTACAGATGTTGAAAAGTCCTGCAACAGCAGTTAAGTGGGAAACTGTATTTAATGCAAGATGAATAAAAGCAATTTTGCTCTCCATAAGCACACAGATTCTTCCAGGATCCTCTGGCCATTCTTTCTAGTCATTCCTTCCTTCCCCCATACCATTCCAAAAAATATACAAACAAAGCTACACCCACATCATCTCCTCCACATATTCGGACCCATGTGAGTGTGACTGGTGTTTCCCAGCCACACGATTTGGCTTCCCAGTCTCAGCCTTCTGATGCCAACAAAAACATGATACATTGCTCACAGCAGTCAGAGTGTTGGATACATTTCTCCAAAACACCACAGTGCAAAAATGAGCAAGGGCTCCTTTGAGAAAACTGAAGGAAAAGTGGCATCTCCATGGCTTCCTTCAAATCACATTCACTGCCCCTCCTGCATGCTCTAAGTCACCTCTTCTTCCTCCAGGTCAAAAAAAAAGAAAAGCCTCAGAAGCTCATAAAAACCAAGAACAAACGATTTAGGAGTCACTCCTTTGAACACATCCTTGTTTTTCTAAGCAAAACCCATCACTCCACCATAAATCACAAGTCACCCTAACTAAGAAGAAAATAAACTCTGTTGATAACATTGTCCCTTCCCCAAAGGGCAAAGTTCTGCTTCAGCTAATCCAAAGAGAAAGAAATCAACGTATGTTCCTAAACCTTCTCCTTCTGCACAGCAACATAAAATGCTACCACAGTGGTATGTAAGGTCATCAGCTTCAAAGCAGCTTCAACTACTGTACTTGCAGAAGCAAAAATGATGAAAGACACCATATGGCTTCTGTCATGGTAGATAAAGCTAATGGAGGCAAATAATGAAAATTTCAATTTCTCCTCTCTTTGTTTAATCTTTGCCGGTGCAGCATTGACAGTCCCCTGCAAGCCTTTCTTTTCTAGCTTGCTTCCTCTTTGGATTGTGTTTTTTTTCCTCTGGCAGATAAAACGTTTTACTTAACAATGTCCTACAGTTCAGCAAATATTAAAATCCAGAAAAAAGTAATTAGATAAAAATCTGATAATATGATAAATCATATTACAGTAACTGAATTTAGACATTCTCATAGGCAGCTGAGTCAGAAGATAAAAGCCTATGGTCTCATAAGCACAGCACATCAAAAATGCAAGCATTAAGACTCACCAATTTCTTCTATTTCTTCCAAGAAATCATTATATTCATCTAGAGTGGGAAAGTCTTCCTCTCTTTTATTGTATCTTTGAGAGAAGAGAAAAATATTTATAAAACACAGAAAGATGCCATTTCCATTCAACAAGGCTTTTACTGCAAGCTGATTAAGCATTGATCTAGTTTTTATCAACTGTGTGCTTTGTGACTCCCAAACTGAGCAGAATCTTTAGTGGGAGACAGAAGTGCCTGTTCCAAAGGAAAGGAGGCAGCCTGGAAGGAATCGTTGCTATCTTTGCCTATTGTTTGCCAATTCCTTTTCCAGGGTTACAGGTAAACACGAGCACAGAGGCCAAGATAGAGTAACTCCCAGGCAGCCTCTTAACAAAGGCAGAGGCAACAGTAACACCCACAGAAAAAAAAGCTTTTCTAGAACTATCTGAAAAGGGAGTTTGGCTTTGTGCCAACAACAGAAAGCGTTATGTCAGCAGCAAACAAAAAATGCAACACAGTTATCTCATTTCATATCAGTAGACCATTCCAGCATTCATATTCACCTCCTCAGAGCTGGAGAAAGTAAAAAGATGAAAGGACAACTGGCTTAGAACATGGACTTTGAAAGTCAAGACACGAAGACTTTCTTCCCAAGAAAATATAAAGCTGAGATTCTGCCTGGTCTGTGGACCATGACACCCAGGAATATAAAAATCCAATTCCAACAACTCAGGCCAAATTCCAGTTTGAGGGCATTTTTTCTGCCTCCTAAAAACTCATCTGGCAAACTCAAGTGGGCCAAGCATTTTTCAACATTTTCTCTTCTAACTAAACTTTATTCCATGCTTAGTGAACTCAGTTGACTTATTCCAGTTTGACTTCTGTTCACTTCAGTAGACTTTAAAATCCAACATCAAAATTATTACTGCTTTCCACATCAGCATCTTGGCATTCAGTGGCAGTTTCCCCACATCTTAGCAACATCATATGATCCATTCACTATTATGAAGTCTTAGATAAAGGCTGACAAGCTCATAATTCACCTGTAAGTTCACTTAGGCACACACAACTCTCTCTGGGTTGTTACATTTATCAGATTTTCTTCTATCAAAACACCAACTGGCTTGCTTATTTTCCTTATAAAATAACATTTCTTGGCCACAAGGAGTGAGATGCAATTTTAGACCTCGTTTATCTCAATTTCAAGAGCATTCAAATCTGCATGACAGACTGGTAACCAAGCTTGTAAGGAACTATTTCCACTAACAATTGCTGTGTGTAGCAAAAAACAATGTGAACTCTCTTTTGCCCATTTTGATTTTGAAGGGAACTGGCCTTCAACTCTCAGAACAGGTCCCCAGGGAGCAAAACAATCAAGGTCCTGTTCCTTGCTCTACTGCCATATTCACCCTCTCAATATCTAATCATCTCCATTTAGGAGCCAAGTCTTTGCCAAAGAAGGCTACATACAAACACCCAACATTTTCTAATGCTAAGCAGGAATCCCTCAAGGCTAAATGGAGAATTCAGCTCTCAATTGTTGCACAAAATCAGATTCTCTGAAATCCCTCCGTGATAAATGGAGTCAAGTTTTATAGTTTGCCACTTTAAAAAAAAAAAAAAAGAAAAATCTCCTCTGTATCACTAAACAAGTCAATTTTTTAGAATTGTGATCCATGAAGAACAGCCACTTTCTGTTCTTTCAAATGGTGACACTCACATTTTCAGCACTTTCTTGCGGATTTCCACTTCCTTGTCGACAGCAGGATCCTCAAAGAGCTGTACCCTGAAGTTACTCTTCCTCAGGGGGGTGTCACACTCGTGGCAGTTCCCAGCCCCTCTCACAAACAGCAGCTCCACACAACTCTCACATCTGTGGGAGAAAGGCAGGGGTGAAAAGGCACACAGATGTTAAACAGGAACTCAAACACAGGACTGCCCCCCTTTTTTCCTGTTTGCGGAGAATATCTCCCCTGGATTTCAGTCTTTGTGCAGCACCCACCAGGGGCAGGAGGCCAGGGCTGAACAGAACAGGCTCAGCAGCACAAACACATCGACCCTCCCTGCCCAAACAGCTCTGGCTCTTTGCTGGGAGCCAACACTAATCCAAACAAAATGATGGGGTCTGTATCAAGGGGAAAGCTTGTTTATGGACACCAGCAACCCACTTCACATGGGCCAGACTGCAATATCCTTATTTACTCTAAGCACCACCTCGCTGCACAAAAAACCCTGTTCGTTTTCTTGATGCTGCAGTGCAAGGAGAATTCAGTCCAAGCATGGACACAAATCTTGCCTGCAGACTTCCAAGCATCTGCCAGTCCTGTTACAGAGGAACTGCTACAACAAACCTGAGCTAAACTCCAGCCCAGAAAAGCTAAAAGAATCCAAACCATTTCAGTCAGCAAGCAGCTTTATGCAGCTCTCCTGTGCCTTCGGGTAATACTTTTTAAATTGCATATAAAACAAACTTTACACAGAGGCTGCACAGAAATAAACCAAGAACACCTTTCTGCTTTATTTCTTTTGACCTAATGAAGACTTCAGATTTTAACAAGATATTTGCTGACCAGTCAGTTGGCATTTAACGAAGGAAGAACACGTAACAAGAAAGCTGATTTTAAGAAAAAAATACTTGAGTAGTAGTAATGTGCAAATTTCTAGCAGAGGACAACACCTGCTGCAGTCATTTCCTACTGCTGGGGAGGCAAAGGGGAGCCTATTTATAGCTTTGCTATATTGAAGCCAAAGCAGTTGTACATTAAGGGCTAAGTCCTGTTTTACCTTCACAAACCCAGCACAAAAGCTAAACAAGTTAAGAGAAACAACACTGACATGGTCGAGAAAGATCTTAAACAAAACTTTCACACTGCTGACCTACCCCCAACTAAACTGGTTCCAGTCCCTACAGAGGCAGAGATGAGGAGAGCCAACCAGTTTTACCCAGCTTCTGTTTTCAAGATTAGAAAGTGCAAAACAAACACAGTTGTATCTCGCAATTAAAAAAAAAATTAAAAAAAAAAAAAGGCAATTTTTTTGTTGCTGTTAACACATGGCAAACTACAGCTTCAGCCTGCATCTTGCACAGCAGCTGCCAACGTTAAAGAGCAAACCTTGAATTTACTTGGGCATTTTCCTGCTCCAGAATTCCTTTAGTTAGAAATCAAAGTGTATTTATAAATAGAAATTATCTGGGTAGGGAAAGATCAAATTTTATTAGCACACTAAGCCTGAAATTCAGAAGTTGCTGGAACATGGGGAACATGGACTCAATAAAATAATGAGAAATTAATATAATGTACATAATGAAAGCAATTTATTTGCCCACTACAGGAGAAGCAATAGTAAATGCAAGACAGCAGGCAAGGCAAGGAAGGGGTTTTCTCCTTCCTCCCCCAAACTGTCCATGCATGCAGGAGCCCAACATAAGGACAGCTTCACTGTCTCCTTCATTTTGGCAGCTCATGCTGTTTATGTGTCTCCCTCAACACAGCAGCCAAAGCACAGAAAAGTCCCTGCCTCCTTTTTCCTAAGTTACAGAATAGGGAGCATAAAGCGACAGAACTCAGCAGGTGGATCCAAGTGCAGGTGTTTGCATTGTTTTTTTATCATGATATTGCCTAAGGACCAACAGAACAGGGGCTCCTGTGCAGGATATTATTCACAGACAGTAGCACCTGAAACTACTTCACTCCCCCCTTCCCTAAATCAAAGACATTTCAAGTTTGCACAGGACTTGACTATGGAAAAAATCCCTCCTTGGAAAAGCACTTCATACAAGTGCTTCAATGCCTTCACCAACTGAAACCACTGTTTCTAAGGCTGCAAAATAGCTTTCCATACATAAAAAGATGAGTCAACACCTCACTATGGGAATCCCACATCAGGTGATCGCATTCTCACTCGCTCATGCACATCCACCCTTATATTTATTTGGAGATAATTCCTTCTGAATTCAAAGGGGGCTGTATGGGACAAGTCAAGGGCAGAGCTGGATTCTGTCCATATCCTGCCTCCTCTCCCATCTCCGGACAGATTTAATATACACAGTTAGATCCCAAGCTTCCTTCCCAGCAGATCCGTCATCCTTGCCCCCACAAACAGCAGCCACTCCACCACCAATGGTGCTGTTTGGTCACATTTCCATCTGATTCTTGAGGAAGGAAAAAAGCCATTTCCCCAGCCCTGCTCCAAGGAATTCCTTTTGGTTTCACTGCTGACGTCAGAGCATGTGTCATCACCAGGAAGGCAGATTGTTATAAAGGTGGATTTAATGAATTCTTTCACGTCTCGAAATAATGATTTCAAAATGTGACTTGAAAAAACTGCAAAATTTTAAAATACTTCTTTTTTTTTTTTAACATGGATTATTTAGTTAGTTAGTTAGTCATGAAAGATACGTAGCAATTTCTGTGACTTCCTCACAGGTACCCAACCCATTCAAAAGCACAGAGGGACACCCCAACATCACAGCCGGTATTAGAGAGCTCCTATTGGCATACAGACCACATTAATTCAGGAGATCATTCCATTTCTTTCCAAGTCCAATTCTTTCCCACTGGCCTTACTGTAAGGACAGCTGACTGGAAGCAAGACATCATTCTGTACATCTTTCATTGGCCAACACATTACACATGGCTTTCCCCAAATGAGCAAAGCATCAAAACACCTGCTTAACTCACCTCCAAACCAGGGCCAAAACAGATGGCCTTGTGTTTTTTTTAAATTAGGAGTCTTAAATGGGAAATTTTTCATTTGCACATGTATTATGTATGCAGATATGCTACATATATAAACTCATGATGACAAATGTTCATACTTTAAAAATCACATCCATACATTTGTTCCATACTGAGTGTGTCTGAAAGCAACAGCTTCACAGGAGATCTAAACAAACACTCCAGGTGGGATGTTGATGATTCTCCATTTCACACTCAGATTGCACAGCCTCTGCAATCTGTATTCTACTTCACACACTCACTAAAACATTTCACTACCTTTTGGATTTGAGTTTGTATCCTGAGAACAGGTAAGAACAGGATGACGACATCAACAGAAATTGCCCAAGGACTTTTACGTGGACAGATGACAGGGACAACTATCAGTAATGCCAACCAGGAGCAATAAAGTCTCCTGGCCTTCGACACCAATAAACATCAGCATGCTCGTTTTGATTTAGTGGTTTGATCTGTCTTGTGCTTCTCTTTCATCCCCATGAAATATTAAACAAAAGGCCCAGTCTCTGAGCAGTCTAGAACACCACATTTCTGAGGAAAGCAAACAATAAAGCATCAACATGGTTTGGCACCATCAATGCACAAACAGCACAACAGGCCCTCATGTTCAAGGACTTCAGGATCATACTAAAAATGCTTTTGGTACATTGCAGAAAACAAGCAGAGGTTCCTCCCCAGAAAGCTGTTAAGATATTTATCAACTAAATTACACTTACTGGGAACTAAGTGTTTGTTTTGGACAGAGTGTCTTCAAAGGGTACAAGATTTGTGCCCAATCCTGCATTCCTCACACATGCACACATTCACTTCATGCAGGGATGAGGGCAGATAAGGGATCAACCCTCTGGGACACTGAAGGATGAAAATGGCTCACAACATTAGCAGAGCTCGATGGTGCTGCTCACTTTTTTAGCTTGGCTGGCAAGGGAGCAAACCAAACAGATTAAAGGAACAGCTATTTTCACAAGCAGGAGCATAAGATGTTCTCTCAAAATTTTAGATTCTGCTGAGCTTTACAAAAATTTTCACAACTTTAGATACGCGGCCATTAATCATTTCAGAAAAAAAAAAAATCTTTATGGCTTTTGCTGTTGACTTGGAGTATTACAGACTGAGTTACTACCCTTCTTTACAAAGCCTATTTTTAGTAGATATACTCATTAAACAGTATCAAATACTTAGAATTTCTAAGCCCCTCTTTCTTCTGCTTTTATAACCAAGATGTTTCTGTTATTTAAAGTAACTCACAAAACAAGTGATCCTCTCTACTAGGGAAAAAAACAGTTTCAATTAAAAAATAATAAGTCTTCAACACATAGCCTAGACCTGAACCACAAACAAGAGGAGTGGAAAGAATCAGCAAAAATTATGTGTTTTCACTTGTTCCTCAATTTTGATGTTGGACAGAAATTTACTTGCACAAGTGGAATGACAATTTATGGGGAGGGAATATTAAAAAACAGAAACCACACACATGAGAAAGCTTACAGAATGACATCGAGATTTTTAAATCGAAGATGCTTCTAGAAACATTCCCGGACTTCTTGCTTAGCTTGGATTTGACAATTTGATATTCTCAAGCAGTGATTCTTGAACTGAGACAAGAACAGCCCAATTTGGAAGGAGCAGCTGTCAAACCTGTTTATTTCACAACCTTCAGTACATTTAACAAGTCGCAGTGGTTTCTGCTACATAGCCAAGAGCTCATCAACTATTTGCAGCTGGCCACTGAAGCTTTATTTTCTGAGCTGATGGACTCATAGACACAGCCTAGAAGGCAGCTTCTTCCTGGAGTCTGCAGCAACCATGACCTCTGTGATCCAAAAGAACCCAGCTAAAGCCATTTTTGCCATGTTACAGGATAGGGATCAAAAGCAGAAGAAAGAGAAGTGTGACACCAGTGACACCAGGCACTTCTGAGAGCCTCAAACTAAAGGAGCTTAAGAGATCAGTAGGGAGTTAGGGATAAACTTTTTCCTTTTCACACCTCAGCTTCAGGAATCCATAAATCCTTATTCAAGTACTTGCAGTAGCTGCTGTGTTTTGGGCCATCTCTTCCCTGACTGCCAAATACAAGAGGGAGATGGGAGAAGGTGATACCAATTACTCTCTCTCTCATTCCTGTCCAGATGCTGTGAAATTCTAGCAGTGGGGATTTTGCTGTTCTCACCTTGTAAGGAGAAAACTCCAGAATGCTCTCAAAAGCTTATTTGGCCAAAAACCCCACAACAGGTCTTGTCTTCAACTAGGAAATAAACAGATCTCACAGGCAGCCCATTTGCCAAGCAGAGACTACAGCTGGTCATGGCAATAGGACACATCTCAGCTTTTAGGCAGGAATCACAACTTTGTCAGATTCAGATGAGAATTCTGGGGTTTTAAACACTGCTGATAAGCTATCTGCAGTTGTCTGCAGGTCCCTTCTTTTCAGCCCAATCATACACACTGTGACACAAAATCTCAGAGATTGCTTTGCTAACAACTCATTTTTTTTTCAGAAGTATCAGGACTCCAGAGGGCTGATCTGAACCCCCTCCTTCAAGCACCAAAGCAAAGCAAAAAGAGACTGCGGTGCTCTGCCTATATCTGTGTTATGTCAATTCTCAGCCTCATCTGCCAAGCTGCTGAGAACACAATCCTCCTTCTAGACTATTTATATCTTTTGGGAAAAGGATGCACCACACCACTTCTGTTTCATTTTTGTTTTGTCAGACAAGTTCTGCTCTGTATTACAGAAAGGAGGAGGTTAAATAAGCCCAGATATCTCAAATATTTAGGAGACATTCAGTCACAGCTAACTCTATCTTCCAAACTCCCATGTACATACTCTGCTATACAGACCAGTTCATCTCAGCTGCACCAGAAACAAAGCAGACCAGGTAGTGGCTGGACAACAGCCTTGACTGACTGGCATTTCAAAAGAAAAAAAAAAAAAAAAAAAAAAAAAAAAAGACATACTGAGTCAATTAATAATAAACAAACATTTCCACCACCCATTGTGTTTCAACATCTCTACTAGAAAACCATTCCAAGGGGCTTGGACCTGACAAGAGAATTTGCAGCAAGCTAAAACTTAAATCATCTTTATCCAGTACAGATGAGCCTTTCTTTTTTCCCCTTGGGAAATTAAAAAATAAATAAATAAATAAATAAATCAGAGAAGCTTTTATGTTATTAACTATGGATAGTATAGAGAAAATACTTCCATGGGTATTTAAATAGAAGTGGTTCTTTCTGCCATAGTGCTGCCTAGTCAATTAAGGACACAATCACAAAAGCATGTCTTACAGCACCATTCTGCCAGTTTGGTCAAACAACAGGCCAGTACTTGACAGGCCAATTCTTGACACTTCAAGAGCAGCTGTGTGGCATTGAGAAATAAGTGCTTTCACAATGACTAGGCACACCAAAACCGACCCAGAATTTACTCAGCGTACCAGAACAACTACTCCAAATCCATTATGGTCTACTGGGCAAACACATGCACTAAAATAATAATTCAACTGTGTCAATAACCTTTTTTATTATGCTTTATTCTCCTTCAGTGAGAACTTTGCAAGTTTTCAGAGTTCTCAGCAAATATCAAATTAAGTAGTTAACAGGATCAACAGCTGCCCACAGCACACCTGAACTTAAGCCGCAATTACGAAATTTTCCGTGTCTGTCTAAACTGCAGAAACTGCATTTTTTTAGACACAATCCAGCTCAACATCACCCATTGTCTCACAAGACAAACATACTTATTACCAAGTGTGAGATCTCACACCAGACTCCACACAAGATCTGTTGCTCCCTTCTCCCTCCACGTCCGTTTCTTACTTTGTGAGAAAGTCCTGCACTACGGAGTGGGCTGAGCTGCCCCCAGAGCTGACAGGTCTGACTCAGGTACTCTGAGAATTCCATCACATTAAACACCTGCATAAGCCAGAAATCACATGGGAAAAAACTAAAACATAGACAACAAAAAATAAACACCTGGGGGACCCAAAATAGTCATGACAAATCTTTTACTTGATCTGAAATAAGACTTCTACCTTCTGTCCTGTATTTTCAATGCATTTTACAGTGCAACAAGAGCATGTGGGAACAAGACAAGGAAATGTGGCTTTACAGTAAAAGGGGAAAAACACTAAAAGGTATTTGTGGCATGATGGGATATCCTGACCACATTACTGAGGGCTTGTCACGAGACACTCCCATATTTCATGTCTAATCTCAGAGTAAAAAGATAAAATTGATAAGACACAGGCATATGACCATGGTTTTCCAAAAAACAACAGTGTTTTGGGGTCCCAATGGGAAACATGCAAGGCTTCAAAAGGCTCTCAAAAATCAAAATCTTGACCCATCTTTTGCAAAGATGCTGTTGAGTGATCTACGAATGTTGACTCACCTCTCCCAGCTATTGGGAGGAACCAAGCCAAATTCCTGCCAAGAGCTCAGACTTGTGTTTGACTCCAAGCATGAAAAGTACACAGTCCAGTTTCCTCAAGCTATTCAAATACAGAGACAGTGTGGGTGTATGTACACACGATTTAAAACAACTGAAAAAACAGCCTGGTGGAGCAATAACTGCAACATCCACATCCTGGGTAGCTCTGAAACCCCTATCAGTGCTCAAAAAACAAAGTGTAACAAAGTGATGTCCTCCCCACCACTAAACTTGTTTGGTTTGAAAGTGGGAGCTCCTGCATAAAATCTTGGTTTATGATACAATAAAATCAATTGTTTCTTTTTATTTAATTACAAATGAATGGCCAAACTCAAAGGCTAAGACATCTGCCATTCTGATAAGCAGCAGAAGTCCCAACAACCCTGAGTTTATATCTTCAGGAACACCAGAAGACGATCCCTACATGTGAAGTCAGCACCAATGTCAGAGAAGCTGCTGTAACCTGCACTGCTGTGCACTGTTCTCACCCACAGGCCAGGATAACATTTGCACAGCCACACAGTTATTTTCTGGGTTATTTTCCAGTCAGATAAACTCTCCTATTGGGTGCACCACACAGGCAGGTTACAGTTTGAATAAGATCCCAGGGATATCCCCAGGGTGGGGAAGGCATAAAAAACTATTCTTCTCTTCCCAGCCTCTGAATCAACAGTACCCAATGCTGGTTATTAATATTTTTCCTTCCCATCCCTCCTCCAAAACTTTTGGGGCATACTCAGCCAGTTTATCTTGATCCAAAAGTACAAGGAAATAAAAAAACATCCAAAAAACATCCATCATTATTTCAGGGTACCCTACAAGTTGCTTGAGCAACACACCTCTGAAAAGGTGAGTCAATGAGCAGTTAAAACACAAGCAATGCAATAACACATGGGGTAGCAGACAGAGGGTAAATGCTATTTTTCAGAATTGCTAAAAATAAGACAGCCAAAATACCATGACAAATTATTTCTGAATATTGTACACAAGATTACTTTACAGCCAAGTCCTTTCACAATAGCAAGACAAGGCAACACAACTGAAAAAAAATAATTCATACATTTGAAACAAGTCACAGACACTGGGAGCTCATAACTTAAAGCGCATCAAGTAGAGAAAGTGACAGCCCTAAACCAATTAAACAGCACCTCGTGGTCCCCCTGCCATGTGGTGCAGTCAGGAAAAGGCACACAGGCAGCAGAAGAGCTGCTGGTGCTTGAAAAGAGTCACCAGCAGGATGTGAGGTTTAACCTGAAGTGACCAGTGTGGTTCTGGTCAATCACACTCAAAACAGATGAGCTCATCCTATAAATGCACAAAAAGGCAACTAGATGACCACAAGATTAGGAAGATTGTCTTTTCAGGAAAAAACAGCAGGAAAAGCTACTGAATTATAACAAGTACAACCAATAGAGTAAAACTATATACTGGAAATTGTACTTCTCATCAGTCACAACAGCGGGGGTCTGGAATCAGAATCAACAGGAGCTGATTCTGATCAACAGGACAAAAAAGTAGTTTAAAAAACATTACTCAGTTTTAAACATTAACATTACTTAGTTTTAGGAAGTTTTGTTAAGTTAACAAGAAGATGATTTAATGACCTGATTGTCTTCAATAGGTAATCAGGTTTAAAAAAAAAAGATGTCTCCTGTCTTATCTACAGTCCTGGTTATGTGCTCTAACAACTGAAACCCTGAAACAACAATAGCTTAGGAGGAAAAATTTAAACAGAGAGAGAAAAGCTAAAACTATGTGCATCTTAGAACATCTGGGCTATGCTTGCCTTCCTTTATAATTTTTTTTCAGTATTCAATCATCTGCTCCTTCTGCTCATAAGAGTAATCACTCTTAGCCATCAGTCTAAAGCAGCCCTCCTAAAATGGAGATTAATATTCTTCTATCAAAAAGCAATTAATTTATCTTATCTGGCATAAAACGTAATACATACATGTCTGAGACCCAAACTTGATTCACTTGTATCAATTTTTTTTACATTGTGGAAAGAGAAAAGGTAAGATCACACCATTCTGCTTGTCTTTAATGCCAATATAACGCACAGAAGAAACTGGAGTAAGAATCCTCAGCTTGTCCTACTTCAGACAGAACATGCAATTTGTTATGGAGATATATTCTAACATTTTAGAAAATCCTTTCTGCAGCAAAAGGTGGTGGTCATGACTCAACAAATGATTATTCCTCCTCTCCAGTCCAATACAGCCTCAGGGAACAAAGTGCTTTTCAAGTCTGCTGCCTTTTCAGTGAGACAGCCCAAAAGCACCAGGAGCCTTTGAACACTAAGGACTCAGTAGTATTTCTGCTGATAAGATCACATGGGTTTTCTAGACTAATGTAGGTAATTTTACATCATATCACAATTCCCTACTGAAATTTCAATTGATTAGGGCATTATTTATTCCCTGCCCTGAAGCACCATTTAGAATGACTTGCTAAATCTCTGTTGGCTTTACTATTGCAATTTGAATAGCTGGATGTCAAGAGAAGGAAGAATGATCTCTATGAACTCCCCTAATAACTCACAAAACAGAGCCTAAATTATTCTGAACATTAAGTTGCAGAAAATCTCATCAGAAGAAAGACAAATAAAAAACACAACTCAGTAACACTTTATTGCCATCTTTCATCCAAATTCAGACTTAATCCTTCAAGAAATAAGCCTAGGCAAGTATGTTGCAAAAAGAAATGTTTTGGCAAATCTACTTTCTTTTTTAACCTAATGAAACTTAAAGGAGATGTAAAGAATGAACCCAAAACTAAGTAAAGCACCTCCTGTTGCAATGGGTCACTTATTTAGGAGTGGCTGTGGCACCTGGTGCCTGAAGCTCATTTACATCAGATCACTTCCCAGCACTTTTGATCCAGTAATGATCTGTAGCATCACAGGCACCTTCTCAGGCTCTGTGCCTGAACTCTCTGAAACGGCAGCACTGACTAGTTCCCGGAGGTACTGGTTTAGCTTTCGTTTCTGTAACCCAACAGATTTTTACTGCACTGTCTTTAAATGCTTCTTTCTCTCTCCAATCTCAATTTTCCCCATTATAAGTGTAAAGACGATATTCACTAGAAAAACCCCACAGTAGCAATTCAGTTTTCCCTGCCTCCCTGGTCTCATTTGGGAATCTCCCACTTCCTACCAATTTTTAAGGGTCATTCCTCACTTCATTTTCACATAATCCCCAACCAACCATTATCACATCTTTTCTCAGCATGAGATAAAATATAGACTGTGCTTCATAAACAGTGGAGACCTTAAGATTACATTCTTGGTGGGACACAGCATGATAAATATTTCAGGGATGTCTTGAAACACCCTGCAACATACAACACGTGGCCAGTGAAACAAATCTCAAAAAACAAGTATATTTTGACTTATTTAAAAAAAAAAAAAAAAAGAAGGAAAAACACACCAAAACCTCCTTCCCCCATCCCACCCTGACGATCGAGCAGGTCAGGTTTCAATTTCCTTTCTAAGGGTGGCAGAAATCCTGCCCTACTTAAAGCCTGGTAAGGAACATTTTTTGCATTTTAAGTTTAATCATTCCAAAAAAATGCTTCTTCCTCAAGCTCAAAAATAAATGGCAACTGCTACTCTAGTGCATTAAACCATTTGGTGAATGTCGTGCAAACTTTTTGAAGCTCAATTGTAAGGTCATATTCCATGGAACTACTTTTAGGTATTAAAAATAGAGAGAATATGTCAGACCTTCATTAGCTGTGCTGGCATCTCAACCATTTCCTACAGATTGTAGGGAATAAAACCCCAGCCCTACTCCAGTGCAGCTGGAGGGAGCTTCACAGGTTATCAAACACAAAGGACAAAGTGAGCAAACATTACTCACCGTTGCAAAGACGTAACACAAGCTGTTCTCTCCAAGCTGCAGCACATTTCAAATAATATTATCGTGATGAAAATTTGTGATGCACATTCAACCTTTTAGTGTTTGTTAGCAGGAAAAGCAATGAGGAGAATCAGTTGCATGGAGGAAGCAAGAAGCAAGAAAACTTCTATCAGTGGAGGATCAAAAAGACGAAAGCAAAATGTTTTAAAGAAATACATTCTGATCTTGTTAGTATTTCTCTCAGGACCCATTCTGCCACAAACCACACAAAACAGAACACCCCAGTGAAGTTACTCAGCTGTGGATGCAGATGCTGGGACAGGAGGGAGGAGGGGACACAGCTGCCTCCCCCCACTGGTGAGATGATCACGATCAAATCGTTGTCAAATTTGACTTGAAGTCAGATAAATATCCACAAATCTGTTCCTCGTTACGTGAAGCTCCTCTCATACGTAGCAAATTCAGAGCACAGATTGTTGGGATTTTTATGTGTGGAAATAGCCTGGAAGAGTATTTTTTAATGCCTGTTTTAGCATAAACCCCACCTGCCACCCTCTGTGGCACTGGTCGAACTTACTCATTTAGCAGAGTAATTTTGTTCATTCCTATCTCTGTGTAAAGTTAATTGGAAAGAAAAGAGTTCTCCATTTCCATTCACTACTTCAGCTGTAAATATCACTCAGACAAACAAACCTCACCATGATCCATGGCTACATCCATGTGCTTTGTGCCATCACAGCCCACTACTCCCTCTGATTAACTAAAGACTCACTGAGAACGAGTAAGGAAAAGGAAATCTGGCCCAAGATTCAGATGATCAGTTCCAGACAATATCTGAGCTGATCTGTTTTATCCAAACATCAGCTGAGGAACATTCCACAATGCTGCAGGTTCTCTCAGAATAAACCACACTGCTCCATAATTATCTGGGATCTGTGCACGTATTCAAAAGCAGTATTTAGGCTCACAACTGTATTAAAGGCCATGTGTAAAGAACATTGTTCAGCCTGGCCTGAGAAACAGTGAATAGTATTTTTCCTATCCATATAAATCACACACAATAAATGCTTGATATTATCTAGTGCCACTAAAGCAGTCAAATTAAAACAAATCAGGGGAGAACACCCCTGAACACACAACTCTAGGAAGTTTGAAACACAGAACTTTATGCTTTTTGTGTGTTCCTAGTCTCAATCAAATCGTAAAGCTTGCACACAATAACGAAAAGGATTTTTTCACAATCACCACTCAAAAAATAAAAATTAAAAACAAACACATCTGTATTAACATGATTTTTTGATTCTACAGATCCTTCCAGAAAGCAATAGCCACTAGCAAAATCTACGATGACCAATGATTGAGAGATCCAGTGAAGTCACAAAATAAAGCAAAGGATGAGTTTTGCAGAAAGCAATGACCCTTCCAATTCCTGACATTTTGGGGTGCCACATAACACTGATCACCTTTAACTTTCTTGACCAAAGCAAGCTGCACATATGAAAAATATTTCATTCTCTCTACCCAAAAATGAATCTATAAGGAGATACCAGACTGAATATCTACCCTCATCACTTTATCATGCTATTTTATATTTCTGCTATTTATAACACATTTTTATTAATTTCTCTAAAGCTCTCAGATTCCTGTGAACTCCAGCTACTTCCTTAACTCTCAGCTTTTAAAGGGTAATCCATGCTGCTTCCACCCCTTAAAAGCACATGCAACATTTTGGAGAGATGTGTAAGGTGTTCCATGGTTTACCAGCATCTTCTCCAAGAAACATTAGGATGTTATAGAAAAGTGATCACCTTCCCTACTGCCAGAAAGGACACAAGCCAAGTTTGCTAGTAAACATAAAACAAAAGGGATCCAAAGATAAGGAAAAGATGGGTTGCTTGTAGTACTGGAGATTGCACCCAACAATTAAAGCCTGAAAAGAATTCACTTAGGGACACAGGCTGTGGTTCATGAGTCACGGTGCCATTGTGCAACTCAGGTATCTGAAAAGCAACCACAGCTCACCTGAAAAAGCCATTTACAGCCTACCCAGGGCAGAAAACACCATACTGGGTGTTTTCCTTGGAAAACCCTGTAAAACAAGTTTGGTGACACCACCGCAGCACGACCTGAATCCAGTGCAAGTTAACCAGTTTAACCAAATTCCCCAGTGAAAAAACATGCTACCTTTGGTTGTGGAAATCAGAAAGATCAGGCCACATTCCCAAGGTGACTGAACTCAACAGAGAAAGAAACCAGCCCTGTCTGTACAGGTGAAGCACAACCATTACCTGCTGCCCTACCAATAACACCTGCCCTCAGTTAACTGGGGCAGGGGGATGTCAGCCCCAAAACTGGAACCATCAACATACTTTAATTAGCTTGTAAACAAGGGTTGCCCAGATCATTAGGAATAAATAAATGATCAAATTAATTCAGTGATCCTAGGGACATAAATAATATTCTTTCCCTTCTTTTCAGGAGGCATTTCAATGACTCTTTATGCTTAGTGCCATATCTCGACCACCACAACACGCTGAGCCTTCAAAATCTTTTTGTATTAAAAAATAGAATACATGACTCAGAGGGTTTTAAGACATAGATGCTTACTCAAAAAAAAATACTCCACCCCAAAATATCACCTTAACAGCAATATTTATTACAGCTTCCAGAACTGACAAGTACTCATCTGCAAAACTTTCAAGGGATAGAACTGAGGCACGTATGAAATACTGGGGTTTTTAGAGTATTATTAAACACTGGAAGGAAACATCCTTGCTGACCAGCCTTTAGGTAATTTGAAGGCAACAGAATGCCAAGATGACCAATTTTCACCTTTTATCTGAAAGTGTTCTCATGGAACAAAGACTCTCCCCACAAAGGAGTATTTCCTGCTGGTCATTCCCTCTTATCTGGTTGCTGAAGACCTTGACAATACCGATTGGATCACTCTCACTTCTCAGGGCAGCTGCACTTAAACCACACAGATACAATCACACTCCACTGCTGCCCAGGCTGTACAGGTGGAATTAAATCTCAGTCAAATTCTCATAGGCTTTAAATGATAAACTGTTAAAACTGTGGGAACGTGCACTGTGGAGGCCGCTTAAACATAATACGGTTTAATTGCATAAAGATGTGAATGCACTAATAAGATAATGTATGTTTAGATTCTCCTAGAGAGGCAGCAATTGTCACTCTGGGCACAAAGCCTGACAATTCAAACTGTGACCAGCACCTGCCTTGTACCCCACCTACACGGTAGTGAACAGTGAAAGACAAACCCAAGTGATTTCTGCTCAGCAGTTTTTATCAAAACCAGATTCAAGGGAAGCTAAACTGTCCATTAAATGGCCAGGCCAAGAGAGGTTCTTTGGTTTTGACAAGACACAATTAAGCCACTTTTCACATGCCCAAAATACCCGTTTAACAGACATGTTAACACTCACGACTTCATCATCGATAAGCTAAAAATGTGTGGCTGAACAACAGCTCACAGCTTGTACATTCTCAGACATAACATGTCAAAATGTGAATATGTTCAGCTCTTTTTTACTATGAAAAAAATGGCCTAATCCTTCAGTCAGTTACTACTGGGAGAGGTGAACTGGCTTCAAGGCCCTCTGGGAATAGAGGTCTCAAGGAAGAAGGGGAAACAAACTCTCAATATTTGGTAGGTTTCAAGGAGGCCCTGGATTTGGCTCCATATACTTATTTGAACAGTCTCACAGGTATCACTGGTAAACAAAAAGCCTGTTCATTTCTGTTTGCAAGACCAGGCCCCTCAAGACAATGGCCTACTGAAAGCAAACAAAAAACCCACTACACAGAAAGGAGAAAAGAAAAAAAAAAAATAGATACAGACACTTGAGAAAACACTTATTACATGCAATGGATAAATCCCATATAACTGGAGTTTTTGCTTTCCCTAGCAACACTGTGTGAGTCCAGGACTGTCCAACATTCCCCTCTGCAAGCAGCCCCAGCAGTGAGACCATACTTATACCACATATTGTGGAAAACTCACCAGGAACTACTTTCCACTTGTTCTTTGCTACAGACAAATACTCTCCAGTCTTCATTCAAAAACAAATGCTATAAAAGCTAATTATTAGGTATTAGACTACTTAGACTACTAAAAGGAGACCTGAACACTCATCCAGAAAAGTGAGAGCCTAAACTTGACATAAAACTCAGCACAGCCTGCTCTGTTCCACTCCCAATACCAGCAACAACCTTTCCACCACTAAAACCAAAAGCTATTTCTTCCTTCTCTGCAGGAAAGACTTGTCAACCATCAAATTCACATGCAGCAGAAAAGCAAGCAAGAACTGCATTGCCCAAGGGCTGGCCCAAGACATGGAGCCTTTCACTCCCTGTTCTGGAGTCAAAAGTGTACATATTTGGGCACAGTACCAAAAGTGCAGACACTCACTCCTGGTTGTCCTCCCTGAAGATCACCTTGCTGCAAAGGTCACAGAGCAGAAATGCTTCCACTGTGTTTCACAGGCTGCTGATGCCACCTGGGGAAAATGCGTCAAGCCAGTCACTCCCAGAGCATTAAGGAAAACCGGTTACAAGACAAAAGGCTTCCTCATCTTTGAGGAGTGTTTACAAATGTGATGAATGCCAGTGTGTCCTAGCATGCCAGCCAGAAAATAAGTCAAGCACCTGGCCCTTAGCACAAAAGGCTGACTCACCTGTACAGCATCTATTCCGCTTTGAAAAGACCCCAAGTTTAACACTCCTGGGGACACAAAGTACTTTCAGGAAGCTGCTGGGAGTGTGACTTTTCCTGCCCTTCTCTCCCCTCTGCACACACCAGCACAGACTGAAGTTGTGGGATGGCTTCCCAAGCCAGGGGACAAGAAAGATGGGGACAAAGATGACTTGTACACATGTGATCTCTCTGACACTGCACAAACATCCTCTGACACCAGCTCACCTCCTCTGTTCCAAGGGGGGGAGGGGGAGGGTGAAGAAAAACACCAGAGGTAAGGAGCCACAAATACTTAAATCTATGCTCTGTGGACTTCTTACTCCGCTGATATTTCCCATCCCATCCTGGTGCTCCACTGGAAACTAATGCATAAAACTGAGCAAATACTTTAGCTTGAGACAGTGTATCAACTAAGTGAGGAGGAAATTGGTTCTTGCTCCCCCTAGATCTTCACCTTCCCCGGCCAAATCAGATTACTTTTTAGACTAAAGGTCATTCATGGATTTTTCCTTGCAGAGAACTGTGAGTTGGGACTCATGAAAGGTCTTCTGGCTACTACCAATGTAAACAATGTCAAAAAAAAGAGAGAGAAGAGAAAAAGCAGTTTGGTGACAACGAATATCCAACTTGCTTCACTGCCATTCCTATTACCTTCCATGTAGATTTTGCTTTGTATTACCTTCACTTTCATTCATGCAGAGAAAAAAATAACAACAAACAAAACCAACCACTCTTATGAAGGACCATATTGTGCACCCTCCTGAGTAATCTCTCATACCAGCTTTTCACTCACACTGGTGACAACGTTCCAAGTCCACAGTGAACAAAATCCCTGCACGCATTTTGAAATGACTGTGAAAAGATCTAAATGAGAAGAGATCTGAAAACTCTTCCCCCACTTCAAGAAGAAAGCTGTCTCCTTCCCAATATAGCGCTTTTCAAACTGCAACACTTTCAGTAATCCACAAGTGATCCTTTTATTTTCAGGAACAAACTTTACATAACATGGAGAGGCAGTTCCTTGCAATTTGTTTAACTGAAATCCAAATCCAAGCTATGCTGTGCTTGAGCAAAAGACAAATGGAGCCTCTGCAAGCTCAGGCTGTCAACTAAAACAAACATCTTAACTCCCACAGTAGGTACTGGGGAAATTGCGTGGGATCATTTGAGATCAAAGCTTTTTCTGCATGGCTGCCACACACCCACACGGGCACTTCAGCCTGTAGGAATGTTACCAGGACAGTGCTCTCCTGGCACAGCACTGAAGTTATCAACAAAGACACATGCAGGTACCTCATACAGATTTATAGATTTATTTTTATTGGTATCAAATATGGCTACTACAAGTGCAAGGTCAAGTGTAGTCCTGCAGTAGCTTATCCAACTTTTAGATCTGCCCTGCAACCTCCACGACAGCACACTGTGCCCAGGAGCAGTACAAGGAGCTAATTCAACTGGTAACTACCCCAAAACCCTAAAAGGGATCACCTTCCTGAAATGATTCACCATTCAGTGCCAAAAAAGGGCTGGAATACAAGGATGGAACAGGCATGTGACACAGGGAACACCTGGATTTTAATTAGCTGGAGTAACCAGGGAGGCTCAAGTGGAAGTCAACACACACCTGCAGTCAGTAATTTTTACTTGTTTTCTTAACCACACCACTTCTCTTCCTGTTGTCTTTATACATAAAAGGCATCACCAGAGATGTCTGATCATGTCTAAAGCATAAAAATATTTTACACTAACCAGGCCAGTTACAAAGCCCACTTGTGCTGGAAGCAGAGTGTGGGGAGAGCCATAACATGCTGGGCCCAAGCAATAACAATACCACTGAAAGGGCACAACCACAGAAACCTGGCAAAGGTAAATGCTGTAACACAAAATTTAAGACCTTGAGCAATCTGGTCTAGTGAGAGGTATCCCTGCACAGGGCAGGGGGGTTGGTATTAGATGACCTTTAAGATCCATTCAAACTCCTTAACACTCTATGATAAAATAAAACTTGTAAAAACTCCAAAACTACACGGCAGAGAAAAGCTAAAGTATAATTACCTTAACTAATGCAAATACCCTTTTCTGGAATGCCCAGCAGCTACTCACAGGATTGGCACATTCTAAGTTTAACACTTTACATTAGGAGGCTCTCAAAAGGCTGGTTTTGTTTGCTGGGGAAGCAGGCTATGTATCCGAAGTGCTGATGGAAAAGAAGTTCTACATTCCCCTTTTAGCACATATAAAAATGTAGAGACCCCATAAAACCATTATGACTTTTCTCAGCAGTAAAATGATGCAGCACTGCTTTAATATCACAGGAGAAATACATAGGTGTAAGAAGTTTTATACCAAGAATGCTAAAGAAAAGGAAGAAATCAATGATCCTCTCATTCACTGCATATGCTTGATATGTCCAAAAAGCAACAGATTAAGATACTATGTTTATTGCATAAAACACGTCCTGTGAGATTAAAAATACCATTCTGTGTCAATAATAGTACCCTACCATATATACAGAGAAATCACACTAAACCTGAGTCCTTATTTTGCAATTTTCTAACTTCTAGATACTAAACTCTAAAACAAAGCTTGGAATGTAGCTTTTATGTGCAATCTATACATTCCTCAACAGACTCCAGGTAACAATACTCGAATTATACTTGAAGAATGTGGAGAAAAAATTCTGCAGACATTTGGAAAGAAAAATGAACAGTTTTATTAATGTAGTTGCTCCGAACTTGCACAAAAAATGCTCTCTCATGCTGAAATGAAGCATGTATTGGACTGGTGTATTTATTACAATCCCTAGTCAAAAGCTAACCTAGTCAAACTAAAGACTGGCAAGTAAAAGGCCTGGTATCACTCAGAAGAAGATGAGGGACAGCCATTTAAGACCTTTGAACTGATCATATTTAAAGGGGGAGATGACACAAACCTACACCTCTCCCTCATCTCGTTCACTTTCAGCTTCTACTGAAGCTGTAAATAGTCCAAGCCAAATAAGAGAAGCGACTGTATCAGGACAAACTCCAAGTCTGGTGCTATCAACTTATCTTAAATAAACTGTTTGTCCGCATTAAGTAAACTATTTAAGAGAAAAACAACTGTCAGAAAAACTGATGTACATTTTTTAGAAGTTAAAATAAATAGTAGGGATTGGATCCTAAAAGTAATCATTGTATACAGTGTCTCACTATTTCTGTGAGCTACTTGCATGAGTGAGGCTATGCTGGCACTCAAGCACCTGATAAACTGAGCCAGTCTTTTGAAACAACAGCCTTGTTAATAAAGTCCCTTCATCCACTCCTCTGTTTTACTGTTCTGCATTCCAAATGACTAAGAAATGGGAATTCTAAGTAGAAATTTGATTTTTTGTAATTAGCCATCATAAATTCAGTAAATCTGGAAATCAGTCCACTTCAGTAGAAGTGTCTGTCACTGATACACAGCTGGCACTGCCCAGGGTGAAGTCTCTAGAACAGACCAGCACAGCAAACATTCACATTCCTGCTTTGGAACGCGTCAGTTTTAATTGCCCACACCACACCTGATCTTGTAAGGAAGGAGTCTCTGAAAGCCTTGAAAATCATTTAGGAAACTGTTCAAAAGGTATAAAAGCAGCGTTCTAGGGCCATGCACTGGGGACTGGGAACAATCCAGAGCAGGGATTACAACTGAGCGTGCCTCAGGGACCGCAGGCTGTGCTGCATTTCCCGCAGCTTCCTTCCCCTGGGCAGGGGCTCCCGCGGCAGCAGGGCAGGGCAGAGCTGACTGAGGGCAGGAATGGCACCATCCCTGCCCCTTCCTGGCTGGCTGTGCTCTCAGGGACTGCCCCCAAGCCTGTGCCAATGCTGGCAGCGCCAAGGACACTGCTCCAGAGCTGCACCTCCCAGGAGATGCCAGCCCAACAGCTTCTCTTGGTCTGCTCCAAGAAGAGAACACCAAGGTCAAGTGCTAAGTGTCACTAAAGGTTGGATGAAATTGTAGCGCTGCTTCACATACCTGAAACAGTTCAGGATATACATGTAATACGCTCAGCATAGTTTTTGTTTGTGAAAGCTGCTAAATAGTGCTTAAAAAGTTGGATTAAAAGTATATATGGAAAAATATCCTGCTGGTGTAATGCTCCAAGCAAATCAAGGCAAGCAAGTAAGAACTGTCAAAAGAAACCAGGATAGAAACGTGCCATGCAAGAGCAGCTTCCTCCTGATACTAAACTAAAATTTCTTTTCAAGAAAGATAATAGATCAAACAAAAAATTGCACATTGCAAAGAATGGCATTCATTCCATCCCTTTTCTCTAAATTATTCTTTGTATTATTACAAAGGCAATACTATGTGTAGTAGAGAATGTTTCTGGTTATTAAATTTTATGTTTCTCTACTCAGTGCCATCACATTATATGAGGCCTTTTTCTGCAACTAACATCCAAAACACAAATTAAATATTTATGGATAAATGTCAATTATGATTATGAGAAACCATAAAAGGACCATAAATTAAATAATGCAGATAGAACAATAAAGTATTTTCACGTGACCAAAACAATGTTACAGTGTTAATGCTTTCTTATTCTAATTGAAAATGTAATTACGTACTCATAGGTGTCGTTATTGCATAAAATTTGGTAAACAATACCATTTTTTCAGCATTATTATTCACTCCCAGTAAGAAAAAGCCAAGCAAGACTGGTTTCTTATTCCAGCAGTGCAACATTATTGGATGTTTCATAGATGTCTCCAGTTTGACACTGTCCAGAGTGCAGTAGGGTATTTTCACAGCTATTCCTAGACTATTTCCATCTTCTGTAATTAATTATCCACAATTCTATATTTTGTTCAGTGTTACCAGCTCCCCCACATACCCAAAATATTTTCCCACTATTGTACTTTTTAACTAAGGAACTAACCCCAGGCTTGCTAAGAAATTAAAAAAAAAAAAAAAAAAAAAACCAAACTAAAAAAATGCAAATATTCCAATATGACACTGGAACAACCACCTTGTTGTTTTAAGGTCATTGTTTCTGTTTGCTGAGGCTGATTTTTATTTAAAAAAAATTAAGGTCTGAAACAAAACATTTTTACCAAGCTACCAAAAGCAGCCAAAAGTCATCAGTGACAACTTAAGGGATTGTAAATTACATGGGACACACTGTTCACAAACAAATCAGATTTATGGTTATAGTCAGTTGTTCCTGTTACCTGAAATTAGAATTAGAAGCTCATTAAAAATGAATACATTTCAGAGAATGCAGAGGCACAGCATTATATTGATGAAAGCTTCATTAAATTTTCAGTGATAGAGCTGCTTCTATATTTGTGAAGGAAGGACACAGTAAAAAGAAGTTGGGACAATTCTCCTTCAAGTAACTTTGCATCTTTCCACTTTCCCTAGAAAACAACTGGATTTTAAAATAAAATGTTGGACTAATTAGGTATAAGAGAAAGTGACTGTGGTCCATTGTACCCAAGGAATGGTTACTTGCAGGTCAGCTTCTGTCTTGTGTACATTTGCCAATTATGCAACAGATGCTCCAGAAGAAAGAAACCACGAGAGAGAGAGAAAAATCAGGTTTGAATGATCAAACTCATAAAATACAGGCTCTGTATGGATTCTGAACTCAATGGCACAGTCACTTTTTTTAATATTCACTTAAAAAAACAGAGTATTGGAAATGAAGCCTTACCTAGCAAACAGTAAGAGATGACTTCTTGTGCAACCAGAAATGTAAGTCTATTTATCATAGTCATGCAGTAATGCAGCTTTGTTTTTACTGCACAGACTGAAGCCAAGAAACAGACCTGTGAGAGAAAGCAAACCATACCCAAGTCCACTACACAACCAAATTTCTAATATTATCATTGGCAAGTCAGACAATTAAAATCTCCATCTGTAACACAGGCTAAATGAAAGAAGGCAGAATCAAAAACACAAAAGTAAAAATTCAAGCGGTCTGATCCCTCTTGTGGTTGTGCACCACAATATAAATTTATTATATCTCCACATTGTGCTAGCCAGTTTCCTTTGGAAAAAAGGCTTATGCAATCAGGCTGCTACTCAGCTCCTCCCCTCAATATCCATTACCTTATGCCAACTAAGCCAGGCAGCAGGGCAGAGGCCTCAATGTAATGTTATTCCTCTAACAACCTGCACGAGACATGGCTCAGGCATTACATGTTTTCCTTACAGTTACTGTGCATGGCCTGCCAGGCACCAAGATGAGGGGTTGCTCTTTCCAGTTTGCTAGGATCCCACCTCCTTCAGCCTTTTGGATAGGCAGCACTCAGCTAACATACACAGGCAATGCCATTTATCCTCAGACCTTGTTTATTCTGCCCTGCTCAAATCCTGCTTCGACACGTTTACTGTTTTTCTCCCCCTCTCCAGTTTTCTTTGGCATGCACAGTCAGCATTAAATAACTGACCTTCTCAAAACCACCATGAGGTAGCATTATCCCCACATTACCAGATAAGGAAATTAAGCCACTATAATTAATGCTTGAAGCATGCCCACATTTCACATTCCTGATTTGAGAGTGATTAGCATTAGCTCTCTATAGGATTTCCTCTGCTCAAAGCCTGGCTCCGAGGGACGCCAGGAGCAGTTTCACAGAGTCTGCACTTCCAGAGGGGCATCCCATGGGCACAGCAGAGCCCCTACAAAAGGCTGCACTCCAGGAACTTGGCCAACTCCACCCCGGGGCTCTGTAAAACAACTCCACACCCCAGTGCTGCTCCAGCCCACTGAGGGAACACAGGATCTGAGTGCCTGTCTGCACCCTTCCTTCTTCTCCTGGCCAAGACTTTTGGATCCAGGCTTGGCTAATTTCCATTTAGACACCTACAGCCCTTCAGCACAATGTTCAAGCACACACACTCACTAACCTCACCTCTGACAATCCCACACCTTCATCCTCCAAGAACTTCACATCTTCCTACACAGTTCTTTAACTCCAGTTTTTCCTCAGTTTTCCAAGACAGTCCTAAATCCTCCCCTAGCCCAGCCATCACTCCTTCTCTCAACTTATGTAGTCGCATCCCTTTCTCCAAGCAAGTCTCCTTCGTCATCTTTGCAGCTTCCTTTAGTGCCACACAGTCAGACTGGAAGCCAGACTCCCCTTTCGACCACTACAGCATTTCACTTTCCCCAGAGCCACAAGGAGCTTCCCAGTCACACATTCCTTGCACAACAGAAGGCTCCCTTCCAAAATCTGTCAGTTGGCAACAAAGGTTCACACACAGACCCCATGCAATTTGAGCTCCCTAATTTCATCCCAAGAAACAAATCCCCAAGGGGCTGTTTCACTCGTACATCATTGAGACCCTGCCCATGTGAAGGCAGTTAATTCTGCACACACCTCCTCTATTACCTTTGCCCAAAACCAGGCAGACAGAACAGAAATCAAGTGTTTGTTTTGCAAGAGTAGAAACAAAAGGAATTCAAAGATACGCAGCAATTCTAGACTAAGCTCAACAGACAAACGTCTCTCCAGCTCCTGAACTCCTCCAAGCCTGCTCAGCTGACGATGTTCAGCCCTGGCACTGCCCTCAGTCTTGTTAACCTTCCTCTCTCCCTTTACAGAACACAACCATATCCCAAAACTAAAGATAAGTTTTCAATTTTTTTTTCCTAGAACAAGGGGTCTTGGGGATTTACAGGCAGCCTCCCATTTCGAGTTCACAGCACATCAGTCACAAGCTTATCAAACCACACAATTGCCACCGACAGTCTTTCCTGACGCCATCCAGGGTGTGTAAGGACTATTTCTTCAGTGTTTTAAAGCCTACAGACACTACTCCCAGAACAATCTGGACTCTTCTGTTTACACAAGGCTATTCATATAAGCACAGTAAAGATTATCTAGCCACTAGTTACACCTACAGATTGTTCAGCTCTTAATCCCCACAATCTTTTTTTTTTTTTTTTTTTTTTTTTTTACAGATAAACACATGACACCGTGCAAGTAAGGATGACAAAGAAGTTAAACATTTGTCTGCCTGTACTTGTCTGGGACCAGAGATCTTCCTCCTTCACCCCGGCTCTGAGGGCAGCTCTTGCAATACATCTAATCCCAGTGCCAGACTTTCCTGCCCAGTTAGACCCAACGCTTCCCATTCTGGCTCAGCAGTCTGAAGGTGTCAACATTGGCCAAACCACTCCCTTGCCTTTTGCTGTCTAGGAACATCAGTCCTCTTTTGCCACCCTGGCAGTCAGGCCACACTTCTTGGAACTAATAAAAAAAACTGAAGAGTATAGCATTCTTGGGAACTTTCACCTCAGTACTCCTCCTTAAAAGAAAAACAACAAAATCCCTTTATTCTCACTCTCTCCCATCCCACTATTTCCTAACTCTCAGCAGAGCCACTTACCTTCTCTACAATGTTAAAGAAGTTGTCATGCTCACATTAAGCCCAGGATTCTGCAAATGCTTAGACATAATCTAACCTTAGTGCCAGCCACTGAGGCAGGACTGTGTGGGCACAGCAAAAATCCTTACCTCATGTTTCTCAATTCAAAGCCAAAATATTTATCAGAGAGATGACTTCCTCATTGCTCCTTTGTGGCAGAGCCATTTTGTTCTCACTGATATGAACTTACCCACATTCCACCCAAAAAAAAACATGCAAGAATTTCCTTATACATTCTCTCCCCCTCACACATTATATTCAAAACAAGAACAACCTAGTATCATTTTCAGAGCATCAAAAATGTTTTTAGCTATGACAAAGTTTAATTTTGCAACATCTAGCAGCAGGTCCTGCTAAGAGCTTTTCTCAGATCAGGTCTTGTCAAAATTAATTCTTACAAAACATTTTTTTAAAAAGAGAAACCAGGTAAATGTCTTTACAAAATTCAGATCACTGTCAGGACGACTACTTGCGATTTTTATTGCAGCCAGAGTGGTCAATGAGGAAACACTCACTGTTCCCTGCACATCATCAAACCAAAAGAGGGAACCAGCAACACAAGCTCAGCACCGTGCCTGTCCCACAGTCTGTTACTGTCAGGGAATGTTTTTTCTTATTTCCTAACCAGATATGAACAATGGACTCAATTCAACTTCCAAAATGTTGACCTGGCTTTTCTTCAAACTCCACCTTCAGCTGTCCAGGGGGGAGGAACAACCAACCAAAGCCCCAAACAAAGAGCACGCACACAATTGTAATTTCTGAGTACTCCAAGAGAGCACTTCTGGATCTGCCCTGCTGTGAATGTACAGTTACCAAGACATGTGTGCTTTCTAAAATGACTCAGGGATCTATTTCCTTCGTTTCATAAATATAAACCTATGTATTTGGCTTATTAACATCTGACAGCTAATGCAACCACACAGCAGCAAGCCCATTGTCCTTCTCCCTCGCAAACCCGCAGAATTATTGGCTTCAATTAAAATGAAGCAGATGCAATTAAAAGAAAGAGAAAAGCAAAACCTGCCAAATATGAAATTGTTTAAACAGCTCTTGTGTTTGCCTTCTTTTTGAAAACAACTTGTTTTCAGCACAGAGATTTTCCACACCTGTGTCAGACCCAACAGGGTAAGCATTTACCTAACCCAGAAGGGGCCAAACTGGGCACCCAAACCCATTTCCAGGACCACAGAATGGTTTGGGTTGGAAGGAACCTTAAAGATCATCTCATTCCAGTCCCCCATCATGGGCAGAGACACCTTCCACTAGAACAAATTGCTCAGAGCTCCATCTAGTCTGTTCTTGAACACTCCCAGGGATGGGGCAGCCACATTTTCTCTGGGCAATCTGTGCTAGAGCCTCACCACTCCACAGTAAAGAACTTTTTTCTAATACCTAATCTAAACCTGCTCTCTTTCAGTGTGAAGCCATTCCCCCTTGTCCTGTCACTGCATGCTCTTGTAAAGTCTCCAATCCAGGCTGCAGATTTAAACAGACTGCATTTTGAGAACCAAGGAAAAAGAATTTACTTTTCCATTTACTGACAGGACAGGATATAAACAACAGCTTTCTTTTTGCCAAGGTCACAAGGAGCAGAACCAGAACTTAAATTTCCAAAAAGTACTTACAGGGAATGAAGAGTAGAGCTCTGTGAGCTTTGCTAAGCAGACAAGAAGTATTACCAAGCAGACATGGTAATTGATAGCTCAACAGAGAAAAGAGAAGATTTTCTAAATATGCCAGTTTTAAAACAAAAGAATTAAACTGAGGCATTAACACCACTTCATCAGAAGTATCAAGACCATGACTCAGAGCCAAATGTAAAAGCAAATATTCTCTGTCAAAACTGGATGGCAGAAGGAAGTAACCTCTTGGGGATTTCAGCAATGATTTAATCACCTCCCATGACTAACTTGCAGAGACTTTGGAAGACTAATGGGATGGAACTGGATCCAAAGAGCATCTAATCCCAATTAATAAAACCAGGAATAACTCCAAAAAGACAAAGAAGAAAAGAAGAAAGATGACCTAGATTTTTATTCCCTAAGAAGTCAGGAAAAAGTTTTCTTTCTGAGGGAATACATCCTACTTAACAATTAAAAAAAAAAAATCTGCTTCTTCCTCAGAGGAAGCAGACATGCTTTGATTGTGCAATTACTTCAATCAAGCATCAGTTAAAGTCTCATAGTAGATCTTACAAAATGAGTAAAATCCTCCCTGATTTGTCTCCCAAGTCACACAGGAGAAACTGAGAATTCTCTCAGAGATGGAACATAGCTTCCATTACTTATCTCCCCAAAGCAAAGTAGGCACTCTCAGCACCACACCAAGTTCCTGTTCTGGTTGAGATTTTCAACTGCATGTAGTCACAATCTGCTTTAATCCAGCAAGATTATTCATGCTTTTCATACAAGCAAGGATTTGCCATGCAGGAATCTAATTTGAGGTGTGATATGGTAATAACAGCAAAAAAACCAAGCCTCAGAGACAAAACGAAGCACCTGCTCTCCCAGATAAGCCAACTTTTAAAGCACACAGATTCACAAAATGATAAAAAGAGCTAAATTAACATTGTGCCACAGGAAGGTACTTCCTTCCACTCTATCCCTACCTTATTTTTAAGCACAGATTCCTACAGATGACCTTGCACCACACCTCTGATGTCTGACTAACCATTTACAAGCCACTTCAACTCGCTAGTTCTGTACAAACAGCATTAACTGACCAAAAAAGCTCATTTTCTGCCAGGTTAGCAAATTAGATCAGCTCCTGCAAGGGTCTGGTAAGCACCAGAGTCTGGTGGCTTTTTGCCTTGTGCCTGGCCTGTTCACAAATCCTGAATCCACACTTCCCTGGTTGAAGCAGCACACTCGCACTGTTTGCACTCCAAAGCCCACACACCACTTTTTTTTTTTTGCCTAAAAATCATATCTATCACAGTCACCCTTTCTGTTTACAAAAGACAGCCCTGAATCACTGTCCTTGTAAATCTTGCATCCAAGGTATTTTCTTCAGAAAAAAAAACAGGCCAAATAAAATTCAAATGCATATTTAAGGCCCCCTAATTCCCGCGTGCTAAAGTTAAAAGTTACAGGTCTGACAGATTTTCACTGCCTACCTCTAGTTTAGACTTCTTCACTCAAACTCACTTGGCTGAAATACAGTTTTATGTTATTTTCCACAGTCTCCAGGGCTTCCCCCCCCATCCTAGAAGAAAGGCATTTTCTTGAACCACACTGCAGAGAAGAATGCAGGAGGAAGCCAAGCCATCCTTTCACTTGGAAGGGGTTTAAACAAGAAGATTCCAAACTGTTTTCCAACAAGTCCAGCCCCACGCACTGGCATGAGACCCCATTCCCCTGAATTCACCAGGGATGTTCCTACTTCTACCTCCCAGGGAATTTGACAGCCACAGAACTCCAAAAGCTTCTGACATGAAAATAAATATGCAAATAATGAAATTTTTATTTCTTTATCTTCGCAGCCGTTAACACTGCAATTAGAGCTCTCCAAGGATGCACTTCCCCCTAATGAATCCCTGGAAACACCCTAACAGGGTGCAGGGCAGATTAGAGAATCCCCACAACACAATTCGGTGAATTGATGTCTCCCCTGAGCAACACAAAGCTGGGCCTAGAGACAGCAAGGTTTTTTACACTGTCTTCGTTTTGAAGCCTTATTAACAAATTAAATGAGAAATAAGTACATCTCCCTCTGGGAACAGGAGAAAAAAAATGACATTTTAGTAAGGAGCCCAGACACCTTTCCGTAAGTCTCTTGCAGACAGGAGAGAGACGAGAAAAACTAATAAAAGAGCAAGTTCATTATCTATCATCTAAGACTGTGGCAGGACACAAACCCAAAATCACCACACTAGCAGTAGCTGAAATTGAGCTTCCCAGTTTTCTGTGGAGGCTACTCTGGTCCCTGAGCCCTTGTGTCCCAGAGATGACAAGCTGGAAAAGGCTCTGCCAAGACAGCACAACAGCTGGCATGACACTGGGGAAGAAAAGGAGTTTCTTTGCTTTTGCGGGTCTGCAGACACCTACATTTACTCTCTGTACAGGCCAGGATGGCTCACAGGTAGCTGGAGCACCAGGATTGACTCCTGATGAAGAGCTTTACATACCACTTTCCTTCCTGCTCCCTATTAAAGGCAGTGGGATAAAAAAGATGAACCAGCAGTCCCAATTAACCTTTTTTACCTAACATTTTTGTGTCTCCTTGTTGGAGATCACATGGTCCAAGTTTACAGCCAAGAATAAATCTCTTTACCCACTCCTGTTTGCAGTAACAACCTTAACGTTCTTTTAATGCAGGTTTGGGTGGATGCATTTCCTTTCCTCCTTATGTAAGTAAATCAGTGGGATATGCTTAACCTGTCTCCTAAACTCAACACAGGCCATGAAATCCAAGCAGGCAGAGTAAAAGATAATTCATGGTCTCAAGTGAAGCCAGGTGGATTACAACTCCATTGGCAAGCACGCACCCAGCATCTGCATGCTCAGAAAAGACTCTAGGAATTGCCTGAATAACTAAAAATTGTCATGCATGTACAATGGATTTTGAATATAATTCTTGAGTGAACTTCTAAAAGAAAGCAAAGCCATCAGTGCACCTTCGAAACTAATGCATTACAGGATTTAATCAAGCATTGCTCCGTAATTAGACACACTTTTCCCTGCACAAAAGTTTCCTTAAAGTCAAGTATATGATGCCTTGAACTTCTGTTATACTTAAGAAAATAAACTTTAAAAGACATTCATTATTCTTGAACTAAGCATTTCCTTACTAAGTCCCATCCTAGAACAACTTTTAACTGCTAATTTATCATCCTTCCTCCCAGTGACAGGGAAGATTTATAGTGGAAAAGGCTTATTTAACATTACTCTGATGCCAAAACCACATGGTGTTACACTTTTGGCGATACTGGTCAAGAAGCAACAACCAAGGAAAACAAACTACCAAGAAATAATCCCCCAAAAAACCCATTCCCACAATTATAAGGCTTGGCATGGTTCTATTGGAATAAACTGCAGCAGAATCCTAATCTGAAGGTTGTTTATAAAAGACCAAATGTCTGATTTCATCCTCTTGCAGATCTATCTTATCTCCACTGCAGCACTGCTGTGCTTATCAGCACTCACCCCACTTAGCATGAGCACATTCCAAAGCCCCACTGCCCACAGGAGAACTGAGCATGCCAAACATGCAGCACTAGGAGAAAGCCACCATGAGATTTCTAACACAAAGTCAAGAGATGCAAAGGATGAGGGAGGAGAAATGCTACCTGCATGCTGCTGCCAGAATCCAGAACCAATCTGATGGCAGGGTCAAGGTCACAGTAAGAGAGATGGGAGGCCAGCACAGGGACCCTCACACATAGCATCTACCTCAGATGAGATTTAAATTAATGAAGTGAGGAAGAGGAGAAGAATGAACAGCCAAACCTCCAAAGAACAGGATTTCATAGTACGAGGAACCTTCACTGCAGCCATCGGTCAAAAAAGAAAGAAAAAACAGGACATCTGTTGCCCAACAAGTTCTCAGTCTGAGGTGGTTTTTTTATATAAGAGGTGAGAAGAAAAAAAAAAGAGGGGGGGGGAAATAAACCATAATGAAAGGAATGGATCTTCTAATTTCTTTCTAATCAGAGGGGAAGAACCACCTAAGAACATGAAAGTGAAAACAACCTGGCTGACAGAAGGCATAAGAAAACTCGCACAGTTCTTCAGAAGGGAAAACAGAGTCACAAAATGAATGAAATTAACTCATGGTAAAACCACAAGCTTCTGAAAACCAGATGAAACAAAGATCTGAAGCTTACTGACAAATTATCTCAGCTAAGTACAGCCACTTCAGTATTTTAAAATTCAAGGTATTTTGCACAAATGCAAATAACATCGCTGGAGGTCACTTCATTAAATGAACAGCACAACTGACAGAATAGGAAAGGTCAGAGCTTTAGGAAAGAAACTACCAGGAGGCAGCACTGAAGGTAAAGTGAAAATATTCCTTCAGAATGCCTGCAATGCAAGAAAGCGCAGCTGAAGCAGGAGCGCATTAACCCACTATTCAATGAGAGGGAAAATCTCTAACAGATGATGCCAAAGCACTTGGGGCATTTTCTGCATCAATCTCCACTCAGTAAGATGGATTAGCTGGCTAATGTAACTCATAGCACAGCACAAGGAGCAGGAGCCCAGGCTAGAACTGGGAAACGCATTACAGCAACTGCTCCAAACCTCCCGAGCCAGCAAAGCCACGGCTCTGAATTTTCCATGCAGATTTATCGGCACACTTCAAACAGAAAGCACCATAAAGGCAATGTGCTTCTGCAGACAGCTTAATGAGCCTCCATAAACCCATGGACGTGTAGTCCATAAACCTGTGGACTGTATCCAGGGGTTACAGCATTAGGAGTGCTTCAGGGTTTTCAAATCTGGTAGATGTAATATTTACCCTTTGAAACCGACAAAAGCAGTTTTGGATCATCTCTGCTCTCTGCATTAAGTTTCAACAACCTAAAGGACTAAAGCACCTGACTCTAAACAGCAGGAAACAAATACACAGGAAAACATAAAACAAGAGTCAGGCTTACCATCAGTTCCTGGGAAGATACCAAAATAATCTGAGAAAAAAACCTATCTGCTGCATATTTCAGATAACAGAACAGATGAGATTCAACACACAATTTCCTAGGAACAAACCACATCAAAGGAATATAATTCCCTCCAATGACACAGTAACAACACAGGTAGTGAAACAGCAACTCCAGACAATATAGTTTTGGTTTAACTGGACTTTTGACGCTCTTAAACTGACAGTCATATAATCGAAACAAAAGCGGAACACACTGAAGCAGTCAGAGATGATTAGAAACCCACACCCAGAGATAAGCTATCATCATTTCAGTCAGAGAGAAAATTGGTAGCAAGCCCATTCACATGGCTCTAATCTTCTCACATTCTCCACTGTTACAGAAAATAACCAGGGGAGGAGGGCTATTCAGCAATGAACTTACTGCAGGCAACTCCAGATTTTGCTCTGCCTCACTTGGATTTCTTATGGTCACAAGCAACAACTTCCAATATCTCCCAGACAACATTTTGTCCACAAACTACACATTGGAAAATATCAGGATGTTAGCAGAGAATAATCTCAGACAGTTACAGAAACCTGGATGGAGGGTCTCAAAAGCCAAAGTCACTTGAAGCAAGTGCAAAAGTCACCTGCAGTAACAACTTGTTTAACAGAGTAAAAAGGGAATGATAATCATCTGCACAACATAAAAGGAAAGCAAGCTTGAATTCTGTTCTGCCCACAGATATGCTGGGTGGTAAAGTGCTAAAGAATCTCAGGCTTATATTCAACATAAATCAAACATATCATTAAAAAAAAAAAAAATCAAGACTCATCATGCTGCCTGCATGAAATGCAGGGATGAAAAGAACATAAAATAATTTTGACTCTGGCTGTTGTACTAAAGATTCAGATGGAACACTATGTCCAGCTCCAACAAAATGCAAACCAAGTGGAAAAGCCCAAAAAAAACCCAGTGAGAATATACCCCAAATGTAATAAAGAATAATTAAAAAAAAAAAAAATCACTGAAGAGAGGAGACTGAAGCAATGGGATTTCTTCAGAGTGAAAAACACCGAAGAGCAAAGAGAAAGCCCTCAAAATATTCCACACATTCCTACAGAAGAGAAGTAATAAAGGGTTCACAAGTGTACAAAATTCATGGTGGAGTTCTTAAATGCTTCAATTATAGCAAAGAGATTTAGCTTGGAAATTAGGAGTAGCATTTTCAATGGTAAAAACTGCAAAACCTCAGAATAGATTGCCTAAGGATAAATCTCCATCAGAAACTTACGTTAGCTCATTTGCTTTGGGAGCTAATTAAACATTCCTTCCTCGTGACTGAAACATGGTGAATTTATGAGAAAAATTGTCAATTACCTCCCTTCATTCACAGGTGGGTCATCTGAACTTCCAGCTTCTAGGTGAGTTATTACAGAAATTTATTAATCATTACCAAGAAACAACTTCCAGCATGAAGGCTCTGTAACATCGTATGGAAACAATAATAGATATACAACCCTGAAAGAGCCCGTGGAAGGAAAATACAGAGGGAATGTGGCACACCTGAACCACAACGAGATGGAGAATCCTTAATTACAACAAAAAAAAGGAACCCAGAGCTCCTACTCTGCAACAGAGATGCAAACAACAAGAGCTGGAGGAAGCAGAGGCAGCCCTTGCGCAGAAACAAGAAGCAAGACAAGAACATCAAGCCCAAACACGGTGTCAGCAATTGCACCCAGCAAAGCAAAAAACACCATTAAGTGTCTCGAGCAAAACTCAGCTACAAAATAAAGCCCAAAACAGCTGAGAACCAAAGCAGGAGAGCAAACTGAGACATGCTGTCCTCTGCTGGAAGCGGCTCTGGAGGAGCCTGAAAGCACATCAGGAGCACTTTGATCAAGGCCTTTGATCTTCGGGGAATGCAAGATCGAGGCATCATTTCAAACCCGCAAGGCTTTGCCTAAACGGGGCTGTTGCCTTTTGGACTCGCCCTAAACGCTGCCCGTGTACAGACAGCACCAAAGGGACACTCCTGAGGCCACTTCCCCTGCACTTTCATGGCAACAGAAGGACTTACAGGACCACAGAGAACGGGAGCAGGGAACAGGAAACCCTCTTTTTCCTAAGACAGTAAGATAAATCCTGTCTCGTAACTGACTTCCTTCATCCTGTTCCCTTACAACGATGTACCAAGGCAAGCAAAAGCTCTCAGGCTGCATCTTTTCAATGCAATTCACACGTAGTTTAAAAATATCCACATCACAGGAAAGATGAAAAGATGCACAAACCCTAAACAAACAAAAAATACAGAAAGGGCTGCTATTGCAGTACTGGACTTCCATGGTGTAGATGCAGAAAGAATTTCGAGTACAGCCTTTTAAACTCCCACACTAAGGATGGTCTCCAGATCTGGAAGTGAATGAGTTCAGGCTATTTGTGACTTAAATCAGCAAGAGGCGGTGCTGGGAAATATCTAAGGGTTGAGTTTTGGGAGAAAAGGAAAAAAAGTCATGACTGGTCTTTGGGGGATGGGGGGGGAAAAAATCAAAAGCCACGAATGAGTTAAGACTACAATCAGCACAGGCTCGCAAGAGGATTTTCCTACATTTAAACCAGCACCAAACCTTCAGCAAAGCACTCTTCATTCAGCAGAATCAACACATTAAAAGAATACAAAGAAACGCCTTTTTTCTTTACTACTCGAGGACAGTTTTAAGCAAGAAGGGTTTAACTCCATGGGAAATGTATTTTTCCCTGCGTTCCCCGCTTCGCCCCCCGAAGCGTCGCAGCCCTGCGGGACAGGAGCGTGTCCGGAGCTCAGGCCGTGTCCCGTGGGTTCCTCCTCGCTTCCCCCCGGGAATTTCACTGCAGAGAAGGCACCGGGGGCAGCGTCAAACCCACACCGGATCCGGCCCGGGCTGACACGGCCCCTCCAGGGGAGGAAAAGGCGGCACAAGCGGCCCGGAGCCGCCTCGCAAACGCCGCTGGGCTCCGGCGGAGCCGCGGTCGCCCCCAGCCCCGGACCGGCCGGGGGAGCGCCCCTTCCCCCAGGGCCCGCCGCCCGCTGCCCCGCAGAGCAGCCGGGGTTCCGCACTCCCCGGGGCCCGGCGCCACTCACAGCGTGTGCCCGCAGACGTTCACCATCAGCTTCAGGGACGGGTTGCGGTACTTGGTGGTCTTGCACCGCGGGCAGCCCAGATCGTCCATGGCCGCCTCCGCTCGCCTCCCTCCTCCCGCCGCGCCTTCCGCCTTCCGGTGCCGCCGCCAAACGGCCCCGGCGCCGCTCGGCGCCGCCCCGCGCGTTCCGCACGCGTCCCGGTCCCGGCCCCGACACCGCCCGGCAGCGCCGGCCCGAGCGGGAGCAAACCCGGGCGGCAGCGCCTGCCCGCCGGAGGGGCTGGGAGGCTGTCCCGGCCCCAGAGCTCCGGCTGGGACAGGGGGAGACGGGGGACACTTGCCCATGACTAACCAACAGCAACCTCAGCAACAATTACTTTGGGAAAGACCCCACCGTGTCAACCAAACCGCGGCACTGAGTGCCACGTCCAGCCTTTCCTTCAACACCTCCAGGGATGGTAACTGGAGGTTACCTGCTCCCTGGGCAGCCCATTCCAATGTTTAATCACCCTTTCTGCGGAAAAACTTCTCCTAATGTCCAACCTAAAACTCCACTGGCGCAGCCAAAGACTGGTCCTCTCATGGAGGAGCAGAGCCCGACCCCCACCTGGCTACAGCCTCCTTTCGGGGAGTTGCAAACAGCGATAAAGTCACCCCTGAGCCCCCTTTGCTCCAGGCGAAACACTCCCAGCTCCCTCCACCGCTCCACACGGGACTCGTACTCCAGACCCTTCCCTAGCTCCGCTACCCTTCTCTGGACACGCTCCAGCACTTCAATGACTTTCTTGAAGCAAGGGGCCCACAAGTGAACACAGCGGAACTCCCTCACCGCCGGCACCGACAGCACCGGGAGCTTTTTAACCCCTCCCTTCCCAGGGAAAGCCGCAGGTGACGGAGCCGCCGCTTCCCGGGGGCTCCAGGTGGAGATGGGGGGGAGCGGAGAGCGGAGCGCGGCCGCTTGATTGACGGTTGCCATGGAGACGCCGTAGCCCCGCCCTCCCGGCGCGGCGCAGCCAATGGGAGGGCGCGGCCGGGGCAGCGGTGGGCGGGGCCACATAGTCTTGCGGCGGGTGCGGGAGCCGCGGCGGGGGGAGCGGCGGAGCGCGGCCGGGATACAGCAGCGATCCCGGATGGTCACTGCGGGGCCGGGGGAAACCTGATCGGCCAGAGCAGGAGGAGGAGAGAGATAGGAAGGGGGGAGAGGAGGAGAAGGGTACGCGGGGGGGGGGGAGGGAGGAAGGGAAAAAAAAAAAAACCCTTCAAGAAAAAAAAAAAAGAAAGAAACAACAAAAAAAAAAAGGAAAACAAACCGAAACATGTCTTCTGCCTCTCCCGCTGCGGACGACATCGTGATCGCGGTAGAGATCAAGGAGGAAAATGTGATGGAAATGCTCTCCGAAGCCCCCGACGGGCCCGCGCCGCCGCCCCCTCCCGCCGCTGCCCCGTTCCCCATGGAGCATGCAGCCTCCGCCGCCGCCGGCGAGGAGGGAGCCGCGGAACAGGTACTGCTCCACACGGAACTCCTGGCCAGGAATCACCACGCTGCCTCCTCTCCCTCCTCTTCATCTTCCTCCTCCTCCTCCTCCTCCTCCTCGCAGACCCCCCTGGCTTTCTCCCCGGACCACGTCGCCTGCGTGTGCGAGGCGCTGCAGCAAGGTGGGAACCTGGACCGCCTGGCCAGGTTCCTGTGGTCTTTGCCCCCGAGCGATCTGCTACGTGGCAACGAGAGCCTGATGAAAGCCCGGGCGCTGGTGGCTTTCCACCAGGGCATCTACGCCGAGCTCTACAGCATCCTGGAGAGCCACAACTTCGACTCCTCCAACCACCCGCTGCTGCAGGAGCTCTGGTACAAGGCTCGCTACACCGAGGCGGAGCGAGCCCGGGGCAGACCCTTGGGGGCGGTGGACAAGTACAGGTTGCGGAGGAAATACCCCCTGCCCAGGACCATCTGGGACGGCGAGGAGACGGTCTACTGCTTCAAGGAGAAGTCCCGCAACGCGCTGAAGGAGCTCTACAAGCAGAACCGATACCCCTCGCCCGCCGAGAAGCGCAACCTGGCCAAGATCACCGGGCTGTCCCTCACCCAGGTCAGCAACTGGTTCAAGAACCGCAGGCAGCGGGACCGCAACCCTTCCGAGACCCAGTCCAAAAGGTGAGGGAAAACTTTTCCTCCCCGCCCCCTCTCCCGCCTGCCTTTCCCTCTCCCGGCTCTTTCTTCCCTTGCAAACATGGCGCTTACCTTCGGTGCGCCTCGTCCTCCCCTCCTTCCTCCTCCCCGCTCCCTCGCTCCCAACACACCCACCCGGCCCGGGCGTGCGAGGCGGCGCGGGGAAACTTCCCGGCCCCGCCGCCCCGCGCTCCCGGGGGAGCTCCCGGCACGGGGGAGCCGCGGGGCGGACTCCCGGGAGGGCACGGGACGGGGGTGTTCGTTCCCCCCGCTCCTTGTTTTTATTCAATTGTCGCGCCTGACAGAGTTAATCATTGACGGCCGGAGGACGCGCGGGGTCCCGGCGCTCCCTCTGTTTTGAAACCTGACTCGGGAGCGGGCCGGGCTCGGGTTTCAGCGGGGGAGCGGGGCCGGTTCCCGGGGTTCCCGGCCGCGCCGCCGGGCGGGAGAGCGGCCCCGGCCCCGCTCCGCCCGCGGCTCGGGCTCGGCTCCCCCCGCCCCGCGGCGGGGGCGCGGGCAGGTGGAGGTGACCTCCCCGCTCCCACCCCCCGCCTTCCTCCGGGAAGGGACGGGAAGGGGGGAGAAAGCGCGGGGAGGAGGGGGAGGAAGGGAGCGGGGAGAGAAGGAGGGAAAGCGGCCGGCGGAGGGGGCCCCAAGGCATTTCTCAACCAAGGGCGCGATTGTGCCGCCGCGGCCCCTCTCCGCGGGACACATCAAAGGGCGAGGGGGGAGGGAGGGGAGAGCGACCGAAAAATGCAGCCGAGGGCGGACCAGTCAGCGAAAAAACCCGGCGCAGCCCCGGGCGGAGGCACAAAGGCCGCCCCCCATCCCTCCGTCCCTCCCCCCGTTCGCCGGGCACGGCCGGAGGTGCCTCCGCCGGCACCGGGGGCAGCGCGGGCCGGGCTCTGCCCCTTCCCCCGGGCCGGGGGCGGCAGGCTGAGCCCGGAGGGTCGGCGGCGCTTCCCGGCCTTGCCTCACCTCCCAGCGCTTTGCCAAATGGCCGCGGCCGGTCTCACACGTGTGGACACCCCAGGCCGGCGGAGGGGGGCCCAGGCAGCCCCCTTCGGTCGCCGGGGTGGAGGAATTTATTTACAACTCCATAACCCAGTCTGTAAAGTTTCTCCTTTGGCGACTGTTTGGTTTGATGTGTTCTATTCTAAGAAACCTCCTCCCTTGGATTGAATATTCTTTTAAAGTGCCTTGTAAAGACAAAACACAGAAAAAAATTACTCGTGGAAACTCTCACATAGTTGTGTTAAAGCAAGAAGTCCCCCTTGGTGCAGAGATAGATCCTAGCACGCCGTGGTAATGCAATGTCATCTCTCCATCTTTTCCCATAGCGAGTCAGATGGCAACCCTAGCACAGAAGATGAATCCAGTAAGGGGAGGGAGGATTTATCTCCCCATCCTCTCTCCAGCTCATCTGACGGAGTTACCAGCCTCAGCCTTCCCGGCCACATGGAGCCTGTCTACATGCAGCAGCTTGGAAACACTAAAATAGCCTTGAGCTCGTCTGGTGTCTTGTTGAATGGGAACCTCATGCCTGCCAGTACCTCTCCTGTCTTCCTCAATGGTAGCTCGTTTCTTCAGGGACCCAACGGTGTCATCCTCAATGGACTCAGCGTGGGCACTTCACAGACTGTTACCTTAAATTCACCCAAAACCGTGTCGAGCGTTGTGAGCAATGGGGTGTCCATCACTGACATACTGTCCTCATCATCATCAGAAGATGTTAAAGACTTCAAACTCCTCCAGGCTTCGGTCCCCAATGCCACAGCAGCCTTCAGCCCCAGCAACATCCCGGTCACTTTCCCAGGACTGATACCGAGCTCAGAGGTGAAAAGGGAAGGCGTAGAAACTGCTGCTTCCCAGGATGGAGGCTCCGTGGTTACTTTTACTGCTCCTGTCCAAATAAACCAGTATGGCATTGTCCAGATCCCCAATTCAGGAACAAATGGCCAGCTGCTGAACGGAAGCATTGGTTTTTCTTCTCTGCAGCTGCCTCCTGTTTCTGTGGCAGCTTCACAAGGTAAAAGCTTTGCCTCTTGCAGTAAGAAGTATGAGGAAAAGTTGGAATCAGGCGCTCTTAAGCATTTTAGAAGCTGTGGTCCTTTTCTTCCAAGGTATCAACATTGTATCTCAGCCATGGCCACATGCAGAACATCAAATAATACCGTTTGCCTCCCTTTATAGTGGGTTATGCTCGTGGGCAGACTGTTAGATGAGGCTGAGCTCCTCTGTTAAGAGCATGGAAGGAGCTCTGGGAATTTACACCCCTTTCATCTCACGCTGTTCACAGAAGTCTGTGATACCAGTCTTCACAAATATCTGTAAATTTTACATGTTTCAGTAATTCAGAATATTCCCCATTTGCCACAGAATTCTTTTAATGAGAAGGTTCATAAAAATGAAAATTATGGCAGCTGGAAATTGTTACCGTTGTTGTTCTTGTGGTGGTTGTTTTGGTTTTTTGTTTTCTTAACGAAGGCATTTCACAAAAATACATTTTGAATTACTGTAGACACAACAAGACCAAGCAGTTGCTTGTACATTTTCTGTTCCATAATTAAGAAAGATTAAACTTGAGGGAAACAATAGAAGTAAGCACTAGCTTGTGCTTATAAAATGCAAGGCTATTTGGATTCAACTGCCCTCAGTCCAAGGGAAATATGTCATCACAGGTTCATGTGCCAAGTGTGCAGGCTCCTCCCCAAGTTTGCTTAACATACCGTAGTCCGAATCTTGCAGCTGGCCAGGAAGAATCCCAGGGAGCACAAACCTAGTTCTGGGTCCCCTTTTTGAAGCAGGTCAATTAAAAAGCACAGTTGTGCATCTTTGGTACTCATTGGCCACTTTATCTTTGATTATGAAAATTATTAAACTGCAATGATTCTCTCTATTTTCAAGAGCTGTGAATACTATAATGAAAGTCAAATTGTGCTCATGTGCTTCTTTGAATTTAACATGTATAGGGTATGAATTATTCCTGCTGAAGCACAGGGGGAAGAACACTGAAGCTGTGCAACCACATTTCAAATGAGTGCACAATTATAAGGTCCTAAAATGTGGCACTCACAGGCACTGGAAGTTATTGGTACATAGTTTAACCAAGATTAAAGAGAGAAGACATTTAGTCTGAATGCCACCTGTAATTACTAAAGCCACTTAATGCACATGCTCCAAGGCATAAACTAACAGCCAGCAAAGGTGAGAAAGAAAGTTCTGTCCTTCAAGTACTGTAGGACTGTTGTATTTGAAAGTCCTAAGATTCATAATAAGCTCTTCTCTGGCTGTTTTCCCCATTGTTAAAAATACTCATTCCCCACTGGAGAAAGATTCACCATATCTCTGGTGCAGAGAAAAGTTCTGGTTTTCTTGGATGGATAGCTGGCTGCCTATTCCAAGTGAAGCATGCTGCAGGCTATTTCAAGTAAGCCAGTAAATAATACTGACAGGTAACTTCAAGTTGCCTGGCTTTATTATTCTAGTTTACCCATATGCATAACATCTTCCAAATAATTGTCATTGATCAACTGAAATTAATAGGGAGCTAAAATATTCCCCATGTGAGAAATTCAACTTTGGTGCTCTTCTAAAAAATTCAGCTGTGTCCAACTGTAGTCCCTTATAATTAAACTGCTTTTGAGAAAGAGAGGTGTTCCAAGTGGGACTCAGTCCCAAGAGCCAGTGTTTCTTTTTTTAGGAATTACCATATTGACAACTGACATGGCATGTCCAGTGAAAACAACTTCAGGTCATCTCTGGCCACCTCTCCTTGCTTTGGCTCACTGCAACATCACACAAGCAGTGCCATGGCTTTCAGCAAGGGCAGGCAGTGCTGGGTGACTTTCCACAGTGTGGTGGACATGGTAGGGTTAGGATTTCAGAAAAACGTGATAAAGGGAGGTGGAAGGGAATAGAGCTGAGTGCTTGAGGATTACTGAGTTAGAGCGATAGAAATTACCGGTTTTTCGTGTTTTCTGTGCGTGTTGGCTTGGGCAGGTTCTGCCCAGCAGTAGTGGATTTCATGTGACGTGTCTCCAGTTCCCACACACAAGCTGTAGTCTGTCACTGAACTATCTTTAATAGCTTTTCATGCTTCTATTCTTAGATAGAAATTGAGTGGTGGCAACTAGTGAAGGCCAAAGCACATTCATTTTAGTCACATGGCTGGGGACTGTTTGCCCCTTAATAAGAGTCTGAAAGATACCTAATCTAATACACCAGAAACTTTTTTTTTTTTTAACTTTCTGGAAACAATTTCTATTAACAGCATTGATTTCTTTATACCAAGTTTTCTCTCACCTGCTACAAAAATTGCTGTTCAGTGTTGCATGAAATATTAGCGTATGTGTATACTGCAAAGGTAAAAAAGACCAGGACTGCATAACTGTGCCAGCTGTAATCTCTGTTTTCCTTTCTTTTGCTTCCCTTTCCCTAGGTAATGTTTCAGTAAACCCCAGCACATCTGATGGAGGAACTTTTACAACTGAATCTTCAACAGTGCAGCAAGGAAAGGTTTTCTTCAGCCCCCTCACTCCGAGTGCAGTGGTTTATACAGTTCCCAATTCGGGCCAGGCAGTAGGATCTGTCAAGCAAGAAGGACTGGAAAGGAGCCTGGTGTTTTCTCAGTTGATGCCAGTCAGTCAGAACACGCAACTGAACGTCAACATGTCTTCTGAAAATATCTCCAGCGCAGGACTCCAGTCCCTGGCCTCCTCCTTAGTGAATGTAACTCCCTCACATAATTTTTCCCTCACACCACCAACTCTTTTAAATGCTGCAGAACTGAGCTCTGGTATCTCGGAGAGCCAGTCCATGTCTTCGCCTGCGACCAGTACCTCTACGGTGATATCTATCAGCAACACTAACTATGCAACCCTTCAGAACTGTCCCCTCATCACCAGTCAGGATCTGTTGTCCATTTCCACGGCACAGCCCGTGCTCGGAGAAATCGTTTCGACAAGTGGAGACCGTGTCAGCCAGCCCCCTGCACAAGTGCACCAGGATTTTGGCAGAGAGCACAGGTTGGTTCTGCAGGCCGTACCCGATGTCAAAGAGAATTTCTTGCCTAATTCTGAGAGTAAGTCAACTGGCAATTTAATGATGCTGGATTCCAAATCTAAGTACGTTATGAGTAACATGGTTGACACGGTATGCGAAGAACTGGAAACGGACAAAAAAGAACTTGCCAAACTGCAGACAGTTCAGATGGATGAAGTTATGCAAGACTTGTAACTTCTTTCTTTTCTTGCTTTCTGTTTTAATAGATAAGTCTCCTGTTGAGGCCCTAACGAGCACCTAGTGGTGTGTTTGTGGGGTTTTTCGTTTGGTGTTTTTTTTTTTCTCTCATTTAAAGAAACCAGAAGAACATTTAAGTGGTCTGAATCAATGTACAGAGGAATCTCCGGCAATGGAATTAGGTTGCCACGCTTGGTTTGCATGCAGTATTCTCTTTTAAGCAGATTAAAGGAGAAAGGAAATGGCCAGGGCAAGGACTGAGGAGGAATGGGTACAGGTTTGGCTACCAGATGCTACCCTGAAAATTTCACTAGACTCTCCATAGTAGAACATACTCTTTAACAGTAAGTATACACTCCTAACTTCAGACAGAAAACAAAAATCTCACTCCAAAATGGTAGAAAAAGTACAGTCATTTTTTTTCTGTTTACTTCCAGTCCATGGGCATTGAGAGATTTCTAAGGAACTCTAGACGATACCTCTCCGGCTACTTTTGTGTTGTTTGAGGTTAAGAAACAAAACAAAATCATGATATTGTTGCTGGTATGTTTGCTTTTTTTTCAGCAGACTTGCATTCAAACCAAAAATCTCAAATCAATCATGTACAGGTTTCTAAATGCTACAGCTAGCATGTTGTCAGTGCACCAGAAAAAGCATCATTTGAAACTCTAATTATGCAATTCAGAAGCTTTCTATCCAGTATGAATGTAAATATTGTTTCAGTTCTTATAAAGGAGACTTTTTTTTTTAATTAGTACAATGGATTTTATTTATGGTTTATGTTCCCTTTCACTTTAGACACAATGCATTGAAAAGGAAAACGTTTTCTGGCTGTTTAATTTATTTTATTGTTTGAGCAGGAAGTAAGCGTAGTTATTTCTGACAAGGTTTTACTTTTTTGTAGTTTTTATTCAAGCAATAGACTGTAAAAGTAAAATGTTAATCACACTGAAGCTAGAAAATTAATTCCCAGTCTCACAAACCCAGGAGGTCACTGTTTCTACCCCCTCTGTCTTTGTGTTCAGGGTTTTTTTTTTGTTTGTTTGTTTTGTTAGTAATTTACGAATTAGTTGAACCCTTTTTGTGTATTTTTTACAGAATTCCACGTGCCTTTCTTCCTAGTGGCCTTATCTTTGTTACTAAAGCACAGTGGCAGGAGGAATAAAAACACTGATTTGCAAATATCCGTCCTCAGGGCCAAATCCTGATGCCTTACTTCTGCAAGTAGACCCTCTGACTTGGGTGCCCCTGCTTGCACGAGTAAGAAGAGTTTTTGGGAGTCTTTTGGACATGGTGGGTGACGTTTCCTGGCAGTGCAGAGAGCCAAGGGTGGGTCCTTCTGCACCACATCAGCAGGACAGGAGGGGTCTCCAGGGGGACTGTGGGTTGTGCCAAGGGAAAGCTCTTGGCTCCAGTCTTGGGCAGATGAGCAGGAAAGGTTGGATGGGCAGGTCAGGGAAGGGAACCCCACGTTCACATGGGCCCAGTGGCCAAAGAAGCCCGTGTGGAAGGGCTTCAGCTGCTGTTCAAGCAAGTCCCCCATCCAGGAGTGCAGTTGAGTGTGTGTTTATATTTATCCTCCAAGGAGAAGCAGCCTGGGGGCTGATGGTGGGAATTGCAGCTGCCCAAAGGGCTCTGAGAGCAGCCATGGTCCCTGCCTGGCTGGGGATGGGTCTCCACACCTTTCTCCCTGGGGACAGCAGATGCAGGTGGGCTCTGGGCAAGGTGGAACAGATCTTAACCTTTCCTCCAGAGGAGTTTTTGTAGCATGGAAAAGCACATCCTTTAAGCTTTAAAATAATAATAAGAATTCAGATGTACAAAAGTGACATGCTGTTAATCCTTGTGGGTTTGGTTTTGTTATATTTTATCCTAATGTGAATATATACAGTAACTAAAGCATGTGTTCATCCTCATCAGGGGCCTGGTCCGAAGCCTTTGGAAAGGAATGGGAAATGTTTTCATAAGCTTCTGTGGGCTCTGAATCAGGCTCAGGACAAAACAAGATGACTTGTAAAGGACAAAAAAAAAAAAAAAATGGAAAGATAATTGAGGTGGCATATCCCAGTGTGTTTGTCTTGGTTTTAACTGGTTCCATGGAAAGCTTTTGGGGAATGAAGGTTTTTCCATGCGCCATGAGCGTGGCATTGGCATTCTCATTGTAGTTTTGCACTATATTGCGTATTTTGTGAGGTTTTCTGTGGAACCTTGAGGCTGGGCTGTGTCAGTGAGCACTGGAGTCCATGCTGTGAGCCAGGATCTGCAGGGAAGAGTGCAGGGAAAGGGAAGAACGAGTGTGCAAGGGGAGCACCTGCGGCTGTAGGGAGCTGCTGACGTTCTGCAGGCAGGAGCAGCCCATCACCAGTTGGCTGTCCCCACCTGCTCCCAGGCAAACAGGGTGCTTGAGGCAAGTGTTTTAAAGCAGAGATTATCACAAGCAGGACATGGAGCTGTATGTTCCCCTGGCACCACTTTCCCTGACGTTCCCAGGAGCTCCGCGTGAGCAGGGAATCGGATAGTCCAGACTTCTCCTAACTGCTCTGCTTGTTTATCTGTTTGCTGGGCCCCAGCATGAGCAATCTGTTTCCCACCTCTTCTTCACCCATGTAACTGAGATGGTGATGACAGTAGCAGTAGCTGTATATGCTTTGCATGAAATCATTCAGCCATTTGGAAAATTAGGAATACCCTGTATCGCTGTCATTTTAACGGAGAATGTGCACTTGGCTCTGAAGGAGTTGATGGTGGATTAACATTTGGTCTGTGAAGCTCAGACTATATTTGGAGGCAAGCTAGGGAATATTTCAGAGCAGTTGTTGGTGTGATCATCTCTCATAAGTGAAGAGACTGTGGTGTTACAACAGTACCTGTTACTTTATTTTTAATTTTTCCTTCTTTGCATTCGTTGTGTTTCTGAGGCTCTGAATTCCATGGCTTTGCAGCACAGCTGGTGTGAAAAACTGTGTATGTTGTTACAGTGGCACGTTTCTTGGAGTGTCTGGTACTTCTAATAGGAGACTTCCACTCTTCAGTGGGAGTGCAGGATGTACATAAAAGCAGTGTTTTGGGACAAAGTAAGATTAATCTATTCTAGTCTTCCAGATATCAAGTAACTTCTTATTATCTTTTACTCTTTTCTTTCTTTCTCCCAATGAAAATAAGTGTCATTCCCTCCAGATAACGTAGTTATAACCTCATGTTTTCTGCAGGTACATATGCACAATGTAAAGACTCATTGCACGGTACAGTGTGTTTAAAATAGAAATTTAAATAAGTAGTTTTACTCCTTACAAGGGTAAGTTTTTTATTTCATGGCCCTTAGGCAGGCAGGCTCACTGCTTTCAACAGACAGTACTCAAAGCCCCAAAAAGTGTCCAGGGCCAGATCTTTGGCTGCTGTAAATAAGGCATTGCTCCACTGATTCCCAAAAAAGGATTTTTACGTGGTGTTTAGGGGATTTGGATGCTGGTCTCCCACACATGGGAAGGCAGTGAGTGTCCAAGCCCCACAGACAGCCCTTATTATCACATTCTGTTGTTTAAGTGGAAGGTATGTCTACCTGGCATGCACATTCCTTCTCTTCCCTCCCTCTCTGTTGTGGATGAGAATAAAGGATCTTTTCAACTTCACATATGTTTGTAACTTCTAAGCCCACTGGAAATCTTACAGAAAACATTGCCAAATTCTGCTGCTTTTCTGGTCCCAGACTCAGCTTTGAAAAATATGCCTAAATTCTTACAAAGCACCATGTTAAAGACCCCTCTCTTCTTTACTACTTTTGATTAGAGCTGCCTCTGTTTCACCCAGAGTTTTGCAGAAAACCAGAAACACATTGAATTGAATGCTCTGTGTGGACTACTGGCAGCATTATCCCTGTGGTCTTACCTGCAAGGACATTTCAGCAACGTAAATCACAGACATCTGTTGGCCAGGTCCTCAGCTGGGCTGAACTAGCACGTTTCCACTGACTTTAATGTCCTTTTGTGCCAGCTGGGAGTATGGTCCATTCATTTCACTGGTGTTAGGTCAGGGACGGATTTGGCCCAGTACACAGTGGCAGCACACACCAGAGCACAAGGCTGGCACTTGGGTAGAACCAAACAGTCACAGTCTCTCAAAGCATATACCTCTTCCCATTTACTGCTTTCCCCTACCTGTGGATTCAGGAAGACTCATTCAGAAAGTGGCTTTACCCAGAAGTGAGGCTGGAACTGTCGTTATTACTCTCAGTCTGAGATTGATTACAATAATGGACAGGTTCTGACTTCAAATCCTGAAAAATCACCTCAGTAATGATTTCCAGTTAAATAAATCAGGGTGGAATTTGGCCCTGTGTGCACAGGAGCTTTTCATGTACGTAGATTTCCAGTGTCTGTGCACTTTTCTTAGCAAGGGCAGATGAACAAGAGGGTGCATCCCTCCAGTATCATGTGAAATACATGTGCAGGGCTCTGGGGACATGAACTGCCCAGTGCTCGTGGTCAAGAAGAATGTCAAATCATCAAGAAAGATAGTAATTTTATAATTCTGAAAACAAAATATAATGGTATTTTTAAAAGCAAGGATACCTGAAGTCTTCCTGTATCTCCTAGCAGTTATTATCTTGAAGGATATTTTATACCTTAGTTGTATGTTTCATATAATTTAAAACTTGCTTCTTAAATTTCTGAACTCAAGGAGGGGGGGTGAATCTTCTGGCTTTCAGGATTCACATTCAGAGGATGTTTGTTCTTTTTGCTGCATGTACTGTTTGTCCAGAACTAACCAGTTATTTCTCCAGTATGGGTTTTATTGTGCCTTACAACAAATATTAAATTTAAGCGGAATGTACGCGTTAGAGGAGGGAATAATCAAGAAGACTTTACTGCACTGTTAGGTGATGCTGCCCCAGAGTGTATCATCAAACATATCTGTGCTTAATTACCCAACCAAAGAGATCTAAAGTATGTATGTTTGTTGTACTGTAATAGGGGTTTGTGCCTGGACAATTAAGTGTTTTATTTGTATTCTGAGATGATGTGAACTTATTTTTCTAAACACTATACTGAATAAACTTTATATTTATACACATCTTGTGTAAATATTTCTGTTTGGATGTCATGCGAGGGCGTTGAATTTTGAGTTGGGAAAGCAATCTGAAGTAGAAACTTGGCTTCTAATGACTCATCATGAAAGGTGATGGCAACCAGGAACGCCTGTGCTTGCCAGGGATTTGATCTAAACCCTATTTAAGCAAGAATGAGACTTTCTGTTGACTTGAGGGGGTTTTGTTGGAATTCTAAAATACTAAATTAAAAAACATAAATCTTGTACCTCATATTGAACCTATTTGTGTCCCAAACCAAATTTATACCATAATTAGTTAGGTACTATTAAAACCTATTTCCACCTGCTAGTTAGGACTAGCCAGTATTTACCTGTGGCTCCCATGACACTGGCATGCTTTCTATGTCAGGGGCTTTTTTTGGGTAGGTGTATTCCTATTTGCTGAATTCCTGTTTGTTGAAATTTTTCTTTAAAATGTTTCACATAGTGTCAGACTCGGTCTTGGCAGCCTTTTGAGAACAGCTTGAAATGTTATGTTCCCCCGATATTAAAGGATTTAAACACATTACCATATTACTTCAGATCTGTGTTCCAAGTACCAGGGATTGCCTGGTTATGATTCTGATGCCAAAATGAACGACAGTAAATCCAAATAGGCTAATCTGTGCAGGTGGAATAGTTTCCCTCACTGAAGCTATATATAATTTAGAGATAATTAACAGCCTTCACAAGCCAGCAGGAAAACACCCTTCCACCCCTTAAATTGTGTTTAGACCTTTAGAAGCAAGGTGAGGTCTTAGAGATTTTTTTTTTAATAGGTAGAGTTAAAAACATGAAATCCATTATGCTGTTATTCACTAAGACATTACCTTGGTGTTTTTCACCATTCCTTCACCTTTCCCATCCATCACAGCTGCATCCTGCTCGCTCCACGCAGCTCCGCTGGCAAAGCCCAGGGAGTCACCCCCAGCCCGGGGAGCATCTCCCCTCTCTGCCTGAGGCTGATCCGACTCCGCAGCTGCCAAAGTAAATCCAGGGAGCAGCCCCAAGGCAGAGCCAATTGCCTCGTTGCCCAATTCGTGTTTCCTTCCCAGAAGCAGCGCTTGACTCAGCCCTGTTCACGGCGCTTCCCGTTGCCGTGCCGTGGCTCTGCCTGAGCATCACTGTGATGGTGTTTTCCTGCCCTGCAGGTACCAAACCGATCCCCGGGCAGCAGCTCTGTCCCAGCTTTGCTTGCAGCAGGAGCTGAGGATCTAAAGCCATCCTTCAACCTGGCTGGGAGCAGCTTCTCTGGTTTGTGCCTCAGGATGCAGGCAGGGGAAGGAGCACCAGGACCACCGCGGCTGGGCTGGCCCCAGCCAATCCCCCGGGAAGGGATTCAGGGATTTCTGGCAGCGCAGCCCCCACGCTCTGGATGAAGTGCAGGGGTTTGAGAGCGAGCGAGGAGCGGAAGGTCTCAGCAGCGTATGCAAATGTCCAAATTCTCCCTGAGCAGCCACCCATGCGGTATGCAGGATGAATCATGTCCTAACTGAGCGCATTCCTGCTACTTTGGAGGGCTTCGCAGATGTGTTCCAGGTCACCCTGGGCGAGGAAACCACACACAGCCACGGTTCCTTCTTCCCTGGCAGCCTGTGCACAGATGGAGGAAGGGGGGACAGCACCTTTGGAGGGGTGGGCAGCCGGCTCCCCGAGCCCCTGCCTTTCACACAGGGCCTGGGGATGCTGGAGGGAGGATGGGGGCTGCCAAAGCAGTAGCTGGGATGGAGCTGGTAGTAGGAAGACTCGGGGAGAGGGGTGGCTTCTCTTGTTCTAGCAGGGAGACAAGCTGGGAAGGGAGACAATGTTGGAAGACAGCACTTATTATCCTCTATATTTGTCTTGATTTCTCCCTGGTGCCAGATCAGAAGGGGATTTTGCTGCTCCGAGAGGCAGAGGTTGGGTCAGTAAAACAAGATTTTAACATGAATACTCACAGCTTGGAAAGCAGAGGTCTCCTTCCAGGCTGCATCCCCTGTTGTGGTGATCTCTGGCTGCAGAAATCTCTGGGCTGGAATCTAAGACCAGTATATGGATACAGATCACATTTTTAATATAAAAATACGTTTTCGAAGGAAAATTATTCCCAGAAATAGGAATTCATCTGCCAAGCAACGTGCACATAACCGACTTCACACTTAGAGGTGCCAGAAAGTTCAGGAATGAGACCAACAATAAAAAACCAACACACGTGTGAAAAATCTACAGCATTAAAGCCAGATTCAATAAAAATAGCACCTAGTTTATATGCTACAGAAGCTGGCACACGCCTCCAAAAGCTGAAGGAGAGAGATAAAATGTTCAGGAGTTGCACACAGTCCAGAGGAACGGAGCAGCCCTGGAGCAGTGCTGATGGTTACTCAATAACTCATGTACGATATTCTCCTAAGTGCTTTAATTCTTCATCCTGCTACTTCTCGGGCAGAAAGACACGATCTGGAATACTCGAGGCTGATCAATAAGCTTTGTTGTGGCAGCCAAAGTGCTTTGTGATAGACCTTAACGTTGTGAAAGGACTCCCAGAATGTTACACCGCATCATTTTCTCTCGTAGCCTGCACGCTGACAGGCGGCGATTTCGGAGTTCGTGGTATCCCTTACACCGCCTGCAGCTGGAAACGCAGCCCCTCCCCTGAGGCGCTTACAGTGCTCAGAAATAAAAGCAGGCTGGGAGGAGAGAGGAGAGAAGGGGAGGGGAGGGAGGCGAGGTGATGTGCCCGGGGCGATGCAGGCAGTGGGTGGCACAGGCAGGTTGCAAAGCCAGGTCTCTGACTCCCCCTGTTGCTTTGCCCACTGGCTCACGCCACCTCCTCGGGAGTCCAATCCCTCTTGGATGCAACGTCCCTTAACAGGAGCAGGAGGACTTGCTGCTGACACCAAAGCTGAGCTTGCTTCTTGCATTTATTTACTGTGTTTACTGCCGCCTTTTCCTGCCGGCCAATAGATCTGTTGATAGCTAAACCAGCCCTGGATCAGCATCCCTGAGCCTCCAAGCACTCAGCCTCCAAAAAACCTGCTCCTGCCTCGATCACCAGGCAGGATCATCAGGGTTATGCACATGAAGGCCCTGGAGGACTCCAAAGCCACCCACTTCCAGATCAAGGCAATCTGAGAAAGGTTTGACTCATCTCCCACCATGTCCAAGGAGCTGAAGGGGAGAAATGCTCAGGGAATGAGGAAGGGTTTAGTCCAGAGCCTGAGCTATGCATGCTCTTGCATGTCCTAAGTCAGTGGTTTCTTAAAAGAGTACATTGAGAACAAATGACAATTTAGATGTTGCTCATGTCCTAGGGAGATGCTGGGCGTTTTGCTGTTTACTGCTGCTTAATCAAACCAAGGCAGCCCAGGGGATCAGAAGGCAGTTCTAAAAGGAAACACCCAACACCATCCCCAGCACATTTACAAAGCACATACAAATATACAAGTTATCTATATTAGAAAATATTATCTGTATGTGTTGTATGCATTCAGGTGGATGTGAGCACTGACAGCTTAAGACTAAAAAAAAAATCTTTATTTTGAGGTTCACCATGAAGTTGTGCAAGAGGTGCAGCCTCTTCTTCCTCTTGCAGGCAACATGTATTAGAGCCCAGTCCCAAAACTCCACCACAGACAGGTTCAGATTTCTGACCTGCTGCTGCTAAACTTGTTTTCCCCTTGCTCAGAGCCTGTGGCAGAAGAGCAGCAGAGGCAGCAGGGGCTGACTGCCCTGTCAGTGCTGTCCTTGGAGGAGAGGCAGACTCGAGCAGCACCAGCAAGAGAGAGCTGCAAACCTTGGGGAAGTGATACCAGCTGCATGTGGAGGGATTTAGGCACATCTCACCCCTATGTGGGGAGTCACATCAGCTTCTGAGGGCTGCTATAGCACTTCTCCTCCTCTTCCCTACTGGTGTAGAGGTGCTCTCCCCAGAGCTTCAAAACATTGAGGTGTTTTCACTTCTTACATCACCCTCAGGTTTTGGTGTCCCTCAGATTTGCCAAGAAAGCAAAGAACTCCAGGCCAGAAAAGTAAGACTCACTTTTACACGGCCGTCCTTGAGGACAAGGACTGGGTGCAAGACCACAGCAGGCCCAGCCTCCAGGTCAGTGAGCACTAAGGAGCTTCAGCTGAGCCCCTATGGCATCTTCCCCATGGGTTTTGTTGCTCGTGACCTCCCCAGGACCCCCCAGATAAATTCCAAGGGGGGCACTTAGGGGCTGCTCTCATTTGCCATCTTCCCCCCACCTCTTGATATGAGGTGGGACCCAGGACTTCCAAAAACAGCAGTACCTGGCAGCAGGCTGTTGATAGCAGCCTATTTCGAGGTCTGGCTTTATCAGGGAGGCCCTGGAAGCACTCCCAGGAGCACAGGGCATGCTGCACATTCCAGGCACGGTGGCCTTGCACTGACCAGCAGTGCTGCAGGGTGCCTGGTCCCAGGAGAGATCACACAGCACCAGCCAGCCCCCCATGGCTCCAGGACAGCTCACTGGCCAACTACAGAGGTGCCAGGAGGACATTTGGCACCTCCTGCTACTCTCAGCAGGTCTCAGTAAACCCCTTCTGGCCTCAGTTTCTTGTAGCTATTGTGGGGTTTTTTTCTCTCTAACCTGAGCCTCCAGCCAGGAGAGCTTCATCCCATTCCTTTGGAAAAGTCATTCCCAGCAAGTGAAACCACTTGACCTGTTGCTCATGGTTTGTGCTTGTTACCCAGAAATGGCAGCAGGCATTACTCACTCATACATAATGAGAAGTGCTCCTGTTCCTTCCAGATTTCTTCACCAAGATGTGAATCTTTTTCTCTTACATTTTGGATCAGTTTGGATTACAAAAGCAAGACCTGTTTCAAGTGAATGACACTCATGACAAACAAGGAATAATGATTTGCTGGTCGCCTGAAGGACCAGGCCCTCAGATTAAAGCACAGGGTAGAGCTTATTTCTGTTTATCTCAACTATCTCAATTATTAGGGTCTTTTTAGAAGCCATAATGAATTAATGTGAAATAAGCAGCTGTTTTTAACATACTCATAAGAGTGGAAGGCAGTAGGAGAGATAAACCTAAACCCAAAACTAGACAACACACCTGCTAAGGTTTGACCAGAGCCAAATCCAGCACAGGCACCACAGGACCCCGTGTTCCAGGATCCAGGTCTCCATCCCGTGAAATTTGAGCAAAATTGTCAGTGTATCTGTATTTAATAAGCACACCCCCTCCCAACATCCAAGACATCCCTGCAAACACAGCCTAACACCACACTGAACAGAAAGACCTGATCAAGAGATCTTGGTAGTTTGACCTGGTACCACAAGATAATCACTGTTTCAGAACAATTTCCCACCCATCCTAGGGAGGCTTTTCCCAGATCGCGTTTCCCCAGTTCATCAGGGCATGGAACAGCACCAAAGGCTGGTGGATGCCAAGCTGTGTCACATCTGATGGCTCTTCCCTTTCCAAGCAGAGTATCATGTCATCAAAGGCAACGAGGCTGGCATGACATAATTTGAGAATCCCACTTTATAGCCGGTAGAAATCGAATCCCAACAAGTCTGTCAGCAATGATATACTCCAGGTAATGCAGGATTGAAATCTCCTGGCCCCAAGTCTCAGTCTTATACTTAAGCAACGCTCTGATTTGCCAGCTTTCACAATTTATGGGCTTTGCAATATTTAGTAGATGGTGAGAGAGGGGAAGTAGGAAAAGGGGGTTATGGCCACAGCTTCCTGCTCGACTTCATTCTCAAGTTCCTGGTTTTAAAATATAGAAATAAATTTGGAGATACTGAAGGTCTCCTAGCCAGAACACGTATAAATCTGGGTGTGTTACATCTATCTATCTATCTATCTGCATTTAATTTCAAATCTGGTGTTGTCTCATGCTCTCCGAGCCTTTGGGTCTGATAGCACTGTGTGCAACAAGACACTTCAGGAAAATACAACAAGGGTATAAAAAAGGTGCTGTTTTAGAAATAAAATTAATAAATGGTCTACAAAGTCAAGGGAATATTTGTCAAAGCTGGGCCCAAATTTTCTTAAACTTAAAATTAGGCTTCTGAATTAATTTTCTAGACTATTGCTGTATTACCAGTAAAGCTAATAGTTGATTTTTTAAAACAAATCCTCAGTATAACTCGACTTAAAGAATATCTCACTGACCTAGAAACAACCCCTCAAAATAGCATACAAATGCATTTCTTAAAATCAACACTTGTAAAAGCAGTTCTTAAGGAATTCAAGCAAATTCATTCTACATTCCTGTAGAACACAGGCAGGATTCCCAGAGCATCCTGCTCCTGGCAGCTCTCAAGACTGACAGCACTGACCATTCCATGCCAGGTTCCTCAAGATCCCAACCCCACACCACGCCTCAGTACATGTCTGCACACAAATTGCATTTTGGTGTATCCATAACTATCTCAAAGCATATGGCTCCCAGTTGTAACAAACAGTTTAACTCAGCTGAGTTATCACCCATTGCAAGGACCAGAGGAACCTTCAAGGGCTGTGAGGAAGGAGGCAGAAGAGAAACCTTCCTGATGTCCCTTGGATTAGCTGCCACCTTCAGCCTTGGCCCAGGAAAAATCACAGGTGTTTGTTCTGCCAGACAAACCAAATCAATTTTGGGATTTTTATTTGTTGTAACCTGTCAAGGTGTCGCAAGAAGAAAAATCACTGAGCTGTTTAGCTCATTCTGCCTCGTAAAGCTTTGGCCTAAAACAGAAATTTGAAAGGTTGATGGTGATCTTCTTTCAGTCCTGACTATAATGGGGGTTAAAATGTTCCAAATACTTATATTTTTGCAAAATAACAGGAAGCACCAATAAGAAAGATGGGTTATACTTTATTTTTCAAGCCCTACTCAGAGGCAGCTTGAACTGTAACTATCCCAAGATTAGCTGATGTTAACCACTGGGAACCAAAAGTCCAGTCCTTAAACTTCTGGATTTCCATCTCCCCATCAGTAAAACAGTAACTGCATTTCCCTCCTTTGTGGCAAGAGGCACAGCCAGGTTGGGGCTCACCCAGCTGGAATGGCACAGTCAAAATACTGAGGCTACTACTGATCAAACATATTTATTTATTTATTTATATAAAATACATATTTGAATGTATAATATATATTTACATATATTATATATTATGTTTTCTTATATAACATATATTTATATTATGTCATCTAAATATTTTATATTATATCTACATAATATATATATGATGGATTGTTGGATGCTATGCAACTTTCAGCTTACACAGAGGACTGCTCAGTATTGAGTGCTCAACCTCTCCCTAAACTGTGCCAATGCCTCCCATCTCCCTGTTCCTGCCCACCTCCTGCACACTGGTACCAGGAGGAGAGTGAGCAGGGCACAGAAATAGAACTCTGCCCTTCCCTTTGGGGAGCCCTTTACCTCCCCACTTCAGTAACACTTGACCAATTCTGCTCCTCTTTAGTCCACATATAGAGAAAACTATTTTTCACAGAAACATAGAATGGTTTGGGTTGGAAGACCCTTAAAACTCAAAAGCAGGAACACTTTCCGCTAGACCAGGTTGCTCCAAGCCCCATCCAGCCTGGCATTGAAGACTTCCAGGGATGAAGCAGCCACAGTTTCTCATTTTAGTCGATTCATGAGGACAACTCTTCACCAGTGGTGATGCAGCCAAGGCTGGCCACTGCGTTACCTCCTGGCAATGCATTTTAAAAGCCACTCCTTAAACAAACTGCTCCTTTCATTGTGTGTCTCCCAAATCCACCAGCACAGCTCTGCATCCTACAGCGCTGCCCCCACTCCTGGGCTCCCGGTGGGTGTCACTGACCCCCCCAACAGAGCTGCCACAACTTTTCTGAGCAGCCACTTCTACCAACAAATAGATCACACTCACAAACCACTGCCTGGAAAGTCTGTGTGGTATGTGGCTTAATTTTCTTTTCCATAATATGAAATCCAATCTGAAATGCACAGATTAGTTTACTAATCTGTGTAAATCCTATTAATAGCACTTACGCTGCTGTGCTCCCATTCACATCCTAACAAATCTGCTTGGACTGGCTTGGTTTCCCCTCATCTCCTGCAAGATCTTCACACCTGGTTGCGGTCACGTCTTCGCAAAATAGCTGGCCACAAATGGAAACTTGTGCTTTGCAATCATATCTCGTATTTTAATTCGTGTCCCATGGTCCATCATGTTCTGGATCAAAGCATTAGAGCTGTAAATCACCGTGGTGCCATCGAAGCTAAAGGGATTATACAGAGGATCACACAGCTCCAGTGGGGAAGGGCAGAGCTTGTACCCTCCTCTCCCCCAGCATCACTGGCTTCTGTGCCTGCTCCCACTGCAGCCTGCCCCTCACAGCTCCGTTGACACCCTAATAACCCCATACTGCCCCTCACAGCTCCACTGGCACCCCAGGGACTCCATCCTGCCCCTCACAGCTCCATTGACACCATAATGATTCCATACTGCCCCTCACAGCTCCACTGGCACCCCAATGACCCCATCCTGCCCCTCACAGCTCCACTGGCACCCCAATGACCCCATCCTGCCCCTCACAGCTCCATTGACACCCTAATGATTCCATCCTGCCCCTCACAGCTCCACTGGCACCCCAATGACCCCATCCTGCCCCTCACAGCTCCATTGGCACCCCAGTGACTCCATCCTGCCCCTCACAGCTCCACTGGCACCCCAGTGATTCCATCCTGTCCCTCACAGCTCCACTGGCACCCCAATGACCCCATCCTGCCCCTCACAGCTCCATTGGCACCCCAGTGACCCCATCCTGCCCCTCACAGATCCACTGGCACCCCAAGGACTTCATCCTGCCCTGGGCCTGGCCCAAAACTGGTCCAAACACCTGCTTGCAGGGAGGAGGTGATGGAGCATCTCTGGAGCCACTGGATGAGTTCACAGCAGCCCCACACACATCCCCTCATCACTCATGGGTTTGGGGTGGCACATGTGGCACCTGGGCTTGAGCCTGGCAGAAGGAGCAGCCTCACTGGCAGCAGGGTGGTCTTCAATCCCCAGAGTTCAGTGTGGGCTCTCAAAGAGAAGGCACCCTCAGTTCTGCTGTAGAATAAACCATTCTCTGTTTGAAACAACAATATTTACTTTTCCTGTAGTGGACTCCAGTGGCTCCCTATGTCACAGTCACAGTGAGAGGGGTCAGAAGCAGGAGAGGAGGAGAGCAGGGCTTGCCCGCCTGGCTCCAACTTCCTAATCAAGCTGTGCATTAATTAGCTAATCCACCTCCACTCTGCTGTCCCTTGAGCTTCATTTCAACACTGTCTTGAGTCCTTGTAACCGAGCACCTTCCACAGCCTCAGCCCATCTCACAGCACAGCAGCTCCCTGCAGAGCCAGGGCCACGCTGCTCCCTTGGGCTGAGGAGCCTTTGCCCTTGGGCCAGGCTGGAATTTGCCAAAACCAGCCCTTGGGAAGGGCTCTGAGCTGCTGCCACTCCTGACCTGTGCCCTTGCAGCCTTCCAGCACCTGCTGATGCATTCCAAACCGTGTGCCAGGCAGGAGAGGTTTAATGCAGGATAAGAAGGTGCCCTGCCAGGCAAGAAGATCCCCAGAACTTACCAGATGGAAGGTTTAATGGAAAACAGAACATGGAAGCTCTCAGGTGATGAAGGGGAAAAGATCTGCCCTAGACCATCGAAAGGAAGGGGTTTGGCTTAAAACTGCATTTACACAAGTTCACAGTAGGACAAACCCGCTCCTGGTCTCCCTGCCAAGGGATCCCTGCTCCTTGCATTGGGCTGTTGGCTGCCTGACCCCATCCAGCTCTTCCCAACTCCCAGGGCCAAGCACAGCTCTGAAGTCCTTTCACAAACCAATAAAAAGGCCAGACCTACAGTGCCAAGACAGTTCCAGCACAACCCTGGAGACATTTCCAATGGTTTTTCTACAAGAGTGAGAAACAAATTATTAGCATAAAAGATTTGTGGCTCTTCACTCCTTCCCTACAGCTGAACTGTCTTCACTCCCCATCCAAAAGCACATGGATTTTCTCTCATTGCTGTAGAAACTTTTCAAGGTAAGTACAGCTTCACTCTCTCCTGGTTTCCCCAGAAATGGTTTTAAAGTTTTAATTACCTGAATGATTCCTGGTGGTTTACCTGAGTGTTAGCTCAGGAGTTGTTTGTAATACCTTAGTTTTGTGGAATAAATATTCTAAAAGCATTACCCACACTCAAGAAATTTTCCCCAAATTCTCTTTTGCAAGGAGTTCTTACTTGTTACCTGTGTTAAAGCTTGCCTGTAAAACAGCTGTTTGTTTACAGACCTTTAATCTCTTGGTAAAGGTGCCAGTTGTGAGATATTAAAATGCCACAGAGAAAAAAAATTAAACCAAAAAAAAATTAAAAAAAAAAAAAAAAATAGAGGCATTTTCAAAGTGAGAGAGACAAGCAGCCAAATACAATATGTGGCCAGACAGAATCAGAAGCTCTGGCTGCAGAACAAACCCAAGAGGCATCAGAAAAACCGCCCCAGCCACGGTGGTAACAATTCACCAGCAAAAGGAATGTACAAAACAAAATGGGGGAAAGATCCCCCCCTTTCTGCTTTGCCTTACCCCCAGAAGACCATCTGACACGGCCATGCCTCCGGTGCATGCAAATGTGCCACTTGGGAAGGGCAAACAGGCACTTGTTGGGCAGGAATTTTGCCTTTGGTGTCCTACCTGCCCCACCCTGAGCGGGCAGACCTTAGGAAAAGTGGTGTTTAAAATACTAAAGGATGAGATAAGAGCAGGGGGAACAGCCCATCTGAGTCCTTTGTACATTTACTGAGCTCCTTTGTAAAATGAGTGTGATTTCTACCACCCTTGCTGCAGAGCATCACATGCTGGAGACTTTGTTCCAACATCCAGCTCGTGTGTGCTCGCAGCCAGTCTGGGCTCGTTTGCACCCCTGAAACAGCTCTTTCCTCGTGGATGTGGCTGTAAGGGACAGTCACCGTCCCCTGCTGCTCACAGTCCTTGAAGGAGCATCGAGGAGAGCTCAGTTGTGCCAGGAAGGTACATCCAAAATGTCAACTCACAGCTGCTCTTCAAACCCTGCCCAAGGTCAGACTCACAAGCTCTGGTTGCTCATCCTCAGGCATTCTCAGGGCTTTCTGCCCCTGCCTGTCCCCACGAGGGAGGTTTCTGCCTCTCTGTGGCCTTGACAGAAGCAGTGATGTGTCCCCTCCATGGCCACTGCAGAGTTCAGCCTGCTGCACCAATGCATTCTGCAGGAGCAGGGGACTTCAGCCAGGACATCAGGTGACAAATGTGGTTACAAAGGGTCTTGCTACAGGGAGACAAAGATCTTTAGGAAGGATAAGGTGGATAAGCAAGAGAAGGCACCTCTGAAACCTCATGAAGCCTAAAATCCTAGATCAGCCTTTGCAGCCTGGCTCATCCCAGCTGTTGGCTTCAGAAATTCAGAGTACAATTTCTGCTACAGACTTGTAGTGTTTGATTCCTGCAATTTGCTGCATCATCTCCTTCTTCCACACACCAGCATGTCCAGGGAATACTGACATTGTCTGGTGTGAGTGTGTTCTGGGGACAGTGACAGAAGAATTATTATACAGTTTCCTCTACATCAGCCCTGCAAAACACTTTCTCACCTACCTGGAATTTAAGTTTTCTATCACACTCCTCTATCTCCAATGCTGAGTTGAACAGGACCCCATCTTTAGGGAAGCATCACAGCAATAAAACTCCCTTTCAAATGAATTTTAATGGAAGTATATATAATTAGTATTGGCTGCTGTGTAAAGGATCACAAGTCCTGGCCCTTGGTGTCTCCCAGTCCTCCACACACAAACACAAAGGAGCTGCCAACACACTCCTCGAAGCTGCATCCTGCAGCTCAAGGGTCCCACTGAGGTCTGCAGGGTTGGGAAGAAATTATAGGGGTGCCAGCAGCAGCCACGACCACGTTGTCTTTAAAGCAGAGGAATGCTTTGGAAAGTGATTGTGTACAAAAATAATCATTAAAAACCCAAGATTTCTCATGGTGTCCTCATGCTCAGCCTAACAGCTTCTCCAAGCACTCATCTGTTATAATTGATAATAAAGATAAGTTTGTATCACCACGACCTTACCTCAGGAAGTGCAACCCCACGAGCATTCACAGATGTGCTTTGGGAGTTAAGTGGAATTGCTGAAATCTCCCAGAACTGAAGAAACTTCACTTGAACATGAGAAAAAGGGGAGGGGAGAAAAATACAGCCAGTAGATTAGATACTGTGATCTGATCCACTTGGGGCACAAAGGACATTAAATAGAACTGAAACTCAAATTTGATGAAGCCAAGAGAGAGCAAACCTGGGTGTAATTAACCTACAAGATTCACGGGTACAAATTATCACAGAGCCCAAGAGCTTGTCCCTGAAAGTGTGGAAATAGGTATTTATACACACACACACCTGAGCAGATATAAATATATGTGTGTAACTATGCTCTCCCAGGGCTGAAAAGGACTTGACAGCACCATTCAGTCTTTCCCCCAGCTCCAAGACAAGATCAAATAGACGTCGGTATTTTCTGACAGATGATTGTCTAGACCTGTTTTTAAAACACAGAATCTCCCACCTCCCCAGGCAATTTATTCCAACACTTCCTTTTCTTCTTTGGCTTCATACACACAGGCACAGGTATCTTTATCTCAGAAGGTGAGCGGAGCAGCCTCTGATGACTCTCACATCAAAAGGCTTTGTGAAGTCATTTCTCATGGCAAGACCTTTCTTGTGGATGACGTACGAGCCCAAAAGATCCCATCGTGACCTGAGGTGACAGGCTGGGCTCGGGGGATCAGCAGATGGGGCAAGGGGGGCAAATGGGAAAGGAGGGGGAAATTCAGTGTTTTCCTTATTAACCTGTCAGATTTGTCTGCTGATAAGAGAGAGCAACTTTGTACACTCCATTTTTAGAGTCAAACATTAAGTTCCTCTCTTTTTTGATAAAATAAATACACTTTGGGGCTTCTTCAGCAGCCACCTCGGAAGAGATGCTGTCCTGTCAAACCTCAGTAAGGCAAAGGAAGGGATGAGGGATGAGGAATGAGGCTGTGCAGCTGGAATATGTAAATGGCAGGATGGAGAGTAGCACTTTTCCAGCCACGCTGGATATCTATTACCTCCACTTTTGGACTGACAATGCACCAAATGTTTCATTGCCTGGGGCCTTACAAAGCTGACCAGCTTTTATAGCTGAAAGCACTAATGTAGAAAGGCAATTGGGAATTAATTATTTAATGTGGTTCTCATTGGTAGAAAGCTTCCACCCCTCCTGCATCTCAGCTACCATTATACATATGTTGCTTTTCTTCAGACTACAGTGATTAGACAACAGAGAAAAATGATGGCTAAGTCCTGTTCCCACTTGCAATGAACTCATTTAAATCAGCAGATTTGCATTCAATAACCAAGGGCACAGTTTAACCCCATGCTAGGAAAACATCGCTCATGACAAAAACCATAAATAGATTGCAGCACTTCCATTCCTGAAAATAAGCCTTCTCATACCTCTGCTCCCAAATTCCCTCGTTGACAGGCACAATATTCCTACTTAAAAATTAAAATCCATGCAAGTAGCCCTATTTGTAGGAAATCAAACCAAGCTCCCTTTAATTTGGCTGTTTGGATGCCTCACTGGAGCAGACAGAAAGGTGTATCCTGAATCTACTGCATGTTGGTTCAGCTCCAGCTTCTCCCGGATTCTCAAGATAAGCATCTATTTCATTTAGAGCCTTTTTAGTTATGACCTGTGAAGAAGCAAATGTCCTTTTGAAGATCTCCCTGCAACAGCTGCATGCCAGAGACTCCCGACCAAGTTATTTGAAGAGCTCAAGGATCAGGCCCCACGTATTTAAAAAAATAAAGTGCAAAATAAGATTCTGCAGTGGGGCTGAGAAGGGGCATGAACTTACCTGTCAGTCATGATACGTGGGAAACTGGTGACTTCTTCCCTGCAGTCACCACCCCTGGAATCATTCTGGATGAAGCTCCAACAGGATCCTGCTGAAACTCAACATAGTGAATTACACTAGGAATTACTTTATTGAAATGTGTCATATTTTTCCAAACACTAAATATATTGGGTTTGCCTTTTTTTTTTTCTGCCCTTCAGATGAAAGAAATAACGGCTGTACAGATGTGCTTTTCTAAGACCCAGTGGTGTGAAACCTGAAATGCCCCAGCAAGATTCAGGAGCGAGTTTTAATCACCATGGAAGCACGACACTTTTGAAGGTCTATGAAATTATACACCCAGGTCTGAGCAGGGTAAGCTTATCCGTCTGGGCAGATCTGCTGATAAACAGAGACAACTCATTTTCCCCTGGAAAGCTGCATTATGTGCTGTTTGAAAAAATAATCGGTTGCTAGATACAGGTTTATGCTGGGAAGAGAAAGCAGAAAAGAAACAGCACTGGGAGAGGCTTTCTGTAAGGGAAAAGGAGAGACAGTGTGAAATCATTCCCTGCAAATTCAGGAGACGGAAGAGAAGACGGGCTGAGCATCTCTGAGGGCCAGACAGAGCAAGGCTGGCGACGACAGAGGCATATGGAGACCCACCCAGGGCGCAGACAGAGCGGGGGACCCCCAGACCTCGGCTTACGCAAGGTGACCTTTCCCCTCTCTAAAATTTCAAAGCTGGCGTTGCCGGCGCTGAACAGACTGTGTGCCATATGTAACATGACCTCAGCTCTGCTCTGCCAAGCCACTGATGGCATCACTAATGAGAGGTGAAAGGTCCCCTCCTTGCAGCCAGCCTGGAAACCCACCGGGACGGCGGGTGTGGGACAGGGCCCCCAACACCGGATGGTTGAAGGCAGGACCCCACTGCCCCACAACCCCATATTCCCACATGTGGGTGCTCATGGACCCACCACAGGGACACACACCCATCCAAAAGGGTGATGGTGCCTCTTCCCTTGGCCCAGCTGAAACTGGCACCGTCCCTGAGTGATGGAAATATTTGTTCAGTGCCCGAATGCAAAGCACACAGGCAAAGAGAGCCTGGGATGTAAATCCTGTTCCCAGTCCAGCTGCCAACCTCGCAGCCCCTGGGCAGCACCTTGCTCCCAGTGTGGGTCATGTATCAGCCAGATGGGGAGAAAGACTTGTGCTGGGGGATGGCACAGAGGGAGAAGAACCCCTAGAGTGCCTGCCTCGACCTGAGAAGGACCCAAAATTTAATTTATAGATTTTTCCAAGCATTTTGCACGAAAGTCATCACAATGATGTATTGCAGAAAAAAAAAAACAACCATCACCCTTGCTGCCTTTTTTTTGTTGTTCCTTTTTTAGATAAGGGGGTTTGGGGATTTTTTTGCAGTTTTCCCGGTGTCCAGCGCCCCCCTATCCCAGCCATCACCTAAGGCAGGGACAGACGGTACCTACCCATATGCCACTCCTGAACTCCCTGCCCCGGACACGTGTGGGGACGGTCCGTGTGAGTGCGGGTGGGTGTCACAGATGCGGGTGCAGGGTGCACGCGTGGGTGGGGGGCGGAACCTGGGTGGGTGCGTGCATACAGGGCTGCAGGAGCGCTCACATGGCTCCGTGTGAGCACACACGGGGGTCCGCCCGCAGGTGAGTTAAGTGCGTGCCCACGGGAGAGCGGGCAGGGTGCCTGTGCCACTTGAGAGAGTGTGCATTCGGGAGAGGAGTGTCGCACACACCAGTGGGGAGTGCCCATGGGTGGATTTTGGGCTGCGGGCACACTGAGGGGCACAGGTGGGAGGTGTTCACGGCAGTGGGAGCGCACACTCGGTGTGTGTGGGGTGACACACGGGTGGGTGGCACAGAGCGGGTGCGGGGGGAGCTGCGGTGCCCCGCACCCCCAGTTCAGCCCCGGCACCCCGTGGGGATCGGCCGGGCTGGAGCCGGAGAAGGCGCCCGTGGTTTGTTTCGGTTCTGCGAGTGACTCATTGCTGGCAGATGTGGCACCGCCGAGGTGCAGCGGGGACCCACCCACGCCCTCGGTACAAATACCCCACCCACGACCGGGCTGCTGCCTCCCCACGCAGGGCCGGACCCCGCGGGGAAGGGGCTGGATTTACCTCTCGCTGCTATTCTGCCAGGGATTCATTTTTACATCGCATCCGGCGCTGAGAGATTCAATTATTCGTTTCAAATATTATTCCGCTCCTCGCCCTCAGCACACCCTGCTCTCATAGGGGCGCAGACGAAGCTGCCCACGCGTGTTGGGTCGCTCTAGGACATATCCCGCTGCCGGCCGAGGAGTGGCTGCAGAGGGGCAGCTGGGGCGTGTTTTTCTCCCACGGAGGAGCGGCACCCCGAGGGAGCATCCCGCCGGCTGCGGGGAAGCAGCGCTCGAACCCGCGGTAGCCCCGCGTTTGCTTTGGCCACAGCCTAATTCCTGCCGCAGCACCTTATTTTTTTAAAAAATTTTAAAATTAAGAAGGAGGCTGAAGTTGCAGCTAACGCTGCCTCGTGTTTCGGCAAACGCTATTAAGCTGGGAAAAGGTAGAAAAACAACGTCGCGAAAAAGCGAATCGCCGCGCTAACACCGCGCTGCCGCTGCGCGCGTCCCTGCGCGCCCGCGGGGGGATCCCACCACCCCTTCCCCCGCTCGGCGTGGGGATCCCACCCCCCTGGTGGGGCTGCAGACCCGCCCGGCGGCACTGAGGGGCTTTGGGGCGGTGTGAGCGGCTGGGGAAGGAGGGGTGGGGGTCTCCCCCTTTACTCGGGGGGCTGCAACTGGTGGGGGGAGCTGCGCACACCCGGTACCCGAGGGTCGTGCCACGGACACGCGGGGGAGAGGCAGCACAGCCCGTGGCGGCTGGAAGGAGAGCCGGCAGACTCCCGTGCAGGAAAGGAGTTAAACCCCGCCGTTGTCCTTTGATTTAGGAAATGGCTCATCCAATTCAGTTCCAGATTATTCAGGGGCAGGCTGCCTCGCTCGCTCCCTCTCTCCCCACACCAGCCCAAACATCTTGAAGTAATCAGCAGCTGAGAACGGAGACGTCCCCCTGGCATCTCAGGTTAAAGAAGGAGGTCCAGGAAAATGTGGTAGAGCCATTACAAGAAACCTGAGATGCATTCATCAGAGACTCCAATTGCCATCGCATTAGGATTGATTAGAGACCAGCAGTACCGTAATGACCCGGAAAGCGGGGCATACGGGGATTATTAATATCAGACTTCTCAAAGGAGAAAAAAAAAAGGAAAGGGGAAAAAAAAAAGGAGGGAGGAAAAAACGGAGGAAAAGAGGGAAGAAGTAGGAGGAAAAATTTTAAAAACAAAAGCACATCGCGGGGCTGCTGCTCCGATGCAGACTTACCTGACAGAACAGGCACCGGCGAGCTGCATGGAAGAGAATTTATCTGACTTCTGGGAAACAAAAACAAACAAACATGGAAAAAATCACCTCTGGACCCCCTGAAATCGCCCGCTCCCATGCAAGGCTCGCACAGAGACTCCCAGCGCTGCAGCCACGGGGGCCGGGCGGGCCGCGGTTCGGGGTTCCCAGCCGGGGGCTCCCCTACCCGGGCCAAAAGACGCCGGTCCCCGGGCTGGCGACAGCAAGGACAAGTTAAAGAGCCACCAAAGAGGAGCAAGGAGACCTCGGTGGCTCGTCTCCTTCTCAGTTCCCTGCGCCAAAACAAATCAGCCCCTCCTGGTCTCGGTTTAAATGTAGCTCACTGGATAATTAACTCCATCTTTCCAGCCCTGCTTTAACTGTTTATTTAGTGTCACCCCGTATTACCATCACTAGCACTTTCCTCTGAACAGGAGGAGCTGGAGGGTTTCACCTCCCAAAAGGAAATTCTTCGTTGCTTAAAAGAATCACCATCCAGGAGGTACATTAGCGAAGAGGAAAGGAGGGGGCACGGGATCTGGGGGTCCCATGGCAAAAGCAGGAGGAAATAAGGGTGGAGGCGGGGGGACAGGGACAGAAAGACGTATCGGCCCTCGGAGAGAAAAAAAACAACGCGTGATCACCTCTAATCCTTTGAAAAATGTCCCGGTAAGTGCGCGAAGAAAGAGCCCTTTGTGCCCTGGGGATCGGCCACATCGGGAAGGCCTTATCCTCATCCTTCTCCTGCCCCAGCATCCCGGCCCGGCCCGGCCCTCCTCCGGCAGCCCCGGCCCGGCCTGACCCCGCTGGGTGCGGGGGGACCCCCTCTCCGGGCACCCCCGGGGCGCGGGGCCCGGGCAGGGACACGGCCCCCGCCCCGCGGACACCGGCTTTGTTTTTACAGGTGTCGGGAGGGCAATTTACTAACAAGTAATTAAAGGTCGCACCGGTTTGCAGGCGAGCCGGGCCAGAGGCTCCTGCGAGAGAAGAGCGGTGCATATGGAGAGGAGTTTGTTCTTCCTCATTAAAAAATAGAATAATAAAGGAGGGGGGGGGGGGAGAGCGGGGAGGAGAAAGAAAATACAAATCCTTTATTGTTGGGGAATAAGCCGGGAAGCTGGCTGTCTCCCTGCGCCTCGCATTCGGCAGGGAAGGCGGCGCGGATCCGGTATCACGTTGCAGATGCTCACTCGAGATAACGAAATGCGATCTATTTTTCAGAACAGCAAGTGGATGGGAAAGGAGCCTCTACAACACAAACCTCATTGACTTAATGGGTCGGTTTTGGATTTCGCCTTCGAAATGTTCGGCGAGCGGCAGCGTTGTGTTTCTGCCCCGCCGGCTCCCAGCCTCCAGCACCGGTTCTCATCCCGGCGAGAAGTGGCTCCCAAAAACCCGCTGCTGGTTTTATTTTGTTGCGCTGTTTCCTCCAGACCCTCACACTTAAAGAAAAAAAACTAAATTTTACTTTTTTGGGGGGAAAGAGCTTTATTTCTAAGATCGGAAGGAGATGTGGGATGTATTTGGTTTACGTTTTTTCCTCTTTGTTTTGGTTTTCTGGAGAAATCGAGGAAAAACCCGCAGCGCGTTGCGTGGGCTCCATCTTCATCCCCGCCTTGCGTTGTATAAATACATCGAATAAATAAGGGAATAAATTAATTTCCCGCACAAACAGAGCCGATGGGTGCCCGGGCAATGAGGGCGAGCAGCGGAGGGCCCCTCGCTCGGCAGCCGCCTTTCCGCGGGCGCGGAGGGGCCAGGCCCCAGCGGCGGGGGGCAGCCCCGGGGAGCTCGGGCCGGACGGGAAGCGGGGTGATGCTGCCGGGGTGATGCTGTCCGGTGATGCTGCCGGGCTTCTCCTGCTCCGCCGGCAAAGGACGGACCGAGAAGGGCCGGCGGCAGCTCCATGCCGTTGCGTTGTTCGGTGGCTTTTTGCTTATTTGCATCCGCCTTGTTTATGTTTTTGTTTTTTGAGCGGCTCAAAACCCTCGTTTTTGCTGTGCGTTTGTGATTTTTCAAGGGCTAAATGGGATGGGGTGTTCTGGAAATACATTCACCTCTTTCCGCGGTTTAAAATGAAAGGTTCCCATTTTTTAGGAAAACCAACCCCGGAGCACTGAACGAACATTGATGCTCAGCGGTCCTTGCCTGCAGCAACTCCCAGGTAGACCCCGGCGGGTCTGTCCCCTCCTTATGTGAATTTTGATGAGACGGAATAATAAAGTCCGACTCAAGAATCGCGAGGAAGCCTCCGCTCAGCCCTCGCCCATGTCTGTCAGCTCCTCCGCCGGCCGCATCGGAATAATTTGCTTATTCCCAGCAAAAGCGGTGTTTGTTTTGGTCGGCCTTTTACAGGAGGAAAAAAAAAAAAAAGAGAGAACAAAAAGAAAAAAAGGAGAACTGTGAGGGCAAGAGAAGCCCGCTCTCGTTACAATGCCCAGGGGCTTCCCCAGTCCCGCGTTGCGTTTCTCTCCTCCTCATCCAGAGGTTACAAACCCTCAGGTCCGTGCTCTTTCCGAGCTGAGTCCTTCATTATAAAAAAGAAAATGAAATTTAAAATTAATAACAATAGAAATTAGGGATGGGGGAACCCACCCCCAGGCTGGGCAGGGCGCTGCTCCTCCAGGACGCGGCCGCGGGCGAGCCCATTCCTTATAATTCTGCGCACTTGCTCCAGACTTTAGGGTATTAGTTGATTTTAGAGCCGGGTTTAAGGCTTCGTTCCGGTCCCCACACAGCTGCCTTGTCAATAAGGATCTGTTCCAAGTAGACATTCCTTCTGGGAGGACATTGCAGCTCTTTAAGACTTCATCTGCAACATCATAAGTACTAAAATAAAATGGCAAGGGAAAATTACCAGACACATGGTCATGGGATATGGAAGCGCCCTGACTCCAGCGGACATAGTACAGTCGCTGTACAGACTGGGTGGCAGGGGCTTAATTTAAACAGCCCCGAGACGCGGAGTACGTGGGAAAAACAACAATCCGGATTTAGGAAAATATCGGCCTTTCCCACGTCGCAGCGCGGGCAGAGGCTGCGGGCAGGGAGCGGGCAGGGAGCGCCGCCGGCCCCGGCTCCGAGCCCCCGGCCGGGAGCGGGCTCCTCTTCCCTCGGAGCAGTGAACTCAAATAAATCCGACTTGGTAGGTCAAATAAATCCGACTGTCTTAGTGAGGACAAACAGGTTTTAAAGAGCCCCGCGATTGCTCTTAGCACCCGCGGAACGAACTCGTTCCTGAATCCTAAGCGTTCTGGAGTGTGCTTAAAATACGGGCTTCCACTTATCTAATCAAAGATAAATACAGCCATAAAGACACCCCCGGCCCCCCGCGCCCTGCCCTTATCTCACCGCATTGTCCTCACCTCCCCGCTGACAATAGATTATCTTTGCTTAGGGAGCCTAATTGTTTTCTAATTTTTTAAATAATTGCTACTGAGCGGGGGTGTGCAAATGAGGATTAGGCTAATTAAAGCGCCGCCGGTGGGTGCAGCGCTGCTGCCCGCGGTCTGCACGGGGCTGCCCCGATCCGCTGGGCCCCCCCCCCCCCGAGGCCAACGGGGCAGAGAGAAGGGCAGGAAGGGAGGCACGGGCCCCGCGCGTTACCCAGCTCTTCACTAAAGCATTATTTATTCATCCCCAGCTCTGAGGTAATTAAATACGGGCTGCCATGGCAGGGGACGGCGGGCGGGCGGGCGGGGGGCAGGAGTTTTGAGGCAGAAAAAAGATGGAAGAAAGAAAGACAAGAGCCCGGCAGCGGCTTCCCCGGAGATGCGCCCGGGGGCGCGGGCGGCGGGGCTCCCCCCGCAGCCGCCGGGGCCGCACCCGTGCAGAGGCGGCGGCGGGACGCGCAGCCGCGGCCGGGGCCGTGTCCGGGGCCGTGTCCCCGCCGCCAGGCCCCGCCCGCCCGTGCCGAGGCTCTGCCCGCCGGGCCGGGCTGGGCTGGGCTGGGCTGTCCGGGCTGGGCCGGGCCGGGCCGGGGGTGCCCAATCAGCGCGGCGCGGGGGCTCGGGCGCTTTAAGCGCGGCGGCGGCGGAGCGGGGACAAAGTCCCCCCGGCGCCACGACGAGCATCCCCGCTCGCCCGACACACCGCCCCCGGCTGCCGCAGCGCCTCCCCGCTCTGGGGCCGGCACCGGGACCGGCATCGGGATTGGGATCAGCACCGGGACCGGGCCCGGCGGGCGCCTACCCCGCGCCCCTCCGCCGCCGCGCTCCCGCGGGGTGCCCATCGCCTCCTCCTCCTACTCCTCCTCGTCCTCCTCCTCCTCCTCCTTCTCCCCGTCCTCCTGCGGCCGCCGCCGCGCTCGGCCATGTCGATGCTGCCGTCGTTTGGCTTCACGCAGGAGCAGGTCGCCTGCGTCTGCGAGGTGCTGCAGCAAGGGGGGAACCTGGAGAGGCTGGGCCGGTTCCTCTGGTCGCTGCCGGCCTGCGACCACCTGCACAAGAACGAGAGCGTCCTCAAGGCCAAGGCGGTGGTGGCCTTCCACCGCGGCAACTTCCGCGAGCTCTACAAGATCCTGGAGAGCCACCAGTTCTCCCCCCACAACCATCCCAAGCTGCAGCAGCTCTGGCTGAAGGCGCACTACGTGGAAGCCGAGAAGCTGCGGGGCAGACCCTTGGGCGCCGTCGGCAAATACCGCGTCCGCCGAAAATTCCCTTTGCCCCGCACCATCTGGGACGGCGAGGAAACCAGCTACTGCTTCAAGGAGAAATCCCGGGGCGTGCTGCGGGAATGGTACGCCCACAACCCCTACCCGTCCCCCCGGGAGAAGCGGGAGCTGGCGGAAGCCACCGGTCTCACCACCACCCAGGTCAGCAACTGGTTCAAGAACAGGAGGCAACGAGACCGAGCGGCGGAGGCGAAGGAAAGGTACGTGCCACCCCTCCGTGCCCCGCTTTTCTCCCTGCTCCACCGTGCGGGGAGCGTTGGGAACCCCGGGAGCTGCTCCGGGAGCGCGGCGAGTACGCGGAGCCGGATGGGATAGGAGAGACGAAAACACACGGCTCCCTCCAAATCCCTTTTTTTTTTTTTTTTTTTTTTCCCGTAAACCGCGTTGCGTTTTTCCTTCCCTGGAAACCCAAATGGGTTTTTCACCCGAGATCCACTCGACCTCACCTGCCCTGGGGGAACAACGAGCCCCTCACCGTCCTCTTCCAGGCCGCTCCGCCGCCTTTGTTTTCTGCCTGCCTCCCCGAGTAAACCGGGAGCTATGCGGACCCGGAGCCTCCGGGAAGCGGTCGGGATGCTGGGCCGTGTGTTGCCAGGGGTCGGGCAGGGTAACTCTGAAGCTCGGAGGAGAAAGATGCAGCTCCGGGATGGAGAGGTGGGGGGAACCGGAGGGAGACCGGGATGAGGACGCGCTGGCCGGGCCGGGCCGCCGCCCCGTACCGAGGCCACCCCGGCAGGCGACGCGGTGGCCTCGGTGTGAGGCGGCCGCTCGGGCCGGCAAGGCAGAAAGCCACGGAGGGCATCTCCTTCAGCCACCTCCCCACCGAACCTCCCGGAGAAAATCCCGCACCCTGCTCGTCCCCGGATTTAGGAAAATCCCCGGGCCGCACTTTCATTTTTGATTAAAAAGAAAGAAAAACCGCCCCTCAAAAAATCCCTTCCTCCAGTTTTCCCTCCCCACCTAAATTACCGGGGTGTTTAATGTACTTATTTCTAGGAGGGGTAAAAGAAATAGGGGCGATCCGTTATGAAATTATTAGGATTATTTTTCCCCCCTCGAGAAGCATCTGCTCCCACGCTGGAACTAAACGCGAAGGATTTACGGGGGGCATTAGCACAATGCCCATCCCCGCCGCCTCATGCCCGCCCTAACATCCCCAATGGGGCATTTTTTTTTTTTTCCCCTTTTCGCAGAGAGAACACGGAAAACAACAACGCGGCCACCAACAAACCGAACCAACTCTCGCCTCTGGATGGGAGCAAACCCCTCATGTCCAGCTCCGAGGAAGAGTTTTCTCCTCCCCAAAGCCCGGATCAGAACTCGGTCCTGCTCTTGCAGGGGAACCTCAGCCACGCCAGGAGCTCCGGCTATTCCCTGAGCGGCTTAGGCGCATCCCAGACCCCTCACAGCCTCCAAGGCCACCAGCTCCAGGACTCGCTGCTGGGACCCCTCACGTCCAGCCTGGTGGATCTGGGATCCTAAAGGCCCTCGGTGGGCGGCCGGAGGATCGGGAGAGGAGGTTCTGCTCGGGGACAGAGGCTCTGGGTTGTACATAGAGGACAGCACCCGGTTTTACAGCTCATCCGCTGATTCTTAACGGGACTCTCGGCTCTTTTCACACAACCCCACATCGGCTCTTGCTCCTGTTCCCCCTCAGCGTCTCCCACTACCACTACAAATTTTTTATAATTTTTTTTTCCACGTAGCCAAACGCAGAGAGCGGCAATAACCCTCACCAGCCCTTCGAGCTCAAACGAGTCTGTCCCAACGGGAATTACAAAAAAAAAAAAAAAAAAGAAAGAAAAAAAAAAAAAGAAAAAAAAAAAAAAGAAAATTAAAAAACCAATCCCAGCCGATTCCACCCAAACAACCCAAACAAATCCCAACGCCGCGGGCGCGGTGGGGCAGGGTCGGCCGGCGCATCCCTGCTCCTGCCCGGCCCGGTCTCCGAGGAGTTGGGACGGGGACAGAGGGAGAGAACCGCTGTACTGAGCTCTGTGTCGGAGTGGGAGGAGCGGGGGGAAAGTTACGTTTACATTTTTCATATTTAGCCTTACCAAAAAGATTTCGATGTAGTTTAAATTAAAAAAAAAAAAAAAGAAAGAAAGAAAGAAAGAAAGAAAGAAAGAAAGAAAGAAAGAAAGAAAGAAAGAAAGAAAAAAGAGTGAAAAAAATATCAAAAGCTGCAGTATTAGAGTTTTACCAAGTGCCTGTGTCTGACCGCGGCCGTGCGAGGCGAGGCAGATACTGAGTGGGCTCCCGTGGACCCGCGTCCCCCACCTTTCTCCTCTTCGGTGGTGAAATGCATCGATGTGGCTAAAAATTAGGATAATAATAGTAATAATAAAAGTCGACGGCCATTTCCTCCTGCACTGCCCCGCCGGTTCCCCGTTGCCTTCTCCCGTCTGTGCCCGCTCGCCGCCTCCCTCCTCCGGCTTGCAGAGAGCCCGCGGATGACGCTGCCTGCCTCGAGTATTTGTTACCAAAAATCGCATGTGCTTTCGGGTTTATTTTCTATTGTACCTAAACAGTCTAAATTAAACAACGCTGATGGCAGAACACCCAGGCTGCGCTTTTCTTTGCAGGGGGCGAGCCCCTGCCTCTCTGCCCACCCTCACCCCCTCCCCACGGGCTGCAGCGGAGCTTCGGGGCTGCGGAGAAAGCGGTGACTTCGTAAGGGAGCAAGGACAGGGACAGAGGACCCGTTTAGCCCGCGGCTGCCCCGAGGGAGCGGAGCGCTCGGCCGGGAGGGAGCGCCTGGCCCCGCCGCCCGCCCCGTCGGGGCAGCGCTGGTGCCGGTCCTCCCTGTTCGCGTTTTGCATCATTAGGTGCGTGTTTATTTAAGTCGCTGCCGTGTTTGTGCTCGGGGTCTTGGGCCATGGAGAAATGTCACCCTCTGCAGGAGGGTCTGGCCCGGCCGGAGCTCTGCGCGTCCCTCCCGCTCCATCCCCAGCGGGCCCGCCGGCCCTGGCCCCGCTCCAGAGAACCCGCAGAACCCCCACCCGCGGCCGGGCGGGGCAGCGGATCCGTGCCCACTCCTCGCCCTCCTCGGCTCCGGCCGCGGGGAGCCAGGCCCGGGATATTTGGATGGTTTCCCTCCTCCCTCCGGACGGGCCCCGGTCGCCCCCTCGGGGAACCCGGCCCAGATCCCGCCGGGCTTCCTGCGCCCACGGCCCTTTGGTGGGGCATGGCCGGGGCACTGAGGGACCTCCCGCCCGGCCAGGACTCCGCGTGGCTCCGTGGGAGCAAAGGCGGAGGGTGCAAACCCCCGCAAATCCGCGGTTTGGCCGCGCAAACAGCGCGGGGGGCGCGCAACTGCTTGAGCTCTTCTGCGGCCGCGGGAGGAGCCGGGGCGAGACCCGACATTGTGGGGGGAGCATGGACCCCCCTCTCTCGATGTGCAGCTCCCCCCTTCTCGGCTGCGCGACACCCCGGGACCTTAGGGGACAGGACGGGACGGTCCGTGCCCCCGCTCGGACTCGTCCTCTTCGCCCTTCCAGGGGACCGTCATCGCCCTTCCCGGGGGTCTCATCCAGTTCCACCGTGATCCGTCACAAAGCGGCGCAGCCGCTCCCATCCCCTCGGGCACAAAAGGGGAACCCGCGGGGAAATGAAGATTTTTAGCGTCAGCAGCTGCGGGCTTTGCACCTCGAGGATGAATAAGCTCCAGCTCCGTTTTCTTCCCAAACCACGGGCTCGGTGAAGAGGAAGGATAAATATTGCCCGGGGCTCCAGCCCTGCGCGGCGGTGAAGCCAAGCAAGGACTCGCAAACCAGGAGTTATTTTCAAAGCAAACAGCGCAGAGGCGCTTCCTGCGTGTAGGCAGGGACAGGGTTGACTGTCAAAAAATTGGAGAAGATGCCATGGGATGCTCCCCTTGCCCAAATCCCCCTTTCTAGCACACACCTGCAGACCGGGGGTAGTCTCAGACCCCCGGCCTCAGAGCTCTACCCACCCCCCGGCCTTTCATTTCCCCAAAAGGGAGAGGGACGTGGTTGGCAACAGGCGGGTGATGGAACGGGGGGATGGAAGGTGCTGAGGGCACCCCCTTGGAAATAAGTCCCTGGCCAGCCGTCAGGTAGGAGCAGGGAGGCCCTGGAGATGAGCCAGGCACAGGTTGCTGAGCTCTCCTCGATTAGGCTTGACCTCGCAGCAAGCTTTTCACAGCAGAGCCAGCCTGGGGAGCCAGCCTGGGGCTCTTTCTCACCTAGCTCTGCTTTGTATTTCCACCGGCAGGAAGGAGTTAATTCCTCCTCCCCCCACTCCCGTTCACCCCCCAGGACAGATTTCACACTGTGTCCAGGTCAGCCAAAAAAAGGGAGGAAAGGGAGAATAGCAGAATGATTAATTCTACCTGCTTTTCCCATGAGTGATCACCTGCTTTCGGGGTCATGAATAGCAGGTAGCTCTCTCCGTCTCTAGCTCTGAGAGGCTCATTTGTTTGGTGACAGCTGAGTGACAAGACCTGAAATCCGAGCCCTCAACTTTGCCTGATGTGTGGATAAAACCCTGGATGTTCCCTCAAACATTTCAGGAAATGAAAGTTGTAACGCGATCCCTCGTGCGCCCACATCTCCCCCAGCAACACACAAAAGCTCAAAGGAACCTTCTCGGATTAAATTCAGCCTGGAGAGGATGGAAGGAAAATGGAGAGCAGGCTGAGAAAGCTGGAACTGGCAGGCTTTTCTTCAGCACTTATTGGAAATGTCTGTCCAAAGCAGGGATTTAGAAAGGTCACCTCTACCGTAAGTGCTTCTTTCCCCATCGGAGTCAGACGGGCTGCCCGCTGCTCCCCAGCCCACCTCCACCTTTGGGACAGCCTGGGGAGAGCTGTGGGGTGCATTTAGATTCCCCAAGCAGGAAATACAGTGTATAAAAACAAACACTCAAGGAGAAAGCCAGCCCCCTGCTCTCTCCTGGTTTAATTTCCTGGGTCACGCTGAGCCAGCGCCATCCTGTGCACAAGCCACACTCCTGCTCTGCCCCTGTCCTGCTGCCAGCTCCTGCCCACTCCCCTTCCCCACCCCCAGAGGGGCAGGTAGAGTCCCCCTCTCTTCCCCAACAATCCTGGGCCACGTGCTGGCAAATCCTCCAGACAAGCTGCTGGTGAGGAGTGGACGCTCGCTCAGCCCATGGGTTTAAGTCCAGTGTTTCCAGGCCTGGCTCCCTAAAGCTCTCACATCCCCAGCTGCAATTCCAGGAGCCCAGAGCCGAGATGTGGCACATTTGTGCTCTGTGTCTTTGCAAACCAGACCTGAACAGCCACAAAGTCAGAGTTTGATTTTAAGCACACAGTTTTGGGAACGTCAGCAGCTGGAATGAGTCCAGGTATGCGGTGCTGTCAGGATTAGGCCAAGGCATCCCAACTCCCTCTCTCCTGGGTAGGTGGTTTTGTGGAGCTGCCTGTCACTAGGCAGCCAGTGGCTGCTTGTGCTGTTATCCAGCCTGAAGATAAAGTGCTATTTAACAATTGTTTAACTACTCCTGAAGTGCTTCAGGATCTGCAGGCTCTGTAAAAGAAACAGCACATGCCCCGAGATAACTCTTCACCTCTGAGCTTCTCTCTTGCTCCTGCTTTTCTCTGGAGTGCGGCTCATGAATGCTGCACAGGTGGAAAATCTCTCTGTCTGCCTCCCCAGTGTGCTCTGCTGTCAGTAATTTTGCACCTGAGGAAGAGCTTGCTGCTGGGTGACCCTGCTGAAGATTGGTCTCTGTACAAGCAGCCCTCAGGGCAGGTGCTGTAGCCTGCCCCATATCATGAACAGCAGCAGGACAGAGTTTGCACATCCTGGATGTGGCAATCCATGTCCAAGGGTGGATTTTGCTATTCCTGTGGGGGCTGAAGCTGTCAGGTTTTCTGAGGGCACCAGGTGCTGTGTATAGAGTAACCCGAGACACTGCCACCTTTCCCAGCTGGATGTGGACACAGTTTTAAATATGGAAATGAAGGAAAATTTGCTTTAATCTTCAGGCAGAGAGCGCAAATAACCAGGCTCCCCAGAGATTTTTAGTGCTCATCCCAACAGCACCCTTGTGCTGCCTGGAAGGAGGGCACCAGGCTGAGCCCCCATCCCGTGTCACCCTGAGTTTCCTCCCAGCTGGATTTTTCACCAAGTGCAGGAACATTCCCTCTCTCCCTGTGGTTTGCAGCATTCATCCACATCTCCTCAGATTTTAAACAGAGGTTTGAACTTTCTCCGAGGCATATAATCCCAATCCTAATAATGAGGTTAAAGAGGCAGATTTAGTTCAATTACGGTTTCCTGTTTTCACTTGTCCAGTGCTTTTGGAAAATGCCTCTGTGGGCAGAGCAGCTCCCTCTCATCCCTGTCTTAGTTCTGCAGGGACAGAGATGCTTTGGGATGGTGTCATACCTGCTCAGACTCAGATGAATTTCAGCTGTGGTAGAAAAGGCATGGGAAATCCTCAAGCCTGCATCTCAGAATGGAAGAAAGGGGTAAAACTCTTCTTTTTCTGACTTAAGGATGGAAAAGCTTTTAAGATAATAGCTGGAGCATGGATCAGCCCTGTTTTACAGGAGGAGAAACTGAGACCTGGGGAGATGACAGACCTGCTGAAGGTCAGAGCAAGGGCAGGTGACGGGGTGGGGAGGGTGACTGGTGCTCTCCTCTCCCACGCTGCCTCCCCTTCTAGTCCCTGTAATAAGTCACCGCAGCTTATCATTATGTAACACAATATTCCTAATAACACGAGACAAAACCAATTGACTCAAAAACAATGCCAAATGAGGCTTGTGGCTAACACTCCCTGAAGATATTGTCTCTTTTCTAGAACTGAAAAAACACAAAAAAATAAAAACCCCAAGCAAATTAGAAACAATTGAAAAATGAAATCACATCTGCAAACTATCAGGGTGCTCCTTCTGAGCCCCAAAGGGAGCCTGTGTCCCCCCACCCTTGCTCCCACTGCTCTGTATGGGGTGGTCGGTGTCACAGGGACCTAGAACTCTGTCCTTGAGGGCACAGGAGAGATTTTGTGGCAGTGCCAGGGCTGCTGGCAGGCATAGCCTTGGCATGGGCTTCATTCAACAGAAGGGCAGCAGCATCCTAGTGCAAATCAGGGATGTATTTAGGGAATTAAGATCTTGGTACACCCCACGTCATGGAGCTGGTAGGGAAACACAAAGAGAAAGAGTTCAAGAGGGAAGGAACTCCAGTTTATAAACTGCTGTTCCCTTCCTGGGAGGCCTCTGGGGCTGGGCAGAGGCACTGGCACAAAGGAACCGCAGAACTTGGCCAGGAATGCTGCCAGGGGCTGCTTGGGTGCCCACTGGCAGTGGCTGCCCTCTGCCCACCTGGCAGAGCTCCACTGCATCCCTTCCCTGCAGGAGCAGCACCAAAGTGAGCAGGAGCCAGGAATGCTGTGCAGGCTCAGCAGTGCTCATTGCAGGGGACACTTCTGTCCCCTGTCGTGGTGGCTTCCAGCCCTATTGGCAAATAGGACCCCTGGTGGTTTACACCATGTGCCCTTCTCAGTGGATCTGAGCTGGGGGTGCTCTGGCCCATTCCAGGCTCCCCTGGGTGTTTGATGTCTGTTGGGTGAACAGAGGGGGGAGCACATGGTTTTACACTGCTGGGACACACATCACTGCTGCCCTGTGGGAGGGGGAGAGGCTGAAGCTGAGCCTGGAGGAATTCCCCCATCCCTGGAAGTGTTCAGGGCCAAGCTGGATGGGGCTCTGAGCAAGCTGATCTAATGAAAGGTGTCCCTGCCCATGGGATGGTCTTTCAGGTCCCTTCCAAACCAAACCATTCTATGATTCTGTGATTCTATGAATTTCTATGGATTTCTATTGACAGAAGTGCCCCTCAAGGCAACATCTCAGAAAGCCAAGGAGGTGCTTGACAGGGAGGTGGGATTATTTCTTGGAGGGAACAGCACAGGGAAAGGACATGGGGATCACGGAGCTGAGCTGCTCCCTCTCAGGGCTGAATTCAAGCCTAGCAGGGAAGTTTTAGCAGGGAGGAGAATCAAGTCCCTACCACGAGGTTCACTTCCAGGGAGGTGTTTAGCAGGCTTGATCACGGCTCCTGACCCACCAAATGTCCAACCAGCTCATCACAGTGGTCCCTTCTAGTTTATGGATGTGTCAAATTTGCTAATCTACCCTAGATAAGAAAAAGAGGTGATGCTGCATGACCTGAAGGCACCAGTGAAAGGGGGATTTATTAAAATCCTCTAAACCAGAAGGAAAAGAGGCAAAAGAAGCCAAAGCTGTGAATAGGATTGAGACATAACAAGTTCCCCTAGCAAAGGGGAGTCCAAGGTGCACACCATGGTGGCTCCCCAGCAGCTGCAGGGTTAACTTCAAACCTAAAACATTTTCTAAAAGACAAACTCTGACTAGCATGGTGATTTTTTCGTGCCATGTCCCAGCAACCTCCCAGAAACCCAGCACAGATGTCTCATGGGTGCATCCAGCCCCTGCCACTCCGTGCCCTTGGGCAGCACACGGGGGGACTGTCCTGGCACCAGAACACGGGATGGGGCTGCAGGATGTGCTGTCCTTGCATGCCCGGGTGTCTGGGTCTGCACCTCCCTGTGCTCCTCTGGGTGACGTTTTGGGGGCTTTGCTTTGCTCAGGATGCCTCTCTGTCCTCATCCCTCTCCTCTGCCAGGGTGACGTAGCCACAGCAATTTGCTGGTGGCCTCCACGGAAACCGTATATCCTGCCTGAGCAACAGGAGACCAGGTGCCCACGCAGCTGCCAGATTTGAAAGAGGAGCTGGCAGGAGGGGAAGAGGCCAAAATGGGTGTGCCGAGAGAAGGGGGGATCACATCCATCCCAAACAGGGGCCCATCCCATCCTCGCACAGAGAAGGACCTCAGTGAGATGGGGGGAAAAAAACCCTATTTGCAAGAAATCTCTCAAGGCAACGTGCAAGGGGCTGAGGCCTGATTTAAACTGAACCTCCTGCCCAGTGATCCATGAGGAAGGCTCAAACAATAAGCAGGGGAGGAAAGCTGAAATGATGGTCACCAGGAGAACCTGAAACCCGCGGTGGGGAAAACAAATAAATAGAGCGAGCAGAGCCTTCCCCATCCCGGCTGAGGCAATCTGTGCTTATGCAACCCTACCCCAGGGCTGCCTATCTCTGTGTACAATCTGCGCTGATAAGATTGTTCCCTGCTGAAAATCAAAACCGCAGGGATTCCAGGCGGCTCAGCCGGAGTCAGATTGTCCACCTGAACACCGGGGCACTTTCATGTGGAAAAATAATCGCGGGTTATTTGGCTGAAATCAGGAGAGGGGGGAGAGAGGCTCTTGGCGGGTTTGGAGGTGAGTGCTGGATGTGTGCAGGGGCGCCAGCAAAGGCCACCATCGCAGGGGCGAGATGTCCCCATGGCATGACAATTGTTGCCTGAAGCAATCGTAGAAAAAGCGATGGGCTCTTGTCCAAACCTCGCTGGTTTTTTAGTGAGAACAGCTTGGGGTTTTTTTAGGGTCCAGGGACTTGCCATTGGCAGCTCTGGTGCAATAAACCCTCAAATAGGAGTCACATGAGTGACAGTGGAAGCAGTCATTGCCACTTTCAAGGTTTTTTGGGTGGAGCAGCACATGATTGATGTGTACACTGAGTGGGAGACAGAATACATAAACATCTCCTATACATATACATGTACATGGAGAGATAAATGCACCTGATAGAGCCACTGTGTGATAAGCCATTCCCAGGAGCAAGATGTGCGGGATTAGATCCGTGTTTGCAGTTATAAAGTAGATAGTGGGGTTTTTTTCTCTGTTGTAATTCTAAAAGCCATGTTTTGGGGTATGTGCCTCAGCACCGGGCTGATTAGATCCCACCTGCTCTGAATGTCAGTGCTTTTCTCAAGAAAAAAAATTGTTATTTGGGACAAATTGTAGCTTGGTGATGCTGGAGATGGAACCTCCTATCCCTTAGATGGGAGCGGGGTGCTCAGATCCTGTGCCCTGAAGAAGAAGCAGGACAATACACGACTACCTGAAACAGCCTTTGTGTTTATTTTGTGCATTTAGCACCACATACTGACTCTTCACAAGTTTTAAATGCTGTTGGGTGAATATATACAGCAGAAATGTCCACTGGGGTGGTGGATGAGACAGGCTGGGGAGTTGTGTTCCCAATCCCTTGCCAGGTTCCTACACCAAGGACAAAGATCCTGGTGAAAAGCATTTCCAAGTGCTGTGTGTGCTCCTGCAACTCCTGCTTAGCAGCTGCAGCTTCACAATTGGCATTTTCCAGGGAAAATTGTGGCTGACTTTCTGTCTCTCCCTGTTGCAGGAAAAACCATGTGAGCTAGGAGGGGATTAGCTCCAGTGGGGTCCAAGAGCCAGGGTGGGCTGGGCTGCACATGTGGCACTATCACCTCAACAGATAGACTTGGCTAAAAATGAACAAGAGCCAGTGCTCCCCGTGCTCTGACATCCCTCCTTGTCCCTCAGCTCCCTCCAGGTACAGCTGATGAGAAACAAAATCCTTTAGTCCTGCCCATGGGCAGCGTGTCCTGCAGTGGCCGTCCTTCTCCAGGGCTTGGTGTTCCTGGCAAAGCTTATGTGAAATGAAAATGCCTGTAATTTTCTGAAATTCCTTAATCCTGCTTATTTTCTCTCTTTCCCCGAGAGGTCGGAAGCCGCAGTGGTCTCCTCGAGCCCACCCACTAATTACAAGACATGAGCTCAACCCACTGCCAGCCAGAAACAACATCACAGGACCAAGCACCAGCAACCAGCACTGAGCCCTGGCAGAAAACTGCCTGAATCTGTCACCAAGAGCTTGGCAACGATAACCTAGCCAAATCAAAGCAAGAAAGAAGGAAAAGATCCCATTTTCCTTCCTCCTCCAGTAATCCTGCCTTTCCTAGAGCCACTGACAGGCTGCTGCAATGTCTGTGTCCCACTTGTCTATCTCACCCCATGATGATCTTTTAGGTCTTGCTCTATTCGGCTGCCAATTTTTTTCCCCCAAATTTGACCCAATTATCTTTCCAATTTGTTTGAAAAGGTCAAGCCCTTCAGCAGTGCTGGGGAGAATGGGGGTTTCCAGCAGGAGGGTGGCATCTAGCAGAAAAAATCTTCTCTCCAGAGAAATTAGATCAGACAGAGCCCCGAGGAAGCCGGACTAAAAATAAAGCCTGAGCTCACAGAGGAGTTATAGGATGGGAACAGAGGCTGTGGTGCATCCCTGGTTTTATTCTTAGCAGGCACAACTGGAGAGATGGCTATAAATTTGCTGGCATAAATCAGTACAGTTCATGGGAGGATGCTGGGTTTCCTCTAAATGCTGTGTTCACATTCAGGGTTTTACAGCAACTCAGGTTCTTTCCCTAAATCCCCCAGGTTTGCTGCGACTAGTGACTGCACTTTGTTCAGGCTGCCTTGATTTCATGGACTGCTTCCCTCCTCCTTCTTTCCCTGTGCACAAGCAACAGGATCATTCAGCCTCCTGCATCCCAAAAATTCAGGACCATCGAGTGAGGATGAGGCTTCTCTGCTCCAGATTTTATCCCTGCACCAAAACCTTACCGTGCACAGGATTTTCCGGACACTCCGCTGGGTGGGTTAGGAATAAATATCCCGAACTCTCCTGCTTGGTGGTGGGAGAAACCAGGAGGGTTGGTGGGGTCCCAGGTGGGGGATGCGCTGTGGAGTGCAGGGAGGCTTCTGTGCCCCAGTGCTGATCTGGGAGTGTGGGAGTGCAGAAGTGGGAATATAGGATTGGGATTGTGGGAGAGGGAGTATGGAAGTGTGAGTTTGTGATTGCAGGAATGGGAGTGGGACTGGGAGTGTAGGAGCAGGAACGGGAGCGGGACCGGGAGTTCGTTCCTGGGGCTGCAGTGCCACCTGCTGTCACCGCCGTGCGCCGGGGACATCCCCGGGAGCGACACTGGGGACACGCCGCGCCTCTGCCTCCCCACCGCTTGAAAAAATGGACTTAAGCGAGAAAACGCCAGCGGGAAAAAGACGGCGCTGGGTCACAGGGGTGGGGAGAGATGAGCCCGCGGGGTTCCGTGGACACAGGCACATCCCGCTGTCCCAGCACCTCAGGTGGACCAAAGCACCCTGCAGGAACCATCTCTTACCTCCTTCTGGATAGGCGGATGTGATCTTTTGCTCCCTTATGTGCTTGAGTGTGTCCTTCAGGAGCTTTGCCCCGAATTATCACCGCTTCTTGCTGGCTCTGTGAAAAACCTGGATTTTCCCCTGTGTCCGTGTGCTGAGGTGGCTCAGGGCAGCTCAGTCCCACCTCTCCAATTCAAGTTCTTAGCCTAAAAATCTAAGCATCCTTTCCTGGGTCACCCGTCATTAAAAAGGAGGAGATTTAGATTGGATATTAGAAAGAAATTCTTTACTGTGAGGGTGGTGAGGCCCTGGCACAGGCTGCCCAGAGAAGCTGTTGTTATCCTGCTCCTGGAAATGTCCAAGGCCAGGCTGGATGGGGCTTGCAGCAACCTGGAATAGTGAAAGGTGTCCCTGCCCGTGTCAGGGGGCTGGAACTGAATGGGCTTTAAGGTCCCTTCCAACCCAAACCCTTTCGTGATTCTGTGATCATTGCCATCAACCCCTCAGTGAGAAAGAGAGTTTGTGCCCCACAGAAAAGATCTGCCATTGCCTCCACTTATGTTGAAAAAAAAAGAATAGAAACCTAAAGAAAAATAAAAAGAAAAGGAAAAAAAATATTTTAAAATAATAACAAAGAAAGAGCAGGGATATCCTAGCTGCTGAAAATGAAACATTAGGGGGAAAAACATGCTCACTAAAGCCAGATCCAGACTGGCTGGGCGGCTTTCAGAAACAACAATTAAGTTTGGAGGAAACCAGATACTCACCATGAAAATTTGCAATTCTTTGTTGAACAAATGTTTCCATGGAAAAGCTCTGTTTACCCTTCGCTTGTCCTGTCAGCTCCTGAGCGGGGATGCTGTGCAGCTGGGCAGGCAATGCCCAGAGGACCCAGCAGATCTGGGACAGAGCATCGAGCCTTTTAATCTTCTACCTGTGTGGGTCAGGGCATGAAATGCATTTATTTCTCACAGGCAACCCGGTTTTGGGAAGGAGGGCTGCAAGGGCCTGTTCCTGAGCAGGGAGCAGCTGCAGCAGGGTGTGGCCGAGGGCTGGGATGTGCAGGGACCAGTGGAGGAGCCTGCTGGGGATTTTAGGAGAAACCTGCTGGAAAGGCTCACCAGGTCCAGCCTTGGTGTCCAGAAGTGCATGGACAAAAACATGAGACTTCTAGGAGGAGAAGCCTCATCTTTGAAATATTAGACACACGCTCGAATGATCCAATTTTTTTTTTTCTTTTTCTTCAGCAAAGAGGCAAAATAGCAGCGCATTTCCACCAGTCCCTGCGATCCCATGGCAAGATCCAGCCGGGAATCCGCCGGGTGCAGCTTCCAGAGTCGGGGAGGTGCCACTGCCTCGGACTCGGGGTTTTCTGACAGCTCTGCAGGGAGCAGCGGGGGAGAGCCGCGAGAGGGAGAGGCTGCATTCGAAACCCACCCCTCGGACCCAGACAAAATGAGACGGGGAAAGTAAAAACAAGGCGAAACTTGGCTGCGGCTGCTCCTTTCACAGGCTCCTTGCGCTGGGTCTGAAGAAGGCACGGAGAGGGGTTGGTTTGCCGTCGGCTGTGCCGTGTCCTGGGGAGCGGGGAAAGGAGCCAGGGAGGGAGCGGATCCCGGGGAGCAGCCCGTGCCCGGTGCCAGCACGGCTGCCAGGGGTGGCAAGCAGGGAAAGTCCTGCCTGGGCTCCCCAGCTCCTCTGCGGCTGCTGAGGGGTGGCCTGGCAGGAGCCTGGGTGTTGCTGCCCTGCTGGGTCTGTCCTGCACCCCCATTTCAGCACTCTGGGATGATTTGGGTGTCTCGGTCCTGTACAGAGAAAGAGATTTGGGGCTTTTACTGCCCTTTGAACATCTGGCTCTTCGGGTTGGTGCATCTCATGCTGCTCTTGGCTGCCATCCCTCACTTCCTTGCCCCATTCCTGTGTACTTCCCATCTTGCTGGAAGCCCTTTCCTGCTGCTCCACATCCCTGTGCCCTCAACACTCCTGTTGGGGACTGTCCCTTGCTCTGTGCAGCTCCAGCTCTGCTTTCAGTGGGAACCTGTCCACAGCAGCTGCACCATTGTCATTTATGAGGCTGTGCTGACAAACACCAGCCCAGTCCCTGGTGGGGACAAGCCTCAATCCTCCCCCACGCCCATCCTCATGCTCAAGGGTGTTTGGGACCCATATGTCATTCAGTCTCTCTCTGGTCCTCATCCCTGTCCTCTCCCCTGCCTGTCCTTTCCCCCTGAAGATGGTGAGTTTCTCCTCAGCATGCCCAGCTTCAGCATTTCATCTCAACAGGCCAAGCATTCACTCAGTGCCAAACTGGCAGGCTGCTCACTTTCCTGGCACGTGGCCTCCTTGGCTTTCCATCCAGACTGATTTCTTTTAATTTTATGGTTTTATTTTTCCCCATCTTAAAAATTTGCCATTGGTTTTGATTAGGTGGCTGTGGACTTGCAGCCCTCAGGCTTCCAAGAACAGGAAAGCTGAGGTCTGACATGGTGGGTCCAGTGGCAGCAGTGCCTCAACCCAGCTTACCTTGCTTCTGAGAGAGGGGAACTGCCCCAAGTCAGGGGCCAGGAGGTGGCCAAAGTGTTTTCTTTCATTCCAGCAGGCTCCCAGACTCCCTGCAGCTCCTGGGTGCCACCATGGAAATGCCACCTTGAGGAGCCAGAGCTGGTGCCAGGGTGAGGGGAACATTGGTGGCGGAGAAAGGAGATGGGAGCAGATTCCCAGCCCCAAGAACAGGAATAATGGGGGCAACCACAAAGAAAAACAAATGTCTGAAAGGTGAAAGAAGGTGCTCATGCAGAGGAGCCCCATGGTCAGCTTGGAGAAAGTGAAGTCAGTCCCTGCCTGGCTGTGGCTTCCCACGGGGAGATTTAAACCCACCTCTGATGGCCCCTGCCTATCTCCCAACTGCTGAGGGTTTAATACCTTGGGGAAAAAAAAAGAAAATAAATATATTATTTTCCCCTACTGATTTCATATTACCTGGGCCTGAGAGGCTTCAGGGAATGTGAACCAACAAATAGGTTTTCAGTGGTTTGATTTCCAATGATTTCATCTCTGGTTATAAATTTTGGAGCAACTGAATGGCTCTGGGTTGACAGGATTTGCAGAGCCATATCTGGGCAGTTCCTGGAATAACCAGGGTTGACTTTCTGGAAGGACATCACTGATTTGGGGTGTCCAGGAGAAACATCTTCTCCCCACAGTGGGCCAAAACAGGGCAGGTTGGAGGGATGAACAACTTCTGCTGAGAGCTGAGGAGGCATTTGGATGAGGTGTCTGCTCCTGGGATAGCATCTGCAGCAAACACTTTTGTCCCCAGAGGAGATGTGGCAGAGTTGAAGAGCAGCCTACTGCCACCACTGCCACCCAAACAGCTCCTGGGAGTCCCAGCCTGCACCCTCCACCCTCTCCCACATCAGGGACAGAAGGCAATGAGAGGAGGACCTGGCTCTGCCCCAGGGCTGAGCCCCACCACAGCAAAACCGAGCCCCACAAACCCCACACGTTTTGCCAGACCCCAAAATATCCCAACCCCTCCACCCTGCTGCTGTTCTTTCATTTTATTTTTAGATCTGTTGCTCCTGTTAGCTCTTTTCTATTTGTTTTTGGTTCTTATTATTCCTGGCTTCCCTCAGTGTTTTGGTTTCCCTCCTCAGCCCTCATCCGGATGTTTATTCTCACTGCTTGTTTTTCTACTTTCCCGAGGTGCCTCCTGCTTGTAACTGGGCAGAGATCTGTGCTTGGACTGGGCAAGGGCTCTCACGTAGCTGGGATGGGACCAGGCCATCTCTGGAGACACCAACCTGGTCCAGGAGGGGACAAGCCTTGGGCACTGTGTTTGCTTCGGGTAGGAACGTGGCTGGTATAGGAATGTGGCAGCTCCTGTAACAGAAGAGCTGGCAGCAGGGTGAGGAAAGTGGGGAGAAAAGGAGTTAACCCATCTCTAAGGAAATCCAGGGGACAAGAGTGATGTCCCCAGGGTCACTTAGAGGATCTCCAGCACCCCTGGGAGCTGCCTTACCCACATCTCCATGTGACCTGGTTGCCAGTGCGGCTGTGCCTTGAGGTGTCTTGAAAACCAGGCTGGGCCAGTCAGTGCCTCTGCCTACTAAAACTCAGAAAGTTTTCCTTTTGAGAATAAATACACCCAAATCTGGCTCAGTTTCTTCCATGCTCACCACTCTCCCATACATGGATGTTTCTGTGCATCTTCTTCTCTCTGCTCACCCAGAAGTGATTTTCAGGATTTTTGGGGCTCCAGCTGAGGCACATCCCCATGGAGCAGGTGGAAGGAGATGTTTCTTCATGGGCCAACAGGCTAAGAGCACATCAGTGTCTGAGGTCTGTCATTGCCCCCCATTTGGGGGCATGTCCTGGAGGGTGCTTTTGGGCAGAGAGGTGGGTGCTAAGTGCACACTCCTGGTGGGAATGAGGCTTTGCCCTCACTGCTGCCAGCAGGGTTACAATAATCCCTCCACCTCTGGGTTTTTCTTTATTTTCTGTCTCACCAGGAGGAAAAGCGATGCAGCGTGAACAAGGCACTGCAATATCTCACATCAAAGAGCCATGGGTGGCTCTGGGTCTTTTATTGCTGAATTGCAGATAAACGCAGCACACACTGCATTTCCTTCCAGAAATGTCCTGGTTTCCCTTGTTAAATTATTTATTCCAGTGCAAGGGCACAGATTTTTATGTATTTTATGCTTTTGGTGATCCTCTGTGTTCCTCTTCCCATTTTACAATCTTTTTGATAGTGATGTGCCCAGAGCCACATGGCCATGGGGCAAGGAAGCTCCCTTGGATCCAGGAGCTCACAGCTCGTGGATGGGATGAGGACATTGTCTGATCTGTAGGTATTTATTTGAAGAATGACTCAGTCATGAGACCAATTAAATAATCTGGAGCAGCCTTCCACATTTTTGGTACAGTTACAGTGAAATTTGCATCTGAGACATTTAAGGGCTGGTCTGGAGCTCTGCACGTGGGCACAGGGACTTTTTATTGCTCGACTTCAAAGAGGTTCAATAACAGGAACGAGCGCTCAGGTAGGGAAAAGTTCTTTCTTTCCATGTGCAAAAGCGTGCCAGAGGACACACAGGCATCCCTGCACACACAGAGTTACAGGGCTCTGGAGAGAGTTAAAGCAGAGCAGGCTGAGGATTTTGCATCAAAAATAGTATTATTTTTGGAAGGAAAAGTCAGCTGACACAATGGCCCAGGCTGTCAGGATCTTTCAGCTTTGGGGTGGGGGTGGAGGAGCGAGGGGGAGAAATCAAAATGAAAAGCACTCAGTTGGCTGAAAGGAACCAAAACATGGCAATTTTCGATCAGCTTGAGGCCAAAGCCTGCAGGGCTTCATGAGAGGTGGAGTCTGGGTGCTGTGGACAACAACTCCTTGCCTGAGTTGGAGCCAACTCCAGGTCCCATCTCTGCACTCTGAGCAGCTGCCCTTGGACCATGCACAGGGATGGCAACACCACCTGAGGGCTGGCAGGGGCAGGGTCCTTCCCAGTGGCTCTGTCCCCAAGGACTGGGGCACCTGAGGATAACATCCAGTCTGAATTTGATTCAGCAGAAGAAATGTAACTGCTTCACGACACAGGCACTGAGTCCTGTCCCTCCTGCATCAGAACTTGGCAATAAATCTGAACTTTCTGCATGCGCGGAGTTTTTCCTGGATTTTTGATTCCACAGGCAGAGCTGATTCTTTGTAGCTTGCTTGCTGCTTGGAGTGAAAGCAAGTGCTGGAAAACCATGGGGAATGTTTAATTCATGTTTTAACATGGGGAAATTTGGGTCTTTTGCATTCAGAAAAAGCCTCCCCCAGGAAATCACACGCAGTGCAAGACATCTCCTGCAATGTGCTCACAGACATCCTTCCCTGCCCTTCCTCAGGACAAAAAAAGCTCATTTGTCTGATTCCCTGGTTCCTCTGCCATTCTTTTTGACTCCAAGCATTTGGGCACACATGCACATAGCAGGGACCTGAATTTTCCCTTATCCCTGGGGGGAAAGCATTGACTGCCATCACTCATAGCAGCTGAAAGCTGCAAAGATACGGCCACACCTGCACAGGAGCATCTCTCAGAAATCTTTTGGTTTTGTTCTAATCTTTTCATGCTCTGGTTTTCCAACCCTTCCAGCTGTGGAATTCAGCCCCTAAAAGGGCAACCCTGCATGGGCACTTTGATCCAAACAGGCTCCTCCCTGGCTGCTTCCCATCCTTCAGCAAGACCCACCCGTGCCTGTAGATGTTCCATGGTCTTTTCATGCCCTGCCTGCTCTGTCCTGCACAGGAGGAAGAGAGAGCCAGGTCAGGGCTGAGGGCAGAGCTAGCCCTTCTCCTCCCAGGCTATTTCACTAAATGGAAATAAAGGAAGCAATTCCCTGTGCCAGCCGAGTTTGCAGAGGCTGGGGAAGCAACAGTGAATGTTCTGTCTCTCCCTGCAGGCACAGCAGGGCTCTGGTCTGGCGAAGAGCATGGAGGCAGTGCCAGAATCCTCGGAAAAATATTCAAAAGAAGCCTCTAAGAGGAGTGATGGTGCTGGAAATGGGCCTGGCAGCCCGTCCTGTTTGTGGTACGGGTGAGATGGATGGTGTTACACCCAGGCTCAGCTCCACACTTTGCTTTGATCCCTTTTAATTGTAACAGGAAATAAAATTAGTTCTTATCGGTGTCTTCCATCTCATGGCTTTCCCTGCCCCTTTAAACATTGCCCCATATTTTCTTCCACCATTAACTCTTTGTTGAGATCCCGGGATCCCTCACACCCTGTTGCTCCAGTTTTACCTGGACAACCCCTGCTGGGAAGCTGGGACTGGAGCTGTTTCCTGCCAGTTTTCTGTAGCTCTCCAGTAAACCGGGGCCAAACCACAGGCTCATGCTCTGCTCTGGATCCAAACCCATGCTAACCCCCACTGCTACCCTGCCCCAGCTCAGCCCCAGCTCCAGCCCGGGGATGCAAAGCTGGATGAGCCTTATCTGGGAGGGGAGGCCCTTACTGGAATGACGCTTTCCCAGAAGGAGAGGAGATCAGCCCTTCCCTGGCCGGCTCTTTCCAGAGGGAAGCGGGGTCACCTCTGCGGGTGTCCGGGATGTTTTCCTGGTGTTCTGTGCGCAGCTCCTGTCCCGGGGGCTCAGCCCAGCGCTCTCACCTCCCCCCGAGCTGGAACCGCAGCGTCCTTTGCTGACTGCGGGGAAAGGATTTTAATTACCGGGGTTTTGGCACGCCCGGGAGGCTGCAGTGGCCCCGCTGTGCTACCTCCGGGCTGCAGCATGTGCTTCGGGCATTTCCTTAGGCTGCGACGTGTCAGGAGAGTTGCTGGGACCTGTTCCCAGCACAGGGCACGGGCAGGGCAGGGCAGGACCGGCGGCTGGAGCTGCCGGGGGTGAGCAGTGCAGTGAGGCTGGGACATCCCAAATCACCGCCTGGAGCATTCAAACACTCCCTCCGCGGCTTTCTGGCAGGAGAACCCAAGGGCTGTGCCTCCGGGAGGGTGGGAACTGCTGGCAGCAGGGGAAGGGCAGGTGCTGGTGGGGCTGGATGTGGCCAGGCTGGTGCCACAGTGCTGGCCAGGTGCCAGCCATCACGCCGAGGTGATGTGGAGGTGACACCCGGACCAGAGGGTTTTGCCCTTAGAGCAGCCTGACAGAGAGACGTTCCTGCAGATGTTGTTTCAATGAACTGTTCTTGTACCTTTCTGTAAATATACATATTTTTGGAAAGCCTTTTTCCCAGCCGGGAATGGTGCTCAGGTTAAAGACAGAGGAGTCAGGGAGAGGGTCAGCACAGAGCTGGCCATGGTCACTCCTGATGCCATCTAAACCCTGGTGTGACAGCTTTGCCTGTAGCACATTTGCAAACACTCAGCAGCAGCCACAGCCCTGGCTGAAATACAGATTTTCTCCCACATTTTCTCATTCCCATTGGCCTGAAAAGGCTCAAGGACAGAGAGGTGCACATGGTGTGGCATCACTGACACATGTCCCCTGGACAGGACACACGGAGGAAGGATCAGTCACGCTTTAATCCCCCTGCAGGGGAACATTTACACCCTCAGGGCACAGCCACCACCTCCTAGCACCTATGGAGGGAATCTGATTTTGCTGCTGTATGAATGACACAGGAGGGACAAAATACAACTCCCTGTATCTCTGACAAATCCTTCTCTGACAGATGAGCTCTGACCTACTTAGGAGTGGAGCCAGATGTTTAAATTTATGAATGCAGACACATTTCCCTCAGACCTGGGAAGGAATGTTGTATTGCTGCCCATCTATGCAGCCTCTTGGGCAGAGGAGCTGGATTTCACGGGAAAATACCATTTGTGGTTCAATCCCAAAGGTTTTTAAAGCAGAGGAAAACATGGGATCATGCCGTGCCTTTTCAAAGAAAACCCCGGTGGTACAAACCAAGGAATGTTCAAGTGATAACATTTATATCAAGCTGAAAACTGCTGCTAGGAAGGAATTCCTAACTTGACTTTTCAGAGGGTCACATTTTCACAGCTTTTGACTTGGCATTGGCTATGACTCCTTCCCTAGGATTTCACACTTGTTGGTATCCAAACAGAAATTTCATGGTGCAGGACACAATTTAGCAAATATTTCCTCATTCTCTCAATAAATCCCTTTTTCAACCACGAAATGGCAGAGCAGCATCCCTGGAACCTCCCTCCCAAAGCAGTGATGTGGCTGCGGAATTTCCAGTTCTGCATCTGGAAAACAAGCACTGTTTTGCTGCTGATCTGCTATGTGGGTTTTACTCCTCCAAAGTACCCCAGGTGGTAATACAAGCTTGCAAGAGCACCTTGAAAGTGTCAATATCCTGAAATACAACTTGGATGTGAATCCCACTGACTGTATTTGACGTGGGTACCTGATTTAGGATAATTTAATTTACAGCTTTTTTTTTTTGTTTTAGAAATTATTGGGATTTCTAAACTGTGAGGCGGTTTAGAACCAACATAAGGGGCAGACAAATTTAAATACAGAATAACACAACAAGATACATAATCTTCCTATTTGTTTTCAGATTTTAAAGGTACTTGTTCACTGCCCACACTTCACAAATTAAGACAACATAAAGATGTTTGGATTTGGTATCAGAAGATAATGATAGGGGCTGAAATCAGGGTATATAGGCTTAAAGGAAGATATTCAGAAATATTTAAGGCACAGGTTGCACAAATTTTGTAATGCAAGAGACGTCTGGGTAGGGCTCTGCCTGTCTTTTAGAGAAGTGCCACCCAGGCACTAATTTATCCGTCAGATCAGCCAAAAGCTTTTCCTGCAGGAGACAGTGAAGCACAAGCCTGGTGAAATAACAGTAGAGGAAAATTTTTGACTTTGCTGTTGTGCAGATTAACCAGGAGGAAGGAGTTCCCTCTGGCACCCTCCAATGTATGCGTAATCCAGCAGCATGTAGTCTGCTGGCAAGGATGCTCTCCTGGGAGGGGTGAATTTGGAGCTCCTACAGCTGCAGTGGATGGGGCATGCACAGATCTTCTTTTTGGGGTGATTTTTAAATGAACATAAAATACCATTTAATAAGGACCATTTAATAAGGACCTTGATCCTGTCCAGTTATTAAAATTCCAAGGGCACACCTGGAGGCATGAGAATTACCTGGTTACCCTTCTCCATGGGAGAGGACTTGGCCAGTGCAAGCATGGAGGATTTTCTGTTCCAGGCAGTGTGGGCAGGAATTTGGGCCTTGCTGACTGGCTGGCTGCTGAGCTGACATGAGCTTGGCCTCCAGTTTTGGGTTTACAAAGCTAAAGCTTGTCCAGGGCTCGCTCCAGCTCTCTCCATCCCTTTGAGAGCAGCTGCTTCTCCTGCTGCAGCTCTTGCCACAGGAGGAAGGAGGAGCACAAACCAGGCACTCACATCCCCAACAGCTGATCTGTTCCCCTGAGTGCATCGTCTGATGTGACACAAGGCTCACGATCCTCCTGTCACCCCTTGCCACCGCTGTGGTGACAACACAAGTGACAGCGACTGCCAGGGGACCGCCTGGGCTGCCCTCACATGGGAGCGTCCTCGTCCCTCCAAGCGGCTTTTCTGGGCATACCTGAGCCTCGATGGGATCAGCTGCACCCAGCCTCACCCCAAAATATCCCCCAGCCAGCTGCACTCCAGTCTGCTGCCCACAACCCGTCCCTGAGGTGACAGTGGCACTGGTGCCGGCAGCACAGCGAGGTTTCCACAAGGTGGCATCAAAAGACCTGGGCTTCCTCTCCCGAAGCTCAGATCCCACAGGGTTTAGGATTTTCCTGGGACGCCTTGGCATCCGCTGCAGTCAGAGTCTTCTCTGGGGAGAGGGAAGAGGGGAGGCTGTGGGATTTGTCCCGGAAGGGTCAGACGGCTCTGACACACACCACTGCCTTCCTGAGGACTGTAGGGGGGTTTGTCCACCAAATCTCATCAGGGAAGGGCAGGCACAGACAGCAAACACTTGGGGGAACACTAAGGAAATCAGTGTGCTCCCCTCCCTGCAAAAAAACCGCAGCAAGGGGATTGGTGGGGAGGGAAAAGGGGTGGTGAGTGATAGGGAATGGCAGCAGGTACCAAAAACCCTAGGAAGGAATGGCCTCCTACCTTGACCCAGGACCGATGAATCCAGATGAGGTAGGTTTGTTTTTCACTGGGCAGCAAAGTCCGAGAGAACCCCATGGAGGGGGGAACACCAAACCCAACCTGTGAGTAAACCCAGAGGTCCTTCTTTTCACAACAGCTCTAGACCAACCCCATGGTTTTATTCACCAGGCTGGAATCCCACAGATACCATCCCTGGGGTGTGCCCGAGCTCCTGCTCATCTTTTTGGAGGTGACACCCAGTTCTTCACAGCTCTGGGGTGGCCCTGGGTGAGCCCTGGCCGGGCTTGGCACTGAGATGAGCATCGGAAGGATGGGGTCGGACCCTGGGTCAGGGTACTTGGGTAAGCACAAGACACGGCTCTGTGGTTTGTTGTGCTTGGACTGTTTTGGCGAGAGGCAGACTCCAGTGGGACTATTAACCCATCGCAGCCCTCGGAGAGATTGCAAGTCAAACCAAAAAAATGACAAGTCTGTGACCTCGCGCTTTGGGCAGAAGCAGGCAAGGGGAACCAGCGAGAGGCTGCGTCCCACGGCGATCTGTCAGACACGGGGCAAAGCAAACAGCGGGGCCCACGAGGAATTACTGCAGGCTCTGAGGGGGTGCAGTGCAGCAGGCTGCCATTCGGGCAATATTTAACATAATCCTGCCACAATCAGTGTGCTCTTCTGTGAAGATGCCCTGCGGATCAGTGGGCGGAGGTGACGGTACCGATGGTGTGTTGGTTTGTTTTTTATAATATTTTTAAACTTTAAAAAATATATTAATGATTATAATGAAGCTGTAAATAGAGGCATGGCTGTGGCTGTAGGGGCTGGCCGGTCCCTGCCCGGCTCTCACACGGTGGAGCTGTTGCTCCGCGGCAGCGCAGGGACCGCGAGGGCTCCGCCAGATTTTAGGGTTTTTTTGGAGCCAGGGGCTGAGTCAACGGGAGAGGCTTTATCAGATAGAGGGGGAATGAAGTGGGAACTGAGGTCAGATCCTTACTCAGAACTTTGCCTCAGCTGTGCTTGGACCTGTGGGAGTGAGTCCAGAGAGGCCACGAAGATGCTGAGAGGGCTGGAACAGCTCTCCTGTGGGGACAGGCTGAGAGAGCTGGGGATGTTCAACCTGGAGAAGGGAAGGGGAGACCATATTGGAACCTTCTAACACCTAAAGTGGTCTATAATAAAAGTAAAATGACTTTTTACACAAGCAGGTCGTGACAGAACAAGGGGGAGCAGTTTTAAATTGAAAGAGAATTAGAACTAAAAGACATCAGATATGAGGAAGAAATTCTTCCCTGTGAGGATGGTGAGGCCCTGGCACAGGTTACCCAGGGAAGCTCTGGATGCCCCATTCCTGGAAATGTTCAAGGCCAGGTTGGATGGGGCTTGGAGCAACCTGGGATAGTGGAAGGTGTCCCTGGGTTGGAACAACTCAGTCTTTAATATCTCTTTCAACCCAAAACAACTACCATTCTATGATAATTCTATTATTATCTAGGTAAAAGAATTATTACTATCTAGGGAAAAATAAACTTATAAAAATCCCAACAGTTTCGGCTGCTCCTCCAGTCCTCCCCACGAGTTCCCCTCCCTGAGCACAGGGATGCCCTGGTCCTGCTGCCTGTCCCTGCTGCCACCTCAGCTGGCCCAGCCCTTGAGCAGCTCAGGATGGGTATGGGGAGTGTTTGTAGGGCTGATCCATGCAGGGTGAGCCCTGCCCTGACACTGAGACAGCTCCGGAGCCTGACACTGCCTGTGGGGACACAGACACAGCTCTGCTCACCCTTCATCACTCACCCTCCATCCTCATCCTCACCTGCAGGCTCTCCTGGATCAGGGGTGTTCTGGACCCCTTTTCTCCCTGCCCCCCTCTGCAGGCCAGAGGTCTCACTCCTCTCCAGCCACAGATTCGTGGCTGCAGGGAGCAGGCTGGGGATCAATGGCTCCTTTAAATAGCCTGACCCAAAGCCTCTCTAAGCAGCTGGCTCTGCCAAGCAGCCATAAAACTGCCTGGCTGCAAGCTTTTCTATCCAAACCTTTAACATAAACATTACCAGATAAAGCCTTCCCTTTCTTTCCAAGCAGGGGAGGAAGGCAATGCCTGTCCCACTGCTGCCATCCACCTGCACAGCAGCTTCCATGTGAGAGGGTCATTGCAGCCCTGGCATCACAGTCCCAGACCCTGCACCCCATGGGCCAGCACTGAGCCTGGGGACACCCTGAAGTATCCCAGGCATCTTTTGAGAGGCTGCTCTGGGAAGCCAATGGGGCAGAAGATTGTGCTTAAGCGCTTCCCTGGCTTGGGGCTTGTATTTACTAATAATCATAGTTAATCTCTGCCTCATGCAAGTCAGCCTGCACACACATCTTGTTTAAGCTTTTTAAGATGTGCTTTTGTTTACTGCAATCACCTCTGAGCCATCATTTTCTCACAAATGGCCTATGAATAATCAGTTATGTGCTATTAATGTTGTATGGCAATGTTCAGTGACAGAGGAGCGAGGGAAATCTACTGGTCTTCAAAGGAAAACCTTGAATAACCCTGTGCAAATCCAAGTGTTTTCAGCCTGCTGCCAGGGCTATGAATATTGCAGATATTACATGTCTTTGTATGGTATTTGTTAAATAATTAAGATAGAGAAAGAGATTTTAGCCTAAATGGCTGCTTGAAGTTGCAGCATTAGAGACTTGCAAAATTATTGCTGGAACCCATAAACACAGGTTTGCTTTTGGATCCAGTCTCTTAACATTTTGTGTAGGTCAGGCAGCTGTTTCCCAAAGATCAAGTACAGGTTACAGCTCATCCTACCTGGAGATGTGAAGAGAGAAAGGAAGGAAGAGATAATGAATGGACAGTGGAGTCCTGTTGGGCCAAAAAAATCCAAGTGTTCTTGAGCATCAGCCTCAATGAATTTTCACATTGTGCAGAAGGTGGTTACAGACTGGAGTTTCTTGAAATATCCTCAGGATTCCCTGAGCTGGTATAGAGGAAAGTTCATTTTCATAGAATCATAGAATTGTTAAGGTTGGAAAAGACCCTTAAGAGCATCAGGTCCAAGTGATAACCCAGCACTGACCTTCATCAATAAACCACGTCCCAAAGTGCCACATCCACAACACCTTGTGAGCACGACAGGGGTGGTGACTCCAGCACTGCCCTGGGCTGCCTGTTCCAATGTTTCTTCAGTGAAGAAACTTTTTCTAATATTAAATCTAAACCTACCCTGGTGCAATTTGAGGCCATTCCCTCTTGTCCTGTCCCTGTTCCCTGGGAGCAGAGCCTGAGCCCCACCTGGCTGCATTCTCCTGTCAGGGAGCTGTGGGGAGTGAGAAGGTCCCTCCTGAGCCTCCTTTTCTCCAGGCTGAACAACCCCTTCACTTATCCCCTGGACCAAACTCCTTGCCCTCCTGTCCCCTGCCTCTTGCACAGCTTGAATATTTCCAGGGATGGAACATCCACCAACTCTGCGCAACCTTGTGCCAGCGCCTCACCACCCTAATTAAAAACAATTTCTTTCTCATATGTACTCCCCATTAGTTTAAAACCATTACCCTTCGTCCTATTGGTATTAAAAAGTCTGTCCCCACCAGTATTCAATGTGTTAAATTCCACAGCAGCTGAATCCTCCTCCTTTGGTGGGTTGCACAGGAGGATCTGGCTCATGGGATGACTGAAGCCATGGCTGGCTGGTCAGGCACCTTCACAGCTTCACGTGTGGCTTCCAGGTGTGAGGGCTGCTGCCAACACCCAGGGGATTTTCACACATGCTCAGGAGCAGGCAGGAAAAATGAACTCTCTCTGGCAACTCCGTATGGTTTTGTCTTTCCCATCATCCATCTCCCAGGAAATGGGCTCCATCCTCCCCCACCTGCAGGCTGCTGGGAGAGCAAAGGCAGCTTCCAGTAACCCCAAATCCTGGTGTAGGGGCAAAACCCAGCTCAGGCCAGTCCCTGCTGGTGCTGCAGCCCCTCTAAGCAGGGAGAAGCCCTGGAGCACAGCAGCACCCCCAGCCCACAGTGCTGCTCAGCCAGGCTCTGACTGTTTTTTTCCTGCAGTCACCTTTGGGCCCTGGCAGTAATCTCGAAGCATCTGCTCCAAATCATCCAGGATTACAGGAATTAAAAAAAAACCCAATTAGAGACCCAGGGTCCTGCAAGCACAAATCCGTTTAGCCCTAATCCAGGCTGCTGCCCCTTCCCAAAAGGCAGAGGGATGGTCCCTGGGGGCTGGTTTTCCTGTGCTCCAGCACCACCTCCTCTCCTCAGCCTGAATTTACCCATTTTTGCCCCAGCAGCAGCACCAGGGGACCTGCTCATGTCAGTGGGGAAATGGTAACTTGGCTCTGGGTTCTGAAATCAGCTGCACAGATGTGGGGGGCCAACCTCTTCCCCTGGGCACACCCAGAGGGGCTCCCAGAAGACTGTGGATGAAAAGGGAGGTGTAAATACATCTGAGTGTGCTACAGTGCCTGTCAGGGTCTGGACACCAGGCAGAGGCTCCTCCACACCTTTCTCACCATCATTTCTATTCCTCTGTGCCACCAAGGCCACCCTCAGGGCTCTGCTATGCTCTGCACTCAGCATGGACTGGGATACCTGCAGTTCTGTGCTCACTTTGCTGTCAATTCAATGTGGGAATGCTCTTCTGAGATGAAACACAGAAATTGGGGTCTTTCAGTAGAGTGAAAGTAGAGACTGAAAACCCATTAGGAAAATGTCTCTTTTCCTTTGAAATCCTCTCTATTTCTTTCAGTGCTATTGGGGTCTTCTCCAGCTAGTTAAACCTTTCACCTGCAGCCCTAAATATCTAAGATTAAAATGCATTATCCATGGAGTGTCCCAATATGCCCATAAACTCTGTGAATAACACATTTTAATCAACATTGAGTCCCTCTCATGTGTGGCAGCCTTTGCATTTGTTTGTAAATTTTATATCCAGAAGACATCCATAAGGAAAACAGTCAGTGCTTTCATTGTTAATAACTGAATGGGGAAAACTTTCAATTGATATTCAAGAACTCAGGGGGTTTATATAGTTCTAAGAGATTGTTACAGGGGAGATATACAACACTTTGCTTGCTTTTCTTCTTCCATGTGGTGCAAAAGAAGTGTTCACAGCAGAGCTCCCAGACAGGTGATGCTGTGACAATTAGCACCATGTTTAGGTGTGCTGAGACAGGAGATGCTCGAGATGCTAAAATCTTTCACAATTCAAAGGGAAGTTTGTGGGTGGGAAATCCTTTTCTGTCTCAAAAAAGTCCCTCACTGTGGGGTTCCTCCCAGGACCAAGACGTTCTGCTCTTGTCTGGCACCTCCTCCTGCTGCCAGGCCATGCTCTCCTCTGGGCTTGGTGTGACAAGGATGGGTGGGGGCTGTGGAAAAGATGTGTGTTGTTAGCAGAGGGGTCCACGTTTGTGCCAGGTCTTTGTGTGAGCCTCAGTGGGGATCAGATAAACTCCAGAGAGATGTGGGGAGAGGGCCTGTCCAAGGGTGATGGGAGAGGGCTGGAAAAGAGGAGGAGCAGAAAGGAGGGGACCATGGGGGTTGTAAAGGTGCTGAATCAAAGAGCACAGGGACAAAGGAGAGTTGGTGATGAGCAAACACTGCAGGGCAGAGGATCCACCATGGGAGCACCCAATTACTTCCTCCAAGTGCTTCAGGTTTGCCCCAAATCCTGTTGTGATTGGGGTCTGGCACCTCTAATGCCTCAGTGCTGCAGGGATCCCAGTGCTCTGGGGTGTGTGGTGCTCTGAGGGTGTGAGGGTGTGGGCTGGGGCTGTGGCAGGGCCACAGCTGAGCATGGACAGTCAGGATGTCTGTGTGCTTTGTCCTCACGGGACACCAGAGCCGTGACTAACCCACCATGTCAGCACAGCCCTCAGCTCACAGACTTCTGCGTCTGCTGACTTTTACTAAAAGCTTTGTTAATCTGGTGTATCTCTGGCTTAAAGGTCCATCAACTTCTTTGGAACCTGGAGCTTTCATCCTGGGCTGGTAGGAGATGCCAGCTAGGTATGATCAGTCCTGACTTGTTAAGAACAGCACTGAAGGACTCTCCTTGTGAACAAACATTTGCAAGATGAAAAATACAGGTGGTTCATTTTCCTAAGATGAGTTTCTGAAACTCCTCTGAGGCAGAAATGAGGGACAGGAATAACACCACACAACACCCAGAGCTGTGTACTTCTTCCATCCCTCATAAAGATGCTGGAAGTTGAAAACAATCCTAGACTTCTGCATGATGGCTAATTTTAATTTGACTGTGGCTGTGGATGTCCCATCCCTGGCAGTGCTCCAGACCAGGCTGGATGGAGCTTGGAGCAACCTGGGATGGTGAAAGTTGTCCCTGCCCATGTCAGGGAGTTGGAACTGGATAGTCGTTAAGGTCCCTTCCAGACCAAACCATTCTATGATTCTATGATTCAATGATTCTATGATTCTATGATTCTATGATTCTATGATTCTATGATTCTATGATTCTATGATTCTATGATTCTATGATTTATCCACTTTGATACCCATCATGAGAGTTTCCTTCTAGCTCCAGAAGGGAAGCTGTAGTCCATTTCCCCAAGGTCCAAGGCAGTGAGAGATATCCTGGATTTTCTCAATGCCTGGCAGCACAGCCTCTTCTGGAGTTATGATGTAGAACTGCAAGGGTGGAAAGAGACTTCTCTTAGGTTCTGCTGTGCAGCTTGTTACAAAGTTTTTCAATGTCCAGGTAATTCAATCCCTGAGAGTTTTATTGTCATGCTGTTGTGGAAGGATTTGATCCAAAGGTCACTGAAGTCAACGAGAACCTGTCTTCTGGTCTTAAGGTGTGTTTGGTTCTGGCTTGAGTTGACAGTAAGATGCAATGTAGATCTCAGCAATTAATACTGAAGAAAAGATTATTTAGTTATGCAACCAATAATTAATACCATTCTATTTAGAAAGTTAAAGAATCAATTAATTAATTACTCCCACTTTGCAATGTAACAAAGGAATCACTCTGCTCCATCACTCTTGGTGTCTTCTGATACTTTGTGCTGCCAGGCATTTCATGTCTTAAATAAATATTCCATAGGTGCAAACAAGATCAGCAATGCCAGTGTGAGCAGCTGGGCCAAGGCCCTGGGCCAAGGCACTGTGGTCTCACGTGTGTGCACTTGGAAGGTGAAACTCAGAAACCTCACCAATGACTGGGTCAGTCCTGTAGCACAAACACACGTGAACAGACAAAATGCATCCCTAAATCCCAAATACGCAGTGACACATGGAGGTGACTGTGAACAGCCAGCTGTAATGCCTGGAAGGCTGTCAGGGCCTTGGCAAGGTGACTTGTACGTAACAAAGCACAGGAAATTCTTCAAAGCAATAAAGATACCGAGTGAAAATGGGGCTGCAGCACTGCTAAGAACAGCCTTTCTTCTGTCACCCTGTCCCACACGGTGTGGGTGTGACCCTGCAGCCCCTCGATGCTTCCTGGCACCACAAACACCCCACTGGCTGCAGCAGGACTGCAGGGAGGCTGGCACTGCTATTGTGGAGGTGACTGCAGGATCGGAGCAGCACACCGTGACAGACCAGTCCTGCTTCTGCAGTGCAGGAGAGCAGAAAAAAAAGGCATTTTTGATGAAATAGTTGAAGCAGTGGGGATTTACTGAACCAGTGTTACACTGTCCATGCAGCTTGCTCGGTTTGCTGTTGCTAGCAATTCAGATACTGTCCAAGCTGTCCTGCTCATCAGTGCATGAACTCTGAAAACACTTAGCCACTACCAGCTCTGTGCATTACTCCAGCTGGAAGAACCGTGGTACGTAAAGAAGCGATGATGGATCTAAACGATAATAAAATCTCCCTGTTGAAAATTTAAAGTGCTTTACAACTATTTTTAGTGACCTCTCCAGCTGAGATAATGCAGAAAGCTAACTAGATGTGAACACCCATCTTAGGTGAATTGATTCTTGCAGTTTGCAAACCAAGGTGAACTGTGGAAGGTTAATGTTCATGCTCCAATACAAGAGAGATCAGCTATATGAAACGTTGTATACTGTACATGTAAAGTAATAACCTATTCAAAGTCTAATGTGGATGCAATGGGTTTTTTTCTTCCTTGAGCATGTTTATTTCCATAATGGACATTTAGTTTAGACAGAACACTAAGAGCTCCCTCCATCACAGCCTCCTCCCTCTGTGTGTGTAGATGAGTGTGATGTGTGTGGGCATGAGGGAGGGAGAAGAATCTGGTTTTGATTCAGGAAAGTGAACATGCGAGCATTCAAGCATGGCCCAAACCTAAGTTCTTGGGTCAGCATTTTCAAGTTCAGGCTTTTAAAATGAGGCAACTGCATTTTGTGGCTTCCTAAATAAAAGGGCTGAGCACCAGCAGCTCTCTCTCTCCCTGCAAGGAGATGGAGAGCACTGGCTGCCTTTGCAAAATGCAGCACATACTGCAAAATGCAGCACATACTCCAGGGCTGCTACAGCAAATTCTTTGCTTCTCAGAGCTCGTTTATCTCAGAAGGGCTCCACATCCAGCCATGCAGCCCCCTGCCCTGCCCCTCCAAACCCTCAGATGGCAATTAGCAACACCAATAAGTAATAGAACAAATACTTTGTCTCTAAAAAAACAAGCCACAGGCAGAGAAGCTCATTCACCGTACTCCGAAACTGTGCTACAAAACTTAATTTTTTATATTTCATCTGCTTAAAGCCCCAGTCCTACAAACACTTAATTTTGAGATGAGACACTTGAAAGCCAATGTGTGATGAAGGGTGGGTGAAAGGCAAGACCTGATGCTGGTAAACAACAAAATCCATCAAGTCCAGTGCACACCAAGGACTCCGCTGTGGGGAACATTTTTAGCAGAATTCCTGTGGCTCATCTCTTTAGCAAAGACACAGTGATTTTCCATCAGAAGCAAAACCTGAAGAAAATGGCAGAAAACAGCTAAAATACTGTAATAGGAATGTTTATTAGCATTGAATAGTAATAAATTGAAATATTACTGCAGAAAAGAACTTTTTAAAAGTTGAAAAAAAATGAGAACCACCAAGAAGCTATGAGCTTTGTGCTCTTAAGTAGCAATGTGGATCTAGCATTGCTTCAAGAACCATTCCCTGCAGAAGACATCCCACCACTGGAGGAGCCCTGAAGTCCCTCTGACCCACGAGTGACCTGCCACATGAGTCTGCCAGGAAACACTGCAGCAGGTTAAGCTTAACAGCCAAATTGGTTTGCATCACTCCTGCAGCACTTGGGGCTCTCAGGGGATAAAAAGGATCACGGGCTGAGTGGGAACAATACTCACAGAAATCAACCCTGGCCTCAGGAGTCTCCTCTCACTCTGCAGTCAATAGGCAGAGACGAGCCTTGGCAGACAGTGAACTTGATTAGAGAGCTGATCTTGGTTAAAACTGCCTAGATCTCCTTGCTGCTGAGGACAGAGGGGGAGGAGGGTGGGGCCGGCTCTCCGGGCAACAGAGCCAGATTGACAGGGCTGGATTACTGTGCCAGCGTAACCAGAGTGGGATTAGGTGCCCTGAGTCACCTACCTGAGAGCTGCTCTCTCCCACTGGCCACACAGCTGCCCCTGGAGATCAACCCTCTCCATGGCAGTTCTGGGGACATCTGTCCCCAAGGTGACTCCTGGGACTGGCTGCTGACCTGCACTAGTGGAAGGTGTGGTAGAGAAAGTGGTTACAAGCCAAGATAATTTTGAAGAACAACCCATAAAGTCTTCAAATTGACTTAAAAAATGGCCTGGCCTGAAGAGCAGTTTCCATTATAAATGTCCTGATGGAGATGTTGATGAGAAGACTTTTTCCCAGCCTGCAGACACAGTGAATTAGTCCCTGAGGAATGGTTGTGTGTTCTTGTGTTTCTTTGAGGAGCCTGAAAGCCACTGGAGCTGTGTGTCCCTGTGTGGGGCTGGTTCATTGCATATTTAATGGGGAATTACCCTCCCATACAAAGCTCCAGAAGAAGAGCTCTCATTCCATCCTCAGTCACCTTGATGTTACAACTGTGTGTTATGAAAGCATTTCAAGAATTGCTTCTAAAGAAGAACATGCATTTCAGTCAGTGAAATTGGGAGGAACAGGATGGCTTTGTCCTGAATGGAAACACTAAGGGCACTGAGAGAAGATTCAGACCAGTAAAAGGCTTCCAGCCAAAAAAAAAATCAAGTCCTGCTCTCCTGTTGTAGAGCTCTCTGTTGAAATCAACAGGTCTTGAAAAAGAGAAGGTAGAGCTGGGTTAAAACTTCCTGCTTGTCCTAGAGAAGCCCCAAAGAGTGTGTCATTGGGGTTACTATGGAGTTATTGAATAAAGGCTGAAAAACTTGTTCTGCTGATCAATACCCATGTGTGCATGCAGATCTCAGCAGTGGCTGTTTGTCTCTCAGAAGCTCCACTCTGAAACCTTTATCCAGCTTTTGTGGAGTTTTCAAAGGGGTTGAACTTCTGAGACCAGTGCAAATAAAATGTGGGTGCTCAGGACAAATGGATGCTTCTGTTCTGCTCCTGCCCTTAGATTATGATAACCTCTTTTCTCACATCTTTGCTTTATATACAACTGCTAAAAAAAAAAAAGAGAGAGAGAAAAAAAAAGGGGGTATCAAGAGGAACAGCTTTAAATGGAAATAAAGAGATGTGTCTAAATCCCTTAGGCTGTTTGGGATGTCTCAAGTGATTTAGTCTGGCTGTATCTGTACATTAAAGCATATGAGGGCACCAAGGTTCATCACTTATCCTATTAAAACGTTAGAAGAGTCCCTGGCTGGGGTTTGCCTCAGACCAGGCAGAGCTGTCTCACACGATCCCTAGGGAAGATCTCAATACCCAGCATGGCATGCAGAGTCTTTTCCATGGGCACAGCCACCTCATTGGGAGGTTGAGGGGACTGAAAATCATGGAGCAGGATCAGGACAAGTCATTTAATAGCGCAGACACTGCAGAGCATCTTCCTGCTCCATGGCAAGTCTGTACAGTGACATTAAAGAGATCAAACCCTGCCAGGTGTTTTCCAGTCAGGAGTGGATGCTGGATGAAGGTGTGCTAGGGAAAAGAGAGATCACCCCATAGGTCAGGTCTCCTTATGGATACCATCCTGATAAGGCTGTCCTTGTTGTCTGAAAATGAGCTGAAATTCCAGATTTTGGGGATAGCGAGCTGTAAGTCTTGTCTGACATCGTTTATTTGGCTCCACGGTGGGGAGGAAGTCCTGGAGATCCCACCAAGTTCCTTCTTGGCCATCACTGGAAAGGAGATCCTTTTCCCTCAGCAGTAAGTGGGGAGGGTGAGGATCCCACGCCACCCATGCTGGGTGTTAGGGTCACCCACAGAAGTGGTTTTTGCTCAGCACTGTTGGACAATCCCAAGATAAAAGACAAGTCCTCTGGGTTTTACTCGATACAGTGAGAGAAGGGCCTGTGAAGGGAGAGCACTGGCACAATTTTTAGATTTCTGGGACAGAAATAGTGGAAACAGTGCTTGGGGATGATGCTCTGGGCTGACTCCAGTGGGATGGAATGGCACCAGCTCTGCTAAATGTAAGGAGAAAATTAACAAAGTGTGGAGCATTATGGGGCAACAGTGCCTCTCTCCCACCCCTGGGCAGAGGCAGAGAGGACAAATATGTGAATCCACTTTGCTTTTACATGGTCGGAAGCTGAAAATTTCCTTCCAAACTGTATTTCTTGCAGGGGAAGGTGTGTGCCAGGGAGGCCTATGTCACACATCAGAAGGCAGCAGGGTTAAAATGATCTTTCTAGGGAATTTCTGCAATTTGGAGGAGTTTAGACTGTATGCAGATAGTGATGAAGGAAGAGAAGCCTTTTCCTGGCCACTGACTGGGGGTCTTGCAGCCAGTCCTGACAGAAGGGAACTTACATCCATGAGCTTTTTCTGTCACCCTGGTGCCAAGAATAAAGGCTGATAGAGTGCAAAGTGCTGTAAGCCTCGGAGGATCTAAGCTGAAATGTTTCTTCCCTGGATCCCCAGCTAGGTCTCACCCTCTGGGCCCCCCTCGTGGGGGCACACCAAGGTCAGCCCAGGGTTCAGGCTCCTTTGGGTGCTGGGGCTGCAGGGGAAAGTTCAGCAGCTTCTGCACTCCACAGTGCCCTTTCCCTTTGGCCTCTGACTCCTCCATCCTCCTCTCCAGCAAACACACCTGGATCTTCTCCTGGAGAAGAAAGAAATGACAGAACCATGGAAGAGCTGGTGGCTGGCACTGCTGAGTGGTGGGGGCAGACCTGGCTGGGGAGTATTACACTCTCTCTCATGGTATTACCCCAGCAGCAGCCAGGGGTAACTGGATCTGCGAGAGTCTGATCCTCCCAAGCCCTTAATTGGATGCATGAAACGCCCAAAACGCGGCTCACTCTCCTGCTTCCCACAGCCATGACACACACACACGCACACACATGCTCTTCTTGTCACACAAGGGTGTTTCCCCCAAAACCAGCCCCTTCCCACATCTCCCAGCACCCAGCTCCAGGCCAGCAAGTCAAAGCCGACCCTTTGTACAGGAGCCCTCCCAGATGAGAGAAGTGCTGGTGGTGATGCAATATTTGAGACATTCCAGACACCCTCTCTTTCTGTTCTGCAAAGAGAACATCGTGATTAGACAAGGGGCAAAAGGCAGAACAAATAGGGAACTGTCCCTTCTGTGGGACTGGGCTGTGGGATGGGGATGGGATGAATGCTCTGCAAGGCTTATGCAAACTAGAGCGTGCAGGGAGCACCCGCACTGGTCAGGCAGCAGCTGGGGTGGCACTCCTGGCCTGGAGAGGCTGATGTGGCTTTTCCAAGGCTCTTGGAACCCCCAGCCCTCCCTCCACCGCAGTTTCCAGTGCAAACAGCAGCAGCAGTCCTCCTCTGTGGTGTGGGACTGGGACAATGCTCCCTGGATAAAGTGGGCCTTCTGTCCCCAGCTGCACCAGGGCTGGGCTCTATCCCCAACCTGCAAGCCTTTTTTTTTTTGTTGTTGTTGCAAGGGGGTTTTTTTCCTGGTTTTGCTTCTTTTCCTTTTTTTTTTTTTTCTTTTTTTTTTTTTTTTTTTTTTTCTCTCTTGCAAAATCAATTTACGGACAGCTCACTCATTTTTCCCCCTTGCAAACTTATTAAGTATTCAGTCCCGGCGAGCACTCGTAAGCATCCTTTGTCCCAGGGAGGGCTGGAGACCCCTTCATTAGCAGTGATTACCTCTGAGCAGTTTGACAGCCTCCCAGCCCGCTTACAAGACTTTCCCATTCAGCCCTGCCCGGGGCTGCCCCGCTTCTCAAAAGAAACGGAAATATTCAAACATTTCTCCCCCCTTCCCAGTTGAAGAGAGGAAAAGCTGTTTCTCTTCTCCGCCTTCCCCATTCACTTCACTTTTGATACAGTATTTTCCTTCTTTGTTAAAGCGGAGAGAGAGGGGTCAAGGCAGACTTTTTAGTGACCCGTTTCGGAGCGTTTTGTTTAATGTAAATACAAGCTCCTTCACTCTTACGCGTTTATAATAATTATTATTTTAAAACAACCAGAGGCTCGGGAGGGCGACGGCTTGGGCTGATCTTTAGGGGGGAAAAATTGTTGAAAATGCCAGGGGAAGGGTATTCACTTTCAATAAGGGAAGGGAAGGGCAGAAGGGAAAAAAATAAACGAGGGAACGGGGTGGGGAACCGTGGGTTTTTTATTTTGGGTCTTACTGGTCGAACCAAAGGCACCGGCGCAGCCCCACGACCCCTGCGGAGCTCCGGCGAGGAAGAAGCGGAGCTGGGAGATGCTGGGTTCTCCCGTTCTCCCACAGCAAACAAGGCCGAGCAGCGGGGCTGCTCTTCCCACGGAGGCTCCGAGCTCCTTTCCCTGCCCCGGCCGCTCTTCCCGAAGGGTTTGGTTTGTGCTATCGCCGCCAGCATCAGCGGGCGGGTCCCTCCACTGCGCACTCGGGAGATCCCGCACCCTTCGTGCCACTCAAACCTTTTGCCGAAAGAGACAACATCATCCCCGCTGCCTATTGTTCAGATTCCAGGTGTTTTTTTAGTTGGAAAGAAATCCCACGTTACCAGACGCCGAGCGCATGTGCTCTCCGCTCTCCCTATATCTTTAATTCCCCACAATAAGCGCTGCTACTCCGCCCGCAGAAGCCGACGGAGAAATTGAATCCGATTCACCGATTTCCCGGGGAAGGAAAGAAATAAAGAAAGAACACGATGTATTTCAGCAGATTCCGTTTTGAGACCACCGCTTTTGCTCGCAAAACAACCTCATGGGCGGGAAGTGCTGCCCATCAGCGAACCTCAAACCCAAGGTAAAATCCCAGCCTCGTTTGACTCTTAAACAGCAAAGCCGGACTCTTCTTGCACGGCTTAAATAGGGTGGGGTTCAGGAGGTAACAAACCGCAGGGTTTGGGTTGCAAAGTGCGCTCTGGACCCTCCCCTAGGTGGATACCCCAAAGGCAGGTGGAGATCCCTACTCTGCCCCCGCACCCGGCCCTGCGATCTGACCCTTCCACACTCCTAAAATGTAGATCATTTACTCCTAAAATGCAGCTTATTTGCCCGTTACATCTCACAGGGGAAAGAGCTGCGTATAAATTGACTTGAAAATAACATCTAAAAAATTCCTGCTACCTGCCCCACCCCTGGAACAGTCTGTAAGGAAAACCAAGGCACATGTATTTGGAGATGGAATGCAGGTTTAGGCATCGGCAGTGTAAACGCCTTGAATCCAGGTTTTAAATTCAAACTTAGACAGAGGGAGAAAAGTCACTGCCGAGACGGGAATTTACCTCCCGATAAAAGGCAACAGGGCTGAATTAAACCATCACGGAGCTGAAATGCCGCTCTGGCTGCTGCCCTCCCAGGCAGAGCCGACGGGAGCCGGGGCATCTCCCGCTCCCAGCGCTGCCCGGCTTCCCCCGGTGCCAGGCTTCGACTGCTAAATAAAACGAGCCGAGCAATCAGCTTACCGGGGAAGCATCTCTCTGAGGACAGGCAAGTAAACGCGATGAGACCGAGAAGACAAAAAAAGCACAGCTCAGGCGATTTAAAGATCAATGTCAAATTGTATAATATAAAATCCTTCTGCTGGGGGAAAAAGCTTAGCACGCTCCTTGGACCTGGCGTTTGGTCTCCTCCGGCAAAACCGCCGCAAAACAAAGCGAGGGAGGCGGATGGTGGGGACAGCCCCCGGCACATCGCAGGGGTCGCGATTTGGGGTAATTTCACCCCCGTTATGGCCTTTCACTGGCATGGGGAACTGTTAGTTCCCCATCTTCTTGCCTTTGTCAAGGTGAGGTGAGGAGGCAGCTTAGTTTCCCCGGCTGGGCTGTGCCCCAACCATTTCTCTCCATAATATTATTTTTTTTCTTTTTTTGCCCCCTCGTCCTTCTCAGAAAATTCGCCTCCGATAATCCCCAAAAGCTTCAGCTCTTGAGAGAGAAGAAACTGCGGCGATGCCGCCGCTTTCCCTTCCTCGGGCAGCCGCATCCCCCGCTAGCCCCGTCCCCGCTCCTCTCGCCTCATCCCGGCTCCTCCTGGTTCCCTGCCTGGCAAAGACATCAGCCCCGGTCCCGGGGACCGGCTGGTTCGGTTCCTGCCGAGCTGCTGCTGAAATACCCGTGGCCTCGGAGATCTGCTCTGCGTAAACCGGCGGGCTTGAGACCGACACCGTCATTTCAAAGCAGATGCGAGGGTCGTTCACCAAATATTTTATTATGGTTTTAGGCTGCTTCATACAGTTTCGTCCTGCACATGCTCTACAAGTCACCTGTGCACATAGAGAACAAGCCAAAAATAATAATAATTAATAATAATAATAGAAAAAATCTACCATAGCAATCCCTTAAATAAGTAAATAAACATTATATATATATAAAAAAACCCTTTAAAGTAAAGCAAAACCCAACCAAAAGAACAGCGTCTTTTCAACATGAAACAACCCCGCGGGATAAGAGCAGGGGCTCAGACATTTTGCAACTTGGCATTCGGTTTTTTTGATGATTTTTTTTTTTTTTTTACGTTTTCTGGGCTTTCTTTAATTATTTCTTTTTAGGCATCAATTCTGCAAATCCTTCGAAATAAAGGCGACAACGATTTTAACGACGTTTTTTAATGCAGTCTGCTGCGGGGCTGGGAGGGAGGCTCGAGCGGGCGGCCGGGGAGCGCCCCGTACCCCGCGTTCGGCGCCCGCGCCGGGCACTGCCAGCCCCGCTGCTCCGGCCGTGTGGGCAGGCACCGGTGAGCCGGGCCTCCCGCTCCCCTCGGTTTGCCGTGGCGGCGGTGTCAGATGTCACATTCACTGTCGCTGGATGTGATGGAGATGGCGGAGGTGGCCGCTTTGCTGGAGAGGCTGGCTGCGGGGCTGGAGGCGGCCCCCACCGCCTCCCCGCCGCTTTCCTCCTCCGCTTGCAGCGAGCGCACCGAGCCCTGCGTTAGGACCTGCTGCTGTAGCCTGCAAGGAAGCGGCACACACAGCATCACCGCCCGCCCTGCGCACCCCGGCACCCGCGACAGCCCCCTGAGTCCCCGCCAGGGGCTCCCCCGGTGGACACCTCCCTCCGCTGCCCCCGACCTCCAGCGCTCATCGGTTGGACCAGCGATAGGACAGAGAAGCCGGGTGGGCACTCAGTTTCTCAGCTCTGTCTGAGAAACCGGGTGCCCACCCCAGGGTCAGCCCCGCTCCTCGACGGGCACACCCAGGGGAAGGCTGTCCCCCTCATCCGCAGCCTGTCCCCAAACCGGGCCTCGTCTTAAGGGCCAGTAATTCCCTGCAGCAGCTCCCGGGCAGCGTCTCCCCTCCAGTAGGCCTTACATCTTCCCTCAGCCGACAAAAAAGGGCTTTGGATGACAGTAGCCACGTCCCCGACGTGCGACAGCCCGGCTGAGGGGTGACAAGGGGAATTTCCCCCGCCCCGGGATCCTGGGGAGGAGATAAAGGGGGAACTCTGCTCCCTCCCCTGCTTGCCGGGAAGTCTGCTTGTGTCACTAGCCTTGGGATAACACAGCTCATTTAGAGCCGTGATTTTGTTCTCTAACATTTTAAAAAATTATATATATAAATATGTTGTATTTCTATTATATATTTTTTACATATATAATAGAAATAAGAACAATATCCCAAGAAATTTTCCCGGATGGCTCCGGCGGAGGAACAGGACACGGCGGCCGTGGCAGGGCCCGCAGAGGGCATGGCCGGCTCTTCTCAGGATGGACATATCTCAAACCAGTATTTATGTGTCCGGGCAAAACTTTGAAGGGGTTTTGTCTCCGCTCAGACCCTGAACACGACCCTTCTGCCGCCAGCTCCAGCCAGTGGCTCCAGGCGGCCCCTCTCCTGCTCCCCTTGCCCCGGTCCCCCACAGGGCAGCCAAGAGGGAGCCCTGGGCGGGGATCCTCTCCTATTGAAACGAAGTCATTAAAAAAGCCTTGATGTTTTCCCGCTGCTCCTGCTTTATTTCACTGCATTTCCCGGGGAGAAATCTCCCTGGCTGGTTTCCCCTATCCTCTGCCGGCAGTCTCGCACCGCCTTCCGAGAAGGGGGCGAAGCCTCCCTAAGGGGGAGCGTGTGTCCCGCCGGCACGGGCAGCACCTTACCTGTTCTTAGCGGCTGCTGCCCTGTCCCTTTGCCGGCGGTTTTTGAACCAGTTGCCCACTTGCGTGGGGGTAAGTCCCGTGGCCTGAGCCAGTTCCCGCTTTTTGCTGGGGTTGGGGTAAGGGTCCTGCAGGTACCACTCCCGCAGCAAATGCCTCGTCCGCTCCTTGAAGCAATGTGTCTTCTGCTCGCCGTCCCAGATGGTGCGGGGCAGCGGGAACTTCTTCCTCACCCGGTACTTGTCCACCGGCCCCAGGGGTCGGCCCCGCAGCTTCTCCGCCTCCTGGTAGTGCGCTTCCAGCCAGAGGGCTTGCAGTTTGGCGTGGGACTCCTTGGTGAACTTGTGGTTCTCCAGGATGTGGTAGAGCTCCCGGTAGTTCCCCGTGTGGAAGGCCACGATGGCCCGGGCTCTCAGCACCGACTCGTTCTTGTTGAGTGCCTCGCAGGCCGCAGGGGCCACGGGCAGGGACCAGAGGAAGCGCCCCAGGCGCTCGATGTCCCCGCTCTCCTCCAGGGTCTCGCATACCCCGGCCACCTGCTGCGGGCTGAAATTGAGGATGGGCAGCTGGAACATGGAGGCGGCACCGGGCTCCGCTCCGCGCTCCGCGCACCCCCGGCGATGCCCGCCGCCACCGCGCACAGCCCCGCGGCGGGGAAGGGGCAGCGGCCCCGGGGCCGCCCCTCGCTCCGCTGCTGCCTCCGCCGGCGCCGGCGGAGCTGCCGCGGGAGGGACGGCGGAGGGCGGAGAGGCGATGGGGACCGCTCGGCAGCTCCGGCGACTGGGGGCGGTGGGCAGGGGCGAGGCGGAGGAGGATGGAGCGGCGAGGGAGGGCGGGCGGGGGGGAGGGAGGGAAGGGAAAAAAAAAGGAGGAAAAAAAAAGAGGAGGAAAAAAAGGAAATCAGGAAAGGCACAAGCGCAGCTCCCCGCCGCCGCCGCGCTGCTGCGGGAGCGGCTGATTCGCTGCGGGCTCGGCAGATTGGCTCCCGGGTTTCCATGGCGGGGCTGCCACTCACTGTCAGCCGCTGCCAATCACGGCGGAAGGCTCCGCACCACCCCGCGCACCGCCCTGCTCCCCGCCCAGCTCCCCGCCCCGCTCCCCGCGGCGACCCGGCCGCTCCCCGGGGACCGCGACCCCGCCGCCCTGCCCCGCCGACCCGGGCAGGGCAGAGCCGCCCGGCCGCACCGGGAAAGGCAGGATGTGGGGCGGGAAGGGGGCTCCCGCTGCAGGGTGCTGGCGGCAGGTTGGAGGGAGTGGTCCCAGCGGGACCCCCACACCCTCCCCGGTAAAGCCGCGGGGTCCGGCCCGGTGATGCTCGTACAGAGCTCCGCGCACCAGCGGGCGGAGAGGGGGAAAAGGCAGAGCTGAGAAATCAGATAAAAAAACGGGCTGTATAACAGTGACAGTGATGCTGGGAGCGTCACTGACAATGGATGCGGCGGGAGGACCGCAGGAACAGCCGAGATTTAGGGAAAAACTCTCCCCTTTCTCCCTGTAGGTGACTTCCCATCTCTGTTAAGACGAGGAATTAACTGCAAAGAGCCCAGCGCCCTTCCCGTTCAACCAAAGCGCTATTTATTTTTTTTTTTTTAACATTTAAACCCTTATTGTTTTCGGCTGAATGGTCCTGAACAGACGCCGAGAACAGTCGCGAGGAGTGAGAAGTCATTTGTAGGTCAGGAAAGCGACGTAAAGCAGATTTCGGGAATCTTTTGAAATATTGATCATCTCGTAGTAATCATTCCCCGCGGGATTTTTTCCCCCTCGGTGCCCCGAGAGAGAGACCGCAGGGTTTGGGTGCGAGCTGAGCCCCCGGCCGCCCCTTCGCAGGAGCGGGGTCAACTCCAGACGTCTCGGGGTAGGATGAAATCACTTTCTGAGCTGCGAGGATACGATTTATTTTCCGTAGAGAACGGGAGGATGATCAAGAAGCCACTCTTTATTCCACATACAGCTGCTCAGTGGTAATTTCTTCCCGGGAATATTAGGGACTATGCTCGGAAAGGCAGCATATCTTTTGAATTAAGCTCAATATGTTCTCCCCTCTGCTATTTGCAGTGTATTTTTTTCTAGAATGCTTGTCAAAAAAATCCCTTCCTAATTTGATATCTTGTTATTGTCTCTTTGCCCCCCTTATTCTTTTTTTCCCTATTGTTTTTTGTTTTCCTCTCTTTCCTTCTTTAAGAAAGCTCCCTTGCTAGTTGCCCGTAGACCGAAATTAAACAGATTTACATTTTCTCCAATCATTTCTCCGCAGAAATGGAGCTGGACTGAGGCTTGCCGTCTTTTCTTTAGTATCAAGTACAATTTGTCTTTTGCTTGTGAAGATTTGGTAAATCAGAAGGCAGATAGATAGCGCAGATGGTCGGAGGTGTCGGGTCAGATTATGGTACGCCTCAGTACAGTGCTAAGCTCATTCTGACGGAAAACCCTGATATTATTTTCACAGATCTACACAGTTCACTTGAAAAAAACCCTTCGAGCCATTTACATCATTTATGTGAGGCTCACAGCTAGCGGGATGGAAAAGCTTTCAATACTGCTCATTTTCATAAAACCCGACAGAGCTGGGGAGACATAAAAGCGCACACAAAACTCACGAGTTCAGAGACACTCCACAGAAACTTAATAAAAGGGGAGACTTTTCGGCTTCACCTCCACCCAGGTTTAGCTTGCCGATCTGCTAAGGGGGGAAAAAAGGTGGGGGGGGGGGGGGGGGGAGAAAAAATTAGAGAAGAGGAGAATATAATCTATAAATATAGCTGAGAGTCTTCTTCCAGCCTCCCATCCCACCACTGTCCTCTCCGTTAAGGGAAAACAAAAATTTGACCAAGTCAACGAAAGATCCCAAATAACCTTTCCGGGCAGGAATTTACAAAGCCTCCAGACCTCCTCGGTATGAGCATCGGGCTTCCCCAGCGAGCGGGTGAGAAGGCGGCGACCTCGGCGGCTCCGGGCACGTCCCCGCGGGCAGGAGCTGCCCCGCCGCCCCCAGCCCACCCCGCCGAGCCCCCGGCAGCGTCCCGGGATGGGGCTGATGGAAAAAAACCTCTGCTGGGAGAGACGTGGAAGGGTAGAAAACCTGTGTTAATGGGTAGCTAATTTAGAGCGGCTAATATTACTGAAGGGGTCTTTTTTTTTTCTTTTTTTTTTCTTTTTTGCTATTTTTTAAAATCATGCACATGATCTGGCGAGGGAGTTACTGGGCTGCAGCCTAATGACCATGAACAGAGCGAGACAGGCTCCATAATGAAAGCCAGGACTGTAGGCTAAAGAAATGAATCCTCATTAAGAGCAGCTCACAGGGGCGAGAGGCTGTCCCCCAGGTCCCCAGCCTTTGTTCCCCAGAAACCGGCCCGGATGGGGAGATGCTGGCAGCACTGCTGGGAGGGCAGAGGAAGAAAAAGAAAAGCGACACCGAAATTGACCCAGGAACCTTGTGTTAACCATTTAAAGGGTGGCCCAAGGCAGGAAACCAGCCCATCCTCAGTAGTTTTGCACCTTCTCCAACTGGGAACCATGGGTTCTGTTTTTGGGAAGTGGCACCGTCCGCTGTGACTCGATTGTCCCTGTCTGGGGAAGGTTCTTGGGGTTCCTTGCTTTGTGCCAGCAGCGCCGAGGGAGATCATCTTCAAGGGGGCCCCTCCATCCCCTTCCCAGCCCTCAGGGAATTTTATCCATGGCCGGGACCCCGGTAGGTTCCCTGTTGCCCCGCCTCTCCACAAAAGCTCTTCCACCGGACCGGGCCGGGCTTTGCCTCCGGAGCGCGACCCGCAGCGATCGCAGTGACCCCAGGGGCGACCCCATCCCCGTGGGACGCGGTGCCGTAACCGGGAAAGCCGAGATTCCTGCGGTGCCCGAGCTCCTGGCTCAGCCCTCACGTCTCATTAGAGCTGCGGGCGAGACTGGGGGTGCACTTGGCCGTGCCCGCTTCGTTTCGTCCCTTTCCCCCCATTTTCTTCTTTCCCCCTCCCTCCCCCCGGATAACAGAAACACTGTTCGTGACATTTATAGCCGAAATAATAACAACTTTTATTTAGGTGACAGCTTTGATCCTTGCTACAGGTAGCGTGATGAGTTAACCCTGCAGAGATGAACCCACTGGAGAACAAGAAATAAAATTGTACATGAAAAAATATTTGTCAATAATATGACCAGGCACCTTTAGCATCTCGACGGCCTGCACGGACACAGGGATTCCGGCCTCAGGACAGGACATATTCCCCTCAGAGCCTTAAAGCAAAAGTACGCTGAGCTACACATCTGTACACCTTCGTATCAGCATTTGTCAGCTATCCTGGGTCCCAGAATCTCAGTCGCTGGGGATTATTTATCTAGACGGAGCTTCCAAACGCAGCAGAGGTGCGAATACATGTTTAAAGCACTTGATTGGCGTTAAGTAGTGTATTAAAAAATACCCTCGGGAAGGAGAAGCCTCGCTTTTAATTCTCGGTAGGATTGTCAGAGATGTGGGAACTCATTAAGGGATGCTGACCGGGAGAACCGGAGCGCAGGCGGTCCCTCGGGCGGGTATTTGGGAAACCAGCCGGGATTTCTCGGCCTTGGATGGGTCTCGGCAGGACCCGGGCTGGTGCTGGGGAGCGCTGCGGGACGGGCGGGGCTGGAGACAGCACCGGACAGCGGGGAGGCTCCCTGTCCTTCCCCCGGCTGGCTCTTACCCCGCTCCCTCGGAGCAGGTGGGGGATGCTTGGCCTGAGGACAGCGCCCGCTGTCGCGGTTAGAAAAGGTTACTGGAAATGTCAGCCCCCCTCGGGGAGCGGGGACGGGCTTTTCGGGAGCGTCTCCCACTGAGCCATCCGGAGCTTTGATGGAGGACCTCAAGCTCAGGATGCTTTAGTGAGGGATGCTTGGTACGGAAAAGCTCTGTATTTCGATGTGTTTGACCTGCTTGCCTTATTATTTTTAAGAGTGCCATAACTGTTGAAATAACAGCTATCGATCGTCCCATTGCTTCCTAGAAATGAAGTTACATTTAAAGTTGCAATCTGCTTAATATTAGAGTGGGCAGGTTGGATCCACACTTAAGCTCCTGATACCTGTTGAAAGCATCAAAAAGTTCCTAAAATGCTGTTGGACAGGGAGAGATCTTCACACGCTTTCTACTCTCACACTGTACATTCGTTAAATCTTTGTCCTTCGGTGTATTATTTAAGTTACTTGTCAAACGAAGTATCAGGCCGTGGCTGATAAATTAATCTAAAAATTAAAATCTAAATGATTTTTAGATTGGTAAGGAAAGACATTCCTTGTACAGGGCCCTGGTCAAGGCCATGGCTGCAGACAGAAAGGACGGACCTACCAAGATTAATCTTTAATTTTCTTTCAGGTGTAGCTATGAACCTAGTTTTAAAGCCTCAAATCCTCCGGGATTTATTTGGCTGCTGTCTTTACCTGCAGGTACACACACGCTGCCAAATCTCCTTGTACAGTGAGATGTTCCTGTACAATTTTCTGTCTGTTTCCATAGGGATCTTTGCTGAAAATTTCAACAAAAGCAACAAAATCCCAAAGTATTCAAAAAAACAGAAAATTCTTTGATTGGTCGCGTTTTTCTCCCCCATCCTCTCCTCTCCTCTCCTCTCCTCTCCTCTCCTCTCCTCTCCTCTCCTCTCCTCTCCTCTCCTCTCCTCTCCTCTCCTCTCCTCGCCTCTCTCCCATTCCAGTCCTTTAAATATTACAACTTCTCCCAGGATGGGGACGAGGGTTGTCATGAAATTTAGCTTATTGACACTTGTCACACTTATTTAGCAGAAAGCAGGAATGAGGACGATTCACGGGTTTGGGGGAGGTGAAGAACCACGGCCAGATACCCTGAGGTGTCTGAATGTTTCTGGGGCTGAGTCCGGGACAAATCCTGTGTCCTGGCTGGCCTGGGCGCTGGTACTGAGCTGAACTCCAGCCCTTTCTGTGGTTGAAGGCTGCTCGGGAATTGGGGTTCCTCTTTTCTTGTGAGGGAGCTCCTCCGCAGCTTTGGGTACCATGTGTGAGTCAGGCACCATCCCGGGCTTGGAAACAGGATTGGAGCCACGGCGGAAGGTGAACATCTGCCTGGGCTGCAGCATTACAGCGCTGCATCAAGGAGCAAGTTTATCCCAGAGCAGCTTCATGAGAACAAGAACCTTCCATCCCTTATCCTGATAAATCAGGCATCGACACTTCCCTACTTTTTTCTAGAGGTAATTGGCCGGGTGTCTCCAGAGACCTTCCTACAGTCGATCACAGATGCTGCTAGGGGCACTGGATGTCCTGACCTCTCTGCCGGGAAGGTCCTGGGTTTCTTTGCCGTCTCCATCAGCAGAAGAGCCGGCAATCAGGACAGGGGGGAGCCGCCAGAACACAGGAGAGGGGCATGGAGCTCAACGAGAGGCGGCACCGGGGCCCTCCGCTAACAGGATGATGGGCTTGGGGGTCTGCCAGGAGTGGAAGAGGGTCTGGGAGCCTTTTCTGAGCCCTGATTTTTCTGAGCCCATGTTCCTTTTCAGAGTAATGCAACCCATTCATCATTGATTAGAGATGGTACTATGAAAGAGCCCTTCCTGCTTGCCATCGGTAATGAAAGTGGTTGTTTATGGCTTTGGGGTTAGCTGGGGACTTTTTAGAGGGATTCTGCTGGGAAGCAAGAGAAAACAAGTCAGAACCAGCGGGATTCTAAATTCCCCTTTCTGCAGCTTCAGAAAGTGTTTTTGGTGGGTGCAGAGTGATAACCTCGGGTCGGGAGTCCTTATAATAAATAGATAGGTAAAGGAACTCCAGGGCCCTGCCAAGCCCCGGTGGGGACAGGCCCTAGGGGGAATTAACCGGGAAGTCCCTGCCGGCTTTATCCAAAGCCTGCAGAACCGACTGACCGCCTTCCGGGTGAACTGGGGTCCCTGGATCGGTGGCAACCTCAGCCTCCCTTGTACCGCTACATAAATCACCGGGAAACGGCGAGGTGTTAATGAGCATCATTGAAATTATCTGCTACTCTGCTGTTAAACCCCCATTTCGAGAAGTTTAGAGGGTCTTTAAAGAATTGCTTAAGGCAGAACAAAGCTTTGAAGCCATTTCTCCTTGGGAAAATATTTGCTGTTTTGGGAAGACTGGGTGGAAAACGCAGAGCCCCAGGAGCATTTGGAATCAGAGTCCCTAGGGAGCAGGGCAAGGAGGCGGCTCTCACCCTCCGGGACAGGCAGGGAGATCGGTGGGAGATGCTCCTGGAAAGGACAGAGCCTCGCCACCAGCAGGGTGCACGGAGCAGAGGCCGCAGACATCCGGCTTCCAAAAGAACATGCCTCTTTCCATATCCCTCTCTGTTTTATTTCCCTTCCTTATTCCGACCTGAAGCCAGGTAGGTCAGCTATTTCTCTTTGAAGCTGCATTTCTTGTTGGTTGAATTGACTGTCCTGAAAGCAGCATCGCATCTGACTGACACCTGTGTGTCTATCTCTTCAGTCCTGTTCCTATTTCTCTATCCTTTCTTCTTTCATGGGCTGATGGTGTTTTTCCCCTCCAGTTTGTCCCCTACCCCCGAATTTATTTTCCTTTGTTTATTGAAAATATTAAATCCACCATCTACCTCAGTAATCTCAACAGGGAGTAAAAAACAACCAAGTGTGGAGAGAAGGAACATGTTCTAGTTTCTTGTTCGCCTGGGCTGTGCATTTTTGCCTTGTAATGCTGCACTTCCATAAACAAACGCACACAGTTTTGTGAGCACAACTTGCGTTGAGGCGAGCAGCAGCATTCCGCAGCATCACTAGTGTGAAGCACTGCTCCGGGATGAGACGGGAGATGCTTTAATGCCTTTTTAAACTATTTGAGGGCCGGGTCCGTGAGGGGTTGACGGAAGGGGGATTTAGGCTAATTTGGCCAGCAACACGAGTGGGACCTGGAGGGGTGGATAAAGCACGTTACACTCTGCAGCTCCTTATTTTTGTGTCACATCCCGGAGCGTGTTCGTGTGTCATTAACCCCCAGCAGGTTTCCCGTTCTAGCGGCGCTGCCTCCTCTCCCCGCCCGGCCATCGCCCGCCTGCGCGCTGCCCCCGGTAGATGGAGCATCCTCATCGCTTTTCGCCTGAAGCCCCCAGAAATGTTGATCTTTCCCTCGTAAGTCCCACTGTTCAGGAGAAGGAGTGGTTCGAGTGGCACACGCGATGTGTCCCTGGGGGGAGCGGAGCGCCGCGGCCGCTGGCCGTAAGCCCGCCCGGCCGGGGCTGCGGTTGTTCCGCTGGGTGAACGGGCTCAGCCCCTTGTCCAGGCCGCCGGAGCTGCTTCGGGCTTGCCCGACCGCCCCGATTCCCACCACCCCCGGCACGGAACGCGGCACCTGCCGCCTTCTCCGCACACTTCGGCGGGGCTGAGGTGGCCGGGGCGCGGGGGCTGCCCCGCGGGGCGTGGCGGGCGCTGAGGGGCTGCGTCCGGCGCTGAGGGGAGCGCTGGCCCCTTCGCCTGACGTGCTTGGGTGAGTCTCTGGACGGCTCCTCGCCCTTTCCCTTCTGGCAGAGGCCGAGACGATGCGGGGCCGCCGCGTTCTGGTCGCTTTCCCAGTGCTGATGGTCCCCCCAAGGCAAAGGGTCCCCTGAGCGCCCCGGCCCCGCTCTCAGCCCTGAAGGACTCGGCCCCCGTTTCTCACGCCGCCATTTTGTGACGCTCCTCCGCAGCCCCCGTGGTGTTCCACGGGATGGGAGTTTTCCCCCCAGTTTATTCTCTTTTGACAAAAATAGTTTTAATTTTGAAATCCCAGGACTCTGGGGAATAGTCTGCAACAAAAGCCTTTTGTTTGGTATCTGCCGGACTAAGTAAAATGTGGCAATCCAGTGTGTGCTTGGTTCAGGTCTCCTCACGGGGTTCAGGTCTCGCCAAGGGTTTCCTAAAACGGTGTGGTAAAAGAAGGGCAGAGGAGCATCAACAACACGATGAGAGGCACATTTTTATTTTATCAACAGAGATAAAAAATCACGAAATGTGAGCTCTTCTAAATTTGAAGAAGATTCAAACAACCAGTCCCTTTACAGTCATAAACAGTAATGAACACCACGAGGGAAACACAGGTTTGCTGTCAAAAGCCTCGCTAAAATGAAAATTATTCCTATAGAGCCAACTGGAATTAATACTGTTTCACAGCCTACAACTTGTAGAATCGACATGTGGATTTTAAGGAAGATATTTACCTCACAGGTTACGGGTATTTTCCACCTTTTAATGAAGAACCTGGCTGTTGCCACTGAGAAGTGGCATTATTAATGTTAGTGCAGTAATGGCTTGAGACCACATCAGGCAGTTTGCTTGTGGGTTCTGCACCCAATACAATCTTCTAATATATGAAACTTTGTTGCCGCGATTGAATTCCGTATAATTACATTAATGCCGTGCAAAAATGCAAAATGCTTCATAATACTTTTATCCTGACAGCATTCTGAGTAGTCCCATTAGAAAGAATAGACGCAGTCTGAAGCTAGTTTACCCAGTCGCGTGTGTTACATATTTATCTTTAACAAAAATATCTGCCACATAGGGGAATTTCCTCTGAATTTGCCATGCTTAGTTGGCTAATGGTTTGATGCTAGTTTTCTGCAGTACGTCCAAGAATCAGTCTTTGCTACAGTCATATCCTGGAAGTCATCAGATGTCAAAAGTTTGTTGCAGGCTGGTGTTACGCACTCTTTTTCAAGTCTGCAAACACCGTATATATTACCAGTGCAGTTTAATCTCTCAGCCCTTCCTGCTAGTGACACCTGTATCCTCTTAATTCACAGCACAGAACAACATTTGACATTTGCAGTTACACTACTTCATTTTAACAATACCAGAATAATAAATATTTTACATATGCGTGCTTTCAGAACTATTTTCTGAAGCTCTACCTTTTTAATGAATTTTATTGTAAAACTGCAGTAAAAAAAATTAAACACTTGAGTTGTCTCTACAAAAGCATCAGTACTCTTTACAAAAATATTCAAAAGGTAAAAGTATTTGTATTTTTATGTGATAATATAATACTCTCTGTCTTAATAATATACAGCTATACAGTCTGCTCTATTGATGAACTTTGTGTTGCAGTTTATAAAACAATAAATAAAATTTATTTGCCCCAATATCTTGCAGTTTTCATGGGAAGTTTCAGAAGACCAGCTAACAAACACTGTTAAATTCTTTGTAGGGAAAAACTTTTAAATACATGCTCCAAACGAATTTTTTTTTATAGTAAGGATTTACTTTGGATTTTTTTTCACATGGTGTGGAAGCAAAAATATTCTGCCTTGATCTGTGGGTTGAGGTAGTATTTACTAGTATTTTTCTTAGTATTTTCAGAAGACTTTTTTTATTTGCTACCTTAAGTGTTTCCAGTCTCTAGGAACCAGGTTTTCAATCTTTTAAATACATTTGGTAAAACTATTATCTCTTCCTCGGAGTTTTTATCACAGCCTGTGCTAATCCAGTCACTTGGATTAGGTGTTCTGATCCTCCCTTAACTATTAGACAAATTCATTTCTGTTTTAAACGCTGCCTCCGCCCCCTCCTGCTCCCACAGCCTCCGTGCTGCCTTAATGCCACTTTAGTTAAATTGTGCAGTTGTTTTTCTGTTTTATCCTGGATTAAGATCTCATCCTCATCACCGATTTGTCGTGGCTTTGTTTCTCTCGCAGTGTGATGGGGAAGCCACTGTGGGACAGTTAAAGCCCAGACAACTTCTCTCGCTGTTAGTGCACCTGAGCTAACGAGCTGTGTCCAGAGCGTTCTGGTGAATGGTGTTTGCATCCCTTTTGGAGATCCCCATCATCCCCCATCTCTTCAAAAACCCATAACTGAATTTCTGCACACAGCAGCACGGTACAAACAGAAGAAAGAATCTCTGACAGTCTGTTTTCCATTTTGTGAGAATTCTGTCTTTGACCACACTTAGTGTTTATACACCTTTGATTTACATGGACTTGGTGGTTGTACGGGAGGAGTGTGCAGGATTCTGAAGGAACTTTCCCATCAGCAGCACTGCAGTCCATGGGCTCAGTAACCAGCTGGAGCACAGGCTACACATTTTGTACACAAATATCTCTCCTTGCATTCTTCATGCCTTCTCAAACAGAGCTGCTCCAGGAGTTAGTTTGCCTAAATTATAAATCTCCTTTTTTCTTGACTGTGGTTTAGAATCTTACAAGTCCCTTACCACCATTAGTGAGAAATTTGATTCCACTAAAGTTGTTTAGTTAGTAATTCAAATGCAGTTAAAACTACTTTTCTCCCTTTTATGGTAAAATGTATGGTATTGTCTTGCAATTTTGACTTGTTGATTGTATCAACAAAGCTTTTGACTGTGTAAATCCTTGAACTGCATTTTTCTTTTGAAGTTTGAACAATGAGTGACAAGGTTCCGATCAACTTGGACAAAATTCTGGTCAAGCTTGGTAGGTCATTATATCGTATATTTTTTATCAGCAATTATTTATGCACTGCATACAGTGATATTTTCTGCTTTAAACAGTTACATTAACTTCAAATAAATGTATAATATTAAGCTTTTGTTCTTTGCCTACATAATGTTTTGTTAGCTGGGAGGTTGTGGAGAGGGGTCCTAACAGCTATTTAGTAGTAAAATTGCTATTTAGATATTTTGCTAAAATAATTGTTAATCAGAGTTTGTGCAATTAATGCTGCACAGAATGTGTTTGTTTCACAGCTCCACTCATATCTGTGTATATAACAAAGGGTTACTTTTCTTCTTAAGGTTCCCAGGTAGAAAAAACTCGCTGTGCTAAGGAACAGGTGGATCATCAGATAAACTGTGAGTAGTGATAAATTAGCGTTTTATTGGATGCTGAACACAGATTTTGTTTCATTAATCCTGGGACACGCTCTGTGTCTCAAGGGCGGAAGCAGGACAAACAATGGAAGCTGTCCCATGTCCTGCTCTCACCCTGCCTCATCTTTAGCCATCAATACTTGCTCATTCTCCCTAGCAGACTTTGCTTTTGCTCACGACTTTTAGCTGAGGCTGCTCAGCTGCCTCATGGACAGCCAGTTTCATGCTGCGCCATTTCCTGCTCTGACTCCGCAGCTCCTCACAGTCACTGGCAGCCCTTTGATTCAGCTGTGCTTGCTCAATGCATCTGCCACTTGCCTCCCTTTCTTTCTTCATGTTTTTTGTTCTTTCCAGATTTGGACCTCTGCCTCACTGCTTCTTCTCTCTTTCTGTGTTCTTAAAATAATGAAAGTTCTCTCAGTTGCTGCTACGTACTCAAGCCTGGTTCTGCTTTTTTTGCAATCAAGCAGCTGGTTACTTTATTTGAAATTCCAAACAGTAAACCCCAAAAGAAAGTTTTGCTCCACATTAAATTTGTTCTCCCCCAGGGCTTACAGACAACACAATATTACGGACTTATGTCTGGACTGAATTTTTTAACCATGCTATTATGTGGAATCACTCATGAGAATGTCTGAAGAATAATTTCTCTACCACAAACAATCTGAGAACATCTGTGCTCACCACTGGTACTTCCTAGGTAGATATTCAAGCACATAGCCTCCAGGGGAAAAAAAATAAAAAGAGAAAATTCTGGTCTAATTGGTGTTCTTTTTGATTATAACATTCCTAATAATCTTCACTGATATGTCCAAGCAAGTACTTATTCATTAAGAGGATTATCACAATTAAATTGAAGCATCTTAAACATGCAAACATCTGTAACACTAAATCTGGCACACCTTGGATTCTGGTTTAACTCTCCAGTCACACAATTGAACCTTAGAGATGAGGCTTTTCTTAACATTTGTGCAGGCTTAGGGTAAGTGAGCATGCTCATAGGGAAAATCCAAAGACTGTGTAGTAACATGGCATAGCTGCTTTTGTGTTCAGTTCAGAGATACCTGAATATGTATAAACACACAGCCAACACTCAGGCTTTTAGCAGTTTGGGTTAAGTCTTTCAGAAGCATAGCAAAAAATAGTAACACTGATGTAATTTTGTCTCTGTGTGAGTATTCCTTGGCAGATGAACAGCTGTAGCATTCAGCCTTGGACTTTTGGTGTGAGATTCATCAGGCCCTTTGGCTACAGTCCCTTTCTTACCATTGGAGGGAAATAGGCACCCTAAAAGGGTGTGATTTATCTTATGCTGAAGAAACAGTTTAAATTGTGTTAGATAAAGTAAACTTCAAAGTGCCAGCTTGTCTCAGCTGGGTGTAGCTTCAGCCCTGGGTATGTTGTTCTGAAGCAGGGCCCTGCACCAACAGTGGGTGAGGTGGATCTCACCCACCAGGGCCTTGTGAAAGCAAAGAGTGAGTTGAACAGCTCCCAGAAGTGCTTATCCATAAAAAACCACTAAATAAGATGTTAAGTGTATGTTTTGTTAATAACATTATGTTATATTTCGGTAAATCTCAAAAAGTCATCTACAGGATCCTGCCACATTCAGCTGTTTATTTATAGAAATGAAGCCATGTCAGTAGTCCAATATTTATACTTCATGCTAAGTAAAGGCAAGTTACTGACTTTAGATATTGAAAATACTAAGGGACTGAAGATAACCTGAGGGTAATTCACCCAAGATATTAAATTACGTTGGGAATTTTTTGCTTTTCACTGACTGACGTTTCTCTGTGAGAAGTGGTTTATTTTCTGCTATAAATGCAGATGCTGTTGAAAATGAATATATAGCAAGTAGTGCAAAACCAGAGCTAAACTTCAGGATGAACTGAAGTTCCAGAGCAGTAATTCCAACAACTCAAGACTCGTCTTGCATTACTAAGATGCTCTTCCCAGTTGAGTAGATGAGAAGGGCAGGATGTGATTGACTTCTGTGTAGGGCCGCCTACTCTGGCATTTAGTGCTTCAGGGCAGCAGTGATAGCAAGGGATGGTTTAGCACTAATAAATCTGAAATCTTGTGTAGAAAAAAAGAACTAAAAAATGCAGAGAAAAAATATTCCCCAAATGGTGCTTATTTCATTGCAAGGTGAGCATGCATGATAGCTCTCCCAGCTTTTACCTGTGAAGAGAACACTGATCATGTTCAACAACACAGATTCTCCTCTAACCACTTGTTCAGAAAGTGTTATCAACTGTCTGCTGCCAGAAGAGGCAGAATTAAGAGTTTGCCATAAGAATCTCCACAAAAATCATAGTCCTTGAGAACTTGTCGTTATAATGCACTTTTAATTAATTAACCTGTGTGCTATATTAATTAATCATACATTACACACTCCTACATTGAGTAAAATTCCTTTTTATTTCAATTTTCCTCTTTCTGTTTCCCACTAATTGCTTACATGCTTTTAGTGATGTTTTTATTTTTCCTTTATTGTAGTCAACTTTCCCACTCTGAACATTGACCTTTCTGAGTGCATGGTTTGGAGTGTTTCAGTGGGAACACTGAACTGGGGAATACTAATACTTACTTCAGTTCTACACAGACTGGGAGTCAGAAACAGCACAAATCATGTCTGTCTCACAATATTAGATGATAATTAAGGTACTCACCACGGAGCTGAAAATCTGTGTATTTTGACTCACTTTGTTGTTACCTTGCTTAATTGCAAGCTGTCCACTCCCCTGCAATTATGGAGATGAAGTTTTTGGGAAGGAATTTTTAATCATTCTGAATGTAGGCTTTTTATTTCATGGATTTGTTGAAAATGCATGGATATACTTTTTAATCAATTTTTAAATTTCAGTGTACACTGCAAAAATCACAGAAAAAAAGGATCAAATTGCTTGGTTGGAGGAAAATATAAAAAATGGCAATGAGGCACTTGCTGATTTGCAAAAGCAGAATGAGAGCAGCAAGAAGAACTGTGATGCGTGAGTATGAAAGAGCCTGAACTCTGAATTGTGGTCATTGAATACGGGAAAAATATGTGTGGGTGTGTTCTGACAGTAGTGAAGTTAAAGAAAGCTTCAATATTCTCCTGTTTTTTTTAAACTGCAAGTCTTTAGGTATAAAAATTACAGTATTACCCATCCCCTGAGGAAGAATTATAGAAAAGCATAGTACTTTTGAATTTGGATTGTTTTTTAATTAAAATCTCCGGTTTTCAGAAGATCATGGGTACTATCTTTGCAGCATGCTAAAATATTCTTGTGGTAAGGTAATAGAAGCAGAATTTTTCTGGATGCATATGAGTTCTGTCAAATTTGACCACTATTAAGAACACTGTTAAAAAAAATCTCCTAAAATTGAACATCTTTCTATTCTTTGTTCACAATGTGTTTGATGTTACTTTTTGTTCTATACATATTTTCACCCAAGATGTGCCATAACTGCCTCTACATCCACACACGTGTGTGTGCTTCTGCTGGCAGATTCCAGTATCAGTTTTGCTCCAGACTGCAAAATTTGTCTTCTGGGCACAACCTTTTGATGAATGCAATGGGCTGCCATGCACAGTTTTCCTTACATAAGTGTTTGTATCAGATAATTAGTTCAAGTTTTAAATGCGGATCACTTTTGGATCTTAGTAATTAGAAGCTTTTCAAGAGACAATTGAGCTACAAGAAGTTTTTCTTCCTGACAAGTAATTTTTAAAAATCAAAACCTCAAGTGTTAGCAAGGGTAGCTAAAAAAGCAAATCTGTATTTGAAAATACAGAGAGTTTCTCCCAGGTGATAAAATCCATCAGTGTTCCATTTCTCCTCAATCTGCTTGTTCCTCAGCAGCTGGAGTGAGTATTTGTTGGCAAATTCTGTTTTGTTTTCTTACAGTTCTATATCTAAGTGTAAGTACTTCAATAAAAACTTCAATAAAAATATCTGTGACATACATTTGAATTATTTTTTTTTTGCAATGTGAATGGAGAGTGCTGGGGTTTCTAAGAAAAAAGAGGGAAGTAAAAATGGCATTGGGGTCCTTTCTAGGTTTATTTTGAACTCTCAGAAAGAGAAAGAAAGATTGGAATCATTAGTGAATAAAGTGGTGACTGGCTTATTTGGATGAATTGCCATTCAATACTGATTTGTAGCTTTACCATTGAAAGAGCTGGGAAAAGATCTGACCTTGGTAAAAAAATTCTATTTTTCCATTACATTAAATCCTTGCCTCCAAAGTACTATAAAATGAACACTTATGCAAGTTTATAAAACTATCCACACTGCTTCCTTTGATATCTTTCTGAAGCTGCAAATCTGTTTGCAAATGACAAACTGTTAAGTGATGCAAATGAAGAAGTAAAAAATTAAGGGTGGAACTAAGGATCTGATCTAAATTTTAATCATCGAATTCAATGGGTTTTGGCTCAAGTCCTACGAAGAATAATTAATGGCATTAGTGTAAAGAGTCTGAAAATGAGAAGTGACTCATTAATGAATACATGTATTCATAGAAGGACAATGCTTGCAGAAGAGTAGAGACTTTGTGTCTTAAATTATTGGAAATGTCATTTAACGACAGACTGGAAACTGCAATAAACAAGCCCTGGCTATAAGATCAGACAATTAGAGCACTTACACAGTAGAATCACCCCAAACTTCTAAAATTTATTCTAGTTGACATTCCATCTATACTGGACATGATTCTAATGTTGGTTTTGTAAATTCAGATACTGTTTCGGAGTCACAATCACCCTCACAGCTGACTAATTGCCAGTGATAGAGCTCAATGGAGCTCTCAAAGAAACAACGTTCTGTCTGGGTTACGAGACATCATGAGTACATCGAAGCAGATTTGAAGACTTTGAACAAAATACAAGGTTCTTATATTCAACAAGTCTAGAGAAAATATGATACATGGGACAAATGCATTGGAATAATACCGTGTTTTCTAAAGAAATCCATACTGGTCTATGTAAAAAAGACCTGAAGACAGAAAATTACACAAATGAAACACATATTTTTAGACGAGTGATGACATTTTGCTAATATTTAGTTTCTTGAAGGATTGAAACTAGAAATCTTGATCCCAGAGGAATAAGAGGTAGTGAAATGCTGCTGATGGAACCTATTCCAATTTTATTGTTTCTCTTAAAATTTTTTATTTGGATGCAGGGATGGTGGGATTTCATGGAAACAGAAAGATCGTTTAAAAAAAGCCACGTGAACTCAGAATGTTGCTAGTTAGGAAAAGAAATTGTTGTCTTGTTCCACTAGCCAAACTGCAGGATGATTTTATTGGATCTTTTCTATACTCTGGCTGATGAAAGGAAGGAAGAATAAATGTGATGGCTGCCAAGGACATCCATGAGACAGTGATGCATTTAACAAAAAAGTAAATGAGCTGCTTGAATCCTGCATACCTGGTTGTGTTCACAAATCAGTTTTCTTGTACCACATGTTTTCTCCATGTCCACAGAATAGACGTGAACAAAAAAAATAACTCACAACATGGCTTGTACTCTGATTAATAAAATCTCTATGATTTTTACATCTTGGGGTTTTTTTTTCATCTAAAGAAAGTAATGGAGTTTTCTGAGTAAAAGAACATCACAGTGTCTGGTGTGCAAGCACATTTTCATGTAAGTGTGTTGGTTTCTGCTTTTGAAAAAATCTGACCCTTTTGAAATTCAGCTTTCTGCTGAATTTTATGCTGAAGTAACATTTTGTCGTTACACTTTTAATCACCAGTGGTGTCCCACAATTTGTGCCAGGAGTGCTGGATGGTTCATGCTTCTTATACTTTTTTTTTGCAGACAGGATGCTTTCTTTTAAAAAACTTTTAAATATGCTTCTCCTAAAGATCACATCTGCATTTCACTTGAATCAGAAAGTCTATCTGGCTGTTCTTCTAGCACTCCCATATCCGAGGCAGAGGTATCTCTAATGCCTGGATATGAAGAAGGTCCTGCTCTTTCAATAGTCATAAATATTCTGTGAAGCTGCTCTGCTCTCAGTACCATCTACAGCATCCTACGGCAGGAAAATCACTTTGGTGCTTTCTGAGCAGGACTTGCTTTGCAAATGGAGGAAGTTCTGAGTTTGTAACTGCTGCTTGCATTTAGGTATGAGATGGGTGCTGGTGGTACTGGTGAGAATGAAGTTGTGGGTGTCTCCAACAAGAAGATTCAACATATCTAAAGGGTTTACTGATGGAGATGTGTTGAGGATCTCATATGTGGATTTAGATGCCTCATTACTTAGCATTAGCTCCAAAAATCTGGAGAGTTCATTCCATTACTTCCTTAAAAAGTGCTTTGTAATCTTTCTTAACTCTAAATAAATATAAATATATATATTTCTCTTGAATTTGCAGGTTAGAAATATTAACAAAATAAATGTATGCCTGCAAAAGATTTCTGTATTAACCCATTTATGTTTAACTTTCAAAAAATTAATAAATCATTTGTTCTAGTAAGCTAGCTAAAGTAACTTGGTGTCTTTTTGATGTCTTCTTTTTTACTAAGAAAGGCCACTGACATGCTTTTTTTTTTTTGTTTACTTTGTCCACAGCTGGAAGCCTACCTATGTAATCCTAAAAAAGCATGGAGAATATTTGAAAAATGAAATTAAAGCTTTAGAGGAAGCTACAGAAAATGAGAGGTATCTGTGATGATGTGAGATGAGGTTTCCAGCAGTAGTACTGACTAAACTGACCAAACTGATCAGCAAAACTGGTGCTGTCTGCATTAAAAAAATGGTTGCAAACTTTTCAGTTTATAGTCACTTATAAGTGACTGAATAATTAAAATAAATTTTTGTTTACGTTACTATGAAATCATGTTATTTTGTAGTTGCCAATGAAATACGATAAAATATGAATTCTTGAAATTCAGTTGCTTCCCAAATGCCTATTACAGCTTTTCAGAACATTGTTTGATTGCCTACTGTTTCAAGAAAAGCCCAATAAATGAAAACAATTAATGTTTTCAGGTAACATTTAGAAGCATTCAGATAATTTTATCCTTTTTCTTATTTTTGAATATGAATTGCATAGGATTATCAGAATATGCAAATCAAGTTTTTGTATAATGTTGCATATTCTTAAAAATAACCACAAAGCATGAAAATTCAGTCTTGAGTCCTGAAAAATGAGTAAGTGACTCAGAAACGCCTGGTCTAAGACCTTTTTAAGACCAGTTGTGGGCAAGCTTCTAGTCAGCATTAATTGTAAATTCAGTTCTGTTCAGTGAGTGATATTTCAGGTACTTCATCTTAATTAATTTGACTGGGCATTTAAAAGAAATTATAAATTGTGCAATGTAGCTGCCTATGGTCAGTGAAATAAAGAACAGACCCTGAAGATTCTTACTGAAATGTTCCAAACGTGCTGTGCCAGGGTAACCCCCCAAAGTTCCATTTAACAGAGTAAAACTGATCTCAGTTTTAGAGAGGCTGCTCACCTGCACTGCTCTCTGCCTGTGAGGGGGTGGAGGCTGCTCGGCCCTGGGGTGCAAAAGTCACGGCAGACCCCTCCAGATACCTAAATACCAGCCTAGAGTCATAAATTTAGGTAATTTAAAACATTGGCTTTGAGTCTTTTGTAATCATTCTTTTTGCCAGTTGTCCAAGACAGCAGAAACAGCATGCCTGAGAGCCTTTAATTAACTCAGTTAGTAGCTTATCTTTCTTCTTCCTGTTCAGAGCTCTAAATTTGGTGAAAAATAAGGCTAAATTGGCTTTCTATGAGTATATGATTAAGCCATTTTGGCTTTCACTAATTTGAGCTGACAAGCCAAAGAAGCATTACTTTTAAATTGCTTCTTTAGATAACTAGTTTCAGTTCCAACATGAAAGTGTTTGATCTGTTTTCCTGAGCTTAATTATAAGACATCATGACTACAAATCATAAAATAAATTTAATTCGTGCATTTTTCAAAACTGTGCCCCAAATACAGTCTCTCTGCACTAAAGCATTTGATGATATGTTCAAGTCAGCAAGATGTGCATTCAGCAAATTCTAAATATTTAAATCAGGGAGAAAAATAAGTGTCTTTGGAACTTTATGAGCTGAATGTTCTTTTTAGTCTGGCATTTGGAGGCACTGAGGATGTGCTGCTTTAGATGGAAAGATGTTTTTAAAAGATGGGCAGATCAGTTTGTGTTTAATTAGGCACTTATAATGGAAGTTTATAAAATATTCCACATTTTTTGGTTGTTATTGGTTTCAAGAGCCTATAAGAATGCTTATATGAACTGGAAGTGAATCCTGAAAAATAAATTATATGAAAAAGGAAAAAGTAATAAATTGCTCTCCACATAATGTTCAGGGGGTTGTGAGTGCTGCCCTTTTCCTGTTGTAATTAGGTTAAAACTTTTTCTAATTAATGTGGACAGTGCTGAATTCTCAAAAGTCTGTGTTATCTGCATGAAGTGGAGGATGTAAATTACTTGGAGAAAATACTAAAAATAATGACAATTTCTCAAGACTGCTATACTATATATGGCCATAAATACTATCTGTGAAAAATAGGTTTTGGGAAAAGAATATAAAGTTTTAGGATTATATTCACAAGCTTGAAATGTACCTGTTACAACAAATTATTTTACTTATTTATATTATTTAAATTTATTTGTAATGCATTCTGAGTTTATTAGCAAATTTTTTTTGATCAGTTATTGTTTTAAAATCTATTTAATTAAATATAACTGAATATTTTTAATCCTTCATACCTGGGAAACTTTGTACAGTACACAGAAATATTAACTAAGTCAAAAAAGCTTAGATTTCTGAGACCACCTCTGTAGAAAAACAAATAGATCAGCATTATTTTCTGTGTGAAGTTTGGGAAATATCAATTTATCAACAGGTTTGATTCACAGTGTTGACCTACAGCTTCTTTCCCCTTAAGTGTATTGACCTTCAGTCAGTTTAGCAGGAACTCGTGCCTGGAGTGTATTTTATTTGAAAATTAGAATATTATGGTGTTTTGCCCTGTGAATTTGTTTTCCATTTGTAAGAACAGAAGTTTTTAGTTTTGAATTTGGACAGAAGTTTTTCTCTCTCCATTGCCTGGCACAGCCAGGACTGTCAAATGCATCCTTTCAGTCATGCTGCCATTACGATTAATAGCAGTTTTAGATAAAATGTGTTCCTTAAAGAGAAATCCTGTGTGCTTTGCAAGCAGTGAGAGCTGTTCCTTAATGTAGGGCAGGTTAAGAGATGGGTCTCTGGCTTTAGTTGCTTTTATGCACCAAAATTTTCCCCATAAAGGAATTTTTGCTAATCTTTAGGTGCACTAATAGCTTAATATTTTAAAATTTGCCTCTCCATTGTTCACATAAGCATTTCCTGCATTAATTGATGTTACCTACTTTAGTAATTCACAGCTATGTGCTCACATGATGTCAGTGAAGTTACATTTAGTGTAACCTTAATTTACAGGGCAGCCCCACAAGAAGCTGAGCATTCTGACTCTTTGCCACTTAAACATTTAAGTGTTTGCTTAACCTTAAGGATGAATGGTCCTGTTGTTTCAGTGTGGCTGATGTGTGTGCTTAAGGCCTCCCTGAGTCACACAGAGATTACTCAGCATCTCTTTGGAGGCAGCTCTTAGTCCAGTGGTGCACCAGGCTGCTCTAAATACGGGAGGTTTGGCCAAATTCTCTTCTCCTGTAACTTTGATCGAGCTCCACCAAAACTGATGGAATTGTGCCAACATGCACCAGCAGAGAGTTTGATCTGCAGTGAGTTTCATGATAATTATACAGGGAAAAACACATTTGTCATCTGCCAGGCTGCCTTTGAATATGGTATGGTCTACATTCCCTTTAGAACAGGGAGGTTTGCCTGGTTTTTACATCATGATTATCCTTCATTATATACAGCATAGTATTCCTTGAATATAGCTGGAAAATAAAAAATGAAAAAATATTGCCATATTAAATACAATCTGACTTTTCTTCCTACGATAGCAGCAAATTAACTGAGCTGATGTCATGAATTTATAGGGTTTTTTCCTTATAAAGAATGGCTCCCTGTGAAAAAAAATTAAACTATATGTATTTTTATAGGAAAATGTATGAGGATTCCATAGCCCAGTGTAGAGAGACTTTGCAGGAGCACCGCAAAAAATATACAGAAACTGCTCTTGCCCAGAGGTATTACAAAAAAAAGGAAGAAGTTGAAGAAATCCAAAAGAGAGTTTTGAAACGCTTTGAAAAATACAGATGGAAAGAAGATCCTTGCTTGGATATTCTGGGTACTGCTGTTGTCAATGCTTTTACAATAAAGCTTTTTGGCAGTGCACTGCACATTAAAGGCACCATACAGGAATCCTTTAATTTTCCTCAGTTTCCTTTAAGCAAAAAAAATATATTCTTTTTGTTACACCAGTTTTAGGAAAAAAAATCTAATAAGAATTTAGATTATACATACTAATATTCCTTCCTCCAACCCATAATGTAATGGGGAGAGATTTGTCACTGGACTTCTTGGGGTGAAAAAAATTTAAGATTTCTTTAGATCAAGCCTGTCAAAATTTTAAATTTAATTTTTATCTCTTTTTAGTGCTGTTTTTAGTGCCATTACAGTTATACTGCAATTTTTGTTATCCCTACTAAGCCAAGATAAATGCTCCTGATCTATTAATTTATCTTGTACTTGTTAAGAAAATTAATTTGTTAGTTAATGATCTGAAAGTAAATTTTGTTTTTGCAGAGGCTGTTCCTTTTAAATCCGTAAATGATTGGGCTGTAGACATGTATCCTTGATTTCTAGTTGGCAGGAAAGAAATTTTATATTTACCTTTCACAACTTTCTATTAGAAAATAAAGTAATTATTTATGTCTTTATATATTTAAGTTTAGAATGGCAGCATTGGCATTTCTCTGTGAGAAAACTGAAGGTCAAATTCAGATATTCAGTTTAAATTTATGGGATCATTTTGAGGAAAGAAAATAAAATTTCATTTAATAACATCCATCGGAACACTTCATTTAGGAGAAGTTTAATTGAAATTAGAGTTGAAGATTTGCCAAGGAAATGTAGATTTACCAGAGCTTCCTACACCTCTAGCATTTGTGTTATGACATAGAGAGGTCAGGGATCTGATGGCAACCCTTGCTTGAAAAAATAAATTGTTGTAAAATATATTCCATGACATTGAAGTGCCTCTATGAGGAAAAAAACCCAGGAAACCTTGCAGCTTGCTGAAGCTGCTGCACAGGAAACCATCAAACTGCAAAAAGAAGCAGAAGAATTACAAATGAAAATTGACTACTTAAAAAAGGTAACTGTATCTTAATTTTATTTTATATAAACACATGTTATATATGTGATCATACACAGCACCATTACATTTCCTGTAACATCAAAAAAAGTAGTGTATTTTCAAAAGCACAGATCAACAGGATGATTCCAGCCTTATAATTATGTTTTATAGCATCACAAATTTTTTCTTAGAGAAGAGGGGTCCATGCATGTAAAGATTCTTAAAGCTTGCTTTGTGTGCCACAGTTTCTGCTGAGGCACTGTGTCATCATGTCTTTGGTGTCAACTCAGGAGAAAACACTTGAGAATAGATCAGGGCCACTCCTCAGTGAGCCCTAAGGCTTGAGTGTGCAGCTTTCACAGGTCCTACTGGGTTTTTAGGGGTTTGTGTTTAACTAAATAAGCTTTACAATAAGAATAATGGAAATTCCTTCTTATTTTTTCCCCAAAATACATGTGTGGGTATATAATATCCAGCAGTAAAACTGGCTGATTTTAGACAGGAGATCAATACAGGTCCACTGACTAGAAGCACTGATTCCAAAGGGAGAATCTTCAGAAAAATCAAAGGGATTTTATCAGTACAGAATTTGGACCCACTCCTCTGTAAAGGTCTCTTCTAAGCTTGAATAGCCCAGTCTTGTAAAGGTTTAGTAACTCTTTATAACCTTACATCTGGGTACTTTTACCTGTCTGGACCAGACTATCAAGGACTCCATTTACTGCCTTCTGCTGATAGCAGCACATTTTGCACAGGTGGTTTTTTGTTTATATTCTGTGATCCTGTTTGACACTCACAGTTCCAGGCTGAAGTTCCTAATGTGGTTTGCTCTGTGTAAACATCCAAGAAGAAGGGACTTGGTGAATTTTTTTATAGCTATGAAGGAGACCATGTAAGGAGCTCCAACTTCTGACATTTAGAGCCCATGCTCCAAAACTTCTGTGTTTATTCCAGTTGTTACAGTTGATTCAACAAAAAATTTTAACCTTGTTCTCCTTATATCTTCAGAACCTCTTGGCTACTAAAACTACTGCTGAGCACTGATTCACCAGGTTTAGAAAACTTTTGCAGCATGTAGCTAAAATATTTTAAGTTTTATGCCATTTGTTCTTTCTCTTTTAAGACCTTCCAAGAGACTAAAGAAGATCAAAATAATTCTGAAAAGATTGAAGGGAAAAATCAGAAAAGTCTTGAGAAGCCAGAAGAGTTTAAAGAAAGGTACTCTTCAAAATTATTTTCCCCCTCTTATCCAAAATACTGTCTCAGAATTCACACTAAGATTGCTACAAAACACAAATTTTTGTTAAATAAGGGCTGGCAAGCTTCTCTAATCCTGGTCATGTGATTTAATTATGTAATTTTAAAACTTTTATATTTCTGGGGGTTAAGATGGTGGCAAATTTTGATTCTTGGAAGCACAATGTATCTGGGAACATGCTATAAAAATATTTAGTAGAAACAGTTTCTCCTCAGCTACTGCTGAGAGATCTGAGTGGTTTTGAATGCAACTACAGTGACTGTGCAATCAGAGATAAAATAACGTTAACTCTACTAAATGTATATTTGGAAAAGGAGTCAGGGTTCCACATGCCAGTTGTCTTCACCTCTGAACTACTTAAGAAATTTAACTCTTAATTTAGTTCTTAAAAACAAGCATGAGTGAAAGTTTCATAGACAGGATTAATGGCTTAGTAAATTAGTCAGCGATCATTTACAGCTGGGACTCACTTTAATTTGAGCTCAATTACAATGACTGGAAATCACCATGAGGACTGTCTTGCACTTATCTGGAGGCCTTGGGAATGTTGAAACATCTCCTGTCGAGCTGACACTTACAAAATCCATTTTAAAGCGAAAATATGCCTGAAAGACTTTGTCTAAGTGATTTTATATTATGGTGTGCTTGAAAAGGAATCCTTTTAGGGCTTTAAATAGGCATTAAGTAGAATATATCTATAAAAAAGTTTCGTTTTAGTTATTCCTAAGATCCTTTTCACAGGGACATTTTAGGTCTTTAATATCTTCTTACAGGCCTATGAATCATTCAGATGATCATTTCTTTGTGGCGTAGCCTTTGCAACCATTTTACCTTCTCATGTCAGATTTTTGTAATTGGCAAGAACAGAAACATGGGGATGCAAGAAATCCCCTTAATTTTAAGACAAGGTCAGAAAAAGATGGGAAGCACTCTGTTTGAATTTTCAAAGTTCATGAGTGTTCAGTCTGCAGAACACAAAATACCAGTTAAAGACCTGCTGTAAGAGGCAGAGATCCAGGCTCGGGTATGGAGGGGTAAGAATCCTTCAGTGAGGCTTCTCATGGTAAGGAATCCATAGGGTGCACTGCCAGACTTGCCATTTGTACGTTTCTTTTCCTGTCATGGGTCTGCTTGTACCTTCACCTGAAGTTGTATAGATTCCACAACATAAAGGCTTGTGGAAAATGGCATAAAACTGTTTTTTAAATGTCTTTATTTGACATTAGTGTATTACAAAAAGTCTTCACTAGAGAGCATGGAAGGGACTGCTTAAGTAACTATTGGTGTTAAAAATGGGTGTATTATGAAGCTGTATAAAAAACAAACAACAAAAAAAAAAAAACACTGAAAAAAAAGCCTGAACAGAAAATGTGTGTTGAGAAAATGAGCCATAGAAAATAAAACCTCTGCAGCCTCAAAGCAATGTACAAAAATACAACAGCAGAATATGGGTACCAAAGGCAGGAGTTTCTTTGAAGCTGTCCTTGCAGTCACTACAAAGTTACGACTGAGCAAAAAGATCTTGGTGAAGAAAGAGGAGATATCTTCATCTTCTGCTGCAAAAGAAGAAGAAATAAAACGGAATTGTACTGTGAATCTCCATGAACTGATCCAGACCAGCATGAAACCAGCAGCAGCAAGGGAGAGAACTAAAGAGAGCAGTGAAAGCACTGGGCAGAACAATGTACAAATTAATACCCATGAAAAGCTTTAGAAGACAAGAAGCCAACTTGCAAGCCAAAAATAGGTGCTGATATTTTTGTTCTGCTCTGGGCAGCAGTGGGAACTGCTCTAAAAAGCCTGTAACACTGTTGTTTGAATCACTCAGTGCTGGCCAGTTTGTTGTTGGTTAGGAGTGTAAAACAGATTCCTCTGCTCTTACCAGCCCTTTTCTCTGATTCACAACTCACCAGTTACACTGACAAGTAAGCAAGAGTTTTCATCAGTCATCAAACAGGACTCAACCCTTTTGAAGCTGTGGTCTTGATTTCTCAATTAAGCATTCTATTTATTACATAGAAAGGCTGATATCTTGAACTGTGCTATGGCATATATAGTGTTCATTCTCTCTGCTTTTGTAAAATGCTTGGGAGAGATTTAATTCCGTGACTCTGTAATTCTTTATTTCTTTTTTTCCACAATTTGGTCATGCATTAGTTTCATCTCTTACTTTCCAAGTGAGAGTTTTTTGCTAAAGCTTCACTTAAAGGAGATTCCAAGGTGGGTTATTGCAGTTCTTTCAGCATCTTTGCATCAGAAGTGATTGACTTTTACTGATCAAAGAAAAAACTTATTAATAAAATTCTTAGAAAAGTACTTATGAAGTTTTTTCTGGACTTCTGATGTAAACATATATGAAAAGCCAACTCAAAAGAATGCTCCTGATGAGAATACTGAATGTGGTTTCAGTAGCTGTAAATACCACAGAAGCAGGTGTGATTCTTCATATGTATAATGAGACACACTTGATTCCTCTAGTGGAAATTAATATTAATCTTTGGGTTTCTTTATGCTACAAAGAAGAAAATACTGCTAAGGAAATGGCAATTTATTTTGGCTTAAGAATATCTGTTTTTCTCTTTACACTTTAAAAAACCCCTGCAATATGGATCAAGATGAAGAATTTTTGTCTACTCAGATGCCTGCTAACAATGAAGTAGAGAAAGAGGACAAATGATTGTTCTTGTTGCTGTAATTTGGATTGTTTTGAGCTTCATTATGCAGTTTTATTTTTCTTCCAGTGATATTAATTAATGTCAGAGAAGATGTGCATGGTTTATATTTCAGTAGTGCTTTTGTGGAGGGCAGGGAGTGGGTGTACTGAGTATGCATAGAGTTTAACTGCAGGCTCTTTTGGAAGGTTTTGTTGCTTAAAGAATGAATATCTTAAGAACTTCTGAGTTTGGTTTGTAACTCTGCCTTTGAGACATTCTTCTGTATAGATATGCATTCTAAGAGGATTTTTAAATTAATGGAGAGTAAGTCATTAGAAATAGAGTTTTCTGCTAGGCTTTACAGAAACACAAAGAAACTGACTCCAGGAACTTTTAAAAAGAGAGTTTGACATCCTAAGTTCTGAGAAAAACCCAAACCAGCCAAATAGAAAACCCTTAACCACAACCCCTTCCTATTTATGGCAGTCTAACTGATAATCTCAGCCACAGTAGCCTTGTTCAATTGATCTTTGAATGATGATTGTGATAAAAAAAGCCATTTGGAACAAAGTGAAGGAGTTTAAGCCAGAGTTCTGTGCTTAGCTCTGTTTTGATTTCTCCTTGCTTTTGAGCTCCCTGTGTCTGAATTTAACAATACACCAGCCACACACATCTTGTTTTCTCTAGTATTCATTCTTGACACAGATTTATCTAGAACTAATGTAACTGAAAGATTCACTTTGGTTTTTAATTTCTTAGCTGATGTATGTTTTCTACAGTTTGTTCAGACTCAGTCCAGCACTGCACCAGGTATAAATGTAACTACAAGAGAAAACAGTCCTTTGCATCAGAGACACTTGGCTGAGGTGCTTTCAGGGTTTTATGTGAGCACAGTTGTGTATGTATATGAATTTCATGTGTTAGGTCTTTATATTTTAGCCAGTGCTTCTCAGTGGTATTTTTTTATTAGTGTTTTTTACTCCACACTATTTTATAAAGTGTATCCTACATTTTATCTTATTTTTGTTTATAGAGAATTTCAAGAAGAACAAAAAAAACTGACTCAGTTCTTCATTTGTTCTTAGCAGCATTGTTCTGTCAGCAAACCAGATGTTGTAGCTAGAAACACAGAGGCACTAAGCAGGAATGCCAGAGAGAAAATAAAATAGAACTCATTATTCTAAAAAATAGTAAATGTTCCTGTGCCAAATAGCCACTTTACTCTTCATTGTTCTGCTAACCTTTGTCTTTCTGCACTGGAAAGGGCTATTTACCCTACACAGATAATTACCCCACAAGTGAAAACACTTGCTGCAGTTTTCTCTTTTGTGTATGAGTGTGAGTATTCCAGACAATCTCAGAGAGAGAGGGACAAAAAACTGGTTTTAAATGTGAAAATGTGATTTCAGAACTACAATAATGAGGCACTTTAATCAAAGCGTAAAACTCCGCAATACTAATACTTTTCTTTGATACTGACAAAATTTAAGCCATCAATGTTCTTGTGATTGGCATATTACTCCTTTATGGCTTCTTTTTCAGAGATATTCTCTCTCTGATATTATTTAAAGAAAACCTCGTTTTTATCAACTACTGATGCTGAAAGTGGTAGAACTTCCTTGACAACACCCAATGCCCTTGAGAAGTCCACTTATTTGAAGCAGTTATGTTTTCTGATTTCTTCTCTTTTGCAAGGATTAATTTTTTTTTAAATTTAAATTTGTTTAGGGTGTTTGAAGAGCGTGAACACCCATCTTTGCCAAAGGAGAAACATCAGCTGTATAAAACATTGTGTGTCCCATGCATCCCTCGGAAATCTGTCCAGTCTGTAGAGAGTTTTAGATTCTCAAAGCAACGACCAGAAACAGGTGCAGTGTGTTTAATGACTTCAGTGAGCATTTTTGGTTATTTTTGTGCAAAAGAGTGGGTAAGTGATGATAACATCTAGTGAACTGCTCAACTACTTACAGCTGAAGGTAGGCTTTCAATGGAAGTCGGGTGCATACCTTTTTTTATGTTCTGGAAATCTTCTGTGTCTGGTTTCTCCCTTACCTGTGCAATGACTAAGGTAACATGACAGATACACCTGATGCATGGTGTTAGAAACATCTGAAAATAATTTAATTTCAAATCAAAAATACCTTTAGCACTGTTTTCATGAGTACAGTAAATATTAAACAACTGTTATTTGTTTGATAATTTCATTTTTTGTGATAAGTTTCTTCTTGCTCTTTATTAAAAGGAAAATCTTTAAGGTTTGTTCCCAAGTTCAGTTTAACAATGCCATGCTTTGGATACTTAATCTTATTGACAATATTACATAATATTTGTAAATTTAGGGAGAGAAGAAAAAGAGAAACCAGTGGAACTTCCAGTGGCCACCAGCAGTTCCTCTAACCTTGCAGAAAATTCAGCCCAGGTGTGTTGCTCTCCCACTGGTAAAAATATGAAGTTATATAATCTGTTTTATGTGGTTGTTTAAATTTAAAACACTTCAAATATACCTCATGGTATTATGTCATATAAAACCTGTGAGCACTGTGAATTGCTAATGGTAATCTGCAATTGCTTGGTAATCACAGCAAAAACCTTTCTTTGGTGCCTTTTCATTCTGAAAATATCTGTGTTCTTACAAAGAGCATTCTAATGCCAGACTCGAGGTGGACCTTCTTAGCAACTCATTTTGTATAATAGCTTTCAGCATTTAAAATAACCTCTGTAGATTCTGTATGTAGCAAATATTTGGAACTCTAAAGGAGGGTCAGAATCTTGAGTTATTGATGACTCATGAGCCATCTACTCCATAATGAAAGATTTCATAAAGGACTAAGTGTGCAGGACAGCCCACAGGTAAGAGCTCCATTCTGAGGTTTAACCAGGGACAGAAATCTGGGCTGAGAGGAATAAAACCATGATAAACACTCCTTGGTGCACTGCAGGAGCCCACAACTCCATTTTCTATCTCTCACCCATGAGAACAGAGCTACTATGACAGCGTTTTGAAATGGTGAATTGCAGCTTTATTCAGATACAATATTTTTTAGTCAAGTACAATAAACTAATCCAGAAGAAAGCTGGAGGTACAACTTGTCAAGTTGTGAAAACCACCAATAGTCTCATGGAGTGCAAGACCATTTGTAGGAGCAATACATTGTTGAAGTGTTAATGGAGAAATCAGAGGAGGTAAGGCCATAAGGGGTAGAAGAGTTCATAACTGTGCTTGTTGTGCAGGAGCTTGGGGAAGTTTCTGTCTCTAAACCTTCTTTCTAAGGGACATCTCTATTTAAAATAAAAATTTAATGAACAACAAAAATCAGGTAAAAAAAGTTAGCATAACCAGTTGTGATTTTGTTAAGAATTTCAAGGGAACTGAAGAATGAAGTGAGTGAATCACTAAACAGTTTAGAGTGAAGCCTGTGTGAGAAGACAAAACCTTCATAACACAAGACAAGATGAAGGACAGTGGCAGGACTGAGTGGGGCAAGACCAGAAGACATTTCAGGCAATTCAGATTTGTAACTGGCATAGGGAGTTGGATATGATGAGGATGATGGAAGGGCTGTTGCCAGGGCAATCTAGAGATGAGGCTGAGAATCTGGGACGTAGAATTGCACTTAAACAATTGAGGGAAGCAGTAAGTCAAGGTTAAGAGAACTTTAAGAAAAGGTGATGGCAACAAGGAAAAGAAGATGGAGTCTGAGGAAAAATGAAAAGATTGGAAGAAAGAAGGTTGCTATGCTTCAGAAAAGGTGTGCTGTACACTACAGGAGTTGAGTGGCAGGCAGATTCTGCAGAACCAGCCATTTTGTCCTCTACCTTGAATAGAATTCAGTCTGATACATTTTATTAATTAAAAATAAACAAGAACTAGACACTCCCTGTAAAACAATGTGTTATTTGATGCTGAGGCATAGATTCCTCACCCTGCCCTTAGGGCACAAATGCATGCTACATAGAAGAGTGATGGCTTGTGCTCTGATGAAAATCTTTGAGATGGGAGTATTTCCATATTTTCTGTAGTTTTTCAGTCCCCACATGAGGCCTGTGCTGACTGAGATCAATGCGGATGCTCAGTTGGCCCTCAGAGGTAGAGCCAGGCCTGGCCCCAGCCCTTTCTGTGTTGACAAGAACGAGCAATGAGGATGCAGGATGAAGTCTCTAAATGACATTGCATTATTTGTGTTACAGAAAAGTTAATTAATCACATCTAGTTATCAGTGCTGTGACTAAGACTTTATTAAAAAATTACAGAAGTGGTTTTGAGTACCATGCTGTCTAAATGTAGGTAAAGTAAAGATTAAGTTTTTGCATTGTCTGATCCTTAATTTCCAGTTAAAAGAAGGGCTTTCCACAGTCTAAGGAGAAATCAGAGTGATATTGCTGAAGTGACAATTTCATTTGCTGCCTCATTTGAATTTTTTTCTGTCTTTTAGAGGGTTATTGACACTGCAAGGACTAATAACCCACAAATTGCCCAAGTTCCATCAATAACAAGCATACAAAACCAAGTGAAATTCAGGTAACTTTTCTTTAATAAAATAGTTTTCATTCTTGAGGCTGGGGTTTGTGGAAATAACTCACATTTAGACAAACATTAAATTTTGTATTTTAGACGGTCAGATCTTCCAAAGCAATTGACTTCCAATCAACAGTTTGAGAGTGAAAATGCAGTAATGGGTAAAGTACTACTATAATTTTTTTGATAAGGTTGGATCAAATATAAACCAGAAAATTCTAGGGACTAGATTTTCATTCTGGCATTAAGAGGGCCACTATTTGCATTTCTTTTCCACCTTGATTGTTTAGCTCAAAATTTGAATATAGCAGATAGGCAGAGTCCTAATTTAAATAGAGACTGAACTGCTCAGTAATGTGGGATTTAGTTTGCACTGACCATTGTGAATGAAAGGATCTGTCCAACATCTCTTGTAAGTTCACATTCAAGTCTCAAATTACTTGGGCAAAATGAAATCCAGTCTTAACATCTACCCAGAAGGCATGAAAAAATGCAAAGAAAAGGGACATAATAAACCCAGTAATTTAGGTATCTTGAAGAATCAGATTAAGATTATTAAAGATGAACATTAACTGGAGAAAAACATGCAGAATGCTTACAGAAAAATCCAGGGTAGCTACAAATACACCCATGGTTTTTGAAATCACAAGAAACTGTGAGCTTCAGTTTAAATGTTTCTTTTTCTAATTGTACTGCTAATTTTGATGCATGTAAAAGATTATAGACTAGATTTTTTTACAAAGGGAATACTGAAACATAGGACCTTAACCCACAGTGCCTGAGATGTAGCACAGGCTGAAGCTTAAAGCAGAAACCTGATAGTAGAAAATCTGATAATATTTCTTCTCATTTCTCATCCTGAGCTTCAGTTTAAATATTTCTTCTTTCTAATTGTACTGCTAATTTTGATGCATGTAAAAGATTATAGACTAGATTTTTTTACAAAGGGAATACTGAAACATAGGACCTTAACCCACAGTGCCTGAGATGTAGCACAGGCTGAAGCTTAAAGCAGAAACCTGATAGTAGAAAATCTGATAATATTTCTTCTCATTTCTCATCCTGGCTCTTGCCCAGTTCTGTAAACTACACTTCTTCACTGTCACATGGTTGTGCTTTTTATATTGTTCCCACCTGGTTTCTATGGACTATTAGCACTCTCAGAAGGCAGTAGCTGGAGTAGACAAACACAGCACTCTCAGCGAACAATGGGCAGGTTTGAAGAACACACCAAACCACGAGCAGCAGCCTGAGTAATGCTTTAACAGCGAGTAAGTGGCAGAACAAGAGGTAATTGTTATGGACAGAGCCACAAAGTGGGTTGTTAAGAAAACCACAGTCAGAACACTTCCTTACCAATAGCAGTGCCAAGCCCGTGAACTTTTCTCAAGGGTTCATTTCTCATTTCCCACAGATTTTATGTATCTGTTTAAAATGCTGTTATAATACAGGCAGTGCTGTCTTTTTTGTGCAGCAAGCCAAGAGGCCAAACATGCTGAAGAAGCAGATGAGCCCATGGACTGTTTGTATGTGCCTCAAGTAAGAAAAGCATTTTTTAAGTCCTAAGTATGAAGTTTATTTAGAATAGTCAAAGTATTTTGACATACTTGATTCAGTTGGCAAGAGGAAAGTTTCAGAAATTGGTAAAGTATCAATTGGTGCATAACATTTTCATGAATGTTAGCTGATGAAAAGTTTTGAAAAAAGTCTGCATTTAAAACTCATTTCTTGCACAGGACTATAATAAACAGACTCAGTGCTGGCTCCACTGAGAACATATTTATAGTTAAAAGGACTGATGACATCTTGGGAAATTTTATATGTTATAAACATCGTTTGTTTTTTTTTTATAGGATGTTCATACAGGTTTTAAGCCAAATGAAGATAATCCTGACATAGCAGAAGAAAGTGCAGAACCTTTCATAAGAGCACCTAAAACACCTGACTTACAGGGGAAAAAACCACAGTTCTCAAAAACGCCTCTATTTGACTCGTATGATTTCAACTTCTATTTTGATTCTGAGCAAAAAGTTTTGTTGTTTGTTATATAAGCATTTCTGCTCTTTTTGAAGGATACTAGAGAAAGAATTTTCTAGAATGTTCTTCTGAAAACATTCAGATTTTTTCCTGAGTTATGCTTGATATTTATTAAGTTTTCTTCTTACAATATCATTTCTAGTTGAAGCTGTATTGAAAGATCAGTTCTTTTCTTGGAAATACAAGAGACACATTGTCTTTTCCTGCAGTACTATTTATTACTCTGGTTTCCATCTTTAAACAGGCTTTTTATTTTTTTTTTTTTTTGTGAAGTGTGCAGGGAGTTAGTAAGAACACCACTTTACTTTAAAGAATTGTGTTATCTGTTCTGTGATGCAAAAAGCAATTATTGATGGAAGCTGTGGGTATGTAAAAAAGTCAAAAAAAGAGGAAAAGGAAAAAATAGAAGGAAAAAAGCCTTTTACATCTCTAAAAAACTATTTATATAGTTTCTGTCTTTCTGTATTTACAGCATTCAAAATTTAGGTTGTGAAGAAGGAGCATCAAAATCTCCTGCTTTCTTTTCTCTGATGAACTTCTCCCAGAAGTCACCTGGCTTTAATTTATTTGATTCTTCTCTGTTTGGAGCACAAAATTCATCTGATGAGGTAAAAATGATTAATTGTGAACATTAAATTTTCACAAAGCAAAATATGTGAACAAAACAGCATTGACATTGAGATTTTTCAGACTGGTTATCTTTGTAACAAACATTTTTAAAAATATCTTGGTTAATTATATATTTGATGTCCTTTGAAAATGTTTAATTCCTTTCCTGGCAATCCCACTATGATGACTTCTAACCAAATATGAATATCTCTCATATGGATCATGTGCAAATATACAGTGTCTCAACTCACCAAAAGGCTTCTGATTCAGTGTTACAGCGCAAAATTCAGGTTCTCCAGCAGAATTCACAACTCGCTTCTCTCCTGTGGTTTTGTCTCTTGATGAAGTGAAGAACAGTGGGAAAGGAAGAAAGGACAGGGTTACTGAACAGCAAATATGGATTAGCTATACTCAAATGGAGCAGCCTAAATGGTAGTCAACTAAATGGATCAGGGAATGGAATCCAGATCTTCCATTTTCTTTGCAGGTTCCCTAACTCCAGTGCTCTAGAGTCATCTTTCCTCTCCTGGGCTATTAGGTAGATAATTTGGGATCCAGGATAGATGTGTGCATCAGACAGGGCTAAGGTATCACTTGGCAGTGTAGATCCAAGCCCCATTATGCAAATAAGGGATTTGAGCCCAGGTAGCTCCTATTGCAGGGAGTGTGGTTACTCAGTCTTGTGGTTACTGGCTGGGAGCTGAAGCAGGGATGAAGGAAAGCATAATTTTATTCTGGGCCTGGGAAGATACATGTGGTTGGTATCTCATGGCATGAGCTGTGTGCAGGAGAGAACACACTGGTGAGTGGTTTGTGAATTGTTTAGGAATGAGGTGGGTTTTAAGTCACCCACAATATTTTGTGCCAGCTCAGCAGCAGAAACCTAGAATTTACCAGGCTGTAGCAGATCTGGGATTCTTTAAAGTTAGATGGGAGTTTTGAAGGACTTCAGTATCTATTTTAAATCTAGTCTGAGGACCCATTTTAAGAGTGACAATTGGTAGTCCTGCTACTCTGTCTGGCAGTATGAGGCTCTACTCAGTAGGATGTATTTGTGGTTTTGCTTGGAGATTTTATAAAATGTCACAGATTTGAATAATTTTGAATCGTTTCAGTTTAAAAAGCCAGCAGTAAGTTAGGTCAGCTTTTGGACTGTTATCAGTCTTTTTTTTCTAGAGGAATGGAGGAAGGGTGTTTGCAATTGCATGCAAACATCATAAAACCCATCTGACCAAAGAACTTACTTTCTTTTAGGGACTGATAAATACATTTAAATACAGATTTTGTAAAGGCTGTAACATTCACTGAGACAGTGTCTTCCTCACCTAAAGCAAATTAGGATATTGCATATCAGCATAATAATTTACCGTTTGCCTTTCTCGTTTGTTAAATTAAAAATTTGTTTGTTTCAGACTGAGGAAGCTTATTCTATGGGAAACCTGACCTCTCTGTCCCCACACAAAGATATTGGTAAGTCTGAAACTCAGATGTACTTGTATATATCAGCTCTCTTCTGCTTGTGTTTCTATGACTGACAGGCTCATGATCCAGCTTAACAGAGCTCCTTTGGTTGTCTGAAAGGATGTTCAGTTGTGATAATGTGGGTCAGTGGTTTATTGTGCTCATTTGTGTTTTAGCTAAATCTTTAGCTTAAATCTTTCCTTGTATATTGGGCTCCAAACATCTGGTGTATCATGGAAAAGAAGAGGTATGAGAAAGAAAGACATAGGGGTTGTGTTAGGTGTGTTTGAAGCAAAATGAGAGGATTTGAAAGGGAGAAGAAGTCCAAGTATTTCAATGATTGATCACATTTTTCTCTAAAGAAACACTTTTGCAGATTCTGTTTACAAATACCTCTGTTGCAAGATGTATCATGCAGAAGTGTTTCGCTGTTCTAAACCATTCAAGTGCTCTACACTTCATTTGATGTCAATTCTAATAACAAACCCCTGGGAATACCATCTCTGCTGCAGCAATGAACACACAACTGTAGGGTGATACTCAGTGGAATATTTGGCACAATGTATTATTAAAATACCATATGCAGAATGCAGTATTCTCTCAGTAAGATTTAATCTAATAATAAATATTACATGTATTCCATATAGGAAGCTTCTTTGGGAAACCAGAAAATGAGGACTCATTTGCCTTTCCCTTCCCCTCGGAATTGACTTCTCATGCATTTGGAGATGGAAAAGATGACGTTAGTTTTTCATTTGCATTTGGACAGGATCAGAGATCATCACAGTCCCCTTCTATGAAAGGTTTCCATTATTCTGTACAAAATACAAAGCCATTTACATTCTTTTGAATACCTTTGACTTCCTTTTAAATTCTATTCCTACTTAGCCTTGACAAATGTTTCCAGTTTCTTGAGTTAAAATACAAAGCATTTCTTCTCCTTCCATTTCTTGTGAGAATACATTATTGCCATTGCTGCAATGTGTGTTCATCAACCAATTTTGATATTTTCTTATTTATCTTTGAAATGTGTTTGTTCATAAAATGTTACAATATGCTCTTGCTGAATTGGCACTCACAAACAGAAATATCATTTTAGGGAGTTAATTCAATGTCTGTGAGCAGATTTAAACATATAGATGAGAACTTTCAGCTTCTGATATAAACTAAATTACTTGTGTTAGTAAGAATGACTTATAACAGTTAAAGCTGAATTTGAATTAAAGACAATGTTCTTGAGTATCCTGTGTATAACAGGTGATTTATAAAATATTTGAAATAAAGCTTTTTGTTAATTCTGTGTAAAGTTTTGTAAGTACTTCTTAATATCTGAAGTAGAACAATGTTGCAATTGTAATATTTAACATTTCAATTTCTTTCTTTCCACTCAAAATCCCAAAATCAAGTGTTTTCCTCTTTATCTAATGTGTTTCAAAAGAGGCAGTTCCCAAAGTCCAGCTGTGGTCAGTACAAGTACATCCCTGAGTTCTCCACAAACACCTTTCTTTATGGAAAGAATAGGACAGTATCAGGGTTACTCCGCAAAGAACGCTGACTGTTCTGAGCTACCAGAGTCCTGTGCCCTGGGAATCCCTCAGAACCATCTTCTCTAGAACCACAACTTTCACATTTATGGCCTTTGAAGGAAATTTTTCCACTTCTAAGTTATTTTTGCTGTTACATATGAAATATAGGTTACTAATTTTTGAGACTCCTCACAAATTTATAAGGGAATTCGGTTTCCCAGTCACTTACTATGAAGTAAACTCCCTGCCTGACAGGAGGAAAGCAAAATAAAGAGAGGACTACATCATTCAGCTGACTTCACAGAAGAGGTTGCAAATGCACAATTGAGTCAGAAGGGCACACAGACAGAGGAAAAAGTTACCAAAAAGCATCCTGCCTGTAGAACCTGCACAGTCTGCCAAAAAAATGTCAACAAAGTCCAAAGGGGAGTAGAGTCCATTCCCCTCTGCTGCCCTGCAAAACCTTTATTGACCAAAAGCTTGATTATCTCTGCCACTGCTTCTTTTCTGCCAAACTCCTAAATGCCTCACGACTATTTTTGTTCCTAGAGATCTGTGGAAGTAGAATTTTTTTTTAACTGGAAGTGAATCAGGAAGTTTTAGTGAAATCCTGCTGAGATCCAGCTACTAAGAAGCAAGACACAGCTTTTCTAATCTACTGCATACCTGTCAAACTGTAAAACATAAGGCAGAGGCAAGTTGGAGTGTGAATCTTTTATTTGTGTTTATGGCACACTGCTGACAGATATTCTGAGATGATTTAGAAAGCCAGAAAGTGTAATTTTGTTTGCTCAGTTATCCATAACTCTTTGCTGATGAGTTCTGTTATCCATGCCTCAGATGTTACAGTCTAGAAGTCAAGGCTGCAGGATGAAGTGGGAGAAACCACAGTCCTAGGTCTTGCGGGATGTTTACTGACAAAAATTGGATAGGCTGATTAATATTAAAGCAGAGAAAGCTGCTTCAGAAGAGGCAGCCACTCAGCATTTGGGATGCTTTTCTGAGGTCTAAGACCATGAACTGCTTATAAACACACAGGGATTATTTTCATTGGTATCTGTCAAATTCCACCTAAAAATGGTGCCTAGTTATGCCTATAAAATCAATAGCAGTGGTGTTGCTGGATTGCTGACACTGGTACATCTCTCACTGCCCAATGTCAGTTTGGTTTGCCCTTTACACACTCATGTGCTACACCCATTTCTAGCCTGAAAGTTGAATGGAGAGAGATTCTCTTCTCAGTGTAGCAAGGGCTGCTTGAGAGCAAAAACCAGGTACTGCAGGTGTCACATATGTGACTGCAGCTGAACTGGAGCCCAGGAACCTCCAGAAGCAATAGCAGCTGGGGGCTGTAATCCCTTAAAAGCTGTGCAGCTGTCAGCAAAGTGACAATATGGTGACACTGAGCACTTGTGCTGTGAGTCCTTAGAACTGGGGGTACCTTTTTGTTCTCTCATTGGATTGCACTGAGTAAAACAGAATTCAGGCTCCTAGCCAAGCCTAAGGTACTAACAGCAAAAACCCCTCTTAAATAAGCAGGGCAGGGATTTGGCTTTGAATCTTATAGGAGTATCCTAACCAGAAGGTAAATACTTACTTAGAGCCCCCATATCTTTACTGTCCCACTTAAGTTTTTAATGAAGTTTTGGACACAAAACCATTTCACTTGAAACATTACTTGTAAAAGCTAATGTGCCACACTCCATTAGGCTAAATAAATATCAATAATAAATATTTTGTGTCACTAGCCTTGTAGGAAATAGAATGATATCTGAATAAATCAATTATTGAATTTGTTGAGTAAAAACCTTGAAGAAGTTTATTAATGAAATTTACACTCTTACCTGCTGCTCTGATGAGGAAGACACTGATGCCTCAGTTTTCTTTCTCCCACAGAAATAACACCCACGTGGAAATGTCATTTTTCTGATCAGAAATAACACAGAGAGCATTTCTCCACATTTGCCTTGTTCTGCAAAGTGATCTTCCAGTAAAAAAATTGTTTTAATTTGAAAAATGACAGAACATTGTGACTGGAGCACTATCTACTATGTTACTGATAATTTTACTGATGCATAAATGTAGAGCATATTTACAAATAGTTGGGGATATTTGGCTGATAAATAAGCAACCACTGTATAAATTTGACACTAAAAAATTAATTTAGAAGCTGGTAAAGACTAATGTAAGGACTTCCAGGGGTTGTGGAATATAAGATTTATTTTCATGTACTGCTGTTTTATGCCTTCAGGCACCACTTTTAATAGGAAATAAGACATTCAACAAACTGTACCCAAACTGTACTCAAGAATCAAGTTTCACGTTCAGATCAATTTATGAATTTTCTGTCACTTCAGTCCAAGTATATCAATCTAAAGTGCAAAACACTCTGCAGGACAAATTTTGTTGTGCTGTTAGGTATAGTACTTCAGGTGATAAAACCACAAGATTTATTTATATTTTATATAAAAAAATTGTAAATAGCAACATGTGAATACTTTGAGGAAAACAAAATGATTATGTCATGACATTGTAGGCTCATCTAATTGCTCACTGATTTTATATATAATATAACAAGAGAAACCAGAATTCCAAATTGGAAAAACTGCAGAGGTACAAGTGGTACAAAAATGGAGTTACAACTCACAGAGTAGATCAGAGAATATTTTATGTAAGTAGTGACTTTATTTCAAGCTGCCTTTTAAATTACGACACTGAACCCCATGGAAATTCTGTACATCATGTCATCCCCAGTCTGGGCTCTATGCAAAGTAAAAAAAAATTTAAAAAATTTTTCATCTCAAGACCATGAACATAATTAAAACTTCATGTTAGGAGTAACAAGGACATCTCTACACGTATGTGGATAAATGCAGGCTTTAGGGGCAGGGGCAGGTGAATCACTGCATCCCAAGAAAACAATCTTACACTACAGCATCAGTACATGTAAGCATTAAAAAGGAAATAAGCTTTAAGTGCTACATATTGTAACAGATTGGAATGTGTAGACTTACAGTATTAGATGGGTGTAATCCCCCCAGTGCAAGGCTGATTGCAGGGGTAGCAAGAGTTGGCTAATCCTTTTGGGCCAATGGCATAAAACAAGGATTAGTTTTTCATTTACTGCAACTGAGTGGGTCATTAGGATCCAAAGACACTAATGAGCCTGAACAGGCAATTGGATTCTGGTTTCAAAGTTATGGGCTAGTTTGAAAGGGGATTGATTGTGTCCTTTAATGATTTAAAACATGATGTTTTAGTGACCTTTTGCCTGAGAAAAATGAATGAAGGATATAACCATGGAACACAAACCTGGAACGCTGACTTTTTTCCTCCTGGAACTTGAGTTGTTGCCAGATTCATTGCCTTAGAGGCTGAATGGCTCATTTAGAAATATTTCTGTTGCCTTGCTTTTATGTTCTGCTCTTGATGTCTCCAGAGTTGACACAAGTCACATGCAATCAAGTCTGTACTCCTGGTGGACAGGCACTGTCCTAATATTCTCTGACTCACACCCAGGTTGTTTGCAGCTCAGCAGTTCTGCTTCCAGACACATCACTTTGTGTTCTGATGTTAACATCTTGCTGAGAAATTGCCTCTTGGCACATTGTTTCTAGGATCCTGTACCTTGCTTGATTTGATGTGAAGATGATGCTCTTTTTAGCAGTTGCAACACATTACCTTTGGAAAGGTAAATCTTTCCCCCCACCTTGCTACATCCCAGACTTTTTTCTTTTCAGGAATCACTTGAATTCAGCAATATTAGGTAGCTTCTATTTGGTTTCTTTCAAATTAAGCAAGGATATGAAAGAAATAACAAAAGATGGACATTACCATGTTAATAGACTGTTTAGACATATGCAGAAGGAAAATACTTTTACTGTTATGACTCCATAGGAGAAAAAGTGTCAAAAGTTTTAATAGCATGAACTTAATTTTCTGTATCATACCACAGTCCACAAAGCATCCACAAAATTATTTCATACAGCACAGGACTTGCTCCATAATCTTTTGAGATTTGGGTTAGGGAAGGGAAAGAAGTAGAGGACTAAGTTACAAAAAGTTCTTGCTAGTGGGGAACCAGCTGTTCTGACTGGTGGGAAGCTTGGAAGCTGACAGTCCATGCTGAAACTCAGTTTTGAGCTTGCAGTTCTTATCTGCTCCCTTCTGCCAGACCAGGACTGCCTTAAGCTAAGTGTGGTCTCTTGCTGCTCTTTTTCTTGAGGCACATGTGTGGCAAGTTTTAACTGTTTCCACAGAATTCATGATGCTATGATCGGTGATATTGCTCACTGCCACAGCTGCAAAGGGCTCCTGTCCTGAAGTTACAAGTTAAAAGTGGTTAAAAATGTTTCTTAACAATTATAAAACCCCTGAAAGTGTTGTTTCCATTGCATTCCAGGGCGGTGCCAAGCCTCTGAAGCACTCAAACTGTACAATACAATTTCAAATCGTGCCACATGGGCTTAAAAAATGTCACTGGGCACAATAAATTCTTCAAGGTGATCTTTTTCCTTGGAAATGAACACCACCACTCATGTATCTCACTCTACATACATTGAAGGAGTTGTAATAGGCAGCTGCTTATTTTTCTCCCTTACAGTTGGAAAAGGCTCTTGGAAAACATGCTGGTTGTTACCAACACGATCTTTAGCGGGGAGATGTTAAACCAAGGCCTTGAACACTTCTGCTCAGTGTAGACCCAGTGTAGCCACTTCTGCTGTTTTGTTGAAGGAGACTGATGCAGAGCCAGGGTTTCTTAGACTTTCTAAAATTTTTTCATTTTGACCATCTTCATTTTTTCATCTTCATACTTGCGACTCGTCGTCAGAAACCAAAGAGCAGTAAGGTTGTTATAAAAAAAGTTGTAAATCACAGATTACATGGAAATCACCACTGAACTTCAAAGGTGCTTTTGAACTCAGGTTGCCCATCCAGCCAGAGCACTTAAAAGAAGCTGGTTTTGTGAAGTAGGTTATGACTTCATATAAACCTCCACTTTATCTTGGATTGTGTTCTTCCCAGCTTTCAAAAAAATAGATCTTTAATAAATTTCTAGCACAGGAGAAGCATTCTGATCACATAACCAGAGGGATCACTATTTGGGTAGATTTTTCTGCTCTATCACTTATAGATAGTGTGATGACAAAATTACCAATTGTAGTGACAAGTTTTTGAAGAATTGTTAAAAAAAGTCAATACTTGGAAGGTCAGGAGAGATGAGGTCTCCAGATCTTTCTTTTAAATAGTGCTGAGATATTCTTGCTGCTTATCAATATGATACTTGGATTATTTGCCTTGTGTTGCATTGGAATTATAGATGGTCTTTAGCTGAGTTTTGCCAGATTATCACAGTCATTGAGCATCTCACAATTCTCATTAATATAACAATGAATAGAATTTGGGATCAGATTGTTCTAAAGCAGAAAAATTTCTGTGTTATCAGAATTTTCTTGGCATTACCTTGGGAGTCTCTGTGATCCAGAGCAGAAGCAGAGGGTCAGAGTGCTGAGGCACAATTCTTTTTTGGTGTGTGAATGCCTCATTCCCAGCAGTACAGGGCTGGCAGCAGCACACACTGCCCTGCATGGTTATCACAGCTAGCTCACATATTGCAGTGTCAATATTTTATCAGAGAACACTTTACAACACAAAAAGGAAAAAAAAAAAAAAGAAGGATGCTCCAGTGCATGCTGGATATGTTTCAGATTCCTCTGTTGAGTTTTATCTGAGCTGACATTACTAGAATAAAGTAGATTGTCAAAGGCTGGGCAGAGTGCTTTTTATCATTCTCAAGTATTGGCATAAAGTAAAATAATGATTCGAATTTCTGTTTTCTGTCTTTTGTGGATTACTCTGTCAGTTACAGTGATGCTTTTGACAAGGGAGTGCTGCTGGGTTAGTGATTCTTTCCAGAGCTTCAGAAATAGTGAAGTTATCTGTTACCATCATCATATCAAGGCTGACAGTTGACGGTCAGTGCTTGTATATTGTCTTTGTAAATTACAAAATGAAGTTAGGAGCAGCAAATGCATCTCCCCACTTTTATAAGGCAAATTCCATGGGATTATTTGCCATCTACTTATACCCAGACTTGGTAAAATTTTTGGTACCAGACAAGTTGTGCAGAACAGCTTCAGATAAGATTTTGTTTGGGTTTGATGGGTGATTTGTTTGTTTGGTTTGGTTTTTATTGTTTTGGTTTTTCAGGCAGGGAAGATAAGGGTCAGTGTTGAATGTGTCTCTTGAAAGCTTGTAGTGTTATGGAAATATTTAGATCTCTACAAGTTTCTGAGTGGAAGTTGTTACTAAAACAAATGTGTGCTTCTATTATCTGGTTTTGCCATGTGTCACAGTACAGTGGCTCTGTCACCAGTGTAGCTTTATCACCTAATGATCCACCCAGGATCATTAGGTTATGAATGATCCTGCGTGGGGATATTTCATGGGTACATGAAATATCCCCAGCTGAAGCACTGGTCCTTATATAGACAATTCTGTTATTGAGGGTTGTAATGTGAATAGAGTTTAATCAATGTACCAGGAGACTGCAAGAGAACATAGTGATAGGACAAAGAGGAGTGGCCTTAAGCTGAAGGAGGGTAGATTTAGTTTAGATATAAGGAAGAAATTCTTTACCCAAAGGCTAGTGAGGTTGTCTGGAGCAGGTGTGGACTCATCATCCATGGAACTATTTGAGCCCAGCCTGGGCTACCTGGTCTAGTGGAAGGTGTCGCTGCCCAAGGCAGGGGTTTGGAACTGGACGGTCTTTAAGGTTCCTTCCAAGCCAAACCATTCCATGATTCTATGATTCTATACTGAAAAAAAAAAAAAAACAGGGAGAGAGAACAGAAAATTTTAAATATTGTAGTCAAAATTAGCTCTTCACTCACATGACAAAATGATAAATAAATATCAACGCACACAACTGCTTTGTGCTGTATTTGTAATTTGGACCTGTGGAGGTATAAAGTATAATCAGTGTGACAGAGGTCTGGGCAAGAGAAAACAATAGTCAAAAACAATGCTGAATCATATTGATAAATGTGGCTGATATTTCAGGAATCAAGTAGTAAATAACCTAAATATAAACAACTAAATAAAACTTAATTTTATGCAATCAAGTGCTCCTAAATAAAAAAAAATCAGCTGTCTTTTTATATCACTGTAGGTGAGACATGGGTAAATTTTGTGTACATACTCCTAGTTAGGAAAACATTGCTGCTGTTGTGACTTGACAAATTGTTTTGTGAGCAATCCTTTCCATTCCCCATCAGTGAAAGCAAGGATGTGTCTGAATTGCTGTGTAGTTATAGCTGGGAGAGCCATGCAGCAATTACCGTTTATATCGGAGTGCCCATGGGGCACAGCTTCGTTTAGGGCCTCATTGTGTGTAACACAATGAAAGATTCCAAGCCTTAAATATTTTACAGTTTAAAAAGGCTGGCAGGACAATGAAGGGCTGGATGATAAAATGCTGAGTGCTTCCCAAAAGTTTTAACCAACTTGACTGGAAATCAAATGTGATCAGTGGCTGCAGTACCAGTCAGTCTGAGCTATGTAGAGTCTATTACAAAGAAAGTATCAACTCAAATATTAAAGGATAAACAATTCCCACTAGTTTCATAGCATTTGCAGAAAGGAGAAAGCCTTAAAATAAATTCTAAGCCTTTGGAAAAGGTACTAGTTGGAAACAAAATGGAATTCCTCTTGTTGACCAGATTTTGTTAGGGTATCTCAGGAAGGCACTGTGCATCAAACTCCAAACAGGCCATTTCCACTAGATCAATGTTCCTGACAAGCCGTGCTCTGAGCAGAGTTGTCATCAGGAACTGAGGCTGGGAGAAATTTATAAAATCTGAAAAACAGCATCTTTCAAAGTGGTGAATGTCCTTTCAAGGGCTTGTCAGTCTAGGAGGATGGTGAAATAACAAATCTGATGAGGGAAAGAGGCAAACGGCAAGAAGGAAAGAGTTGTAGGAGGAAAAAGAGACAGACTGACAATTAGTGCCTGAGATGTAACACATTTCCTCCCACTTACCCCAAGATTGTAGTAGGATTTCAGTCAGGTTTGATCAATGTCTGCATGTTTCAGTGCTTTCAGAGGTGAATTCAAGCAGAGAAAGGTGGATCTGTGGCACAGGTGCACATCCCCAGCCCTTGCCAGGTTTCCTTTTATCAAGGGCTGCAGCAACAGCTCCTGTGCAGGGCAGTGCCAGCCAGCGTGAAGGACTCCAGGCAGCCCCAAGATGCCAGGTCAGTGGCCTGGGAAACCAGCCCTGTTTTTCCTGCAATAAATACAGTCTCTGTTGGGGACATTTTTATTGTCATTACTCCAGTCAGCACTGCAGCCTCTGGCAGCTGCTGTGGGAGGCAGAAAGGAGGCCGCCCATATGGCGAGCGCATCGTATCCAAGGTGCCTCAGCATTTGGGAAGATCCCTACAAATGTCACTGCTGGGTCACTTAAGGCCTCATTTTATTTCAGCAAAGTCAATGGGGATTTTGGCGTTTATTAGTAGGAGCAGAAACAAAACCTTAATCCCTGGTAATTCTGTTTGTATTACATTTTACACAGTGTCACAGATGTGCACAGGATACTGTGTAAAACACGGGGTCATATGCTGCTGTCACCTGCTCTCTCAAAACAAAGGGACTGAAGCCAGAGTGGACCTGCAGGAAGGCAGGTTTGGGCCACTGTTTCAGGCCATCAATTTCATTTTTTTCCTTCCTCTGGGAGAGAAAATAAATTTTGGGGAAGTAGATGTGTGTCACTAAATGTACTGATGCCACCTCCAGTCTCACTGCTATTGAGTTCTGAAGGTGCTGAGAGTATCACTTGGCCAAATGCAACCTTAGTTCCTGCATGTGCTGTAAGATCTGGAGCAGAATGACAGACACGAAGTGAAGGCAGGGGCATCAAGACAGAGGTTCAAGCAGAAAAACACAAAATAAGCAAAAAAGCAGGATATGAGAAAAAGAACAGGATCATGAAGCGTGAAGAAGGAACACTGGGTGGGAAAATAGATCCCCAAAAGGGTCCTGTTAATTCCAGCTGAGTCACTGTTCTTTGACCCAAATGCTTTATCTCCTCAGTGTCTCCTCCCTGCTGTGCGCTGGCTCCAGCGAGCCCTGGGCACCACTCTGAGGACGTGGCCAAATCCTGCCAGGCAGGGACCTCTGCTTTCCTACTGCTTTTGCAGCTTATCGTGAGGACCTCAATGGCTGATTACATCAACTTAGATGGGCAGTGATCTGAGGAGACGCTGAAGTAAAGCCACAGCAAGTAAAACCATTGCTGAGATAGACAGTGAAATGTGGAAACCCTGGTGCAGAAATGCCCGAGCGTCTGAGTGCTCCCACTTATGTAACTCCCCCATTGTGCAAAGTGCCAGCCCTGGCACTGAGGGCCTGGCCTGAAAGTATCTTTTCATTTGGTGCTTGCTGACAACGTGCCCCGTTGTTCTGCAGTGCTGACCTGAACGGGGCAAAGCGGCCGCTCTTGGTTTGTGAAGTGGGCTGCACTTAATCCAGGCACTGCTCCAGCCCTGCAGGCTGGGTGAAAATGGATGGCTGCAGCTGAGCTGCTTGCATGCTGAAGAACAGGACCTGTGGCTGGTCAGCTTCTTGGATATGCTCTTAGGAATGCAAGGACACCTGGAACATCACAGATGGAGGATGCCCCTGCCAGTGGGGTGGGATTCTTGTAATGGATGGAGTCAAACCCCTGAACTCAGAGCTCACTTCTTTCTGCACCTCCTTGTGACAGCCGGAGGCACCTGCTGAACTCAACAAACGCTTTTGTTGAGAGAGTTGCCCATGAGTGGCAACACTTATCATGTGATAAATTTGTTTTGTATGAAGGGTTTGTTTAATAAGAAGTCAAGTGTTAACTGAGTCTGGTTGCATTCCTGATACTCCAGAGCCAGGGAAAGCAGAGCAAGGACAAAGCACATGTTGATTTTCCTTGGAAAAACTCCTCTGGTGCTTACAGCCTGGTATAAGCACCACTCACATGCTGCTGCATCTGGTAGATCTGTTTGTGTCTTTATGAACACAAGAACTTTGTTTTAATAAACAGAGTATGTGCAAGCTGAGGTGTGTGCATGTGGAAGCAGCACAATCCCTGCTCCACACCCACTTCAGCTGTCAGCCTTCTGCTTCCCAAAGCACATAAGGATACAGAAAGGTGTGGAATCAGTGCAGAGTCCAAATAAACTGCTGATGGATTTAAGCCACTAACAGAACCACAGAAAGGCTTGGGTTGGAAGGGGCCCTAAAGATGACCTAAAGATGATTCTAACACCCCTGCCATGGGCAGGGACACCTTTCACTAGACCAGGTTGCTGAAAGCCCCATCCAGCTTGACCTGGAACACTTTAAGGGGTGGGGCATTGACATCCTGGTGTTCTAGAGCCATTAAAAAAACTTCTAATTAGAACAGCTATGAAAAACCATGTCACCATTTCTGGGGCTAGTCTTATTTTATTTAGGTCAATGGCAAATCTCTAAATTGATTTGTGTTATGTGACCTCTGGAGAGCTGGGCCTGTCTCTGGACAGTCTCCCAGTATCCCTTGTTTTCAAAGTGCATAAAAATTATCATATTAATAATGGCTTTGTCACCATCATTCTTATTTCAATGTACTACAAGGTCCACACATATTTTGAACATTTCCAGGGATGGTGATTCCACCTGAGCTGCCTGTTCCAATACTTTTATTAGACTGAACAAGTGGGGGAAAAGGCAAAATTGATTAATTTTATTTAATTTCACTTGTGATGGTGCATATTTTGGTTGTTTGAGCTGCAAATTGAACAGGGTACAATTAATCTTTTCCTGGAAGCAAGCTGAGTGTCTCTTACATAAAGGCTTATCCTCTGAGCAGGAAGTCATGATTCTGATAAAGCTGAATTATGATCTAAGTAATGCACAAAAACGATTCACCCCTGAAATCCCACTGAAAACAGACCCATATGCCACTGAAATGTCACATTCATAGGACATTTATTGGGAATAAATACTGTGAAGCTGTGCTGGGCTTTTAGCTCTAGGAGTTCCAGGTAAAAACCTGGTGGAAGCAATTCTAAGTTCTGGTTGAGAGAAATATTTTGGTTTTTTTTTTATTCACCAGGAGCACAGTCCTTCTTTCCAGGGAAGACATGATCTTTCTAAAGCTATTGGCAGGAAAAGCCAACACTGTTCACTTGGATGTTTAACCCAAGGTGTGAATTCATGCTGGAGCTCCTCCTTTTCTGAGCACTTGGAGCTGCTGTGGGTGCTGTAGGATGAGTCTGGTCACACCAGCCTTGGGTTCCAGCCCCAGACTGGCAGAAAGGGGCCCTCCCTCCCCAGCAAATAAACTCTGATTAACAGAACACACTAAATATGATAATCATTGTTAGACCATACCCCTGTGTCTTTATTTCCTTTGTTTGATCAGGGATGGTGTTTTGCTGACACTGGAGGAGTATTTGAGCCACTCACCTTCCCATGCTGCAATGGAAAGATTGGATCACCCAGCATCCAAACCTCAGCTGGGGAGGCAGAAAAAACCCCAATTCCCAGCATTTTAACCTACCAAGATACAAGATTTATTGACCATTTCCTTCTCTGTCTCAACAATCATCCCTTCTGTCACAACATCTCTGAACTGGTCTTTCCTTAGCCCCACAGATGCTGTTTCCATGACCAGCTCACCTCAAGGATGTGCAAAACAAACCAGATTCTGCTCTACTTTCATTGTGCTTTGTGTGTGTGCTTGTGACATCATTTAAATAAGCTTATCCTGCTCAGAATGAAAAAAAAAACCAAACATTCCTACCACAGTTTAGGTAAACCAAGCAATTATTCTGTTACTAAGTGTAATTAATGCCTAATGATTTGCTTTGATTAATAGGACAATCAGCATCTGCTCCTAGAAATAGGGATTAGTAACCCAAGCCATCACTAGTATTAGAAGGTAGGGGGTCCTTTTGTACCAAACCCTATTTTTCCACATTCTTCTCAAAGCAAAAAAGCCCTGTGCTGTATTCTAAAAGCAGAATAAAGGGAAGGTAGTAAATTTTTGAAAAAAAACAACATGAAGAAAGCTTTAAAATGTCCTCATGAATTTGTGGTTTTGAGTGAAATCAGTGCGTCTCCATCCTTCAAGAAAGAAATTACTCGGATATAATTCTCTGATAATTTTTACAAGCAAAGTAACAGCCAAAACATTTAAGATTTTGCATCTGCTAGGCTGGAACAGCGAGTTGAACTAAATAAAAACCTCTGTTTGATATGTCTGTGTGGTTGATTTCTGCTGAATGTTCCCAGCATAGGAAGTAATAAAATGGTATTTTACAGACATTATATTAATTTTTCTAAATCCCCTGATCAGTTTATATATTTTTTTTTTCCCTGTATGACTGAAGAATCACAGCACACAATGCAGCCGCAAGGCTAATCATTCTTTAGCATCTCCTATTGATCCTGGAGATAGAGCTGGAGTGGGGTTGGATCCAAGCACTAATCCAATCGTATAACAGACATCCCCATATGGTTAGTCCCAGCTTTGCCTTAAGCCAATCAATAATCACTTTGACAAAGAAAAATAAATTTGGATTTTTTTTCCCCCTGTGGAAAGGTTGGGCTCTGAATGCTCCATCCTCCAAGGGTTCTGGGCTTCTCAGCCACTTCAGTGTCCACTCTGAAACAGAACTTGCAGTGACCGGTAGATAACCAAGGAAATGATCTTGTTACTGGGATTAGTACAGAGCCAAGAACAGAATTAACCTGAGCCACACATCTTGCTTCTAAAAGCCTTTAAAAGAGACTGAACACCTTGTAAATGAGTTTGGCTTCCTTTTTAAAATAAAATTATCCTTGAAGAAACAATGTCAGTTGAAGCTGTTGCACTTGGGAGGTGTGTGAGGCTCACCTGGAGGCTTTTCCTCACTACTCAGGGTTTGAACAATACAAGAACACAGAGAGGGTCTGTAGTAGGCACCTGGTAAGACCTTGGTTTTCACAGGAATGTTCATCTGGTGAGATGTACAGTGCTGAATGCAGTGAAGAGACACCACAAATGACAACTTTTCACATGGCTCTGCTTCAGCTCCTCTCTAGGTCCGGCTGGTTGAGGGCTGACTCCTGTGTTTGGTCCTAGACCACACATGACCCATCTGTATGAGCTCCTCTGTGTCCAGAAACTGCATTTCCAATCCTGTTGCACAGGAATTCATGCTGCAATTGCAGAAGGGCTCTGCCAGGTCAGGGCTGGTGGTGAAGGATGATGATTGAAGATCAAACATTCCCTGAAGGTTCAGGTTAATCCAGTGAATAATTCTCTGATACCAAAACTTCAATATTCAGGATGAACTGCCTTTGACCAGAGGGAGCTGAAACAAAATGACAACACATGGACATTTATAGGTACTTTTCCCCAGAAGGTCTTCGATTTAGAGAATCTAAACACCAGCAAGTGCCAAGCACTCAAGATGTCAGAAAGTTCTTTGTAAGCCAGAATACTGCAAAGTAGGAACCCAGCAAAAATAGCCTGCCTTAAAAATGATCAAAATCCTCTTTCTGGGCAAAGTCTCCTGATCTTTCTCCAGCAGGAGGATGAGACTGTTTAGGTGTGTGTTCTCCAGTGGGTCCCTGCATTCCTCATTGCACTGTAGTGCATCTTTTACCTTTGCTGGTAATTAGAGCTGCTTTAGGATTGGTCTTGGAGGCAGTTTGAAGTGGGTTTTTGTTCAGAAATGCCACAGGAATATATTAATGGAGAGATACCAAAGGTATTAAAAGCTATAAAGTCTCACGTTACAATGGGGAGAAATTCTCATGTATATTCCAGTGCAATCTTTGAAACAGAAAAGCAGAGAAAAATACCCCTGGTGTTTCTTTCCTCCCTTGAATTCCATCGTTCACCACCCTATTCCCTTTGCAGGTTGGTGAGTGGCTGTTGCTAAATATATGCATAATAGTGAAAACCACTGCATAATACAATGCATTGAAAAAGGGTCCTGCCAGGCTTCTAGGTCAAGGGAAGGAATCTCTCTTTCTTTCCTGGTTAGCTTTTCTGCCCATTTATCTCCTTCTGCTTTATGAAAGAGCTGATGGGGAAGGTCTCCAGCTGATGGAGCTATTAAGAAAAAGACCTGACATTCTGAGTCAAAATTCAGGCTGCCTCCAAACAGGCTGCCTCTGGTGCTATTAAACAATAACAAAATAGAATGAAATTCATATTTACTCTGGAAACAGAAGGCATACAGGTATTTGATTTCTGAAAATCCAGGTAATTGACTTAGAAATGAAATCTGTGGCAGATGGCTGCGAAATGGATGATTTAGGTAGAACATGAAAAAAAAGTAATGCTTAAACCTTTGGGAAGAAGAGACAAGAGCCAAGAGTAGGCAGAAACACAGATGTTTGCATTCTTGCTCTATAGAGAAATGCACAGAAACCTGGGGGAAAAGGCATGGAAAGGGATCCCCACTTCACCAAAGTCCACCCCTGGGATCACAAACAGTGTGGTGACAGATCCAGGGTCAGAGGGACTCCCAGCACAGCACACGTGGCAGTCCCCACATGCCAGTGATGTGTCCCTGCCTGCCTCTCTGTCATTGATAGCAATTTTAACACCTCCAGTGTGTTAAATTTGCACCTTCAGTGTGCTTAATACTTTTACTGTGTGTCAGTGAGGGCTTGGGTGACACTGAGGAGGATATTTTACCCCGCTCTGTGGGTAAAAGGTAAAAGTTGTAGCCCTAAACCAATGGCATGTCTGCGTGATTTATACACAGATTCCTTCTTGGCCCCAAGCCTGTCACCAGTTTAGCCCTAACTTTCTGATAAATCACCCACTGATTTAGAGGTTTCTGGTGATCAGCACAAGCAACAACTTGACTCACATGGAAATCCACCCACATGTGGGTATTTCAAAAGAAGCTGGGGAAAAGCAACCCCAAAACTGTCAATAACAGTGGGAAAAAGTCTTCTCAGAGTCTTGTAAATGGTCTTTCAGACCTGCAGATTAAGTGGTTTTGTCCTGCAGATTAAGTGGTTTTGTCTTGCTGATTTCACCACCTCCTTCAGATCTCCCACAGTCCTGACACAGACTCTGCTGTGGAAATGTCACAGACCAAGCTCTGTCCCACTCCCCTGACCCTGTGGATGGAATACCTGACTAATGTCTGTTTCTGGGTGACTCCTCCATCCCTGGTCCTCAGAGCTGCTCTCTGTAAGATGATTCCTGAGTTGTGAACTGATCCTGTTGCCCAGCCAGGTAGGAATTCTTGGCATGCGCCCAAATTCCCAGGCAACAGTGTCAGGATTTCTTCTCCTGTCCCAGTCATGGGTGTGTGATCAGAGAGGATAACGCAAGAACACAAAGCCAGGCAGGTGAAGAAGGTCTTTGTGTGCAGTTTGTCACCCTTTAAAGTGTCAGTGACAACGCTGCTGCCACCAGGAGCTGCAATGAGCTGGAACACCATGAGGACTGGGAGAGAAAATTTAGGTGAAGATCCACAGTCTGCAAAACTCTGTGCATGTCCCACACGATTTCACACAGTTTGCCACAGCCAATACTAGAATAATGCATCTCCAGGCAGAGTAATTCCTGAGTGATGACCTCAACCAAGGGTACTGCAATTTAGAGATGCTTCCCAGCCTCCCACCTTACAGCATCCCTGAGACCTGAGCCCTGCAGCAGGATGAGCAGGATTAGTCAAAAGGGAATTGCTGCCATGCCCGTGAGATCTCTGGTGCTGAGACAGGTGAGCCCCAGAGCAGTGGCTGTGTGCAAGCAGAGTGGAACCTGCAGGCTGCTGCTCCAGAGGGAGAACCTGTTGGATTTCTCCTGTGTAAATCCCCCTGTGAAAGCTTCGCTGACTCCCAGCTCTCAAGGATGTGCACTCACAGCTCCCACCAGCACCCACTCAGATGAACTCCTCCGCCTGTTGCCTGACAGGACATCCCCAGGTGGTGGAGCACTGCAGGAAGGTCCATGTCTCTCAGAGGATGGATAAGAAATGTCACTGAGCTAAAGAAGACATCAGCATTGCTGCAGTCACCCACTGTGCTTCACAGGAGAGCTGACTCCTTCAGTTCCTGCCCCTGCCCTGCCTTCCCAGCCTCCCAGCTGCAGGTTTAAAAAGCCTCCAGCAATACACTTGTCTTCAAAGCTTCCAGGGGCAAAACTTTCCTCTGCAGCCCTCATTGCACCTCTCAGGCTCATATTCACAAGCACAGGATTCAATGTATAATCAACACCCACTCAGCACAAAGATCATTCTTGACACCGGAGGAAAAGTTAATGTATGAAGGAATAAAAGAATATGTAATTGAGATTTCCCCCGAGCAGAGAGGAGTGGAGGAATCTGCCACTGCACATCATGCATCTCACTAACAGATCCATATTCATTCTGCTTAAATGTATTCTGGTAGTTCTTATGTGTTCCTTGTAGTTCCTAACAATTATATCTGATCTCTTTGTTAGGGACAGAAAATGCAGGCTTAATAGGATGTCAACAGACAAGGAGTATAAAGTAATTGCCCATTATGCTATAAATGTGTTATAATCATTTGCCAGAGGGAGAAAAAGTCTAATTGAATGAAAACTCTTGATGGTTTCATTATGCTTCTATTAAAAGGCAGTCAGCCCTCCTGATCCAAATACAGGGCTTGATTCTTTCATTTACATCTGTAAAAAACTGGGGGCAACCACAATGTAACTAATGGATTTTCTGCCACACACAGCTGGAGTAAGAGAGCTCAGAGAGAGTCCTGAGCATTTCCAAGCCAGGATGAAATGAAAACATTTACCACGCATGTGGCAGAGGGAGAACAATTCAATACAAATGACAGCAAAGCTGAATAAAATGCCAGAGCTGTTCCCAGCAATGGCAGGAATCAAAATCTTTGTGTGTGTGTGAAAAGCAAAGGAAGGGGCTAAATTCTGCCTTTCAAATTGCACTTGTAAAAATCCACGCTAATTATCAGCTTATTAGTTATTAAATAAAACTTCCTTTTCTCCACCCTCCCTGATGCCCAGTCAGAACAGAGCTGCTGAAATCCTTTTCTGTCCTTGCCAAGATCAGCCCAGCCTTTTACAACCACTCACCATCTCCCCCCTTTCTCTGCTGCATCTCATTCGAGCTCCTTGTCCTTGCCCCTGTGCCCTGCATAATTCCAGCTCTCCCCTGCATTTTCCATGCCCCAAGTACCACCCCCTCTGCATTTTCCCCTCCTGCCACCACTCACAGCCCTTCCCAAGTGCTTCACAAAGTCATCCCCTCACTGACTTCCAGCAGTTTTTGAAGACCCTTTTCTTGCATGACCTTAAATAAACACAACCCTTGGTGCCTTCATCCACTTAGCACATGACAACAGGGACTGTTGCTCCTCCTCTGCATCAGCCTCTCCAAATGTGGATCTTCAGAGCTGCTGTGTTTGTCCCTGCTCCCCCAGCCCATCCACCTCTGAGCCTGCTGTGGAGTGGTGTTTGATCTCTCTGGGATGGGAATGGTGAGTTGTAGAGGGGTCCCACCTGCACTGTGAGGAAAAACAAGCAGATTTGGGTGTCTGAATCCAGCTGTGGCAGCTGCAGCAGGGTATGGTGGGTGAGAGGTGATCAGGCTAGGAAAGGCTGAGGGGTAGCCATGATTTAGGATTTAGGAAGAAATTCTTCCCTGTGAGGGTGTGAGGCACTGGCACAGCTTACCCAGAGAAACTGTGGATGCCCCATCCCTGGGAATGTTCAAAGCCAGGTAGAACGAGGCTCTGAGCAACCTGGTCTGGTGGAAGCTGTCCCTGCCCATGGAAAGGGGTTGGAATTAGATGGTGTTTGAGGTCTCTTCCAACCCTCATCACTCTGATTCTGTGACTCCCTGTTCTTGGGTCAGTCTGGGATAATTGCTGGTCTGCTGCCCACAGCAGGAAACCCTCGATGTCTCATCAGCTGCCCACAGACCTCCATGGGACAGGATTTATTCCTGGACACAGGAGAATTTTGGGATGTGGCTCACAAGGTCAGACAGAACGGACACCCCTAAGCTAAGCTGTCTCAGCACAACCACTTTCAGCTTGTTTTGATTGATAAATGCCTTTTTTCCAGCAGGAGCAAGCACCGATATTTCATGCCTTTTAAAGGCTGACTTTTCCTAATTGCCCTTGGTGGGTCTCTGAAGCATCACCCACGAGTCCCTGAGGATCTGCAGGCCACTGATGGGAGAGTGTTTACCACTCACTCCCTGGCTTCCTCTGACCAGGCAAATTATTGAAGCTGCCTGAGCAGAGGTGTTTGTGTGAGCTGAGGGTGTGCTCTGGAGGTAGCAAGGAGCAGAGATCTCCCCAACATGGGGATTTCAAAGTGGTTTTAAAGGCAGGCAGCAGCTCCTCATGCTCCCTTGCACACATGCAAGATACTTGTGTAAGCTATAAGACAACAAAAAACCCCCATTGGCCATTATATAGATTGCAGAGATGATGCTCTAACAAGAATCATCACCCAAAACAGAGAGAAAGTAAATATCTATATACATTTAGTAGCAAATCTTTTTGGCCTTCCGGCTCCCCAGCTTTCTATCTGAGCACCTGCCTACCCAGACAGTTTGTTGCATACTAAGTTTTTTGCAGACTGGGAATGTAGCAAAGTTTTATTTTCTTCCTCCCCTCTCTCAGTCTGGCTCTCTTTTAGAAGATCTGGTGTGAATTTGTATCATCACTGGGACTTTTTTCAAAGCTCATGTTCAGGGCTCAGCACAATAAATACCTGATTTACTCATGTAAAAGAAGACTCAGTAGTGAAGCTGATGTTTGGGCATGTCTGACCCTTCACCATCATTTTTTGAATGCAAACCCCACCTTTTCATTGGGTTTGTTTTTGAGGGAACCCACTGTGCTTGGCCCAGCCCCTGGAGCTCACTGGCTATCTTCAGTGACATCTGAAACATTGATTTCTTTGCTGCTCTCCTGAGAAGGAACAGCAGAGAGGCAGGTGAGTCCTGGCTGAAGGAAGGACAGGCAGGGTCCAGCTGTTTCCCTGTGTCCAGATGTGAGCATCTGGCCAAGCAGCATCTCAGCTGAGCTGAGGTGAGGCTTCCCTACTGCAGAGGGGGAGGCAGATGGGGGCAGAAATTTGGGGGACAAAGAGCATACCCCCACTGCAACTGAACCATCACCACCTCATGTTACAGCATTGCTTCATTACCCTGTGCTGCATTTTCATCTGCATTTAATTGGCTTGTGCATTTGCATGAACAAACCACTGCATAATTCTGGGATTGTGAATCACAGAACAATTTAGCTGGGAAAAGCCCTGTGAGATCATCACGTCCAGCTGTTAACCCAGCACTACCAAGGCCACCACTAACCCATGTCCCCAGGTGCCACTTTCACACATCTTTTAAACACCTCCAGGGATGGTGACTCTATCATCACTTCCCTGGCAAATTGTTCCAATGCTTGAAAACTCCTCCAGTGCAGAAATCTTCCCGAATATCCAAACTGAACCTCCCCTGGCACAACTTGAGGCCGTTTCCTCTTGTCCTGTCCCTTGTTACTTGGAATAAGGGATGTCCTTCCTGGGAGCTGCAGAGCACATTCCAGCCACAGATCCTTGCACACAGCACTGGGATTATTATCCCTGTCTCTGCTGGTCTACAGAAATATGGATGCTCTCTGTTCAGGAAACTCCAGCAGAAGAATTGTGGCTGAAATGCTGCACTGTGAGCAGCCCTGTGTGCTGGCTGCTTTGTTTTACACTGTTTGGAGTGAAAATTAAATAGAATGACATGATAAACAAAACCTGGTGTAAAAGATGAACAAGGATCACCGAACCTGTGTTGTTTAAAGATTAAATATCATTATTACTTTTACCTTTAGAAAACCAAGCCCATACTAATACATTAGGAGTATTTTATCACTTTTGACCTGTATCTAAAACTCAGTAGTTTTGACATTTTCTTTTGGTTTAATGCAGCCAAACAAAGGATATAAAAGTGTTAGCAGAAATCAGAAGTAATTCTGCTGAAACTTTCAGATGAAACTTCCAGCTTGAACACGTTAAAACAGATTTATATGTATTTCTTTAGAAAATCTGACTTTTAGTGAGAATTGAACCATTATCTTTCCTGGTCTTGCAAATCCCCTTCAAACATAGTTAGGTTCTGACTTCAAAAACATCCTGTATTTTAAATGTTCTACCTCATGTCTTGGAATTTCAGTTCTGAGTGGAAAAAATACAACTCTGTTTTGGAGAGTTGTCAAAGCATGGATTTAGGAAACTAATTTTAGGCACCCAGCCTTGAAGTTTTGACCAATGGGATTACATTGGTAGAAACAACAGCAAAGCCCCAAATCTGGGGAAAATAACAAAGCAGAAAGATCTTCTGAAGGAAGGGCAATCCACCTCCTACAAAAGCTGCCAAGGATTACTGTAAAGCAATAATTAATGACCATTGCTGCTGGGTCTCTAACCGATGTGGGGGGAATATTGATATAATCCTATTAGTGTGTTGCTCTCATTAATGTACTTATGTCAATTAGCTGAGCATTTTAGCAGAAAGGTGAATTTATGATTTTTTTCCCCTCCATCCAACATAGATTTCCATTGCAAAAATCAATTCTGAACAGCCACCAAAGATCAAGGTCCATTAATGAATCTTATCTGACACTAATGTTGTCTAATTACATTAAAATGTCACAACTAATTTAATGGCAGCAGAGCTCCCTGCTCCATAAACAAACAGAAGTTTGGTTACATTTCTAAGGAATTTAATGTTTGATCAGGAAAATAATGAATGGAAATTCCAGTTTTGATAATTTTCTGCATTTCTGTCATTCTTGAGTGTTTTGAAATAAAGAGCAAGAAAAACCTGGGTTCAACAGAGCATTCCAGGCCCCGAGGAGACCTCAGAGCCCCTCCCAGTACCTAAAAAAGCTCCAAGAGAGCCGGAGTGGGACTTTCAACAAGGGTGTGGAGTGATAGGTCAAGGGAAAATGGCTTTAACCTGACAAATGGCAGGGTTAGATTAAATATTAGGATTTTTTTTTTCCCTGTAAGTGCTGAGGCCCTGGCACAGGGTGCTCAGAGAAGCTGTGGCTGCCCCATCCCTGGAAGTGTCCAAGCCCCATCTGGATGGGTCTTTGAGAAAAGTTACTCAAAAAGAGGGACCTGAGACTGCAGGGAAGACACAGGGAGAGTTTTCATCACCCCCACATGCCTGAGCCTTGAAAATGAGTTAAAATAAGACACTGAACCAACAACTCTCACATGACTGAGAACTGGGGCAAGGAGGGGAGATCTTAACCTAATTCCCACTGGGTTTTTTTTCCTTCAACAAAACAAAACAGCAGACTCTTTCACAGTTGCCAGAGCTGGAACCTCAGTGAGAGAGTATGAAGGATGCAGCCAGTGACTAAGTTGGGATACAAAAGCATTTCTGATTGGTTTCCCACAAGATGAAATTCTGTTATAAAACCTGCTGCTCATCTTCCATTGAAAGAGTAATTTGGGAAACTGTCTCTCTTTGTGCTCTAACTAGGCAGCAGATGGCTCCAGATATGTTTTACTTGGTCCTATTGATTTCACTGCACGATTTAATTTTATTTCTCAGCAGAGCAGATTAAAATATGTGAGATGCTTTATAGGCCCCTGAAATGGCAGAAATCTGCCCCAAAAAAAGCTGCAGCATCAGTCCCTCACCAAGAGCACCTCTCTTCCTTGTCTCTGTCAGCTCAGAGACATCACCTTCTTCCCCACAGTAGAATTTTTTGGGTCCAGGGAATGGTGTTGACAAACCCAGTGCGAAACACAGACAGCAAACAGTCAAAGGAGAAACAAGAGACTCTGAGGAAAAGAGGTGCAATGTCGTGGGTTTTTTTTTTTTTAAAGTCCATCCCAACGTGTGCTTAATAAATAATTAATTGCTGTTATTTCCAAGCTCAGATCCCTTTTCACTCGAATGCACTTTTAACTCCAGTGATAAAAAAAAGGGATGCTTTTTTGTTGATTCTCCTCCAGTGCAGCCTTGAAGCAATAAACCAAATTGACTGCTAAATTTAGACAAGAATACAATCTGGCCAAGTCATCTCAGAGTCCATAAATTTATTAATAAGTGAGACCAAGACGAGTCAGGAAACAATCCCTGAGATGCAGAGCTGCTTCTCCTTTTACTGGGTCAAGGATAGTTTGGGGTATGAAACACATATTGTACTCTCCAATTTACATGTCTAACTCTGGATTTATTCTCTTAACTGTGAGAATAACTGCATGGAGGAAGAACAACTTCCCCTGCTGAGGGGCTGCTTGTTCCAGACCTGTGACTCCACACTTCTCCCTCTGCCCTTAGGATTCCTGTCTTTTCCAGCAGAGAGAGGGTATAAGTAGCATTTCTATTATTTTTGTCTTTATATTTTATCTTTTAGGAGTATTATTTCCTTTGTGCTCCCAGGCAAAGGAGTCCCTGGGAGTGGATTTGAATCCCACACTGGTACCTGCATTTTTGTGCAGAGCAGGTGTGGTCACATTCCTCACACAATTCCTAACTTTCTGTCCCAGGTATGGTAGGAAGGTATCCCACACATTTTTCCAGTTTAGAAAACCAACCCACAGCAGGAAGGAGTGATCTGCCTCCAGTGCTGCACAAAGAATGGTACAGCCAGTTAAAGATCCATTGTGTGCCAAGGTGGGAAGAGAAGGAGGTGGGAAAGGGATGGGGAATCCACTCCCTTCACTGGAGAAAGGAACTGAATCTCATCTTCCCAGGGAGGGGAAATGGCAGCAGGTGTCACCTTGGAATAGCCAATGCCACAATCTGTCCTTCTGCTCTGCATCATCTCCTTGTACTCCACAGGCAGGGCATGACAAGAGCCTCCCTGAAGAAGCCTGGAATTTTGTCCAGGCACTGCATACGAGACCTGGCCTGGAGGAACATCTCCCATTTCTCTCAGGAACCTCCTGCCCATACAATGAACTTCTGCAATGGCAACACAGCCAGTGGGATCAGATTTTATCACAGTTTGGGAAAACAACTCCACATGAAGTAGACTTGGTGTTCAGAGCATGATCAGTGTTGGAAGAGAGACCAGGCATTTGCTTGGAGCCACCTCTGTCTGTCATCTCCTCCTCCTGCCCATGCTGTCTCCTTCTCTCACCATCTCCTTTCATCTGCCCTGCTCTTCTCCCATTCATGCCCAGGGATTGGTGCCTGAAAAGGGCTCTGCTTTGCAGAGAGATTGTGGCAACAGCTGCATCTGTAACAAGGAGGGCATTAAAAACTGGAAAAGCTAAGAGGAAGCTGGAAGCCGAGGATGTGAGGAGGAAAGGCACCCACAATGGGGGTGGTTTGTACCTTGCCCTGCTGGAGAGCCTGCTTTCCTGCAGTGATGTACTTCTTCAGGAGCTGCTGAAGGCAAACATGAATGGATGCTGCAGTGGCTTTCTCTGGGGTTAGAGCTTGCACGCAGGAAATTTACAGCCTTTTATTTACTTAGCAGGAACATCCCATTTCCCTCTACTTTCCTAGACTTGTGCATCCCTCACCCTCAGAGTCAGGGAGAGAAAGGCAAGAACTTGTTCTAAGCTGGGAGCATGAGCCCGACCCTATCACTAACAAAATGTAATTTAATCACCAGTTTTTCAATATTGAACTATGATTGTGAATATTTCAACTCAGACACCGCCACAATTATGGCTGAAAATTGCTCCACTCACATCCCCAGGCTACAGATTTGAAGTCCAAGCTCGTGGAATCACAGAATTGTAGAATGGTTTGGCTGGAAGAGGCCTGAGAGATCATCTAGTTCCAACAGGAGGGTTAGAAATAGATGGTCTAGATGGATCATCCAGGTGGATGGTTGGATCTAGATGATCCCTGCCAGATGATCCCTGCAACCTTCCACTATTCTGGGCTGTTCCAAACTCCATCCAAGCTTCCTTGTACACTGCCAGGGATGGGGCAGCCACAGCTTCTGTGGGCAGCCTCCCCGCCCTCACAATCAAAAATTTCTTCCTAATATCCCACCTCACCCTGCCCTCTGACAGCTTAAAACCATTTTCCCTTGTCCTGTCACTCCATGCCCTTGTAAAAACATCTTCCTTATGGACATTAATCAGGGAGTGCTCATCAATCCACGTGCTCTCGGTAACCAAGGCTGCCCTTTTCAGATAGAGACTGATGCAATTTACAGTTCCTGGTGTCAGTAAAACCTTTTGCACTGGTGAGGAAAGAGCTTCTGCTTAGAAGCAGCTACTTAAGAGTCTTTGGGATTTTTATTTTCCTTTTCCTTTAAATTGCTTGACCCTCCTCTGAGCAAAGAGGGGACAGTGCCCCAGAAGCAACAACTGCCACCTAATTTCACCAGCAGCACTTCTCCCATCTGCCCGGCCATTCTTCTTAAATTGCTGTCTAATTTTCAGTATAAAGAGTGCCTAAGGTACACACTTCCCATGATCGCAGCTTTATTGCAAACCTGAGAGAAGAAAAAAGAGCTTTTGTTGGTCTAATTCCTCGGAACTTCTGAATTCAGCTTCCCCAAAACACATGCACAGAAAATGAAGGAAAAAGGGTGCTGCTTGATAGAGTGCCAGGAATAAGCAGTGGAACACATTTTCTTGTCATTATTTTTTAATAAAAAACCCAAGCAAATAATCACACATCTGCAATTAGAACGTTCATCAAGTACCCTGTATGTCGAATTAGTTGCTGGAATAAAAACTAAAATTAAAGTAAATTTATTTCTTGAGTGATTGATGGGTGTAAACTGGGGGTGTAATTCTCAAACACAGATCCATGCTTGGAACAACACAGGCCTTCACAAATACAACTAATGGCTGATCAGCAGGTGAAAAATAAGAGCAAAAATAAGAGTAAAAAAAAAAGCAGGGTAAACACTTGCTGTTTGCTTGACTTCTGCCACTACAAATCCAGGCCAGATGCAGCCCTGGGTTTCCAGTCATTGAAGAAAAGAGCCTCATATAAAGAAAATCTATTTTGCAAAACACACAAGTGAAAGAGCTTGGAAGGTCACCAAACCTAAACAGTTAAAAGCAATCACGTTTCAATTAAGATGAATTGAAACAAACAGGCTTTAGAGAGGACGGTAAACACAGCAATGTTTCACTGAGCATTAAGATGAACAAAGAGCACACATCTCCTGAAATGCCTTTTAAGAGCCATCTCATCCCAGCCCCGCCACGAGATGCTGCGCCGCCCGAGCCGCCCAACTTCTCCCCGCCAAGCCAAGCACAAAAATTAAATAGTTTTTTATCCTCCCCAGCTCGAGATTAAATAACGTTGAGGGAAGCATGTGAAGCAAAAGGGAGAGAAATGGCTGCACGGTATTAAGAGAGTTAATTATAGATGCAGATTAAAAGGCAAGACTGAGTGGTGGAAGAAAAGGGAAGAGTAACCTCCGGCACAGAGATAGTGACATGCAGCAGTTGTCAGTCACCTAGCAACAAGTTTCCTATCCCTGCTGTGCTCTTTAATTCAGCAAATCTGCTCAGGATGTTGGGCTGTTCTCCTGACAAAACGCATTATGTAGTAGACTAAAGGATACAAAAATCCACTGTACACAACACTCTGCTCCCTATTGACCACTGATCCTTTCTCTCAACCCACAAAAGAGCCTTGCATAATGCTCTGAAAAGAGAAAAGTCTCAACAGAGAAAACATTTGCTTGTAATTGAGATTGACTACATAACGAAAATGATGTTCTTTTTTAAATTCAGCTTGTTGAGGCCACGCTTTTTGTCTCCTGGCTCTCAAAACCCATCCCTGCTGGGAAAAGGGGCAAACATTGTACAAACTCAAACCTGTGGGTTTTTTCCCTTCTTTTCACTGGAAGCACACACGCGCACGCATGCACGCACACGCATTTTGTGGCTAAATGGGCAAAACGGGCTCCTGAAGACTTAAACAACTTTGGAAAAAAAAAAAAGAGGAGACAAATAAGAAAATTGTGGAGTGTTTCTGTGTTGAAGGGAAGCTGCCTTGCTGCTGAATGGAAGCTGAGATGCGGAGGGCAAAATGTATTTTATAATGGTTTTGGCTAACTAAGGAGCAGCTCTGTCTGAGAAAATGAGTTGTTTTATTCCCAGATCCACACAGAAAGTTAAAAGGAAACACAAGTATCACAGAATCACAGGATGGTCTGGGTTTGAAGGGATCTTAAGGATCGTTTCTTTCCAAGCCCCCTGCCAAGGGCAGGGATGTCACCCACTATCCCAGGTTGCTCCAAGCCCCATCCAGGCTGGCCTGGAGCTGTCCCAGGGATAGGGCAAGCTGTGCCAGTGTTTTACCATCCTCATTGTAAAAACTTTTTCCTTATATTTAATCTCACTTGACCCTCTTTTGGTTTAAAACCACCGCCAGTAAAAATTTGTCCCCATCTTATGGTCCATGGTATTAAAAAAAGAGAGGTGGCTGTGCACCAGGAAATGCAGCGGTGCAACTTCTCCTCCAAAAAGCTACACAAAAGACTGCAAAAACACCTTGGTTCCCCAACTGAGAGAAAATGGAAAGGTGATTGTATGATTTATAGTATGAAACTCACAGAACAGCATCACTTGGAGACTGTAGCAGGCCAGGGTAAGGCTGATAGGTACAAAACTTCATCCCAGCAAAACAAACGCACTCAGATTTTGTTCAAGCTCAGCTGCTTCCACCCACTGCTCTCCTAGAGAGGAAGGGATGGAGGGCAAAGGCCATCATTTACCCAGGGTGTATTTCCAGGGATGGTAAAACACATTCCCCACTTGTACCTACAACCCCTGAATGTCCATTCCTGCCCAAATGCCCATTCCCTTTGTGAGGCTGAGCACCCCCAGGCTCCTTCTGGATGTGCTGCCCCACTGTTACCTGTCAGAAGGGACAGATTTGGCCACAGCTTCCCTGGTCCTCAACTTTGCTCTGCCCAAGTGACCAACCATTCCCCTGCTGGCTTCATCCATAGAGCCCAGCTGGTCATACCAGGCTGCTCAAAAATTGCCAATGGACAGATCTCAGTTGATAACTTACACCCAGATTTTGGGGGGTTTTTGTGCTTGGAATGGCAGAGCCAGTGACAACTGGTGTGGTCTTTCCTTCAGCATCATCTCACAGAATAATGGTAACTGTGGAATAAAGCTTTGCTAGCAACAGCTGGATAACGCTGAGTTTATTCTCTGAAACATGTTTAACAATTTCTCTTCCATACTAATGCTTATGCCAGTCTTTTGCACTGTTTTGTGTGTCACATAATGAGCTGTACACTGTGTTTCCTTTTTTTAAAATAAATAATAAGAGCTATGGCTCTGAAGATCTGAAGGATTAATCTAAGCCTGAATATAATACAGAATATAACACAGCCTGTTCAAATTAAGGGATTGGGAAGGGCTGACATCAATGTGTTGTTCAGCCACAACTAAGAAAAAATAGACTTTTATTTTTAAAGTTCTCTCTCTTAAAGGGGTTTGCTCCCTTGAAGACAATCAAATTGTTTTCAATTTTTCCCTCCCCTTTTTAAACAAAAAAAAAATTCTTTTCAATCAGAAAATATAAATTATACCAGAATTGATTTCAACTGATAAACATGAAATTGAGGGAGGGCTTCAGAAACTGGGAATGTTCAGAAGGTAATGTGCAGCAGTAGGAAAGGAGGTTTTGTGAACTCCCTCAAGAGGTGCTAAAAATAAAAACCTGAAATAGTAGAAGGTTTAGAGGAATGCAATGGGGGGAAAAATGTGAATAATTTTGATGCAGGGGAAATACATCTTGTTTCCTCCATAAACAGTATTGGTTACTATAGAATTTAAGACTGTCATTCAGATGCTGCTCTGACAGATTTCATAGAGATGACAAAGAAAATTCCCTGTGAGGGAGCTGAATTAATCACAGAATATGCAAGAGTCCAAACTACTGAAAAAAAGAAAAAAGAGAAAAGGAAAAAAAGAAAATAGAGAAAAAGAAAAAAAGAAAAAAGAAAGAAAAAGGAAACTAAGCAGTAACTCCCAGTAATAAATAATTACAAGAACACACAAAAAAGTATTTCCACACACTTTCTGGAGCTTTTAAAATATGGTCTGCAGGGATATTTGTTGAAACCCACCTCCAATAACAACCAGTGTAAATCCAGCACTGGCTTTGCCCTGGATATCCCGAGTACAGGAGCTGCAAAGGAGATCTTGTCTCCTGAAAGCAGAATTTCTGCTAAGCAGGATATTAATTTTCAGGTATACTTTTTAGAGAAGCTTTCTCTCAGAAAAGCTAAAATTAAAGTGGACACCGGGGTCAGCCTGGAATAGTTGGATCACGTCCTACCAAAAATAGGAATCGCGAGGGATTCTCCTGTTGATATTTTAAACTTTTGTTCATGCAAGTTTTAATCAATTAAAATGCATTATCTACCCTCTTAACTTTCTCAGAGAGGATTATCTGACATTTACTATTCACCAGTTTTGCTGAAAAGGTTAATAGTTCACGGGCTGGAGTTGGGGGTAAACAGAATTGATCATTCCTAATGCCTCGGCTGGAACGGAGGGGCTTTGTGTTGACAGGCTGGGAGATGTAATGAGCCTCTAGTACATTCTTAAGGCTTGTTTCATTTGCTCTGTGAATGGGGGAAAGTAAAATTATAGTCTATAGGTGTTTTCCGTGGTCCTTTCATAAGCAGGCCTCCTGACACCAATTAAAGAGATTATGTCATCAACTGAAAAGAAAGCTATAACCTTGTATGTTAATGCCGTGATTACTTAAGACAGGGTCACTGGACCCAATAGAACAGGGAATGACCTTGGTGAAATTAACTTCAGAGCTCAATTCCTAATTAACTGTTTTCAATGAAAGAATGTGTGATTTCAGGCTATTGGTTAAAATATTCACTTTTTTCTGTACACGGGCTTCGCCACCAGAAGTTAGTCTCCAGCAGTATTAAAAAAAACAACAAACCAAACCAAAACAACAAAAAAAAAACAGGAATAAGATTAGGAGATGGCAAACAGCGTGTTCAGAGCTTTATGAAAGCAGATATTGTCCCCTGGATATTTTGCTTGAAAAACCTTATTCTTTTGAGGCTTCTTTGCCCACAGTGCAAAAATTACAGTCCCTGGGAGGAAATGACACATTTGAACACACGCCCAGGGCAGGAGAAATTGAAAAATAAATTTTAAAAAAGCATTGAAAACACAACAGTAATAAGGGTAGCTATGTGTAAGAGATAAGCCTGTATTTGTAAGTATTTTAAATTTACCATTTTAAAATGGAATTGCGGCACATATAAAGATTTGGCCAGGGAAGCTGTATTTTGTAGCATTAAAGGAATAGGAAAAGAAGGCAGGGAAGGGTTTTTAAGGAGGTGTCTCTCAGGTGAGGGAGGTAGTGATGTCTCAGAAGGATGGCAGATTGCCAGGGCACCTTGGACTTTGAGCTGTCTGGGAGATGCTCACTCAGAGCTGCACTCTCAGTCCTGGTGAAGGCATTGGCAGGGGCTGTGCAGTCCGCTTGAAAACCTTTATTTGGCACTGAACCTACATTGGATCTCTGACCAGCTATGCTGAAGTCACACTTGTACCTGTTTCACTTTCTCAGGAAGAAATACACACCTGAAAACATTTTCAACACTAATATTCAGCTAATCTGGTGGTAAAAAAAGAAGTTTAACCCGTCAGCCTTTTTCTATTTTCTTAAATAACTTTTCCAGGTGTGGCCCAAGTCAGACTGGGAACGCAAGTTCTGAGAGAGCTGCTAATCCAACACTCCAGCAAATAGCAAATTCCCTTCCAAAATGGTTGCAAAATTAAATGCAATTGCTCCAGGTGTAGAAAGACTTCAGACCTGAGCTACCCCTCTGAGCAGGTTCCACTCCCAAAAGGTTGGGTTTCACAGAATCATTGAACAGTTTGGGTCGGAAGGGACATTTAAAGGTACAATCCTCGTCCTCAGCTGTGGTTTATGGGGTTAAAGGTTATATCTGGGTAGGGCAGAGGTTTCTTCCTCTGAAGGCTGTGAGCAAGGCAAGCAGAGTGGATCTCCAAGGTGCCACATATTCCTGGGTGTCACACATTCCAGAGTGTCACACCGTCCCCAACCCAGGACAAGCTGTGGGGCTCTGGATCTGCTCCTGCTACAGATGGAGCTCACTCCCCTCTGGCTACTGTGATGGGGTGAACACCAGAGGAGGTCAAGAAGGGGGAGCATCTCCCATCTCCCCTCTGCCCACATCTTATTCTAAAGAAGTGTTTAAACAAAGAGTCCCAGAGAAAGCCCAGTGTACCTGACTCTCAGAGACAGCAGAGGTACTTCTGTGCCACAGGCAAGACCCCAAAGGGAGCCTGCAGCAAAGCCAAGGATGAGCCAGCTTCCTGAAACTCCATCTCTGTTCACAATCCACATCTGTGCCAACCACAGAGCATCTCTGGTTGACCCCTGGGCCAGCTGCTCCTCTCCTCACGCAGAGCAAAAATCCGCCTGGGCTTGGGCACAGACATTCACTGTTCATGGGAACACTCTGAAATATCAGAGTGCAGAAAAGGCTTTTCCCACGGTCCCCAGGTCACCCTACAGCTTGTTCCAGAGGGGATCCAGCTCTAGGGGACAGCTGAAGGGACTGGCACTGGGAATTACACTGGTGTGATCACTGATACCTGCCTGGAGGTACAGGATGGGAAGGCATCAATTCAACATAAAGGTTTGTGAACCTGTGACCTTGTATTGCAGGCACAAAACACTCAGTTCCCTTCAAACCCAACCAAATGTGGGCAGCTGCTTTCCCTAAGAACCAAGAAAACAAAACCTCATATGACTTCCTGGCTTTATTTTCCTTCCAGGGCTAAAACATCCCTCTTAGACAGGGCATGGATGTAATCAAACAAACCCCAGGGATGGATATCACCACCCTCCCAGAGCGAACTTTGGATAACCACCTTTCACACCCCGGCCCCTGGCAAATAAATGGCAAAGGAGCAGTTGGCAAACTTGCTGAAAGGTGCAATTAAAAGCAAATGGGGACATTCTGCCTGCTGAAGGCAGTGTATTCTTTAGTGCTTGTTTGTGGAGGAGGGAAAAGAAAAAGAAAGGAAAAGATTTCTCCCTTCCCTGTGGACCACCCATGGAACTTTTTTGTCCCCTAATTCTGACACCAGAAAAAAAAAGAGGTACTTGTTGCTCACAGCTCCCATGCACACTCCTCCCCATACAGTAAGGCTTTGGGAAGTTAATTGCATTAATGTGTTCCCTGAGTAAAAACAGGTGCTGTAACACCTGCATTTTCTAAAGCCAAATTTCGCTATGCATCTGCATTTTCAGAGGGAAGGTTCCTAGCTGGTGCTGTGAAACCCTGCAAATTATTGATGACCAGAGCTAAGCCTGGACAATGCTGAGCTGTTGGCATGGGAGTGATTTTCAAGAAGTGGCACTGGAGTCCCTGTGTGTGATTCCCCTTTTGGCCCATGCTCCAGCCCCTGCCTGAACCTGACAAGGATGTTCAACACTTTGCAGGATGCAGCTCCTCAGACAAAGCCCCTGAGCCCATGGGACCAAAGCCTGCAGGCTCTGTGCCACCATGTCCAGCCCAGAGTGGATGGGATGAGGCAGCTTTTAGGGAATAAATATTACAGTTGTAAAGAACATGACAGCAACAACACAAAAAAGCCTCCTGGCACCGAGGATTTTCTAGGAACAGGGAGCAGCTTACAGGCTACAAGGGCTGAAGGGGAAGATCTGCTTACTCACACGAGTAAGGGCTACTAGCAGTAGGAAGGATTGCAAGATTAAGCTCTTAAGGAATGAAGTGCTAATGGTTCTGACGGAGAAGTGGCTCTGCAGTTGCCTCCACAGCTGAGGAGATGGCCTGTGACATAACACGCTCAGCCATGCAAGCTCCATGTGTACATGTCCATGTCATAACACCAGCAACCTGCTAAGTGCACATCATCCCTCCCACCAGAGACACGGGGGGTTCCCTCCTTGTAAAAAGCATGTTAAAATCCCGAGAATATCCACTGCCTTGTGCCAACACTCATCTGTACATTGAATCATGTCAGGGGGATGCATCTGGGGTGAGAGGCCCTTCCCTCAGCCCTCCCCCCCACTTCTCTGGGTTTTTCTGTGCACTAAAGGATCAGAGCTGCAGGAAAGGGTTTGGGAAGCTCTGCTAAATGCAGGAAGATGATTCTTTAGAGAGCTCATTTAGATACAAGTGGAGCTGGGGCTTTCCTTATGGTTGAGAATACACAGAAAGTACTGAAAATATGTCTTACCTCAAATGGAACTGTGATCATGAGTCCAGCTGTGTCCTTCTAAGTACCATGGCCATGTTTCATGCAGTGCTTCAAATTAATAGTTAATACCTAATTCTATTAGGTATTGAATCATAATAGTTGTTATTATTGTTGTTATTATTATTATCCCTGCTCACATCCAGCCTGATCGCACTCTCATGTCTGTAAATAAAGTGCTGTAGGATTTAATTCCAGCTCACTCCAGTTTTTAGCCCAACCAAACTTTTTGCAGATAATTGTCAGCTGCCAGCAAACACAGAGGGAAATGCTTTTTTTCCCCCCACTGGGTGCACTGATTTCCTGGCTGGAATGCAGCACTTCCATGGGATGTTTGTTGTCCTGGACACACAGGTTAGAAACCCATCAGAAGAGAAATAATTTAAATGCTGGTATCAGTCAAATAATTTAGTTCAAATGCTTTATAGCAGAAAAAAAAACAATGGAAGGATCTAAATATCTCCTCCAGAAAGCAGATTTACCTTGTAATGGATGTGGAATAAAATTTTCCAAGGGGAAATGAGAGATGGGCAGCAGAAATGACTGACATCCACTTCCTTCCTTCTGTTGTGGGCTATTTTCAGACATGGATGACAATGTCCTTTCTTGCTTCCTCTGAAGTCCACTCTAGTCAATACAGAATCACAGAACTGCAGGATTGTTGTGGTTGGTAAAGACGTCAAAAACCACTGAACCCAACCATTAACCCAGCATTGCCAAGGCCACCACCAAGCCATGTCCCCAGGTGTCACATCACATCCCTGGAGGTTTTAAATCCCTCCAGGGATGCTGGCTCCTCCACTGCCCTGGGCAGCCTGTGCCAGTGTTTGACAAATCCTTCCGTGAAAAAATTATTCCTAAGATCCAAACTAAAACCACGCCACCCTGGCACACCCTGGGGCTGTTTTCTCTTGTCCTGTCCCTGGTTCCCTGGGAGCAGAGCCTGACCCCCATTCTGGCTTCCCCTCCTGTCAGGGATTTGTGGAGGGTGAGAAGGTCCCCCCTGAGCCTCCTTTTCTCCAGGCTGAGCTCCTCCACATCCCTCAGCTGCTCCTGGTGCTCCAGACCCTTCCCCAGCTCCGTTCCCTTCTCTGGACATGTTCCAGCCCCTCACTGTCCTTCTTGTCTGTGAGGGGCCTAAAATTGGACACAGGATTCTAGGTGAGGCCTCACCAGTGCCCCGCACAGAGGGACGGTCACCGCCCTGCTGCTGCCTCACAATTCCTGACACAGGCCAGCTGCCAGTGGCCTTCCTGCCCATTTGGGCACACCTGGACTCACATTCAGCCACTGCTGACCAGCACCCCCGGTTTGACAGAGGGATTCTGTGTCTTCCCGAGCTGGGAGCCCGGTCCCAGAGAGCCTCAAAGCCTCCTGCTGCAGTGCCCTGGCACAGGCACACCCACGGCTGCTGTGGGGAGGATGCGGAGCTGGGTCAGGCTGGAGCAGCCGGGCCCAACTCCCCTTGACCTCTCCGCTGCTGGAGCACAAAACCCGAGGCTCTCTCACACCGCACGCTTCCACTCGGTCTCCCAGCCGCTTTCACGCTGCGGTTGTTCCAGGTGTTCCAGCTCCCATCCCCTGGGGAGCCAGGCTCAGACACGGCATCTCCTCCGTGCCGCTCTCCATCGCCGCGCTCCAGCCCTGCCCCGGCAGGGACCGCTCCTCTCAGCCTCGCTGGGCTCTTGGCACCAGCTGGGAATTTTTTTTTCCCTGACAAAAGGAGCTGGAGCCCTCTTGTGTTGAGTTCTGCAGCTTGCAACGATCCCTTCGGAAATCCCTTCAGACGAAGCCGCCCCAGCTTCACCGGGATGCTGCAGGCGAGCTGCTATTAATAGGAGCCCATCTGCACTGCCCGACTTTGCTTTTGTAGCAAACATCGCACGTAATAATGGGCGGAAATGGATTTCAGCTCCAAAAGCCACATATTTAATTATAAAAAGATAAATAAAAATCCTATTATTTAAACCCATCCTGCTCTAATCTCAGCTTCTGAACAGTGTGGTTTTTTCATAGACTCAGAGAATCACGGATTGGTTTGGGTTGGAGGAGACCTTAAAACATCATCTCATTCCACCCCCCTGCCATGGGCAGGGACACCTTCCACTATCCCAGGCTGCTCCAAGTCTCATCCAATGTGGCCTTGGACACTGCCAGGGATGGGGCAGCCACAGCTTCTCTGGGCACCCTGTGCCAGGGCCTCACCTCCCTCACACAGCGAAGAATTTCTTCCTAAAATCTAATCTAACTCTGCCCTCTCCAGTTTGAAGCCATTCACATTTTGTGAATCACTCCAGGCCCTTCTCCAAAGTCCCTCCAGCTCTCTTGGAGCCCCTTTAGGCACTAGAAGGGGCTTTAAGGTCCCCTTCTCCTGCTGACCACCTCCAGCTCTCTCAGCCTATCTGCAGAGCAAAGGAGCCTCCAGCCCTCTGAGCATCTTCATGGCCTCCTCTGGATTTGCTCCAACAGGTTCACTTTTTAAAATCCCTGCTGTTTAATTAATAGGATGCAGTGTGCACCAAACAGGTAGGAAGCGTGTGTCAGAAAGATGACTGTAGGATTTGCAATTTCACCTGAATTTCAGAGCTGCATGGGGTAAATCAATCTGCTCACACCTGCAGTAGAGCTGTGCAATAGGACTGATTTCCACTGATTTCCACTCAGCTTGCCTAAACCTGATCTTCCAGGTTGTGGCTATGGTAGAACAGCACACACACTTGGGAAGGGGCAGCACTTTAATGGCTGAGAATTTCTGAGATTATTGGGAACTGATGCAAATTCGGGGTTACTTTTCATTATTTTAAAGCATAAATAATGCTTTTCTGCCTCATCTAGTAATATCAGCTTGACAGTGAAAGCTGATACTGAAACCACTTCAAATACAAGCACCAGGATTTTATTTTGAGAAGCTATTACTTCAGCAATCACAATCATGTCATTTGTTCAAAGTTGTGGAAAACCCGGGATGATTTTTGCTTTAGGTTTGTGTGTTTGGAGATATTTATATTTGTTGTAACACCCTTCTGATAAAAGATTCTCTGCAGCAGTTGGAGCTGATAAGACAACACAGGGATGTGTCTTTTTATGATCCATCTCCCAAAATTCAGGCCTTTTAAGATGCTTGGTTACTTGTGAAAAAAAAAATTTATAAAAATGCCCGCAAACATTAATCACTAAAACAAAATCTGTCTGCATTTGGTTGGCAACACAGATAAATTCAGATGTTTGATCTTTCTCCATTTTGCCTCCTGGTTCTCACCCCGTGTCAAAGCTCTCGATTATAATCTGCCACAAAAGCGTCTTTGGCAGGTGATGCATTTCCTCTGCTTGTGGTTAAACACAGCACCTACAGGCAAAATGATCTTGTGTGGTTCAGGGCTGCCGTGGCAACAGCTGGGAGAGGTGTCTGGTCAGTATTTCAGCTTTTATGGCCTGGCTTTCAGAGCCATCAGGGCCTGAACTGCAGTGAGCAGTGGCTGAGTCCCACCCCGGCACAGCTGAAATGGAAATAATTGATGCTGATGGTACCTTTAACTGAGGGAGAGTCCCTAAAACCTGCTGCCAACAGCAGCTGAGTGTCTGAGCCAAAGCAAGGGGGCAAGGCTCTGACAGAAGACATTATGGTAATGTACTCTAATGGGACTCGCTGGTTTGAATAAAGTAGCATGTTAAACACTCCACAGTCTCCTTGCTGTGTGCCATGCCCCTATTTACAACTCTATAGTCAAGATATTTGCACTCCATACAATTTGAGACAAGCCAACACGCCCACATTACAGTATTTTTCCATTTATTTTATTCTTAAAAATTTAAAAAGGGTACATAGAAACTTTGTCCCTGGGTGGAATCCTGACAGCTCAGAACAAGCTTTGCAGCAGCATTCCCATCGTTTACCTCTTGGATGCATCTTTTGCAGGGAAATGCTTGTCCCAAGCCCAAGGTCAGCACAAAGTCTCCTGTCACTTGCAGACGGCACTGCTGATCTCAGGAAAGAGCTCACACTTGGGTTTGTAGTTGTTAGAGCAATAAACATGCTTTATTACCCATTCATAATGGGAAAAAAAGGGCAAATATTAATAACTGTACATAGTAATAGCTGAGCACCACAACCTGTGTCATCCACAGGCCCTGGAGAGCACTCGTGTTCCAGCTGAGTCAGAACAGCCTGAGAGGGATGTGATGGTCATGTACAATTAAATGATTACACTCTGCTGCTCCCCTGACCTCTGCAGGGCTCTGTTCTTCAAACACCCTTTGCAGTCCAGCCTCTCCTTCCACATCCAGATTGGAGCATCCATCCTTCCTTCTGCTGCTGCACAAGCCCTGTCCCCAACACCTCCCTCCACCACCTTCACCTTCCTAAATCATGGAAGGATTTCACTTCATCACCTGTGGGCCAGGTACTGTAGATATCTGTCCTATGCAGAGGTGATGGAGCTACTCCTGCTCAGCCCCTGAACTGCTGGTCTTGAATCAGAGGAGAATTAGGGCCTGATCCTCTTCCCATCCCCTCCATCCTCTGAAAATCCAGCCTGCATTTATAAAAAGTCAGGGTTTCTTTAAGCTGCAAATGCCATTTGTAGTTTTAATTATATCTTGTGTTTAACTTGAAATGGGAGACCTTTGTTTCCTTCACAGTTCCTTGATGCAATTTCCCTTAAAATTAAAGAAACTTAAAATGAAAAATTCTCATAGAAATCAAAATTATTAATATTATTAATGGCAAAATGGCTTTTATGAACAGCTTACTGCATCAGTATGATTCATAGCTTCCTGAAATAGTTGAAACCAGTGATAATTTGTTTATTTATTAGATATTCATCTTGGCCAAGGCATTTTGAAGTTAAATCTTTCTCCTTTTACTGGGGCACCCTGCTGAGCTCTGGTGCTGAGAGCTGTGTGTCCCACAATGATGGAATGGTTTGGGTAGGAAAGGACCTTAAAGATCATCTCATTCCACCCCCTGCCAAAGGCAGGGACACCTTCCCCTAGGCTGCCCACAGAAGCTGTGGCTGCCCCATCCCTGGGAGTGTTCCAGGCCAGGCTGGATGGGACTTGGAGCAATCTGGGATGGTGGAAAGTGTCCCTGCCCACGGCACAGGGGTTGGAACAAGATGACCTTTAAGGTTCCTTCCAACCCAAACTGTTTGAGTCTGTAATTCTAATTTAATTTCTGAGGGTTGTCTCTGGTGGCTGCAAATGGGTAACCCTCGTCTGGAGAAGATCAGTGTTGATGAACAGGTTGCTGGATCCTGCTGGCAAACTAAGAGGAGCTCTGTGTGCAATTAGTTTGTGGCAAACTAAGAGGAGCTCTGTGTGCAGTTTTCCTGCCCCTTTTGAGAGGTGCAGATGATTCTGTGCTGACACCACCCATCACAGGGTGCCACTCCATGGGATGTGAGGCTGAAAAGGAGCATCAGCCCCAGGGCCAGTGGTGTGGCAGTGCCCAGCTGCTCACAGCCTTCTGCTGCTCCAGGAGCCTTCTGGAATGAGAGTGGTGGGATGGGAAGGCAGGCAGGGGCTGGCGTGGGGGCAGGGGCAGCTGTGACACTGCACTGCAATGTCACAGGCTGCTGCTGCTGCTGCTGCTGCTCCTGGGGCCTGGGAGAACTCATGAGAACTGACAGTGAGGTCAGGGAGATAATCTGAAGGAGCTAAAGCAGCTGGAAACCTGGAGAGAAAAATGACAAGTTCTTTTGCACTTTTTTGAAGCTGAACCTTATTTACTTCTGGGGACAGATCATCTGAAGGGCTGATACACACCAGTGGCTGAGGTAGAAATTCCAGGAGAGTAAGAGAGCATCCCTTTAGAAACATGTGGGTAATGAGGAGCAGGGGAAAAAGGGGCAAGGATATTTTTGGATCTAAAATTGATACCTCCAGAATTTTTCTTTTGATTTAAGGAGATTTGCAGAAGATACCTCACCATTAAAAAACCCCAACAACACACCCAGATGCATTCAAGCATGACTAGATCTGGAGTGTAATTCTCTCAGTGACAGAAATGTCACCCTGAGTTTTTTTAGCATGGATGGGGCAGGAAGGAGACAGCAGTCAGGCAGCAGCTCCCCTGACAAGGCAAACCTTTCATTTTGCATAAACCTAAGGTAATTCTTTTCTTGCCACTGAATCCCTGCTTCACAGCCCTCTGTGAGCAGGTGTTTTAGGGCACAGGTTAGTCCAACACAGAGACAACTTGCTGAGTGTCCCAAGTTTAAGTGCATCACGTTTTAGGTTCTGTAAAGGCAGGAACACAAACTGGCTGAAAAACTTTTGTGAACTGGACCATGAGTCATGATTAATTTATCAAGTTGTTCTAAATGCACCAACTAAAATAACGGAAATATAAACAAAAGTTATGTAATTCCTCCTTGCCTGTGCTTGGGCCTTGCTTGTGATGGTGGAAATATAAACTGAACTAGAGCATATAAAAAGATTTCCAAGAAAAAGCCTTTGTTTAATGTTTCCTATGCATCAGATATTCCACTTGCCTCCCAGATGCATATATTCCAAACCATGCCTTTGCTGTCCACAGAAAATTCCTCCATCTATTTATACTTTCAAATCCATGATCTTATACATTAATAAATAGTAATGAAGTCCTGAAGTAAATACCAACGTGACGGTTTCACTGGAGATCTTGCTGACATTTATAAATATCTGCAGCTTTCATGGTTCAGGACACTGGCAGAGCTCACAGATTCTGTTAAACTTTATCATATAATTGTACATATGGTCCCTCTTTTGAAAGTATAATGCACGGGGTTGATGGAATATTTCTGTTAGCACTGCATGTGTTTTTTCCCTGCTTTTTTAAAAAGCCATGTTTCCGTGCAGGTGTATTTTAGCTAAACCCACCATTTTTCATCTCAGCTGACACCAAACAGCACACACAGTCTGGACTTCCCCAAGCTATGGAAATATTGCTATCTTGTGCTTACTCACTGCCCTGACTGAGTCATCCATTTATATGTCTGTGCATTTATACTCCAGGAGATAATCCAACGAGCCTAAAAGCCATTGCTCTCCTTGTGAGTGCCTTTGTCTGTCAAAGGGATTACAGGACTTGGGTCCCCATGGTGGAAAGTTTAGCTCAGTGACCCAAGAAATATTTTCCAATTGAATCCTGTCATTGCCCTGCTCCAAAAGGTGAGACAGAGGAATTTCACAGGACAGCCCAGAAGCGAAACTCGCATGGGACAAACCTGGGCCAGGGATTTTGTTGCTGGGTTAAGGCCAAGGTGAAGAGCTCTAAAGCATCAGTAGCAATGTGTTTGAGTCCAGCTTCTCCAGGAGTTGTGTAAGTGACCAAGAGCAAAGGACTTGAGATGGAAATTAATTTCAGCCTCAGATTCAGGGGTGGCACAGGGATCTCCAAGCCAGTTTCTTGCTGGAAGCTCCCAATCAGGGATTCTGCCTAACTGCAAAAAGACAAATTTCTCAATAGACAGAGTCCTACATACTCAGAATCTCCCAATTGTACCATGAGATGGGTAAGTGGGAAGGAGTTCTCCACTCCAGAGAACTCTGTCAAAGTAGGACTTGGCTCTTCATACAACAAGGAAGATCCTCACCACCTTTAGTCTCCCAAAGGTCCTGTCATCTGAGCAGGAATCAAATAGCTGCCATCCCTGATCTCTGCTAGAACTGGAAGGAAAAGGATAACTTCCAGATAAAATAATGGCTGGAACTGCCTTTTTGCATGGTAAAGGCTTCACGCTCTGAGGGAGCTCCATGTACAAGGCATCCCTCATCTGACATTCAATGGAGACCTTGGGACAGCCCAAATGAGGGGAACTATTCAGGAAAAAAACTTGGTTTGTGTGCAGATGACACAGAGATAGAGCTGCTCCCAGTAACTCTGCACTGGGGTGGTGAAAGGAGCTTCCATCACCTGCTAGATGGATTCTCCCAGCATTCCTGAAGCCCAGCACTGCTCACATTTAAAGTCAGCTAAAAGTGTTATGTGCTGTCTCTTTGGGAAACTTCCTACAGATGAACCTCTGGAAACAGTCACTTTAATCCTCTGTCTGGTCCCTGGAGACACAAGACCTGTGATTGCCACTGCTGCTGCTGAGGATGAGGCTGGAAGAGAGCAGCCAAGGCAAATGCAATGGGCAGCTGTTAAGGTAAACACTGAACCCCAGAACGGGAGGGATTTCTGCTTGCAGGCTGCAGGATGGCAGCTCTGAGCACAAACCCAGCTTTTCAAGACAATGCACCTTTAGACTCTCTTCTCTCCAGATTTCCAGAGATCTATTTGTACTGGCCTAAAATAAATCTAGCACAGAGGAAGGGAGAAGGGCTTGCTGCATATGCCACAATCCAGATCAAGTCAAGCGAAAAAGCCAGTGTTGGTGGCACATGAAAAATTAGCTCCCTGGAGCAAAGTAGGCAACGACTTATTTATTCTGGCTGGAAAAACTGCTTGTTCTACACACTTGTTTTCCTCTTATCTACAGCTCTCCCCAGGTAAGGGTAACCAGCCTGGTAATTTTGCATATCAGACCTTTTTGTAGGTGCTGGATGTGTGAGTTAACCAATGATTCACTGCCAAGGGATTTAAAACATGCAACCCATCCCCAGTTATTCTGATAAAGGGAGGAAAAGCAGTGATGAAACTAAAGGAAGGTTGTAAAGTCGTGTTCTGATTCATATCTCACAGAGTCACAGAATCAGAGTATCCTGAATCGGAAGGAACCCACGAGGATCATCAAAGTCCAGCTCCTGCCTTTGCCCCTGCTCTGCCTCCTCTGTGGCTGAAGATTTTGTCCACCTTGCAGACACGTGTGTGACCCCAATAAATGCTTCATGTCACCACCTGAGACCCAGGGGCTGTGCAGGACAGGCACAACCCTTCTTGTGAAGACCAACAGGTTGGTTTAAAACCTGCAGAACAGAAATGTGGGGTAACCTGGGGCAGGAGGGAAGGGTGGGGGCAGCTGGATGTGCCACCTGTGTGTCCTACTAAGGGAAAGGAGAAGAAGAAGAGGCTGCAACTTGCACCAGAGGAGGTTTGAAATTCATATTAGGAAAAAATTAATGACTGAAAGGGAAGCTGTGCATTGAAACAAGGCTTCTCAGGGCAATGGTGGAATCACCATCCCTGGGGGAGCCTAAAAAAATGTGTGGATGTGGCACTTGGGGACATGGTTTTGTGGTGAACATGGTGGTGCTGTGCTAATGATTGGGCTCAGTAATTTTAAAGGTCTTTTCTAACCTTAATGATTTTATGAATGCTGCTAAAAATGACTACTGGAAAAATGAAGTTTAAGCATCTTTAGGTGAACTCACTAAATTAGTGCCCTTGTTGCCTTATTGGGTGAATCATGCAACTTCTCAAGCTGTTCTTTTGCTAACATGGATAATTACTCCCATCTTAGAAAAGCCCAAAGGTACAAAAAAAACCCCCAAAACAACAACCCCATTCTACCCACATTTTTTCTTTAATTTTGGTTCTCCAAAGACAAGGTCTTTTAAAGGTCATATCTTGACAGAATTCCCCTCCTTACCCCCCTGTTGTGCTAAAACAGATCAGTATTATTGACCTTGACAACAATGCCTGAAAGGTTTAGTGACAATCCGTTCTGTATCAACGAGCACATAAAACTGCTGTTTATGGGCTGGGGCGTTCTGCACGCAGGGAGATCGGCTGCTCCTGACAAGGCACGGAGTAAAAAGATTTAATGTATCCATCTGAATGTGAATTGGATCGTGTCCTCCTGACATGAGATCCCCAGCCCCAGGCAGAGCCCTGCTCGTGCTGCATTAGCCGCTCGTAATGGCCACGAGAAGAAACAGAGCATGACAAGAGCTAAATAACATCGGGGAGCGGGGAAATGGCCAGGTTTCCCCCAGCCCCTCTGCTCTCCCAGACCTTTTAAAACGTGGAAAGCAGTGAAATGCTTTTAAAGGGGGCTTGTTTTGCCTTCGAAACCGCTCTTTTTTAAAAATAAGCTTTGTGGAGGTGGATGTGTCACGATGAATAAAAGCATCCACGGGTGGCTCGTGTTTAGCTCCTCTCCCACGTTTAACTCCAGTCTTTTCACACCTGCTCTGGGGCAAGAGGTCCCTGTTAATTGAATTCTCCTTTCCCTCTTTTCTTCCCTGATGCCCGCTCCAAAATGATCAACAAAAATAAGAGTTGAAACTCTGGCCCCGACAAGGGCAAATGGAACGTGCCCGTGGTGTCAGTGGGGGCAGGATTTCACTTGTTCAGTCAGAAACAGGTTTTGCCAGAATCCTGACTCTTTTCCCTCGAGTTATGGTGATTACTGGAGGAGAGGGGAAGGGGGAAGGGAGAGGGAAGAATTATAATAGATAGAGATGAATAAAAATATATTTAAAAAAAAAAATCACACAGTGGTAAAATGTACACTGGCTGTTGCTGTTCTGGTGGTTTATAATAAAACTTGGAAAACGAGGCACATGAAGAAAAGAAGACAAGATAAAAATAAAGGGCTTTGCTTCAGAGTTTACCTTTCTCTGGTTTAAGGAGTTATAAATAATCCCTCCTAAAGGGCTGAGTTACCTCCCATCATTAGTCTTATCTCCACAGTGCCTGTTCTATCATGTTCATTTCAGGGTCAAAAAATTCACCTTGAAAAGCATCAGCACACAGCAGATTTCCCTGAGATCCAAGCAGGGAGACTTGTTTACCAGCCCTTCCACTATTCCAGCACTGGGAAACCAACCCAGGCTTTGTGTGTTTGGCCTCAGGGTGCCTTTGCCTGGATCATTGTGACTGGAAGTAGCATGGAAGCAAATTAAACTCTTCATGGTCTCTTCTGGAGAGGCAGGATTGTTGTCCAAGGATCAATAGCTTCTGTTTCAGTACATGTATTATTGAATTGGTATGATTGAAAACAACGTTTGGAAAGAAGAGGGGTCGCTCACAAGTCCCAGAACTGGAGAACAGTGAGTACAGGGACAGCATTGTCCAAGGAGGCCACAAAGATGATCCAAGGGCTGGAGTCCCTCTGCCCTGCAGGCAGGCTGAGAGATGTGGGACTGTTCAGCTGGAGAAGAAGAGGTTCCAGGGAGACCTTAAAGCCTCTTCCAGTGACTAAAGAAGGTCCAAGAGAGCTGGAGAGGGACTGTTTACAAAGGTACGGAGGGGTAGGATGAGAGGGAATGGTTTAAACTGCCAGAGGGTAGGGTTAGATGGGATGTTAGAAAAAAATTCTTCCCTGTGAGGCCCTGGTACAGATTGCCCAGAGAAGCTGTGGATGATTCTACCATCTTGTTCCACACCCCCTGCCATGAACACAGACATGTTCCACTAGACCAGGCCCTGTCCAGCCTGGCCTGGAACATTCCCAGGGATGGGGCAGCCACAGCTTCTCTGGGCATCCTGTGCCAGGGCCTCTTTAAGGTACCTTCCAACCCAAACCATTCCCTGATTCCATGATTCTTCCCATCTCTGTGGGGACGAGACTAAGCTTGGATGAACATTTGTCTGCACCCCCATTTCCAAGCTCCAGTGTTTATGCAGAAACCCCAAGAATTCCTCCTCTCAAAAGGAAGAGCACAGTATTCCTCTCCCAGTTAAAGATGTTTCTCTATTTCATATTTCACCCACGTGAGCTTGTCTGACTCCTGCAGTGGCAGAAAGCACAAAGAATTGCCAAAAGAGCTTTGACCACAGTAAACTCTGCAGCACTGCACATCTCTGGTGAGCAGAGAATCACCACCATCACTTACAGCATTAGTTCCGTGCCACACGGTTGCTGCAGGTCCAAGAAATCCAGCTTGGGTGACTGGTAAAGCAAATTCCTGCTTCAGTCATTCAGTCAGTTTGCAGATCAAAGGGGTCTTGGAAACAACTAAGGCACAGGTCCCTTGAAATAGAATCTCAGCTGGAATAAGACACTGTGAGGCTCCTTTCCTGAGGCAGCCCCGACCTCCAGTTGGTGCTCTGGGAATGCAAACAAAAGGGGGAGGTAGCAGAGGATGAACAAAACCCCCCAAAAGTCAAGGAAGGAACGAGGAGGAAGAGAGAAAAGATGAATCATTCCATCACCAGCAGATCCTGAGCCGTGCATTTGTTCCTCCCGCAGGAAAAGTCCTTCCTTTGCCATCCCCAACAACCACCCGGCCTCTCGCTCGCCCCCAGCCCTTTCCCCCCGTTCCAAGCCCGTAATTACCGGCACCAGGTGCATCGCTCCAGCCCATCCCCGGTGCCGTTCCCATTCACCAGTGAAGGATTGCAATTTGCGGCCTCCCCCGAAGTGCTTTGTCCCGGCCTCCTGCCCCGGGTGTCGCGTTACACGGACCGACAGCACGGCACCGAGGGGAGGGAAATGGGATTTCCCGGGGAACAAAGGGCATTAGAGCTGCCCGCCCCCAGCCCCAGGTGACCCGCAGAGCTGCCCGCAGGCTCTCGGGTGAGTGACAGCAGGCTTGGGTTTGGGGCATGGAAAACGCCGAGCATGGCAGCGGGGCTGGCACGCAGCTACACCTGCAGAGCCACAGCCCTTCGTGCATTACTGCGGGCAGACACTGCCAGCTCTATTTAAAGGGTTAATTACTGAAATACATCAGCTGGTAGGATGCTCGGTGTTGATAGAGGGTGTTCAGCTCAGGCAGCATTCACCCCTTCCCTCCCAGCCCCTGACAGGAGGATGTCCCATCGCTGGACACCTCCCACCGTGCGGTGTGGCCCCTTGGGCTTTGCTGATGCTGCATTTGGGATCAGGTGCAGGATCAGGAATGCTGTGAAAACACGGGGCTGGTGGCACCCGTGACGCTGCCTCTTTGTTTGGCTGAAGCTCCCGGAATTTGCCTGTTGCACCCGCACGGGGCAGGGCCCATCCCTTTGTGTGTGGCAGGAACTCTCCTCAGCCAGGGCTGATCCATGGCTGGTGCCCCTGGGCTCTGCTGTGAAACAAATTAATGGTGACAATGATAATCACAGGAAAGTGAGGACTGAGATGATTTAGGATTGCAGCCCTGCCCTCTGATTTGGTTTGATGCAGCAAGTCCAGGCATGGATCAACTGGGGGATGAAGTGCTCCCCTCTTAGCCCTGGCTTTGTGGCACACATAGAACCATACGTGGTTTATGTTGGAAAGGACCTTAAAGATCATCTCCAACCCTCTGCCATGGGCAGGGACATCTTCCACTAGACCAGGTTGCCCAGAGCCCCATCCAACCTGGCCATTCTGCTGTGTGTGAGGTTTTTGCAAGCACAATCCCTTTGCACCTATCTGAATCAAAGGTGTGTTCTGTCTTTCCCTCCCAGAAAAATCCCAGCAAAAATCCCAATGGCCGCAGGCTGAAAGAGAGTAGTTTTAGATGGGATATTAGGAAAAAATTCTTCCCTGTGAGGCTGGAAGGCCCTGGCCCATGCTGCCCATAGAAACTGTGGCTGCCCCATCCCTGAAAGTGCTCAAGGCCAGGTTGGATGGGGCTTGGAGCAACCTGTGATAGGGGAAGGTGTCCCTGCCTGTGGCAGGAGGGTTAGAACGAGGTGATCTTCAAGGTTCCTTCCAACCCAAACCATTTGATGATTCCATGGTTCTGTGATCCAGGGGAGGGCAGCAGTACTGAAGCTGCTTTCTCTGAACATCCCTAGAGCAGCAGCTCACGGCAGATGAGGAGAGCAGCATGGGCAGCAGCTCTGCTGAGCTCAGCACAGCCCTCACCCAAAGCCCCTGCTGCTGCCTGAGTTACCCCTGCCAGAGCTCTGCTCTCCCTGACAGGAGCATGCCGGCTGCTGGCTCTGGAAAACTCAGCTCAGGCACCTTCCTGCTCTTCCTGCAGATGCTTCTGACTCATACTGATCTCCCAAAGATTAGAGAATCCAGCTTTTGAAGTGCTCTGAAACATGTGCTGTAAAAGAAAATAAATTAATTGAAGAAACATTGGTCCGAGCCCTATCAAGGCAGAAATCAGACAGAGGCAGGAGGAATGTCCTTTTTTTCCATGGTTCCCTCTGACCCATGGGCTGCAGGAGGAAGTGGGCAGATATTTTTAACGGAGACATTACATCACCATTTTTTTATATTCTCCATCTGTATGAACCTTAAGACAAACTGGAGCCAAGTGTAATTATTCCTGAAGAAATCAAGGCATGAGCATATGCACAGCATCAAGGTGGAGATTCCAATATGGGAATCTTCCCTATTTGGCTTCAGTCTGGGCCAAATGAAGATCTGTCCCTCCTTCCTACCACCTTCACCTCCTCCCTATAAACCTGCAGGTACCTGTAAAGCTCCCAGGACACCTGGCCATGCCCAGGACCATCTGTACACCCACTGAGACTGGTGTGAGTTAAAACCAGGAGAACTGGGAAATAAATTTCTTGAGGGACACTCCTTTCCTTGGCTATTTGAAACAGTAGTCTCAGCCTTGCCATTTGACGCAGTAAGTAGTTTTCCCGTGGACAAATTATTCTAAATTGGAAAGGAACAGTACAAAAAAGTTATAAAACCCACTTATCTCCAAACTGGACTTGATCCCAAGCACTGTAGGAAATGGGCTCACCAGTGGGATGAGGATCCTATTCCACATGAAGCCCTCACCAGGTTTTTGCCTGTTTCTCCACGGTTTGCCCAGGCCACCCCACAATTACCCTTAGAGGTTTTCCTGAGTTGCTGAGAAGAGGAGCACAGAAATGGGTGAGAGGCTGCACTGCAGCATTCTTGGAGTTTTCAGGTTCACCTGGATCCCAGACATGACAACAGCCTTTCTGCTTGTCCCACCCCACTGTCTCACTCTGCCTTGCTCTCCCAGGAGAGGATTTTTACAGCCCAGGAGCAGAACTGGAGACATCATTCCCATGGAAAGGCTTTGACATCTCTGTGTGAAGGAATTTGCTCAGTAAGAAGCATTGCAGACCACAGGTGTGGGTTTGCCATATTGCAACATCTGAATTTTTGGAGCATACTGAAAATACAAGGGCTTTTTTTATCAGACACTACAGGTTTCTCCTGTAGAAAAATAGGAGACCACCAGCTTTGGATTATCTGTTAATTTTCTACTTATTACATTTGGTTTTCTATTAACTTTTTATGAATTCTATTTGTTTTTCTATTCTCTTTCTATTAGTTTTTCTATTTTGAATTTCTGTTTCATTTCCTCTGCTGATTTTTCACCATTCTGCTTTATAATCAGCTGAGATGAGCAGACAGTTCTGGCCTCTTCCTATTCATTACATGGGGCTGTTTTGGTTTTCATTCCCTTGTTTCTCTCTTTTTGTTCTGGAAACCATACCCTGCCTGCAAAGAGAAAGAGAAGGCATTTACAGCAAGTACAGCATTTTGACCCTCAGATTTCTGTCCAGTTTTCCGCTGCTGAGATGTCTGGACCTTGTCTTCACACCGGCTGCTTTTTCTACTGCTCAGCTCTGCAGCAGCCAGACTTTGTGGCAACACTCCAGATCCAGCATTCCCCACTAACCAGGAGAACGAGGCCATCCTATTCTAGGACATCTCCCCAAGAACAGGCAGACAATTATTTGAAGCGCAGGAGGGAAAGGGGTGAGAAAACTTCAGTAGTGAGAGCCTGTTCCACAAGCATTTACAAGTCTTATTTATAAACAGATTAGTGCAGGAAAGTTCAGCGTTCAGAGCTGGCTGGAAAAACCCCTCAAATATAGTTTCCTTTGACTCTCCCTTCTGCAACAGTTGGGACTCAGTCTGAAATTCAAATTAACTTTCATACCCGGCCTACAATTCCATTTTGTGCCCCAAAGCAGAATTTCCTGCATAATTGTGTGTATTTAGGTCACTTCTCCATTGTTCGCTTCTGCAAAGAAAATCGCTGATTTGCCAGTGGAGAAAATTCCTAATACAGTTTTCAAAAGCACTTTTGCAATTAGAGATTGTGCTCCTAAATGAGACTGGAATGTAGGCATGGATTTGCTTGGGTAATGTCTTGAGACTTTTTATGTCTGTTTTTGACAGCAGTGACTCCATTTAAACACAGACTGTATTTGACATTTAGACAGGGCTGAGCTTGTTTGCCAAAGTTTATTAAAAGAAGTATTTATCCTACTTTCATACTTTAATCAAATATTAGCCATAAGTATGCAATATGTGCAAATATTAATCTAACTAATTAACATTTAATCTAGAGAAATAACACCATCTTTTGCTGTTCTAAGGTTCTTTTCAGTGCAGATTTTTCCCTCCACTTAATGTTGAATGAAGTTCTTTTGTTTCTAAATTTCTGCTGTGAAAAGTACTGGGTTGGTATCTCCTGTTCATGGCTGACTGTACAGCACCAGCCACATGTATGGGCAGATCCATATAAACATTTGAACTCATCCAGGTATCAAATTAAAATATTCTGAACTGACTGCAATGATGAAGAAAGCTCTCCTGGAGGCTCAGTTAATTGGCTGAGAACAAGGATCTACTCAAAGCGAAGCTGTATCTCTGTATCTTGCTATGAACTAAAGCATGACTCAAAATTCGTATTTTTTTTACATCTTAGAAACCCATGGCTTGTGGTTTCATAAATATTTTTTGTGAATGTGCTCCAAAACAGGTCCAAAACATCAAGCAAATGGCTCCACCAGGGCTGCACTTCAGGGCAATGACACCAAGGGTTGGGTGGTGGAAAGCCAAAGCTGATGCTACACGTACATTTCTGGGCATTAATTAAAAAATCAAATCAAATCACTGCCACCCCACCCCCTCCAGACGCGTGCTAGGGACAACAAAGCATGGCAGATCTACCTCAGGATGCTGGGAGAGAGGGGAAAAAGAATCAGGTCAAAGCACACAATATACAAATCCTTGGGACGCCGTAGGGCACAGTATGCAACGACCTCAGACTGTTTTGAAAATCGATTACAGAAGGCCTTCAGCTGAATGGAGTCAATGACCCTCTCCCTGCACGGCAACAGAAAACAGCCACATCTTCTCTGAGCTCATACAGACAAGGGTGCCCAGCCCAAGATCCTCATGGTGGCCAGGAAAAGGGGACAACAATGGGAACAACCCCTCCGAGCCACTCTTCCTCAAACCAGGAGAGGAAAACATGGGCTTTCTTTTCAAAAAGATTTGATTTCCATGAGATCAAAATAGATGAACCCCAGTTTTCCTCCTCCTCTTTGGAAAAACATCACCAGCTGTGCTGGGGGTCAGGATGTAATAGACAAAGAACGTGTGTAATTCAGGAACTACAACTGCCTAATGAAATATATGTCAAAAGAGACAGCTGGCCTGAAGGCTTGGGCTGCCCTGTGCCTTTGTCTTAAGGTTTTCTCTGGCTGGAAGTACAGGAGAATTGGGGCTGGTGAAATGGGGTGAGTTTTAGGTGGTGTGTCCAATTGCCAGTGTCTCCTTTTTTGCACTTACAGGATTTGTAACCCCTGCCCAGTCACAGCTGCTCTGCACAGACAGTGAAAGCTGTGACCAGCACACAGAGTGATGAGGTCTGGTGCCAGGGAGCAGAACATTCAGACCCAGGAGAGAACCACTTTGTGGATCTCTGGGGAGAATACAATGGTGATTTGGGTAGCAAAGAAGTGGCAACTCTGAGACTTTTGATGGTCCCAACAGACACAGAAAAATGAGTTTGGTTGTGTAACTGGTGGGCAGATACTCTGCTTCTGATAATTGATTCCATCATCCTCATTAGAGTAGAACTGGTGAAGTTTTTGGTTCAGTAACATGAATTGTATCTGCTCTCTCCATCAGTGCTGCACCTCGAATCCTGGGGTCAGTTTTGGGCCTCTCATGACAAGAAGAACATTGAGGGGCTGGAGTTTGTCCAGGGAAGAGCAACAGGGCTGGGGAAGGGTCTGGAGAACAAGTCTGATGAGGAGCAGCTGAGGGAGAGGGAGGGGCTGAGACTGGGGAAGAGGAGGCTCAGGGGGGATTTTCACACTCTCCACAACTCCCTGACAGGAGGGTGGAGGAGCCACGTGGGGTTCAGGCTCTGCTCCCAGGGAACCAGGGACAGGACAAGAGGAAATGGCCTCAAGTTGTGTCAGGGGAGCTTTAGATTGGGTTTTAGGGAAAAATTTCATCAGAAGGGTTTTTCATCAGCACCAGAACAGGCTGCCCAGGGAAGGGGTGGGGGTGTTCAAAAGATGTGTGAATGTGGCACTTGGGGACATGGGTTGGTGGCCTTGGGCATGCTGGGTTAATAGCTGGACTTGATGATCTTAGAGACCTTTTCCAGTGTAAACATTTGTATGATCCAATGAATTGGGAATCAGTTTGGAGAGCATTACTTCCACAGAACTCGTAAATTGGAGCACAGGGATTACATCAGTTCAAAACACACACTCTTCAAACACTGAGAACATGATACAGCAGCACCAGTTCACCAGACTAAGCACATTTTCCAAGAAATGGTGCAAAAACCTTTTGAAGTCAAGCAGCACTGAAATGAAAAAAAAAATCAAAAAGGGTCAGAAGTAGCTCCATTAATTTTTTTTTTGCGTCAGCTGATACAGACTCTGCAACTGCGTCTTCTGTGGTTTCTCTTTCTTCTTTAAGAAAATCCCCCATAGCAGCAGCAGCAGCAGAGGAAATGAATTGTGAGTTTCGTGCCACACAAACATCTGAAGGGGCTTACTCCTGAGCACGCAAGGAGCTGCCTGGCCTCAGCTGGGGCTGGATGTTCAGCACATGCTGCCGGGCTCTGCCAGCACAGGATCAGCCCAGGGAATGGACACAGACGGGCTGAGACAAGGTGCTCACACCACGGAGGGAGTTACCTGCCTGCAGGAGGAGTTTGGCTTTTTAGCAGTGCCCCAAACCCTGTGAGAGGGTTCAGCCTGGAGAAAAGTAGGCTTAGGGGGAGCTCATCACTCTCCACAGCTACCTGAGGGAGGGTGCAGCCAGAGGGGGCCATGCAGAATGATACTATTCCTAGTAAGAGAAAGCCTAGAAAATGCAAGAGGGAATACAATTCCCAGCATTGTGGGGATTTTCAGATTTTTACAGAATAGCCTGGCAGCTCCAGGCTAAAAAGAGATGGACAAGGGAGAAAACTCAAAGGGATCAGGTGCATGGGAGAGGTGGCAGAAGGAATGTCCTTCACTGCACGCAGAGCAAGAGACAGTCACAGGACATGACCCAACTGATCCCTGGGGAGAGGGAATATATAAATCAGACTAAAGGCTACCAGGTGATAAGGTGAGTACAGCCCCTTATCAGACGCTAATATGAAAGCTCTGTATTAGCTATTAGACAGTAAAAGCTGGGCTGTGACCTGGGGTAGGTTCATTCTGGCACTGAACTCATGCCCATGCTGAGGTTTTTGGGTGCAGGCAAACTGAGACCCTCAGCTTAACATCTGAAACAGGGCAAGGTTCAGCCCATCAGGCTGGCACTTTTCAGTGTTTCCTTACAGAACAATAAAGTTTTCATACTGAAATTCCTGTGAGATTAAGAATGTAGAAGCATTAAGTTAAAATATTTCTGCAATTAAATATTTACATTATTTTAATTCATGCTGCACATTTAATTGATATTATTATCACTAAAAACCTTCTAAATCAGCCTTCTGCTTTGGTTTTTTTTTTCTCCCTGAAACTGATTCTTGACATCTGACCAGTCTCCAGTTCTTTACTGGGAGTTAACAACAATCACTTCACTTGCTTTCCTATTCCAGTTGTATATAGTCAGCTAAGACAGCTGTGGGTGAGCATTAAAATCCCCCAAATAAAAAAAAACCAACTTTGTAACAACTGCAAATACAAAGATCCAAAACCACTCTGAAGTGCACGCTTCCAGATACTTACAACATGATGTAAAACATTCTCAGGATTCAGACTGATTTAAGTTGATGGTGTCACTTCATATTCTTCAGGTAACAGACTCCTACTGCACCCCTGACAGGGGTGATCACCAGAAGAATAAATTACTCTTCTAAAAGAATACTTCAAAAGGTTTCTGGTATTTTGGAAAAGGTAATTTGGATTAGCAGGAAATGCAGGGGAAAGAAAAAAAAAAGCACAGTTCAAAAGACTTGGAGGACAGGCTTGTCCAAATATCCCATTCCACTTGGCCCAGAGACTCCACAGGTTATTTTAAAAACAGACCAGAAAATGTTTTGTTTCCTTAAAAGCCTTTTTAAAAAATGTTTTATTGCATGCCTGTAATATACCCTGAATTATTTTGTTACCTTCTTACAATGCATGGGACAGGACTCATGTTTCAGAAGGTGAGTGCTCTCAGCAAGTTCAACTTGGTGCTCACGAGCCAGAACAAACTCTGATGTTCTGTTCAGAGTAAGAGGGAAGAGCCATGATGCAGCTTCAGCAAGGTGACACCTCCTAAAGAGAATCAGCAGGACACTGGACAGTGCCACAAACACTTGTACTGCTGAGGAGCAGAGGTAAAGACAAGAAAACACAGAGCTAATTGTATTTTCTTCATATCTGCTCTACTGTACGAATAAACTCCCTGTTTCAAATGTCTGTGCAGCAAACCCTTAGTTCCAGACGAGAAGTTTGTAGGTCACAAAGTTTTCAGTCCTGTTTAATAGGATTAAAAACCTGTAGCAAGCATTTTCTTCAAGTAGAGCATGTACCCCAGAAAAAGCTGCTAATTGGGAAAAGAGAATAAATCTCTCCCACAGCTGTGGCTAAGTAGGACCTTTGAAAGGCTACAGATAATTTTAAGCTCTCCCACTTTCAGTAAAAACACTGGAAAGTTTGCACTAAAATTGGTATGTACAAAATTAACTTCATCAATACCAGAATATTCATTATATTGGTGATCTTCCAGCCCTGCAAGGTCACAAATGAGAGCCAAGCACCACGTTCACCCCAATTCCAGAGCCTCTCCTGTGTATGTGTATTTGCAGGGATAATTGTCTTAACTTCTATCACAGAATCATGAAGGTTGGACAAGACCTCTGAGACCGAGTCAAATCTTCAGTAAATGTAAAATCTTTCTATTTTTGCCAAATTCCCCTCTGTTCCTTCAGAATTGGATTAATCTCCTATATTCTTATAAATTGCTGAAACTAAAACTGAAATGAGTTAAATGATTGAACCAGGCTTCAGGGTTCTGCCTCTTTTAAATTAGCTCACATAAATGCAGCCTCATGAAATTCAGCCACAATGAACATCTGCAGTCGGCTTAATATTTCTATCTAAACAGCTCTGATGGCATTCAAATTTATTATTACATGTCAGGAATGAAAAAAAACCATTTAAACGAACCAACAATGCTATTCAAAGGTATATTATTCTTAGCTTTGAGGAAAAACACACTAAAATGCAGATTATCAGACAGGATAAAACAGTCTTTTTATACTGAGCTGGAAAACAAAGGGATATATTTGTCTCCCATGTCTACTCCATTAATGTGAACCAAGGCTAATAGCCAATCTTACCATAACAATTCCATTTTTTAATCCACAGAAAATATTCTTTTATTTTGGCAGACAATTCAGTGGCTCTGAGTGTTAATCCCTAAAGGGATAGGGCTGAATCTTTAAGTTATTTTAACAGACAAGTTTGCTCCAGGTCTCAGGTGACAGCAGAATCCCCTTCTGCCCCCTCCCCAGGTTTGATTTATTTAATCCTTCCAGCTCTGTCTATAAAGATTTCCACAGATGAGAAAAGCGAGGCTCATTTTTGCTTGAAATCATGGTGGCTAAAACCGTATTTATTTTGGCCTTTAGCATCCTTAAATCCTTAGAAATTATATTACAAAGGTCCAGCTTTTACTTTACAGTACTGAATCTGTATCAGGGCAAAAGATACAAACGTATTTTGCTCCTGTGTGATGTGGTATTCCAGAAGTTGGGAATCCTAATCCATCCCTAGTTCTCTTGAAAGCCCCAGACCAGGCAGCCTCTGGGGAATGGTGGGGCTGGAGCCAAGCACATGCAGCTTTATCTTGGAATTTCAACATGAAAGGGAAAAAAACAGCAAAAAGGGGGGAGTTTAATAATTGTAACTAAAAGTGATCACGACAAGCCCTCAGTATTTCATTTTAATCTAACTCCCCTGAGCCAGAAAACTGAAGGAGGCCTGGAAAGTTTGTAAATCAGGGACAATAAAAGAGATGTGAGGACGGTTTGTGTAGCATCGCACTCAAATACACACACACGATGTAATTGCCTGTTTTATTTAGTGGAATCACTTTTGTAGATTAGAAATATTTCCAATTCCCGTTTACTCCAATGCAAGCCTCCACCATCGACAGGCATAATGCAGTTTGTTCAACTGATTCCAAACAGAAAAAAAAAAAAAAGGAAGAAAAAAAGGAAAAAAAAGTACAATCTCAAAAGTTAAGTTAGAAACTAAGTTCACACATTTTCTTTGGGACCAGGAATCTGTACATAGTACAAAATATACATTTATTGAACTTTCTGTAAACACACAGTTTGAATTGTGTAAAACTGTAAATAGTGGGTGAACTACGTGGAGAATAATTTATTATATATTGTTATACATTCTACTTAAGGAAAATAGTTATGCTCTTGTATATTACTCTGTTAAATTTATAAATTCCATAATGAAGCTGTGTAATCTGCAAACATGCTTTTCAAGCTTAAATCTCTCCATTCGTAACACACATTTATACAGGTCATCAATGAAAAAAGTTACACTTTCCACAAAATAGATATAAAGAGGTCATGAATTTTCTAAAAAGACAGGCACAGCATGTCACTACAAACGAGACTCTTATGGTACGGTGTGGAGTCAATTCTGTGAGAAGACAGGTGAAAACTCTCTAATTCAGCATGTTTGTACGTGGTCTTAGGAACAAGACAGATGCTAGAACCCAAAATCTCTGCTTATAAAGATTTATAAAAGAGACAGTCCTGGAAGTCAAAGCTCATACTTTTCAGATATCCAGCACTCCCTGGCTGGGAGAACCTGGGCTTTTGTCTCCTATCAACTCTTGGTCATGAGTGATTGAGTTTTCTGAGCAGTGAAATACCCAGCACCATTTGCCAAGAACATTTGCATAATTCAGCACTTACTCCAAAACCTGGACTGCTGGCACCAAAGAGTTAGATCCAGCTAATAAATACAATTTAACTCTTGGTGCCCAAGGTCATCAGCAAGAACAGGCTGGGAAACCCCAACTCCCATGGGCTGCAGGGCATTAACCTGTGGAATGTGGGGTAACAGCATCCCAGCACTGGGGACTCTGCTGTGCAATGCCCAGTTTCCAATTTAAGAGGCTGGAAATTCCAAATTGCAGCAGACTTCTCAGTCTGGAATCACTCAGCAAGAATAAAAAGTTCCACTATAAACACTGTCAAAGATCCTTTCATAGAATGATCCATAGAACGGTCTGGGTTGGAAGAGCCCTAAAGACCATCTAGTTCCAACCCTTCAGGAGTCCATCACTGGACATGGATATAATTCTGTGTAAATTCAGGACATTTATTCCTACATTTTCAGGGTCTCATTGTCTTTCCATCCTGGATACATCATTTTGGATTTCATTTATTTACAGCTAAAAGCACTGCATCAAAGATTAAACCTCTTCAACTGTGCTCTTCTGAGGTCTTAAAAGCAAAAAAATTCTTAGATATTTAAAGAATTAAGAAATTATCTCAGATTAATCAAACATTTTGCTTTAACATTACTACTGTCTTCCCTTTGGCTTTGAAAAGCTTTTTCAAAACCCAAACTGAATGAAGATTACATTTGTTTTTCATTCCAAGAGAAGTGGTACAGTTAAGGCTCCAACAACACGTGCAGAATTTGTATGATGTGAGCAAAAGGTCCATCAGTGTCAGCAGGATGTAAAGTTAAGTTTGTTCCTGATTTTCCCAAGCCTATCTGACTGTAATTCTGCCTTGTAGTGTGAACAAAATTATTGTGATACAGCCTGAAATCCCAACAGAAAATGAAATCAGCTACCCAGTATTACACTGCTCAGACTGGCTGGAATTCAGTAACAGCTGAAACAAAACTCTGGACTTCAGTCTACAGGCATCAATAAAAGTATTGAATGTTCTAGACCTGTCAGTCTGTTTTCTCATTTCTCTTAAAGATATTTCTCAAAATATCTAACAATGGCAGCTCCTTCAACTCCACAGGCCTCCTCACAATACACATGGGGAATCCTGAACACCTGTAAAAACCCCACACTCCCACCAAGCACTTCAGAGTCAACACTTCAAGGAAGCTAAAAGGAATTTCAGCTTTGCCTCAATGTAACTGAGCAAGCTGAGAAGTGCAGATGTTGTTCTCCTAAAGGAAAATGGCACTGCCTGACACAGCAACCACCCTTCAGGTAAATGGCTGGTTACACAGTAGTAAGGACCATTGGTTTTATTCTTTCCATTTTGGAAAAAAAAAGAAAAAAGAAAAATGCAGGTGCCTAGTGATACTTTAAAAAGCATTTGGGCAGGAACCAGTTTGAGTTATGTGTAAAACTCTGGCTATGGATGAACCACTCTAGAAATCTGACCTGTCACCCCACTTCTACTCAAGTTTTGACACTTTCAGATTTTCTGAATTCTATAAAAGGCATCTTTAAAGTTAAGCCCACTTTCCCAACTTTTGGGTGCAAAAGTTAGGGGGCTTTGTGGTCATTGCATTTAAAGCAAGCCTTTCCCAAAATGCTTTCCTAAGACATCATTATCACTCCTGTTCCCTTAGCCTGGAAGCAAAGGCTGTAGAAGAATGTGTACAAGAGATGGGGAAAAGGAAGATCTGTTTTACTGCTACTCAAAAGGAACATCAAACAAAAACACAGATAAAATGAGGAATATGCACAAAGCCTAAGTAACCACAGGTCAACAATCTCTGACACAAACAGGAGATTAAAGCTCCAGATATTTTTTCCACATATTAAGTAAATGGTAGAAATATTTGTCATTTTTCTGGAAACAAACTGTCAGTGGGAGACAATGTAAACTTAACTTTTAATGTCTATTTTTTTTTCTACTTGAATGCATTTAGTGGTCCATGATACTAAGAGAAGCTTCAAGTTCTCCTACAGCTTCCTGAACTCCTGTGAACATGTGCCACAGCCCAGGTGGCTGCTACCTCATTTACAAAGCAATGTGATCAGGCAAAATAAGGCCACAGAGTGCTTCAGATGTGCACACCTGGGTCTGCAGAGAGCTGCAGACTGTGCAAGCACTCCACAGAAAAAGCTCACAAAAGACTGGATTCTCTGATCAGTATTTCAGACAGGTCAGTCAAAATTATTTAGCCCCAGAGTGGTATTTTAAATTCTGCTCCTTGTTTACAGCTTATAGCAGGAATCACATTCATTTTATGTGCTACAGCATCCTGGAAATTCATGTCTGGAGCCTCTTTTCACCACATAAAGAGTTAAAAAGCTCTCCAGCCAGATGGAGAGTTTGTACCCCGAACTGGTCTATAAAGGCTCAGGTATGATCACCTCAGACACAGGTATTGGTAGTAACAAGGAGCCACACTAGTTATCTAGGTGACATTTTCACATCTGGTGAAGCTTGGCACCAAGTAACAATTCATTTTCAACACGAGAACATCAGGTACAGCCCTGTAGCTCTACGGTTTTGCTGTTTCTGAACCTATGCAAGGTACATCAGGTTTGTATCAAATACTGTATTTGCCAAAGGATGAGGGAAAGGGCACTGCTTTCCTAAAAGTTAGCCCCTTTTACACATGGCCAAGTTTAAATATCAAGGAATTGAAACACACCGAAGTAATTTGTGCACAAAAGCAGTTCAAGAAGGTGCAGGTGGAGATGGAGGTGAACATCTTGGCATGATGAAATCCTGATGTACATTGAGCTAAGGTAAACTGTAACAACCATATCATTAACCTAATTGTGTGTGCTGTCTCTCCCACAGGACAGAGCTACAAACCTCTAGAGAATGCGAACACAGAGGAAGGCTGTCAGCACAGAACTCACACACAAGACACTGAGATCAAAGTCTGATGATTCTAGTTTAAATGAAAGTAATGTTTATCAAAGCAAAAAGTTTAAGTACAGAGTGGGGAAAGATCTGCAAAGGCTTCGATGCTGCCTGCACAGGCCCTCGTTTATCTGGGTGTGGTTTCCCAAACTGCGGCAGGAGGGGTGGGGCAACCATTCCTTTGCTCTGTCTCCCAACTCTCCATCTTTCCCTAGCACCAGCACCCCATAGCTGGATTATCAATTTACCCAGCTCAAGAGGACAGGTATTTTCTTTCTCCTAACTGCACACCCACGTAAAGACAAGCACTGGCACAAAAAAAAGGCAGTAGGGGCAAACTTGGAGCAATGGTTTAGTCTTGGCATGAGTTGATCATGAAACCATATCCTTACATCATAAACTACTAAAAATGGAATGCAATAGGAATCCTATCCTACTCCAGTGTACAAAATTAAGGCGGGATTCTTATCAGGAAATCAACTGAAGTGAAAACTGATCCCTAATTTTGTTAAACCATCTTAAGCTTCCAACTCTCGAACTGAGCAAAATGGCTCAGACATTAACCTATACAGAGACAGCACCAGCTTTGCAACAAATGTAATGGACATTAGAGTCAGTCTGCTACAAGTAAATGTTGAAAAGATTAGGTTTGGCACCTGCAGGAACTCTCAAGGTAAGTGCTACCATGACTCATCTGCTGCTCAGTATTCACCAAGCACCTCACTGACACAACCTACGACTGCCACTGCCGCAGTTCAGAGCAGTTTGACACAAGCTGATGAAATTCCTCTCTCCAATTCTGACTCCAGCTCTAAGTTTAACTGAATGATGGCTGTGCCTCAAGGTCGTGGTGGTGCTGCTCCTGGGCCAGCTGAGAACAAGCCCAGCTGAAAGGCTCTGGCTCTGTTTCTGCCCCAGCGCGAGTACCGGGGACTCTACGGATACAAAGGATTTACAAAGCCTTGCAAACCTAAGATCCTACTTAATGTCACTGCATTGAGTTCATCCAACATTGGTTTAAAGCACATTTTAGAAGCCTCTGTCTTGAACATATTTCAATGCTGAATTAGCGAGAATTATTCGGAACAGTTGTCTATAAAGCAGTTACAGGTATTCTCCCAGAACGATCAGCGAAACATTTAATCTGACTATAACAAAACTCACAGAAACTGTAGCCAGTGAAGCTGTCAAATGTAGAAGGAAAACAAAGTTGCATGGCATACGAAGCAAAGTAGCTTTACAAATGTCATTTCCTTTTAAAAACAAGCAAATCGGGACCATCCTATTTGAACATGTATTTAAAAATACATCTTTTAACATCACACAATTTTCATTTTTGTCACACAGGAATCTTTTTCCAAGAGGGAAATAAATAGCACACAAAACTTCAAAATAAAAATTGCTGCCTTGCCCCTGAGGTGCTAATGTATTTAGCATTTAAAAAAAAAAGTTTCTGGTGCAAGAAGGAGATGCACAAAGGTGCAAAAGTGCCATTTTCTTTTCAGAGCAGTGAAAAAAGTACAGCTCGCCTCTTTTCTAGGATGCTTTATATACTTAACTCTTTATTCTGTAATCAAAGTCTGTATCTAAAATGGCAGTGTTGATGCATACATCATAATTCAGTGCTCTGAGCTCATCACAACGCTGAACGTAGGCGGGAGACAGAAAGGCCTGAAACGGGCTTTCTGCCACTACCCTCAAACCTACTCACATCACCTGTAGCAACAGCAGAATTATTTTCTTCCTAACCTTCAGGAGACCTCGTCAGAAGAGGCTTCAAAAATCTCCTTTGTCACTGAGACAGTTTAAGTGATTATGGTTTGAAGTATGGCTTTTCACACCACAGTTTTGCTTCTGATTTTTTAGTTTAAAACTCAAAGGTTCCACAGTCCAGTTCAAGGTTTTGCAGTTTCCAAAACTAAACTTTAGTCTCTATGAAAAAAAAAAGACAGAACTTTATCTGCCTAGTCCTAAATTAAGTTTAGCTTTTTGCACTAATACGCCATGTATTATTAAATATGCTCGTTAATTAGGTGCCTGTGAAGCTATAACTTAACATCATTATAGTTTTGCACTCTACAACAAAATTAGACATTTTAAGCATTTATTCATAGGTAGGTAAGGAACTGGTTCTTTAAGCAAAAATTGCTATAAATTTATAAATACAAATAGTGCTTATGTTTTCTTCATTCATGCTTGAACAGATTACAAACTGAATACAATGAAGTTACGTTTAAGCACCCCACATAGACAAGAGGGATAAAAGAAAAGTTTGCTGGTATATACTATACTTAGTTCCAAGACACTATAAGTTACTTTTTCACTGTTCAGTGTTCCCTAACTCTGCATTAGTTTTAAGGCTATATATACAAATATGTATATGTCAAAGTCAGGGAAAGACAAATATAGCAAAATGCATTGTACTACATTTTCCTATCAAAAAGTAATTATACACCAAGTTCTGATTCTGTTTAACTGCAGTAAATGTTACAATCTACTTGTTTTACTGATTTTCCTTTTGGGGAATCTGCCTACTAAATGAGTAAACTACATATTAAATACAATATTCTCAACCAAAAAGACAATACAAGGTGCACAAAACAGCAGTTTTGCAAACACGACTGACTTGAAAACTTAACTTTCGTATGCTCAATGGGAGAAAGCTAAGCTTAAATCAAATTAGTTTATTATCTTATAAAATTTTAAATTAGAATTTCAAACAACAAACAGTTAAATATTGTCAACATGCTATACCTCAAATCACAAGTACTGTTTAACCACTAGTCTCTCATTCTAAGTAAGTGGGTCAATTAAAAACACACATAAAATGTTAAAGATTGTCAGGCTTTGACAAATGTATTTTTATCAAACAGTAGGCAAATTCAAACCAATGCACATTCTCAGTAGGGAGGGAAAAAAAAAAACAACACCAAAAAGCCTGAAAAAACCCACACTTGTAAAAAATAGGGTAATGGATTAATCCCACATCATCCTCTAGCATATGGCTATGTCTTGGGCAATAATCAAAAACCTTCCCATTTTAAAAATGGGCTACCAATTAATAAAAATATTCTTCCACAAGTAAAATATCATTTACAATGGCACTGACATTTTAAAAGGCAGGAAAAAAAAGGAATTACACATTTATGGGTAAATGTCTTGTTTGTTAAATCAAGCTTTATTGATAAAATGGAATTCAGAGTATTTTTCTTGGAACAGCAGCAGACCCAGCCAATCAGGATTGTAAAAATGCTGCAGACTCCTACTTGATGTAGAAAGTTGCCTTCGTGCTCAGTGATTAGTAGTTTCAGGTAAGGGTTAATGAAAAAAGAGGTGCAAAGAACCGAGGCATTCTAATCCCAAGATTGGTACATGTATGAACAGGATACTATTAATGGGGCATGATTTAACTCCCACTGAACTCAAAATCACAAATCCCTTCAACTCAACACGAGAGCAGGAGTGCATCCAAGAAAATGATATACGTTTGTTGAAGAATGTGCACTACTCCTAAGTTATTTTTCCATTGCCAAGCAAAATTCACGCACTGTAATTTCTGGTAGGCTGCCCACGAGTTCAGCTTTCATATAAACCAAAAAATTCTCTTTAACAGATTTGTGCACCTCTTGAGCACCTAGCTGGCTAGGCTGCTGCTCCTTGCAATCCAAAATCACAACATGATTTTAAAAAGGGATATATATTGTTGCATCACACAAGCCAAAACATTTCTTCTAACCTTTATAGTGATTTAAAGCAGTTCATAATTAAATATGAGCATTTTGTACAAAGACAATTGCACTTTACAAAAACAAAATCATACAACATAAATTGCTGGAGTCTGATTTACAACATGAATTTATGGTTTGAAATCACGTTTACAGAAGTCTGTTTTACAAAAAAAAGATCAGTTCCTGGGCTAGATGTCGTACTGCTGTAGTCACTCTCACCAACACATCAAATTCCCTTCTTTAATTAAGGTTGAGGATGGATGTTAAGAAGGGTCACTGAGGTTGGGCTGCACTTTCATTTGCAGGATGAAAGGTGAACTCCACAGCTAGATGAGCAGTTTTACCACATATCATCAGTAGAGGCAGAATCCTTAAAGAAAAAAGAAGGAACCCTTTAAAGTCTGGAGTGCCCATCCTTGTAGCAGTTTCTGGATAATCCAGACTGAAAAGGGTAAAGACTTAAATCATTTCAAGAGTCTGCTTTCTCTCCCATTTCAAGAAGTATTTAAACCCCACATATTCTCAATTAATCAAACATTAGAACCAAGACATTTCAAAATATGACCAAGTGTTTCATCAATCCTGAAAATAAGATCCTAGGAACATTACTCAAAAGCATTTCCAGAGCCTTTCTAGCTACTTCCTGAGCAGTTAGAAGCAATACAAAATGGATACACTCAGCTCACAGGTGCGAGAAAAGAGCAGGATGTGCTCATGCCATGTGTTATCACCATTATCATCTTTTGTGTTCTCAGCCCTCCCTCACTGCATGGGAAGATACAGACATCAACTGACACCCTGTTATAACTCAGAGCTATTTTAACACTTTTAATTTAAGGTTACAGAAGTGTAGTTCAGGCGACTGAAGGAAATCGTAATTTCGGATGGTAATAAAACTGCAAGGGGAAAAGAATAAATGTATATAACAAAAAAACATACTGAAAGTAGAGACATGCTGTGCTTCAAATCATAATTGTATGGCTACACTACTTGGCATTACAACCTATCCAATATCTGAGTGTCCCTAAAATTCGTTCCATTTAGGCCCACAGGCAACAGCAGATTTTGCGTAACTACCACAAGCCTGAAAAATGTTTAACAAATTCCTGGTTTGACCAGTATTTAATTTTACCCAGTGTTTTTTAATCCATCTGCCTTTGTGCCAGGCCTGTTTCCTTTTACCTTGCTTAGACTGCTCTATATTCAGCTTTCTCTACCAGCCTGATCAGGTGGGCTCACGGGTTAACCACGAGCATGTGGGGCCACAGCTCTGCAGCTGAATCAGCAGCACAGGAACCAGAGCAAACTGCTCCTGTGCAGCACCTTTGGTGGTTTCAGCACCACCTCCTCCTTTTCCCTAAGCAATTAAGGGCCACGATGGGCTTTTACAACAGCACATCCTGGAGCTTCCACAGCTACACCTCCCCATCATTACTGAGACTGCAGGAGGTAGAAATAATACTCCTCTTCAGAAGCACTGCCTTAGTGACTCCTTGGAGAGGGAAGAGGCTAATTAAGTCTCTAGCAATGCCACACATGATAATTTCTTAGCACTGGAGTTCTGCACCCTTCATTCAAACTTACACACAGAATCCATTACAGACCAGGGAGGAACAGTTGGTACGGAGGTGTAGTAAAAAAAATACACAAACTGAAATTGCCCTTTGCAAAAGTACCACCTCCAGCTTTTCCTTCCAGACCAGAAGTAGCAAAGGAGAGCAATTATATGAAAGAGCAAAATGATTGTTTCAAGAATAAAGAATGAAAGCAGCATGAGTAAAAATGCAGGAGCTGCTTGCCAACAATTCCGTATGCAAATTTCTGTAACCCAGTTGCCAACATGATCACAAAGTTTATGTACTGTACATTTATGAGACAGCAACATACTACAGAACGTATTTTGAAGGTAAAGCATCTTCTTTCAGCCCCATTTAGGAATTTTTATGCTAAAAATAGAACAAGGGCTGCCAAATAAAACTGGTGCACAGTTGTAAAGCCAACGCACACTCTTTATGTCTGGCTGCATTTCAGTTATGTCACATCTCAGCACGTAAGTAATTTCTGCTGATAGTTAAAGGATCATTTGCACTGCTCTAAGACAAACTGCACTTTCAGTGACAGAATGTTGTTTCTGGTGATCAAACTGCCACTGGAATCATGTTCATGTTCACTGTTTGGTTGTTCTTCCCCCCATCCTGACAGTGGATTTATGTCTCTCTCAGCAGTGACATGTAAGAACACAAACTGTTTGCTTGCTGTAAGATGCTCTGTGCTTAAGAATAAAAGTGTTTACACAGTCCATTTGGTAAACTAATACATTCTTAACACAGCCATTTAACCTTTATATATAGCATTTTTCTTCTTGATATTTAGGGGAAAATGCCTCCTATAAAAAAGGGGAAAAAAACCCCCATGAATCTTTCCACCATTTGGCAGCACTTGGAAACCCAAGCAGGACTGAAATAATGAAATTCCAGAGGACAAATGAATCAACCCTACTGAGTTTTGAGATTATGATCAGCAGAAGGCAGCAGAAAACAATTACAAAACACAGTCCAAAGAGCACAACAGTGTTACTCCTTTCTTGGGGGAAGACATCTTTAACAGGAATTTGCAATATCTTTCTCTACAAAACAGCTAAAATAATTGGGATGGAGGGAAAGATAATGTAAGAGAAAGGATACTTACAGCATCATCATTCCTGTAGGGGTTCAGTCTGTTATACACAGCTTCAATCACACTCCGTCTAGAGCAAAAAAGAGAAAAACCCACAAGATTTTAAGGCTGTGTCATTCTCTTTTTTTCCAAGTCAAATTCCCAATTTTAACTTAAATGCAAACTTTAGAAGATTCCAACTTCACAGAACCATGTTTACTGCAAGTTAGCACTAAGTATCCCTAAACATTCTATATCCTTTAAAACCTTCAGGCTCAAGGCAAACAAGGCTCAATATCCCTCAGAGTACAGCAGGAGAAGGGCAGAACCTAACAGTCAGGTCTTCACTTTGAAAAAGGGCAGCAGGAACCTCAGTGGACATTGAATGTCCTGATCATTTGTGTCCCCAAAGAACACTGCAGTAGTACCTCATGTATTACGGCTCTTCCACAGGGGAACAGTGCTGTGTTACTTTCTGGACAAGAATTACATTTTGAAGTACATTTTTGTTTGTGTTGCATCCTAAAATGTACTTTCCATGTGCAAACATGAAAAAATTAGTTCTACAACTCTTCTACAATGTACCCTCCAACAGTGACATGCCCAATACTCTCCTGTAATTTTTCTCAATTAAAAAAAAAAAAAAAAAAAGGAAATTGCTATTTTGTGTATTGTACCTTCAGACTGACACAAATTTTGTCTGGTAAAAAACACCAAAAAAGTTAATTCAAGCATCTTGACAGTTATCTCCCTTTAAAAAAACATGCTTAGTACATAGTACATTTAAGATAGCTTGAAACTAACTTTCATCTCTGGGATTCTTGACTTTGCTAATACCAATAGAAAACTGATAAGAAATAGATTGATAAAATATTAATACAAAATTTGCAATCAACATGCAAATGAGCAATGTCATTTTTATTTATTTCTTTTAACACAAGGTGCAAAACTGAGAGTCAAAAAAGTCTTGAAAACTGATAACTAAAAAAAAAATCCAACCATAAAACCACACAGCCCAATGTGAGGCTGAAGGAAGAAGCTGCCTTTGCCTTTCCCAATATATAAGGAAAAAACTCTGGAGGGAGAACAGGAAGGAAAGAGGGGAGTAAAAAACAGGAATTACAGATTGGATTTTAGATGCAACTTTCTTTCAGATCCCCTTCTGCAGAACCAAGTAAGATGAAGTAGCAGACTGTGATACAAAACAAACTTCAAAGAACAACCTTTAAACTGCTAATGAATGCATGCAGAGCAATCACACAGGAGTGCAAGAGAAGAAAAACAGCAAATGACAAGCTTTGTAATCATCCTGCAACACCGAAAAGTCAGGAACCACCATGTATAAACATCGTAGTGAATGATTATAGGGCATGAAAGAGGAGGCTGGATTTAAAGCAATAAAATCAAGCAATTACACACGAAGTACATTGCATACATGGATTGGAAAGTTTCCCATATCTTTCAAGAAATAGGTATCTTTGATTCTAAATACAGGCAGGATTCTTGGAAAGCATTATTTCCCTTCCAAATTGGCAACAATGCTTTAAGTTATATCAACATCCAATTAAATCAGTATTTCTCTTAAGTCCCTATTCTCAGCACCACTGAGACATAAAACCCCACTGAAGTCAGTCACTTCTGCACTTCTTCACAACCATGCTACTGCTAGCCAAAGGAGATTAAGAAAAACCAATTTGTGTGCTGCATTTCATGAGTAACTCAATCACTCATACTTCAACAGTACAGCAACCCATCCTAAATAGAAGCTATTATACATTAAATTGCCATCTCTTCTTCTCCTAGTCAAACAGTTCCTATAGGAACAAGATTGTTTTGTGGAAATCATCTTTACAGTTATCATTTTATAATTTATCCAATTTATTAATTTATAATTTATTCAATTACATGTCTAAAATCCTGATGTTTTGGTGCAACAATACAAAAATCACACTCTGAAAGGTTAAAAATACTCAGTATCATAAGTGCCAATCCATTTTAACACAGCACAGGCACATGAAGAAACTTTTGAACCAAAAAGCACTTGGTTTGGGGTGCAAACAAGCTGAGCACATTGCTTCCTTAAAGACTCAACATTTGAGAAACCACAGAGCATCACCACTGAACTCTTCAAGGACAAAGTCAGTTATATAAAGCTACAAATTTAACTTCCTACTTTCCTTTTTCATAGACTTCTATCTCACTTTCAGATTTGTCACAAGCAGAGAGAAACAAGAGCAAATTTTTAAGCAATTACAGCATGGCTACAGACAAGAAAAGAAAGCTGCCAAGCAAAACATTTTATGCATATCACTTCTTGTTGAAGTGTATAACATATCCAAATAATTAGTCAGGGCATTATTTTCACATATTCAAATGTAACATCCCCCCAGAAATCACAGTTAATTATGAAAAACACTCAGGCCACCCTTAAAAACCTCTCATTCCTTCCCAAAACAACAGTTTGACATTTAATTTTTGCAATGATTCATTGTCAACTCCATTCTTAGGCTTGTCCTTTTCATCCAGAACAACTGAGTAATAGAAACTGGAGAACAGATCACCACCTTTTGTCCTGTGCCCTTCCTCCCTCCCTGCCCCCCCCACTTTTTTAAGAGTGGCCTTGCAGTTAAAATGTGATTTAAATCAAACCCCACATGTACACTGATGTGAACTCACTTGCTTGCCAACTCCCCCCCCGGCGGGAGGTTTGGGATGCTCTCAGTTGCTAACGTACGCATCACGTGGACTAAGTCTGGCACTCCTTCACCCTGCTTCTTTATGATCTCTGGGAATCAGAAGTACTTTTTTTGTAAGTGCAGTCCAAATTTTACTTAAAAAGATTGAAACACTCAGTTTTATAAAAAAAGGCAGCTTAACTTTAAAGAATAAATAAATAAAAAATTAAAGCGACAGACCGTATTCAACATGGTAATTGTTAACTTTGGTTCCATAAGAAAAAACCTGTAACAGATTTGACACAGATTTACAGCTGTTAATGTGCTGACTTGGTTTTAGAATACACAGCTACCTAGTAACAGGGGGAAAAAAACTTTAACAGCTTTCCTGCTATACATTAGATAGAAGATGTAATATCTTCCCATAACATGCCCAAGGCATGGGGCAGATATTAACATCAACTTTATTGCTGCAACACAAGATAAAATATTATTGCCATCACAGAAAACATAATATTGTCAAGAAATAGAAGGTTAGATATGTCAGAAGTAATTCCCATGGCTGTATGTGCATTAACCAATACTTGTACCTCACTGCATTACAGCAACATGCAAATTTTAAGAACTATTACACATAAATTAAAAGCCAGGGATATCACATCTAATTGACAGTTTCATCCTCAGTTCAGGATATATTTAAATACAGGGCAGAAACTTAAAGCTGATCCACTCCAGCCTCTGGGTGAAAATCTGTATTGTAGCCACAACCACATTGGTCAAGACATTCATTCTTTAACTTTATTCTTAAGCCTGGTTTGTTTGGGTTTTTTTGGTTTTGGGATTTTTTTTTTTTGTGTTTGCTTTTTTCACTTTTCTCCTCAAGTCAAAGGCACACAATTTTATTTGAATTCAAGGCATTTCAGACCATACCACCCCTGAGCAGTCACTCTTTAAATAGGGATTTTATGAAGCTTAAAGAGCAAGAACATTTTTTAAAATGCATCTCATTCATTTCTCTGTAAACATGAGCTCTCAGAAATTGCAAGCAACATGAATTATTAAGACCTGGTGCTGTTCACCTTCAAGTGAATACTGCAACATGCATACAATAATATGTACATATGTGCATATCTATACATGCATGTATGTACACGCACATTATTGTTCATGTAATAAAGCATTTACACAGTTTGAAAGTAGTTGGAATTCATCAGTACCACTTTTGAAAAATGCTCAAGCATTCAGATTTTGCCCTAAATTCCAGAAGAACTACCAAGTTTCCATTTTACAATTTGTGAGATAAGGCACATTGAAAGCTTTTAAAACCAACATGTATCCAATCATTTTTAGTTACAAAAACAAACAAACTAAAAGCCAACAACTGTGAATTATTTTTTGTGTATGTAATGGTTTTTCAGGGCTGTGTGTGTTTACAAAAACCATCAGCTCTGTTTTGCAGTCAGGCTGTGTAAATTATTTGCAAGGTATAGTGGAAACACTGCCTAGTCCTCAACCAGCATCAAACTCTGCAGCACAAAGCTTTAAGCTGTTTATTTGAAAACCTAAATTTTAAATACGTGACATCGCACACCAGAGACTCAAAACTTGCCATTTCCTCAAAATCTACAGCCAAAGTTCATTTTACCATCTAACATTTAGCAAAGAAATCATCTATGAATTTTAAATCTGAATAAGAAGCCAAGATCTCAGATTTGGTTTGCCAAGTTCCTTTATTGTGCAATTTTGAACATCTAGAATATGCTACATTGTGCTAGTGCTAAAGTTCTGCTGTACAAAAATAAGGAATTTATAGTTGACCTATACTACACAGTTTCACAACCTGTAACTGCAGTACATTTAACATACAGTCTCCACTAAATGAATACATTTATATTTTGATAAAACTATAGATACAGACTGAATGAACACTGAAGACACAACAAATGGAGTCGGTCTGCTAGCTGTGTTTAATTTATTGGAATTACCTTGTTTCAATACACCTTCAACCCTCCCCCCCAGTCTTTAATTTACTTTTAAAACTTCTACACATTTTCATGGCAGGAAAAATGTACTTACAACCCTAAAGTAAAGGATTCAAAAATGGGAATTCCATACAAAGTTTAAGAAAAAGCCAGAACTTTGTTTTTGTGAAAATTAAGGAAGGAACATATAACAGCTAACTTAAAATTATTTATCTCTACATAGGTATAAATATAGCAGGGATTATCTATTAAGGAATGGTTTTATGTAAAAAAAAATGAGAACAGAAAAAAAAAAAAAAAGAGCTTAGACAAGTTTCTTTTTAGAGTCAACACATCAATAACACATATTAGTGCAAGTAATAGCAACACATTTTGGAATGACTGATTACTTCTACCATGAAGTTCACATGATACTTTAGGAGTAACATTGATTTATTGCAAGTAATGGCACAAGGATGCTTCTCCACACTTGCTGCTTCTTCCATTATTTGTTGCAGCTACAAATCTGGTCCACAAACACATCAGGAGAGTCTTAAGTGACGTGGTAAATAGAGAAGTTTCTACATTTTTAAAAATCTGAATCATCTCTCCTTGTTCAAGGTGACCATCATTATTAAATCCTATTCAGTCTTAAAATTTGCACTACTTTTTAACAGTATAAGGGTATATTCTGGGCAGAGGGGATAAAAATACAACCAGAAAAAAAATGTACATTAGAAAGGATCGACTCTCATTACTTGTTGGACTTCTCTGAGTACTGAAGTGCATAAAAATACATAATATGCATTTTACCAAGTTTCTATTTAAATGAATTTAAAATTTAAATTGATATCACAGATTAGTAAGATCATTCTAAAAGTACTCTTTATATTTTTAGTTCCTTCAGCCAAAAATCAGGCTTTTAAAGTTAAGCACTGCCACTCTTATAGTATCCTAAGATAAGAGCAAGATTATTCACTGTAGTGTATAAAGTTTCAGATGCTGCAGCAGTCCTACCTCGCTAGTCAATAAGGCATTATCCATTTACTTCAGAAACAATGCAATGGCACAGGAATTAAGTTAAATGTAACAAAGTTATCAACTCCTATTCTTGAATTCTACTTTAGCTCAGGCCTTTCAACTTCCCTCATGCATAAGTCCTAAAAGGCCAAATTCTGCAAACAGCTGATACAAATTACTGCTGGGTTGAGTAGTGTTTACTACATAATCATTAATTTAAATAATATTTTTGTGCAACAATAGATAAAAGATTGAGAATAACTCTAAAAATTATGCAAACACCCTTGAGGGGAAGTACAGTATATTTCCTCAAGTTGTTCAGACATCATCCCATTAAATTAGTATTAAAGTGCTTTATAACTACATACAGAATCCTTCTGCCTCTATGCAATTATCACATTTTGCTCATTCCTGCAACTTCCTATTTGTATTAATGCAAAGTACCAGCAGCCAAATTCCTTGTATGTACCATAATCACATGTAGGTCCAGTGTTTAGGCTCTTCCATTATAAAATGAAGCAGCTGTACAAAAATGCCAGCTTTCCTCACCCTAATATTCCTATTCCAATGAGGCCAGCTGAACATGCAGCCTCGACTTCATCCTGTTTTCATATTCTAGGTCAGGGGTTTGTCTGAACTCAGACACAATATCTAAGAGAGGAAGGCAGTACTTGGCCAGATAAGGAGAGTTACCACGCTGTGAATCAATGTGTGAATGTTCAGCACACTTGCTCCTCACCAAATCTGTGGGTGGGCACACACAGCGAGCTCCTGACACGCCTGGTGCCAACCTGCACAGGGGGAGCCATCTGACACTTCCCTCCCTCGGTGTGGCTGCACTGGGATATTCCTGCCACGCTGTCAGGGAGATTCACACCAGCTCTGACTGTGCAAGCGTGGAGATTAAAACATACAAATGTCTGCCTGGGCATTTGTTCAGGGGTAGAACAGATGCAGTTTGCTGAGACCTGGTGAGCGAGACCCTTGAAGAATGTGGTACTTTCTGAAGGAGCACCTACGCACGTTGTAAGTGCTCTAAAAATTGCACATGGATTTGTCTGAGCCCACAATTCCCATGCAGGCAAGTTCTCTGAAATTTCTGGAGCTGCACTGTGTTACTTTCATGCAAGTTAAGGAGAACAAAAGTGCATAATACTCCTCTAACTTACTAATCACTGCTACCATGGTTGTGGAGAACTCTGCCTATCGTGCCCTGTGTGCTATTAAGGATTCTTGGGAGTACACACACACATAACTAGACTTGTAACATATAGAGGAGTCCACTTCAAAAATAGACTTAACCTATGCAAATAATGCATACAGCGTGTCTTAGATTTCAGAAACAAACTCCAAGCTGTACTTGGTTTTAAATATCAAAAGGCACTATAAATGTAGTTTAAATCAGAAATTATTAGAATCAAATTGATTTCAAATATCATTTTTATGTGATCCAAAAAGCCCCAGACTTGCAGTTTTTAAAATTTAAAGTTTAAGAAGTCCTGAATACAAATCTAAAGAAAAATTTTAAAATTACTATCAGAGTAAGATGAGTTCCCAGCTTTTGCTTGTCATGAATGCTTAAAGATTAGCTTTGACAAATTTCTGACGTACTTTCAAATAAGTAAATATGTAAGCAGGTGCTTAAAGATTACAGTAATCAAGTTGTAATCCTACTATTACTGGATAATAAAATATTACAGCTAACTGATTTGGACTTTAACTATAGGGAAAAATGGCACTCAAATTACCATCTTCACAGACACTTTGCAAGATATTCTGATTATTTCATTTAACTCCATGTAACAGGACCCAGGATTCACTGGTCTGAAGTTAGTGCTGTCAACAGACTCAGGGAGAACACTGAGCATAAATGAATTTTCTGCCATCCTGAATAATTTTCAGAGCTACAGGTTGCTGCACTTTCATAGCAGAACTTTTTCAGGACATATATGAGTGCCTTTTTCAGAGGTACACAGGATAGCCAATGGCACTTGTAAGTCTATTAAAAAGCCTGTATGTGTTAAGGGTTTAGTTGTTGAAAGGGGAAGGGGGCCAGGGGTCTGTTTAGAAACAAAGTTACTTATTTTTTTTTAAATGATCCACCTTCTACTCTGCTTTCCAGGTACTTGTCCAACTCTGCCTCTCTTTTCACCGCCTCTGGTGATACCTTTGGTGCATTCGGAAAACAGATCAATATCACACTCATGTTGTCTCGACTTCCCTGGTGGAAAAGAAAAAATGATTTGAGAAATGCATACACACCAGGCTAAATACACATCAAAGCATTTTAAACACAGAAATTCACAGATCATATGGTATCAGAATCCAACTTTCACTATTATGGATTAATACTAACATTGGAATTACTCTCCCTGTATCCCTTACAGAATTCCAGGCCCATTTGTTTGGTAATTCTTAAGTCACTGTTTTTTCCCCTCTTATGGTCTGAAGACTACATGGAGCCAGCTACAGACAGCCCATGTCTTCTAAAAACTGATATTAGTAATGAGCGATATGTAATTACAAAGTTGTGTTCCATCTCCTTTTGAGTACCATCCAATCATTTTGGGAAAACAGCTGAATGGGTGAACAAAACCATCACCGCTTAAAAGCACTAAGCAGGAATTCAGACAGTGCTTCCACCTAAAAACACAGCTATTAGGACTTTTCTTCTCCTTTTCATTTAAAACAAGACCAGTTAAAAGTGAGAGAATTTGTTAGAAGACTAGCTGTAAAGCACCCAGGTCTTTGCAAAAAAAAAAAAGCTAATATTCAAAACTCCAACTAAAGAGAACCCCCATACTGAATAAGTTAAAATACAAACACATTCGCCTTATGCCAAGTAACTGGTTTACTTTCAATAACCCTGTGCTTTGGCCTACAAACATGCATCCATAGGCTTAACTTTTAACACTAATTAACTCCACTGATGCCAGCAAGATCAAGAACAAGCCAGTGAGCAGAACAAGAGTATATGGGTGTATTGGGAGGTGCTGACAATTGGCTCCTGCAAAGCTTACAGCATCCACAAGCCACTGTTCCTTTCCTGGTGGTTGTTTTTAGGATTACCAAACAAAAATAGCAAACAAAAATATAACCATTATCAATCTGCCAAGGTGTTGGAAAGCAATTACAATTTTCCAGATGGGAAACAATGATCCTCTTAGCCATGTGGAAGCAGTAGAGATGTTGTCTCATTTCTTTAGAAAAAAAATTGGCCTTTTTACATTACAACTTCCAGTTTGCCTTTGCAAAATAAGTATCAAGCTATGAAACTCAGTAACTGCATCACACTGCAACTTATTAATACAAAGTAGAAGTTAATGCAGACAAAGTTACATTGTTTTGTTAAACCAAATAGTCTCGTATTCCACTCGAGCTGGTTTCAGAGCAGTATCACACAATAGTGAATAAGAAATACAGTAATTAAACCAAAATAAAAACTAATTTAGGAAGTCAGGTCTTCAAAATATGAAGTCAATGTTCATTGATCTTCAATTGTTCATTTATCTTGATGTAAATATGACCATAATGTTACTACTCTGTGCCCAAGAAAGCAGGGGAAGATTGGGAAGGGGAAAAACACTCTCTTAGCCTGATTTGGAGTTAAAGTTTTGCAAAGTATGTTATGAAACAGAAAAGGATAGTTACTGTCTTTGGCTTGCCCACAAATTCCCATCAGCATCTAGTTTTCCATTGATCACACTGGATCTGTAAATTATTATAACCTCTTAATTAACCAAAACCACCCAGAAAAACATTGTTTCTTTTGTGTGTTTGTTCCCCATCTACCACCGTTTTTGTGGGAAACAGGGTCATCACCATTAACCACAAAGCACTGAATATTTATAGACTGGAATTGAAGTTGTTATTAACTTGTTCATAAACTTCTAAAAGTGAAAACACAGTAAACTCCTTCTCTCAAGTCTGGCTACCTTGTACAAGCAGGTGTCAACTATCTCATTGCAAACTTTCTCAAGGTCATCAGTGACTTCAAGTCTGGATCTTACAAAGTCACACAGCTCTTCATTTCCCATAACATCCCAGATACCGTCGCAAGCCAGGATGATGAACTGATCATCTTCTTCTGATCTCTCAATTTCATAAACTTCAGGCTCTGGTGAGACCAGCTGTTCTGTAGGACCTTTCCCATGGACACATTTGTAATCAAAGTCCCCAAGTGCCCTTGAAACAGCAAGGGAGCCATTCACACGCTGAATCATGACGGAGCCACCTGCATTCTGTATACGCTCCTTCTCCAGCGGGTTACTTGGTTTGTGATCCTGTGTGAAGAAGTGAACCTTCCTGTTTCGACAGAGCAAACCTCGTGAGTCTCCACAGTTGATGAAGTACGTGTGTTGGGGAGAAATCATGACACCCACAGCTGTTGACCCACTTCTGTCTGCGCCATGCTTCTTCTCGGAGATGACTCTCATGTGTTCATCAATTTGCAGAAAACCTGTTCTGATGCCGCTCTTTACACTTTCCACAGATGGTGGCCCATCTGGCCCTTTAAAATCCTGGTTGCTCGTGATGTGATCTAATAAATGCTCACAGCAGTACTTGGCAACCTGTGATCCAGCGTGCCCGTCATAGACAGCAAAAAACGACCATCCATCAAGTCCATTTGGCAAACCAATCACAGCTGTGTGTGCATCCTCCATTTCCACGCGCCAGCCTTGCATGCTGCTCAGCCCGTAGCGCAGCCCGTTCCCCTGCCCCTGGGCATTATGCTTCTCCATCTTTGGCTTGTCTAAAAATGCTCCCATGGTGACCTTCCTTCAGTTCTACAAAGGAAAAAAAAAGGATTATTAAGATATCTCTTAAATGTCTCATTTAAAAATCCTATTGGAAGCTATTAAATAATGGCACAAGTAATGTTAAGATGACCAAAATATACAGCTGTAAAGCTGATTTTTCTGCGTCTCCAGTCAAATTTGCATTCTTTCATCTAATTTAAACAAGGACACTACTGCTAGCTGAACTGCACTTTTCATATTTTTGTATTTTCAGCTGTTTTACTTGAAAAAATTACATTAACTGTCATTCATGGTTCTGACAAAAGCCTCTAATAGAACTATGTATGAAATCAGTTTCAAAGAGGACTTGTTAACTGGAACACATCTGAATGGCTGTTCCTTGCAACTACTGAGCCATGAAAGAGTCCAATGTTCCCAGGACAGCGGCATTCCCTAGATCCCTACCTGCTGGCCACAAATTTCTGCTAACACTGCTTTTCTGGTAGTGATGGGGAAATGAAAGCAAACTGATTAGGTTTTTTTTCAGGAAGGGGGTTTCAGGGTTTTTTGGGTTTGGTTGATTTTTTTTTTTTTTAACAGATAAATTATCTGAATGACCAAGAGGATGCCAGAGTCTGCATAAAGGAAAAAGCAACGCTGGATAAACCAGGAGCAGGACTGGGAAGGAACAGAGCAGCTGTCCCTTTAGGCAGCAGCAAGTCATTAGTTTGGCTCAGCCATCTTGTGAAAGCTCATCCTTAGATTTTCGGTTAAATTACGCAGCAGCTTCTCAGATGTCTGTGCTGCAGATTTACTTAAAACCCTCATGTATTCATGCTTCACTGAAGGACAACTGCCCCTGACAAGTCTGTGGAAATCTGTTTGGAAATAAAATCGCACGTATTGTAAATTCCTGTGTGAATCAAGATTCAAGCTAGACCCATACACTGCACACCCTCTCCTCCTTCACCTCCTCCTTGGGATGTGATGCAGCAAATATTCATGCTTAAGAGAATAAGAATTATATTTGCAGGCAGTGTAAACTGACTGGTTTATCTTCATGGTTTTCACACCCTAACCATCCAACCCACCCTTCTAATCCACATTGCTTTATTCGTGCATTCATTATTAAAAAATCACACAAAATAGGTCACACATTTTACATACTTGCAAATTATGCCTTGGGAAGCATCAAAGAGTCTGCAAATCACAGTTATACAATACAAGGTAATGGAACAAAACTATGAGCTTTTCTATTTGAAGACTGCGGACAAAAATTAGCTGTGAAAAGAACCTCAGAAACAGATTTCACCTGAGGCCCCAAACAACAGCTACACCAGCAGAAAAATCAGTACACCAGGGGTTTTAAAAATGTTTAACTTGACCGTGGAATATATTTGACCAATTTTCTAAGTGACAACATCACGTTTTTATAATATGCTTTTACTGCAATACAGCACCACCCATTAGTGACACCGTATATCCAACAAAGCTCTTCACACTGTCTCTTCCAGCCACTATCAACCCTTCTAAAACATCTGTGTTAGAATAAACAGTCAAGAAATGTTTATATTTGATCTCACCACAACAGTGATTCAAATGTGAGGCACGGGGACTGGTTATGCACTCTTTGGCTCACAGGCTTTGTTAACAAAAACAAAACACATATTTGAGCTGTATGGGGATGGCAGCAGTGATTCACCTCTGCTTCCTCTCACCCCAAACCCCCTGCTCTGGAGTTCTGTCTCTTCTCAAGTGAACACAAAATATTGATGCCCAAGCGAGCTGTAACTAACCAACAGAACAGAGTGGGCACGGTGTGTGACTTGTGTCCCAAGCACATGCAGGAGGTTCACATTACTGCAGTTGCTAGGAAAAAAATACTACTTAAGACTTTTTTATCTACACATGCAACTCTAGTGAAGTCAGAGTGATCAAAATAATTACAGAATGCTGCTACAAATCACATGGGGAATTATTTTGCTGAATAATACATTTTATTCATTCTATGATAGCAGCAGAGTTTAACACTGAATGTTCTCTTTGTTGAGTAGATCATTAAACAGAATGCAGATATTAAACTTTTTCATCTTAGAGCTCAAGAAACAGAAACTGCCCTGGAAAATGTATTTTTGTGAGGTATTTGATATTATTGCTGTGTTTAAAACAAAACAGAAAAAAAATTAAGAACAGGATACAGTTACACTGACCACAAACAGTCGAAATCTGGACTAAAAGGGGCCATTTTTCTTCTAATCTCTCACCTTACTTCGTACACAACATTCAGAACTGTGCTTTGTAAACTGTCCTGCTCAGTAGTTTATCATGTAAATTAGGAATACATACAGACAGTCTGTGTGAAGTTCTAACAACTACAGAACTGCTAGCACACCTCCAAAATTAACAGATCACTCTCCATTTAAATACCAAATTGCCATATCCCTCCACAGAAGGCAATCTGAAAGCTGAGCTTTGTAGGTGAGATTTTGACCCAGGATTCTTCAGGGGTGAGAGTTGCCCACCATGGATGCAAACAGCCAAGCAAAAGGAAAACCACAGTGTGGTCATGCAACAACTTCTTCAGAAATTACCCACAGCAAGAAGGGATCACCCTCTGAAAACTGCAATAACAGACTGCAATCGCCTTCCCTGCCACACTCCAGCTAAACAGACTTCCACCAGAACAGCAGCCCAAACCTGCAGAATAGGCCAGGTTTTCAAAGTCCTCACTGTATTAGCAGAAAAAGCATTGTTTACTTGCGGATAGGATGAATGAGCCAGACCTTTAGGTTTTTTCCAGAAATTCAATTCTCATTCAGAAAAATTGCAGTTAAAATGGACCAATCTGGGAATTCTGATAGAGACTACTTGCTACTTCTCCCCCATATCCTTACCGTGTAGTTAAAACCTAAAGATTTCAGGAGTCTTAGCTCTGAACAAAAAGAATCTCAGGTTTACAAGAAGGGATGGACACACACAGAGAAATGCTGATATAAAAAAGTCATGCCTCCTTCCTATTAAAAATACCTTTTAGACCTGTTTTTGAGTCCATATCTATGGAAACATCTTTCGCACACCGGTGTCTACCTAAATTATGAGCATATTTGTCACTCTTTGATGAGATGCTTTGTGCACTACAGTGATTGAGTTGGAATGACACCTTTGGTTAAGCACATAACTCTGTATGCAAATCTGATTAACCTATAGCAGTGCAAGTGCCCAAGTTACAGCATGACTTTGTTATGTAAAAACACAGACCCAGAACAGACCGCATGCAATGCCTGCAATACATAAACCAGATCCTGAACATGGCTTAACTCAGCCTCTCTTTATGTCTTTAGTCAGCTTTCTTAAGAGGAGTCCTCATTTTATGACCTTTACTCTCTGAATAATTTTACTATCTTAACCCAGTCACACATTTCCACAGTCATGGCAGAAAACTGCAGACTCATGGCAGAGACAGAACCAGTCCTCTACTCTGGAAGCCTCAATTTTTGGGACGCTTGAATGATGCACAAACGTACTGAAGGAGACAGACATTCTTCCTATTAAAGACAAAGTAAAAGGCACTTTAATTGTGAAGTTTAGTGGCAAACATACATCACTGGGTTTTTTTTTTCTTAGAGAAGGACCATTCTGAACAGTACTGTAAGGGTGATGCCTTGTAAAAAGGTCAGAGGTGCAACATTTTCTTCATAAATGGTGACTCTCACACATCATCTGGTGCTACAACTGCACAGCAATCAGCCAAGCGAACTTCAATTTTAATCTAAAATGATTCTTGGATCACCATTTCCATTAGTTTTAAGTCCTAAAAGAGAAGAGCTTTCTGCAGCCAAAGTTGCTGGATTTTGGCTCTGAAGAACAGAGAGGCATCTGAACAAAACTGAACATGAAAATGGACCCCTGTGAACAGAAATGAATGTGCCAGGGGTGCATCTCTGCCTCTACAAGTGCATTTTAACCACGATTTCTGAAGCACTGATTTTGTGGAGGTCAAACTGAAGGACAGCCTCTCCAGCAAGCGCATAGAAAACTCAAGTCGCAGTTTGCAGACGGAAAAGTAAGAATACTGTACACGGCCTAGAAAAATCAACACAAATAACAAGATCTTGGGTAAAACACAGGAGTGCCAAAATTCAAAGGACTGCAGCATTAGAAACAAAACTGAAATAATGAATGGAGCTTGCCAAAGAGTCAGTAGCTAAACTCCTTGAAAGTAGATGCAACTGGAGAACAGAGTGGCAAAGAAAAGGAGGGTCATTAGCATACCAGGCCATGGACAACCATGGACAACCATAGATACATCACTGGAATGCATGAAATCTCTTTGCCCCTTCATTTGTTCCTCAAATTGTGCTATCCAGGCAGCACAATTGTAATGCTTTCTGCAACACAGGAAAATAAATTTTACTGTTTTGTTTATTCATTTGCCTGAGGTTCAAATGAAGATAAGCCCTAAATTGTTCACAAAGGACAGTTAATGTAACTCCACATACCCTTACAGAAATACAAATTTATTTTTCCAAGGAATTTGGACAAAGATTTGATAGTTTTGTCCATGAAAACTAACCACCCCCATCTGAAACTTTCACTTGAACAATATGCAAATTAATAATCCTTTTTAAACAATGTTCAAGTTGTACTCCTTCCACTAGGATAAGCTGCTTATATGAACCACACTGAAGTCACAGGCACTTGTTCTAACTAAGCTGAGAAATACCCCCACACTCCAATTTCCTGGAACAATTCTCTCAGTGACATTACACCCCGTGTGTTGTAATGAGGACCATAGAGAAAGATTACAACCTTTACTTGAACTACAGGACACAGAGCAAGCCACCCAATTATACAGAGTGCTACTGACTAAAAAGAGGGCATTTGTTCACTTCAACTCCAGCCTGATCTGCAGTCCTTTTCCCTCTGCCTTAAGCAGGCTGGATGCAGTAGCAGACAGCATGTAATTGTGCAAACGTGGAAACATTTTCAGAAGTTACAGCCTGTTGAATGAAAAACTGACAGTACATGCTGGATGCCCTAAATCAATTAATTTTAACAAACAACATGTCAGAGAACATCCCAGGGATCGGAAGAATGACTAAAATAAAACAGAACACGCAGATGAGGAGACATAATTACACCACAGTCATGGGCTGAATGAAGTCATGAAAAAGCTCCTTGCCAATGAAACTATTTAAAAACTATTGGAGGCTATAGGACTGAGTTCTGGCACTCACGGTTTGAAATATCAATAAAACACTAAAAAATTACAGTCGATGTTTCTGAATGTGTACTTTCAGACACAGGAATACATGGCCAGCTAGGAGACATGAACTATTTATGAAAAAGAAGTAAAAGAAATAAAATACAGAAGTGGGGCTATTTCAATAAACACAGACTAACTCACTATTTCCCCACCAGAACATTTGCTTCTTGGGGATGCAACTGTAGTCTGTGTTATATTTCAGTAAAACAACTGCAAAAGGAAGAACATAAGAAACTACTCATATGGGTAAGAAAATTTCTAATAACATTAAGAACTTCTGGTTTAGGACAGATGTAGGAGGTATGGCTTGTGGCAGACAAAAAAAAAAAAAAAAAACCCAGAGGAAGCAAGTTAATAACTGTGTGTGTATGAGGGAAAGTATGAACTGCTCCAAACTTCCTCAACCTACCCTCCCTCTCTCCCAGTAATTAACATGCAACAGTGATGGCTGTTACAACTTCACAGCACAGCAGAAAATACTGAATCACTGCACCTCTGATACAAACACCTATGAGCTTTGACCTCTTAATAGTTGGTCCACAGGCACTGCCATTTCACTGAGCTAAGTTGTTGGGAGAGTTGTTTTTTTAAACAAAACTTCTGCTTAAAATCCCTTCCCTTGCTAGGAGCTGACAGCCTTTCCAAACGCCTCCCTGTACTAAGCAGCAAAATATTTGATCCCACGTGGTGTGTATGGCAGGGCAGGTAGGATTTAGGAGAGGATTATTAAAGCCTTCTGGAACACAGAAGGTAACCATTTCTAAGTTAACACCCTCCCTCCAACAACATGTTTCTGCTGCTTCTTCAAACATTATTTTCTGCTCCTACCTACCTTTCCTGCAGACAACTAAACCTGTTCCAAGGTTAAATGAGAAGCTGCTCAATATAAGTGTATTTTGGCTGAGGTTCAAACTCTCTCCAGCAGAGACACGTGTAATCTGATTTTTGCAAAAGGAAGCCATGGACATTGAAAAAGATAATTCACCTCTAACAAATTGTTTCTTCAGAAGTTTGAAAGACGATGTTGGAGTTTCAAGAATTCTTTATGGAGTTAATTTTGCAATAGAGTCAGTTAGGGAAGAAACCAAGTTCTTTCCAGAATCACTGCTGGAAACGAAAAATCACTACATAGATTCTGAGAGGAGATACAGCTTGCATCCACAAGTGCCAGTCACTCATCAGGATCCTAACATGACTGGCACCCTCAGAACACGATTCAGTGAGCATTTCTTGGCCCAGACAGAATTCTGGCTTTTTTTGAAATATCTGTACTACAAATTTGAAGTGAGAAGGCATAAGAGAAAAAACCACAGCAGCATCAAAGTATGAGCAGCCCAAGCACTATGAAAAACTATATAGACAACCAAAACGGCACTAACAAGAACTATGAAAATCAATGAGGTAGCTCTGCATAAATTTATGTGCTGCTGTCTGAACAGCATGAGAATGAAAACGCCAAGGACCTTGCTTGAAAGCATTAATAAGCAGAAAACATGCCCATGCCGGTGCTGAGTTCAGCACCTTTCTGGTTATACTTCATTTTCCAAAGATTTCTTACTTAGAAGTTTTGGAAGATAAACAAAAGACACCCATTTTAGACATAAAGCTTAGACAACTGCTTTAACAGTGCAGAAATTCCTGCAGGCTCCAGCCAACATTCAAAGCCCCATTGAAGCAACTGAAAAAAAGAACTGGAAGATCCAAGGAAGCTGAAGTCTGTGTAGACAGAATTTGGGAGAAAGAAAGACCTTGCTTCAGTTTATATATCAATGAGATGCAATAAGATTCAAATTTTTTGAAAGAGCAAGGCAAACAAGTGAATTTAAGGATTCCAACCAAGCTGCTCATGACAGAAGGAGTACACTGTGCTACACAGCCATTCCAACAGAACCCCACACAGCAACAGTTTCACCACAAAGAAAACACAGGAGAAAAGGAAGCAGAAAGAGACAACCCAGAAGAAGAGAGCTATAGTAAGTCATAAAAGTTGAATTACAATTTTTTCCAGTATTTGTAATACCACGAGTTCTCTGCCACTGTCTTTTCTCATCATAGCAGATCATTATCCCACTCCTAAACATTGTGGGCCTAACTGAAAATTCCTATTTGAGTACAAGCCACTTACAGTGCAAGAATTTAACAAATCCGAACGTACCAAATACTTCAAATAACAGCTAACCCCCACATACACTTTTCCCTAGATTTCTTTTTTTTTGATCTTTCATTTACAGTTTGAAGCCTCAATATCTTCGCTCATTGTCAGTTTTACCAATCAAACAATGCCTGCCACAAAAAAAAGTTAAAGATTCACAGAGGCATGTTTTCTTTAGAGGAAGGATCACATCATTCCACTGCCATTTCTGTGTCAAGGGAAAAAAACAAACCTAACCAAACAAAAAGCATTTACTTTTTTTATCAAGTTCAGCTAAACCTATTCAGGAAAATCAAGACAGAACTGGGAGTCCTAGCCCATCCTGCCTCTACCCAAAAGAGTGAAGATATTGGGTAAAGAGCCTCTAGACCAGAATGGCTTTTGTCCAGGACTGCTCTGGTTGTTCAAATGCAACTGGAGCAAAGCCAAGCTACTGCCAATTTGTCTTTGTCAATGTTTTAGCTAAGTGTTAAAATAAATCAGGAAAATGATGCTCCATGGAAAAAGGTCCCGATGGGATTATTCGCTAAGACTCCAAAAACAAAGGGAGGCTTGAATAACAATAATTTAAAAACCAACAAAACAGCAAATGTATTAACTGAACTATTCCTGAAATATGGGAAAAAAATTATACTCAGTCACTCTCAGTTCAGGAAACTGCCACTTTTTTTACAGTTGATGCTGTTTGTTGACTGTGATTATGTGTATAAATTCTTACAGAATCCCACCATCCCTCTGTTGTATTGTTTCACTGATAACCTCACCACAAACATCTTAAAAATTTAGTTAATACAGTCCTATATATTTCAAGAAAACTGATCACATGGAATCATCCCTCTATCTGCCCTTTAATTTTTTTCTTTGTGTTTCCAGTTGCTCACCAATGTCACTGCTCCTTTTAAAAACTAATTATTTAAAGCTTTCAAACTTCAGATCTTCCTAATTTCAACAAGAAGCATCAGCCAGCTGTTTATGGTTTGTCTTATGAGCAATTTATTTTATCAATGTGGCAGAATGAAACCCAAGTGGAAATAAAGTATATACAGATAGAGCTTGGGAGTAAAATAAAAATAAACTATTTAGAGAAAACACAACCAAGTATGTGTGTGCCCAATAATTAGAAGATGATGTTTGCATGAAGGCCCCAAAACTTCCTGTTTAGTCAAACACTCAATATTATGAAATAATACACAAGCAATTTCCCAGACCCTTCACTTTACATGAAAACACTTGTGGGGTTCTAATCTCAGCAACATTAACACTATTCTGGTGAGGATATAGGAAAAGCAGCATACAGGAGAGGCTGGAAACCTGATGACTACATGTGGGAATAAAATGGCAATAAAATAGGAAATGTTCTGAAGTTACAGCTGTAACCTGGCTGTGCTTGCAAGGAAATGACATCAAAACTATGCCAGAAGCACATTAAGACCTGGAAGTCAAATCCTCAAAGCTTAGGAAAAGCTGGAGTTTGTTCATTTGTACACACACAGAGCTTTTATTTACAAAGCTATTTTGCCCCCACATCCCCAGCATTCCTATCTCATTAAAAGAACAAGGGCAGAGGATGACTGCTGCACTAAAGTAGGTTTTTTTGCCCAAGACTACATAAAAATATAAAAAATAAACCAATGAAAAAGTAACCCTATTGTTCTTAGCCTTTTATGCAGACAGAAGCTTTCAGGACAAGCTTTCCTCTGACGGGCACACTGATTGCTAAGTTCATTCTATCACTACCAGCAGAGAGGTGATTTGCCCATGATAAACAAGGCAGTGAAGGTTCTCCCCTCAGTCCAAACCAGAGTTCATGACAGCTCTAAACATTCTGGTCACTTAATGAGGACATTGTCGAATTCACCTGTTCTTCAAAAATAAAAGCAGTGCTAATGCCAGCATTTCCTTACAGGAAAAGCTTACAGGGCCTTGCTCTGCAGCCTCAGAATGGTTTTTTACAGAGAGTGGCAGCAGTTGATTTTTAACAAGGGTCTGTCCAAATACTTACTGTAATTGACTGAGGGAACCAGAAAATTATTTACTGACAGCAACTGATTCTTTCTTCATTAAATTTTCCTACAATTTAATGCTAGCTGCTTAACTGCCCACATTTTTCCACATTCTGCACTCCTTTCCAAAGACTGGGCTTTACTTAACAGCTGGAGAATTCCTTAAACTCATCTCCAAACACAAAGAGCTCAGGCACAGTTTACACAGCTCTCGTGGCTACTGCATTTTAGGGCATTTCTAAGTAAAAAATACCACAGAACTCAATGAACAAATAGCTATGATATATGGTCAAGAAGAATACAGGCCACCATTCGAATTTCAGATCACAAGGACAGTTGGCAGTAAAAATGAATTGCATACACACATATAGAAAATCCTTCAAGATACAGCTGAGACCCAAACATGAGAGCACATTTCATTCTCTAGGTCACAATCCAGCAAGGCATTTAAGCATGAGAGCAACATCACACATCTGAGTAGTCCCACATAATTCAGGCTGCACGTGGCGTATCACCATAAGCACACTGAAGTGCTTTGCTTTATTTAAACTGCAGCTATCAAAATACAAGTCATGTTACACTTGAGTTTGTTGGGTTTGTAAATTATTATCTTAGAAGACTTTAGAGATCCTTTTTATCTACTAAAATACTCTTAAAGTGAGAACTCACCCGTTAGCAATGAAGAGGCTAATGTACTTTTTCTCCTCTCTGTAAACTGCATTTCTCTACATTTCAATATTGAAACATGGTTAGCCAGTTCTGCTTTTTCCTTTGTAGCACTCTTAGATGCTCTTTTGATACATGTAGATACATACTGCTATAAAGTTTACCCTCTAAACAGTAGAAGCGTACTTCACTGGAACTATCTGTCAGTGAAAGAAGTTTTTATTCTGTTGTTCCAGTCACATATAAACACCTTTTGAGAAGTGCTGTTAAAAAAATCTGAGCAACTGTTTCATGTATTTATAAACACACTGTTCTGTCGACTCCAATAGGCAGCTGAAATATCCACTGGTGAGCTGTACTGGTATTTGTGTTTAAACATAAACAAAAGAAATAAGAAAAAAGCAACTTGACAGAAATCTGTAACTCAGTATGTGGATTAGTATAGAGCAGAGTTTAGCTGAAAAACAGAGAAAAGCAGACCTTGCAGCAGTGGTTTAACACCAGTAACGTACAGTGGCTACTGCCTCTACCCAGGAACAAAAATCAGCCTATTCACTCCCATGGTACCTCACTTTCTCCTCCTGCCCTGATTACAATTCCCTTGATCTAAACATTCTTCTCCGTCTTAAGAGTCAAGTGATTTACTCTAGAAATATTAAATCTTAATAAATGCTAAATTGTTCCTTCACAGACAGAGAGCAACATAAAGAAGCTACAAGCAGAAAACATTATCTCCACTGTGATCCTGCACCACGTCATGAATTCTCCTTAAACAGTATTTTTTAGCTCTGATGAATGGAATGTACATAAAATGCCATAAAATGTACATTTATGCACATTCCCCAGATCTTCTAAATATCCTAAGAACACTGACATTTTTTCAGGGATTACATATTGTATACACAGACTTGATACTTTGCATTTGCCATTCTTTCAGCGAAGAGGATTGTAGTTAAGCATGTATAAATGTTACAGAAGTTTATTTCTTATCCTAGGATTCTAAACTGAAATTTGGATCATGTAATTAAAACTACAGAGATCAGCAACCCAGTATTATTCAAAAAGAGATTAATTTTCAAAAGAACAAATTAGACAAGTTCTGTCATTTAGAAAGAAACAGATGATACATCAATTTTTTTAACAAAAAACTGAAAGTCAAGTATGATTTATGAGAAAAGAGGAGCAAAAATTACAAAGGTCCACATGCTCTAGTAAGAATAAATGCACTTTCGCACATAGCTAAACTCAGGTTTAGCTATGATAAATCACTATTGTCTTGACTTCAAACATTACTACTATGCAAGTCGTTAAAAGGTCTCTGGTTTGCAGAGGCAAAATGAAAACAGTTATTTTACAGTACTTCCCCTTCTAAAAATGTTTATTTATTAGCACAACCTGCATCATTCCATCACTGAATTGCAACCCTCTTCTGCTTAGCCCATTACGTCAGTGTTTTGTACATCAGAACAGACCTGAACACGTAAAAATTAAGCCAATAGCAATGTCAATATCTGACTAATAAATATGCTATTCTTAAATTACTTATATTTAGGTCATCTTGAGAAAGCAGCTGCTTTATATTCCCTAGTTCCACTAAAAACAAAAAGTGCAATAAGATCTCTTATTGACAGCTGCATTCAGAAACATACCAGTTACATAAGTTTGCAAATTACACTGTGCCAGAGTTAAATACCTAAGCATTTTAACGACAGTTCTCAAAATGCTACCTCAGCAAGAATGACTCAACTCCACTGCTCTCCAGATAAGAAGCAACCAGCCTGATTTTATAGGAAAAAAAAACCCAAAACTTTTTAGTATTCTGCTTTAATTCAAATTGCTCTGAGTTCTGCTTGTTTGGACCTGCAAGCTTTGCCAGTCATTTGGCATTTCCATCTCTCCTCGCTTTCAACAGAAGTATCCCAAGCATACCTAGAGACAGTTAAGGAAATACTTGGAAAACAGGTATAGTTTTCTACTGTACCTCGAGGGGAGAGATTTACCTGACAACAACCAAGCAGAGGACTAAACCTGTAAACCAGAGCTAGGCCTTGCTTGTATAGGAGAAAAACATGGCTATGCCAGATGAGAGTGAGAGGACAGATGTATCCAAGGATTTTATCAGAGATCTCTGTGAGGAGAACATTAATAACTGGCATGATGCATCAGCAAGACTTTTAGCCCAGTCTCAAACACAAAAGGGAGACCCAGAAAGGCCCGGGAGTGAAAACTTTAGGAGCAGCTAATGCTTGTGCAGGATCCAAGCTGCTGTCCTTTAACACCTTCCCTTTGAAGGCTACTGTGATTGGATAGGTAAAGTGCAAAACTTAAACTTCCCTGGCCCACGTTTTCTCTGATGTTATTCATAGAAGCAACTATGAATAGCAATAGAAAGGAAGCCATCAGAGAAGAAATGTGGCTAAAAATTCCACAATTCTTGGTCATTTGGCAACTCACTCAGGGTCCTGAGTACCAGCAGCCATCCAGCCTTAATTCCACCAGTACTTCACAAAACCTGCTTCAGCCATCTAATCACTGAAACAGCTCAGCAAAGTGCTACAAGAGCTCATATGTGGAAATTCATTTCCTAGAATCACAAGAGTTAGAACTTCCACTTTATAAATTGATTCTGCTTACTCTGATGCTAAATATCACAACCTAAGGAAAACATATCACCTACCTTCTTTCCAGCTACTGCTCTCATGATCTAAAACTGTCTTCTGCTTAAAAAAATAAAAATAAAAATTTCCTTTGGATGAAATACCTTAAGGACCTTAAACCTTAAGGTTACCACAGAGGCCATCCCAATAAACAGCACTTTCCTATTTGACAGAAGGTACAGCCCAAAAAAATTTAGTTCTTCCCAAGGGCTACTGTAAACCTAAACATTAGTTCTGTAACCACAAAATTCTGCCATCCACATGGCAACACTAAGAAATATTTTAATCGTACCAAGTAAATACAAATACATATCGAACAGATGTCTGCAAAATCAATTCTCCTGAAACTGCCAACCTCCAGCCTGTCTTAACATCGTATCACCGCCACTAGAATACAACCTAATGTAACAAAAAGGTTAGACGTGTGCTCAGAACCTCTGGCATTTCACACGCAAGCCCAATTACCCAGCACATCACCGCACAACTTTCTCACCGAGGACAGCATTCTCCTCCACGGACTTTTACCACGCACGCAGTGACAGATCACAGATCGTCAGCGCAACCTTTGCTCGCGACATTGTTTTCAAAGGCACCGAAATCTCTGAGAAACTTTAAACGCCCGAAAGGCGTTGGCGAGGGAAAGCCGCCCGCTGCATCACAATGTCACTATTTGGGGAGCGCTTGATGCTCCGACCCTCGCCAGGGTGGGGTGCTTTATAAATAGATGCGTGTTGTTTTTTTTAATATTTTTTTTCCCAGTCAGTGCCGTGCCCCGAGCGTTTGGGTGGCGATGGGAGAGGAGGCTGTTTATAGCCTTTATTAAATGAACTCTGGGCCAGGAAAGGAGGGGGCAGGGAGAAAGGGAAAGCTGCTGCTCCTACCTGAGCCAGGCCCAGACCCCGCCGCTCACCCTCCTCCCGCCGTGCCCGGGGGGCTGCGGGGACACCCCCACCCTCGGCAGGCGCCTGCAATGCAGGGGCTGCGCAGGGGGCTCCCGGCAGCGGCACCGCAGCGGGACCGCTCCCCCCTTCCCCTTCCCCATCCATCTTCCTCCCGCTCTCCGGCCGCCCGACCCGCTCCCAGCTGTGCCGCCGGGGATGGCGCCGAGCTCCCGCGCTCTCCGCGCTCCGCCGCCCCCGGTTGTTTACAGGCCCCGGGGCCCCGCAGCGCCCCGGCCCCGCCGCCCCCTCACCCCGCCCCGGCCCCGCACTGCGCAGCGCCACTTACCCCCCCGGCCGCGGCGTCGGCGCCGGCTGTGCGGGCAGGGCCGCGCTCCCGGCGGTGCGCGGGGGACAAGGGGAAGGAGGGGGGGACGAGGAGGAGGAGGAGGAGGAGGAGAAGGAGGGGGGCACCCGGCTGGCGGCCTCGCCTCAGCTCATTCACAGGGCGGCTCTGTGCCCAGGGGGAGCCCAGCGCTCATCTCGCCCCCGCCGCCGCCGGCCCCCCCCCGTCCCCGTCCCCCGCCCGAGCTGCTCCGCGCCCACCCGCGCAGCGCCGCGCGGAGCGCCGGCCGCGGCCGGACGGACGGACGGACGGGCGGACACACGGACACACTCGCACTGCGCTGCCGCCGCCGCCCCTCTGCGCAGGCGCGCACGCCGCAGGGGCGGGGAGGCGGGAGCGCGCGCGCGCGCCCCCGCGCCCTTTCCCTCCTCGCCGTCTCCCTCCCCTGTTAAAAAAAAAAATAAAATAAAATAATTAAAACATGCCCCAAAAAAGCGACAGATGGAGCTTTTCAGGGGGGGAAAAAAAAGAAAGACTTAAAAAAAAAAAAAAAAGGCGGAAAAAAAAAAAAAAGCAGCACCCCGGCAGGGTACCCGGATGTCGGACGGAGCGGGGCCGTTACGGGTATTACATCACCCTCCGCCCCGGGTCCCGCGCCGCGCCGCGCCTGCGCCGGGCGCGCGGGAGCGGCGCGCGGGGCGGTGACGTCATCGGCCCCGCCCCTGGCCCTGAGGGGCGAGAGGCTGGCGCGAGAGCTGGGGGCGGGTGCTCCCCATCCCCATCCCAATCCTCATCCCCATCCTGATCCCAATCCCAATCCCAATCCCCATCCCGATCCCCATCCCCATCCCAATCTCGACTCAAATCCCGATCCCGGTCCTGTTCCGATTCCAATCCGGATCCCGGTCCCGCTGCGGTGGCGGCGGCAGCTCAGCCCACCTGAGGACCATGGAGCGCACAGGGGGTCCCGAGGTGCTGGCAGGGTCAGCGTCGTCTCCCTAAATCGCAGAATCGTTTGGGTTGGAAAGGATCTCTGCGATCATCGAGTCCAAGCTATGACCCAGCACCAACCAGACCGTGGCACTCAGAGCCATGTCCAGTCATTCCCTGAGCACATCCATGGACGGTGACTCCATCACCTCCCTGGCCAGCCCGTTCCAATGTCCGATCACCCTTAATGTGACAAAATTCCTCCTGATGTCCAGCCTGGACGTCCCCTGGCTCAGCTTGTGACTATGGCCTCTTGTCTTGAGAGACTCTTACTCGCCCGAATCAGAGCCCCACAGGATTTCCCATTGGAAGCAGAACCTCTGGCAAAATCAGCAGCGGATTACCAGTAATGAACGCATAATGGGTTTAATAATCCCACGGGTTTCGGCCCCCTTTGATGAAGGCTGGCCTGTGGACAAAAGATGTGGGAGTGTGTTCATGGAGCGAGTCCCCCGCCAGTCTGCGGGGAACAAATGGAGAGGAGAAGCTTTTAGACAAAAACCTCTCTTTTGTCTCAAGGAGGGGAGGACAATGCTCAAGGAGGCTGCAGTGGGAAAGGGGTGATTCTGGGAGGAATGGCTAATTCCAGCAAGCCAGGGTTAAACCTCGTGGCTGGGGATTTCTGAGGCGGAGTGGGTGCCAGGAGGAGTGCTTTGAGAGGAGGATTAGGAACGGACATCTGAGGATGTGAAGAAGGAATTGAATACAGAGGGAGAGGCGCTGAGGAGGACTGGGAAAGGTGAAGGGTGCTTAGGTTATCTAGATATTTTCTGTCTTTACCAGCAACCACAGCAAACAGACATGTGTTAATGGCTTTAAAACTGAGAATAGTTTTAGATTAGAAATTATGAAGAAATTCTTTACTATGAGGGTGGTGAGGTGCTGGCACAGGGTGCCCACAGAAGCTGTGGCTGCCCCATCCCTGGAAGTGTCCCAGGCCAGGCTGGATGGGGTTTGAAGCAACCTGGGATAGTGGAATGTGTCCCTGCCCATGGAAGAGGTTGAAACTGGATGGTCTTTAAGGTCCTTTCTAGACAAATCCATTCCCTAAACTGAATGTTTGGAGAGACCTCCAATTGCTGGTTATGTTCCTACTGTTGACAACCATCAGTGCAGTTCATCAGTGACTGAGGGCAGTTTACAGCAAAACCCTGCCCAGAGAGAGCTGGAAGAGCTGTGAAAAATGCGACGTAACCTCATCGATGTATGGCTTTCCTGTGATAGATAAACTCACCATGTTTCGGCACGATTGCAGAATCTCCATTTCTCCCTGTATTCATCCTAATCATGATTTTTGGCATGATACTGAGCACTGCTCACTCGTGCTCAATGTTCTGTTAACTATTAAGGGCCTCTAGTTTAGAAATTTAGGGCCTTTGTAGTTAAATGCAGTAAAATTTGTTGGTGGAAACAGACCTTTAGAGAGATTTAATTGCAAACCCTAACCCTTCCCTTCCCAAGATTATACAGAATTGTTCCTGCAGGCAGTGCCATGTTTCTTTACCCTCTCCACTTAAAAATAAATTTAATTTTTCACCCCCCTTTTCCACTTTATTAAAGCTCTCCTAACACTTCAAATTATATACAATCATGGATTTAATTTAGATCCCATGTTACCTACATCTGTGTTTTGAGAGTTTTTTTTAAAACAAAAGTGAATGAAAACATGGCCCTGTATCTTTTTGATGATGCCCCCATTTTAAGCTGCAAGAATGTAATAATGACAGCAGAGAGTTTGCTGCTCTCATTTGCTATTTATACATGTTTCAGGGGAAATTGGACTGAGTCAAATTGCCACAATGTTTTTTTAAAGCATAACTTTTATTTAGTTTCCTAGATTTGCTTGGCCTGTTGCACTGAAAATGGTAATAAATGTTTACAAGAAATTCAAGCATCACTTTTAATTAGGATAAAACAGCTGTGGATCTCATATCCCTCTGCTAAATGTATTTGTAGTTGTTGAGACTACATCTCCCAGTGTACAACTCTTTTTTTTCTTTTTAGATGAACATCAAGTTGTGATACAGATGGTTGGGACCTGTAGTCACCGCACTCATCAGCACCACAGTAACAAGAACCATTGTGAAACTCAACTCCGTATCATAAATCATTAATGAGTTATTGAGAAGGATCATATTTCACTGTTTGGAACAAGAAAATAATTTTAGCATTATAGTCATATTTAAAATGATGTGCTGCTCCCCAGCCTATTTTTAGAAAATATTATTTCTGGACCATTTTAATTCTGTTTCCTGTTACAGGTTTTTAAAAGTCTTTAGATGGATAGTAATTGCCAAAAGTATTTATAAAAAAAAGAATCTATGTATCTAAATAAACAGCTTTTTGCCACTGATGCACACTCAGTTATTGCAGGCAGGAGGATGACTTTGACCAGTCTATTCATTAAAACTCAATTTAGAAAATTCCACACTTAGCCCGATGAAGCTGTTCCCAATGACATCATTTCCCATAAAAAGAGAAAATGGGGCCGCAGTTGCTTCTGGGATCACATGGCAATTTAACTGCACTTTGGAATCAGCTTCCATCATTATGGCCATATTCTGTATGAGCCTGCTGTAATCTCTGCACGCTGGATTGCCCAACACCCCTTTTAACTCTTTCTGGTTTAATATCAGTGATTAAACTTCGTTTGTTAGAAGATATATCAAGAAGTGTCGGAGTTTCGTCTGTGTGTTCCTCAAATAGGGAAATTTTAGTACCAATATCACAGGATCACAGAATCACGGAATAGCCAGGTTGGAAAGAACCTCTGGAGATCACCCAGTCCAACCCCTTGCCAAGGCAGGGCCACCTAGAGCAGTGACACAGGAACGCATCCAGGTGGGTTGGAAATGCGTCCAGAGAGGGAGACTCCACAACCTTCCTGGGCAGTTTGTTCCAGTGCTCTGCCACTGTCGATGTAAGGAGTTTCTTCCTCACGTGGAGGTGAACACTGTTGTGTTTTAGTTCATGGTCTTTTCTCCTCACCCTGTCTCTAGGCACCACCAAAAACAGTCTGGTGCCATCCTCATGGCATCCACCTTTGAGATATTTGTATGCATTGATGAGATCCCCTCTCAGTCTCCTTGACTAAACAGGTGCAGCTCCCTCATCTCTCCTCATAAGAGGGGTGCTCCAGACTCCTGATGATGTTTGTGGCCTCCGCTGGACCCTCTCCAGTAGCTCCTTGTCCTTCTTGAACTGAGGAGAGCAGAATTGAACACAGGGCTCCACATGTGGCCTCACTAGGGCAGAGTAGAGGTGGAGGATCACTGCTGTAACTGTGAACTGTTGTATTGCACCATTTAGACTTCTTGACTTCTAAGAGAAAAAAACTGAACTTCTCTCATCTGAAACCTTGATTTCAGCTTCCCTTACTTACTGTCCCTGTTTCTTCTCTCTTACGTGGTCTGCCATGAATATCTGATTGTAGGTGGGAAATAACACATTTGAAGTTACCCGGCAGCCTAAAATCTTGGTAAACTGTGGGGTTTTGTTTTGTTTGGATGAGGATTTGTGTCACCTGTTAATGCTCATCTAAATATTAGATGTATAATCAAGCTGTTGTCCGGCTGCCTTGGTTTTGTGGAAGGAGACAGGTGATCATTACTGTCATGTTTTTGCCGGTGTCTGGAGCAGGTTGGGTGAGTTTTTTGAAGGTGACTTTTTTTCTCTTCTGTAGTTTCTGTGAGTTCAGGAGAAGCTGAGGTGACTGCTTAGAGTAGATCCTTAATTTTTAGATAGCTAAAATTAATTAATTACCTTACACATTAGAGATGCTTCGAGGTTATCTACAGAAATCTTCGTATTAATGGTATGTGTGACCTGTAATAGTGTGATCTTGCTATAACTTCATGTTTTGCTTGGGAAGTACTGATGCCCTGCCCCATCCCTTCTCCAGGGGGCTGCACCTATTTCTGGAATCTCAAAGGCAGATGGATGATTACCCTGCAGGCTTTCCATGTTCCTGGTGCTATTCCTGCAGCACCCTGCTGTGATGACACCTGTAGGGATCTGCTCAGGCAGCTGTGCCATTGGGAACTCCAGAAAATGCCGGTACTGTAGCGATGATTAATAATCACATGATGTGTAAATCATCAGCAGCACACACCTAGGGTGTATCCTGCATCCAAACTGAATTTATCTGAAGGATGTCACAAAGATTTTGGCCATATAAACATCCTGCATTCTTGAAAAGAATATTATATAATTTGGATATAATTCCCTTTCTGCTGGGCTCTTGAAAAGTGCTGCTCAAACTGCCACACTTTGTTGCCTCTGAGACCAGATCCATGCTCTCCTGATTGCTTTAAAAAACGACAGTGATGATCTCATTTAAAAACCAAATGCTGGTAATTTTCAAACTACAAAATTAGGTACAAAATCATTAGGGCACCACAATGTGGTTTTCTAATTTTAGCTGTAAGAGAAAGCAAGTGATGCTCAGTCATGAGTTTCATTTTTCCAGGGAGAATTTGCTGATTAAAGTAACCTATAATTCAAGAAAATCAGCAAAAGCAAAGTACAGAATAGACCAAAATATCAACAGAAGCAAAATCTTTTTATGCTGAAAATGAATGTAAAATGTATTAAATATAGAAACACAATAAAAATACAAGGCTTGTAAAAATAAGCACAATAAAAACAAAAAGCATAATAAATATAAGCATAATACAAAATAAAGCGTATAAAATGCTAACATATAAAGTATATAATATAAATTAATAAAAGAGAAAGAGGAGAATAAAGGTACTATATTTACCATTAATGTAAATTAGTATATAAAACATTATTAACATTCTAGAATATTGGGGAGGGGTCATCCCTCCATTTTTCTCTTTATTGTGTATGAAATATGGGAAAAGCACGGTATCTTCCAATTTCTTCAAAAGCCCAAAGATTACAAAAATCCAGGCAGCTCAGGAGGAGAAATGCAGTTTATAGAGGTCTTCAGAACTCATCTGCAAAGCACCTGCATTTCACATGGTTCCTTCTATCTGTAACAAAATGTCAACGAAGAGCCGGTGGCTAGGAAAATTTGCTTTTCATGTGACACGAGGAAATTACAAAAGAATGTCAATAGAGTCTACTGGCATTTTAAAGAAAATGAAAAATGAGGGGGAAAAAAAGAAAAACATTTAAATAGTGATTTTTTTTCCCTCTCTCCCTTTAGAATCTCTGCTGTCTCAGTAGTTGAAATGGAAAAGTCTTGTTAGAAAGCCTGAGTGTCCTGAACTTGTTCTGGAAAAAGGGACAGAATAACCATGTTTGATGTCTGAGGAAGCTCTGGCACGGCTTGTCTGGCTATGCCAGCTCATTTTGGCCCCTGTCCCTGAGCTCTCCACCAGTTTCCCGGCAGTACAATGCATATGGTCTCTTTGGGACCATCTGTGCTTCTCCGCAGCACAGAAACCATCAATCAGCTTAGAGCCACATTAGGAGACAACATCAGTTGATTTGAAGTATTTTAAAGGCTGGGGCAGATAAATACTCAACAGGACTCCAACAGGGATACCTTCCACAGTTCTTTCCAGCATGGAGGGGCACACTTCATTTAATTTTCATCACTGAACACCAAGCGATGGCTGTGTCTTGTTATTCAAATTCTCAGAGTCTGATTTTCTCGACAAGATCCGCTTTTGCTACAAGACAAGCTGCGAAGTAGAGAACACCCAGAGTATTTTATCAGCCAGGCTTTCGCCTGTCCCGTTCATTAGATACTCTTCTCTTTTCAAAATGTGAGGGCGTGTGGAAGTTGCTGTTTTTGTTTGCTCTTGGTCCGTGCAGGGGGGCCTCACCGTGTCCTCACTGGAGCCGGTGGCAAAGCTGCCACTGACCTCAGCTCGCAGGATCAATCCCTCAGTCATTAGCGAGTTGTAAAAACCGCTCTTACTCAGCCAATTGTGATGGGCCGGCCCACAATGCCGGTTGTTTAACCTAAAAATTAGCTTAGCAATCACAGCTGAAATTACATGTCAGACTGTCCATGCGTAAAAATACTTCATCCTGAGTCATCAAGGGTCTTATGATGCTCTTAAGAGGTTTACAATTATTAACATCCAGGCAAGAGACTCTGAAATTTGATAAAGACTGGAATTTCCAGATGTGGGGGAGATTAGTTCGGATGAGAGGATAAGATTTATATTCTGTAAACTCCCTTTTTTTCTTTGTTTTACCAGTCCTTTTCTTCTCTCAATAGTTGCATGTAATCATCTTTTTTTGTACAACCAAACACAACTTATGCTTTGCTACATTCATCACATAAATTTGTTTAATCAGTTGTCTCTTTTAACAAGCTGTTAGCTGGGACACAGCTGAGCAGATGAATTTTTTGTCAATTAAACAGTTAAATTAAGCTAAAAGCAACATGTCAGAATCAAATAACCAAGGCATGGACATATTTGAAATCTAAATGTTATTCAGTATTTTGCAAAATAGGTTTTCCACAGTACCAAGGATTCTGGAGAGTCCCGGATTTAAAGGATAATCCTGGTCTGGAGCTGGATTTTTGCCCCTATGCCTTTTTTATTTGACAGTATAACCAAAGTTTAAATTTAGTTACATTACATAGGTGCTGATGGGATATGACTAAGAAGTAAAGACATTGTTTCATGTTTGCTGGCATTAGGGACATGGTAAAAATGGATATGAGATCACAAGTTCCATGTGTTGACTCTCTTAGGAAAGCAAAATAAGCAGTAATTTGGACTTTTTAGCATTTTATGACAACCCTCACCCTGCAAAGACAGTTCTCTTTCTTTGGGAATGGTGCAGAACAAAATATTAGCAAAGGAACAGGGGCCATTATGAAAAGAAAGTGCTTGTTGTGCAGTTCAATCTCAGAGTCTGAGGAGAAGGAACCTATCTGGAAAGGAAAATCTCGTATTGCAGGTCACATTAGTATATGTTCTTTTGGAGAACATTTAAGTGCAGCTTCGTATCAGAGGATGACTCAAAACATGGATGCTACTTGGAGGTAATCCAAGTCTCCACCCTAAACAGAAAGGTATCCTTCCTTCTCAGAAAAAATTTCAATTAATCCAAGGGATTAGGAGGACAGCCACTTCTTGAGGGACTTGTGAATGTGAGTTCTTTTAAGGATTTGAAGCATGTTTGTTTCCTTGCTTGTTTTCTTTCTTTGTAGTACATGACTCTCATATTTATTAAGATAAATCTATGTTTCCATTGTCTTTGTGTGTGTAAAAAGCATTCACTGTATTTTTACAAACTCATGCTCTTTTTTTTTGCATTTTTTAACCTTCATAGGAATAATCAAAATAATTGGCTAGTGCTTGACATTTATTGTGTAGTAATTACTCCCTTGTGTTGTTTAACTCTGTTTCATGTTGAAGATAAATAATAGGATCCCTTGTAAGAGACAAGATAAGGAAGAGGGAAAAAGCTTGTCTTACAAAGAAAAATGATGAGGTGAAAAAGGGAAAGCAGTGTCCATGTTAATTCACAGCAGTCTCTGAAAACAGGATTGGAACCATTAGCTCACTCTGCAGAGGTCACAGGATTGCCATTCTATGACATAAATTTCAATTATTACAGACACGAAAGCAGCAGTTGACCTGAGCTGAACCCACGTTAGACAAGAGGCTCATTACCAATAGCACTTGGCAAATGGAAATTTTCCTGCAAGTGCAGACTGACAAGTGGAGTAACACCCCCTCAGAGCACTGAGCAAAACCCTGCTCTGCTGCTGACTCTCTGGGCAGGATTTGTGACTACTCAAAAGAGAGCAGTTCTCATCCAACTGCAGAGACAACCGACTGAGAAACTCATAGTTTAAAAAAGAGCAATTTCTAGCGTTGCCTACAAAAATAAAGTTTAGTATCTTTTCTGAACACGAATCCTAAACGCATTGAAGTTGATCCAGTGCCTTTCAAGTTAAGCTCAAGATTCCCACTGACTTCAGCGAGTCTAGGTTGGGTTTAAATTTCTTATTTGCTCCAGGAAGCATTAGAACTGTCGAAGTAACTTCCATCAGGTTAAGCTGGATTAATGATACAGTAGTCACTTGCCATAAAATCATGGAATAATTTTGGTTGGAAGGGACTTCTGGAGGTCACCTTGTTCAATTCCTGGCTCAAAGCAGGTCCAATGAGGAGCTGCTTAGGTTTTAGTCCAGCTGAGCCATAGAACCATGGAGTAACCTGAGTTGGAAGGCTCATGGAGCCCAGCTCCTGGCCCTGCACAGAACAACCCCAGGAATCCCACCCTGTGCCTGAGAGCATTATCCAAACCCTCCTTGAGCTCTGTCAGGTTTGGTGCTGTGACCACTGCCCTGGGGAGCCTATTCCAGTGCTCAGCCACCCTCTGGGTGAAGAACCTTTTCCTGATATCCAACCCAAATATCTTTGAGAATGGAAATCCCACTTGGCTGGGCACTTGCTTTTGTGCTTCCCATCAGAATTTCCTGTGTTATAATTTGTGTTGTCTCTTATCACTATGTATCTCTAAAAAGAGTCTGTGATTGAAGTCAGAAATAAGTTTTCCCTTACCCTTCTCCCCTTACAGCTGAGCAAAGACCGTTCCCTAAGTCTCTCTCCACCTTGGTTGGCCTCCACTGCACTTTCTCCAGTACATTCAGGAATTTACTTACCCAGGGTAGGTAACAGGAGGCTTCTTACAGAGCTTTGATTTAAATACCTGTGGCCAGGACCTTGCCTGTTGCTGTGACATGTGAAATGCTTTTTAACATCATTAAAATTCCCACCTATGCAAAATAAACCATTACTGTCTTTTGTGACTCTCCTGAACCTCTTTGGGTTGACCCCTGTGCACCTGTGCTACCACACATTTCTGCCTGATCCTGGGCAGTACAGGGAACATTTTTAGGTGTTGGTATTAGAGCAGTCTTGGAGCTTGTTTTTCTTGGTTTTGGATACCAGAAAGGAGCTGCTGGAGTACCAGATGCACCAAACTTCCCTTCTCCCGATGCCATGTGTGTCACGTCCTCTGCCTGGTTAAGAAAGCACTGTGTTTTAATTAATTTCTCTGACACCCAGGGGTTTTCCCAGATAATTAGATCTCTGTTTTACAGTGTTGCTGGAATGGGTGCTAATATTTAGCCACTGTACCTCCTTACCTGTTTACCTCCTTCAAAGATGTGCTGTCTGAGCAGGACTTCTGCCTCTGGCTTTTGTTAGCTGAGACACACAGAAAAACCCCATCCCCAGCAGCCTATGCTTCTCGAGCTCCTTATATAATATCTTCATTAAAATGCCAATCACAGGATGCTGCTAAGAGCCAGATCAGGCTGGGATCAGCTTTTTAGGCCATGTTCACTTTTGGACTTTTTGCCTGAGAAATTCCACAGGTTCACATGCTTGATTATGCAATTATTTTCTTGAGTTCATTTAAAAAACTGCCCCCATGCTGAGTTCACAGCTCCAAAGCTGATCTTCCTTGTGGTTTATACTCTGATAGTAAAAGGTTAAAAAGAGAAATCTGTATTTTTCTCCTAAAAAGTTCGTTGGTAATGAAAAATCCCTGGTAATGAAAAATCCCTGGTATTTTGTGTTTTGCTTTGGGAAGACCAGTAGAGGGGGCCTAAGCCAGAGAGCAAACCCCATCCCAGATTTGTGCTGAAAATTGTGAACAATATCAGAGTAAAAAACCCAAAACAACCCCACTTTATTTTAGTTCTCTATTAAAACCAAAGAAGAATACCCTGATGAAAAGCAAGGGAAAGTAGCTGTCTTAAGACAACTGCTCTATTAAGAGATTGTCCAAAAAGTAGGACTAATTTTTAAGGGAAAAAATAATTTAAGAATCAGAGCAAAAATGACAATGATAATGTCTGCCTCTTCACCATGAGAAGATGGTTTGTTCTGTAGCAAGAAAGCAATAAAGCTCTTATTTTAAAGCAAAACAGAAACAACAATTTCTGTCTTGACTTCTTCTAATGTTTCATTTGAATAATCATAAAGAATTATGTAGAAGTCACTTCACGCAAACAAAATGCCATCATCATCAAATGGGATTTTCTTCAAGTCACCTGAACATGTTCTGTATTTCTGTTACTTAAATAAATACAGGTGATTTAATCACACCCCTAATGTAAACTAAAAAAAGTATGTTATGAAAAGGAAATGGATTATATGACTCAGGGACTCTGGGTTCCATCACTGTTCCATCATAATAAACAAATCTTATCTTCATATGGATGGCCCATCTCCTGCAGAAAAGGCTGGAGTTTTTCTGGATTTCTCTTTTTATTATTTCTCTGCGTAAAAGTGCTTTTAATGTCAATAAACAGGAAGAGAAGTCAAAATAGAGAGGTCTGGAGGCATGTGCAGGTCTCAGGCAGGTCTGACTAGAGTTCACCCGTAAGTGAAGGACACATCTGGATCACTTCAGTCACAATAAAATATCCGGTTAGGTTGGGGAGGGAGACTTGATGTGCAGGAGTTCTTTGTCTGGAGGCAAACGTCGTCCTTTAAAAGTAATGTGCCTCTTTTAAACAAATACAGTTAATGCAGGTGTCAGTGAATGCTCACAGAGCACTTTGCAAACAAAACCCAAAGCCAAACAGTTTATAATCAAATTGCAAAGTCGTGGATGTGAAACTGGGGAGAAGGGCAGGGCCAAGTGCAACTGCAGGTGACTGGAATCACTGCAGAGTTTTTTACTGCTTAAAACACAAATGTCACATCAGGTACAAGGGGGAAAATGACCCTTGCTTGTTACATTGAGGAAATCCTGCCCGGGGTATGCCACAAAAAAATCACTGACCAATAACCAGGAATCATCTACTTCTGAGCCTGAAGATTCTCCTATTTTTGACCAGGCTGTCTGAATAAGCATTGTCTTACCCCTGTGTATTTTATATTACTATTTTATATTTTTCTGTGATGCTCTGTTGTTATAAGGGGTTTTTCTATATATTTTTCTATTTTTTTTTTTTTTTTTTTCTGAGGGAGCAAACAGTGAGGTGCAAGGAGGCGAGAGGAAGAGAGAATGATTTACTCACAGTTACTCTTTGCTTAACTAAACAGTTGCAAGGACTTGTGTAATCACCTTTACTCTGTCTTCGCCAGCAAGTAAAGCAATCTTTGAGCTTTCTAGTACTGAGACCAGCTGGACTGACCTGGCTTGTGTGTGTAGCTGATGTCCCTCAGACATACCCTACATTCCTTGGTACTGGTGTGCAAAGCCATACCAGGAACCTCAGTGTTGAAAGTACGGATGATCAGATGCCAGTGTACGACTCCACACCCTGGCCCTGTTTGACTGACTGGTACAGATGCAGTTTACTTTGGCAAAAAAATGTGTAATTTCTCTAGTTTACCATCTACTGCTTGGGAACAGGTTGTATTAAACTATAAAACAGGGGCTGACAGCTGTATTTACAGTTTTGCAGGTGGATAGAAGACACTGTATTTCATCTTGTCCTAATTGTTCAGCCTGAAGAAGGGAAGACTTCAGGGAGTCCTTAGAGCACCTTCCAGTGCCAAAAGGGGCTCCAAGGGAGTTGGAGAGGGACTTTGCACAAGGATCCAGAGTGACAGGATAAGGGGGAATGGCTTTAAACTGACTGAGGTTAGATTAGAATTTAGGAAGAAATTATTTCTTAAGAGGGTGGTGAGACACTGGCACAGGCTGCCCAGAGAAGCTGTGGCTGCCCCATGACTGGAAGTGTTCCAGGCCAGGTTGGATGAGGCTCTGAAAAACCTGGTCTAGTGAAAGGTGTCCCTGTCCTTGGCAGCAGGCTTGGAATGAAATGTTCGTTAAGGTCTCTTCCAATCCAAACCATTCTACGATTCTATGATCATTAGAACTAGACTTCAAGTTTTAAATTGATGGGAGGTCACGCACAAAACTTTAACTAAACAAAGTTAGATGAAATGAATGCAAGTCACAAGCAAAATTAAGGAATTATTTGAAGGAAGAAAAGATGGGAGTTATTTTCTTCAAGTCTCTAAATTGCCTGAGAAAGGCAGCAGGCAGAAGAGGCTATGTGTGAAAAACCATGAAGGTGGAACAGCATGCTAAAAGCTGAAATTAGGGGCAATTAGAGAAGACAGGAATGCAGAGGCTTAGGTGCTGAAAACCTCAGAGACCTGAACTCAAGAAGGCAACTGGGGTGTAGAAAACAGAGCAGCTTGCACTGTTTGAAGGCAACAGGAAAAATTTCACTGACACCATGTCAGCAGAATTGTACCTCCAATCAGCATCAGATCACAATTATTCCCACATTTAAAGAGCTCAGATTAATGTTTCTTACCTAGGATACAGTTTTAGCTTTTCAGTAAATGCTATTACAAAAGAGATGACACTCTCTGCAATAATGATTTGTGGTTAAATGAGGTATAAAATAAAACCAATGGAAGGAAGGTATATATCCATTGTCTGATCAGACATATGAAAGTAAGAAGTATTTTTGGCACTCTGTTACATTTACATGGGACTGTTTTTACTTGGATGTGTGTTTGTTTGTCTTCTCTTCAGGCAACACAAAACCATAAAGCACAGATAACATTCTGAAGCAGACAGGATGGGGGCATGGCCTTACTTCACTTGCATTCATTTTATGACAGATTCTCCCTAAAGTTTTGTTTTCCTAAGCAAAGCAAAGTTTTACAAACAAACAAAGCAAATACTTTTCTCCTTATAAAGTATTCTGTTTTGCTCATAGTGAAAGAGAAGACAGAGGGAAAGGGTGCTCTACTTACTGTTGTTCATTTTAGTGTTATTGTATCTCATAAATAATTGAGTGAAGTAAGAGCATTTTTCAAATCTATGTTTTACACAGACACTGAAGTAATCTCAGATAATTGCACTGGAGCTTTATTCACTCTAATGTGGATCAAAGAAGTTGCATCACAGCACTGTGGAAAATACTCACACCCATGCTGTCACAGTATTATTTGCAGGGCTGGCAGCAAGTCGTGTGAGGCCCACCTTGTGAACATTCCAAGAGGAAGCACTTCACCCATAAATCTGCGCCAATTGACTCATTTTATAGAATCCCAGAATGGTTTGGGTTGGAATGGACTTGAAAGACCATCTCATTTCAACCCCTTACCATGGGCAGGGACACTTTCCACCAGACAAGGTTGACCCAAGCCCCATCCAACCTGGTCTGGAAGACTTCCAAAGCAGGGGCAGCCACAACTCCTCTGGGCAACCTCACCATCCTCACAAGGAAGAATTTCTTCTTAATATCTAATCTAACCCTTCCCTCATTCCATTTAAAACTGTTGCCCCTTATCCTGTCACTAAGTGTTTTGCAACCTTTGTGTCTCTTATAAGCCCCTTTATATATTAAAAGGCCATAAAAAGGCCTCCATGGAGCCTTTTCCCAGCTGAACAACTGCAAGTCTCCCAGCCTTTCACCACAGGAGAGGTGCCCCAACCCTCTGACCTTTTTCATGGCCCTCCCCTGACCTGCTCCAACAGGTCCACGCCTTTTTTGTCGCAGGAATCCATAGCTGGACACAGACCTTCAGCTGAGGCCTCCCCAGTGCAGAGTAGAGGGGGAAAATGTGGGCTGCAATATCACATTGCTGGCTCATGTCCAGTTTTTCACCCATCAGTATCCCCAAGTCTTTTTCTGCAGGACAGCTCTCAATCCTTCCATCCCCCAGTTCTACTTTTGCACAAAGTCTCCTCAATACTGCACAGCTGGATTAAAAAACACAAGGATAGAAAAAGCAATCCAATAGAATTTCTGCCATATTGCTCTAAAGACAGAAGGCAGCTTATCTTGCTTTTATTTACACTAAGAGTGTCAATATAATTTGTGCAACTCTTGAGAATAAGGCTCGTTATCATATTATGTGCTGAGTTTAATTGACCTGTTATCTGCTGCCACCGAGACAGCACGGGAGCCTCAGCAAGGCTCATGGAGGGTGTGGAGCAAGACTGTGACCTCCCACATCAGTAACTGCTTGTGATTTTGTTTTCAGAGCCTTGCACTCCAGCTTTACATTGGCTCTTGCACTTCCCAGCCGCAGTTAAGCACGTTGAAAGTGCCGTCTGCATCAGCCCCAGGGCAAAGTGCTGCAGAGCTGTCATTCAAGCTGCTGATGGTCAGGTTGACTTTGGTTGACTTTTAAAAGCTGTTAGTTGTGATGGCCTTTTCAGAAAGTGAAAATTAGCTTTTCATGTGAAAATTAGGTCCAGGCATTATAAGAAGAATTTTTTTTTTTTGTCTTCCTTGGAAACTAAGATGTTGGTCAAATCCAAGGGCTCCGTTGTGATGGGATCCTTTCAGAAATCACAGAATAGGCTTGAATAGAAAATTCTGTAAGTACACTAACCTATTATTAAGATAATACTAACAAGATGAGCGTATTTAATTTTTATAAGCTGTAAAACAGCAAGAATGGACATTACCTTGTAAAGGACATTGTAAGCTTTCTGAGTGCTCTCCTTCCCAAGCTCAGGTTGACACCAAGCAGAAATTTAATGCCTGCCAGGGGCAGGATATAAACTCCCCACTGATGGAGACTGTGAAGGTGTACAAATGCACAATAACTCCCTTTTAATCTTTTTTTTTTTAACAAGAGAAATATATTTTACTCAGTTTTGTTGTAAAAGAAGGGTTGAAGCACAGAGTTAACAGGATAAATTCTTGTCAGTAACCAATCACAAGATGCTTGTGAGCTCCTACTCATCTCTTCTGTGCTCAGCCCCAGCTGCTGCATTCCTGTGTCTTTGGGGATAGCTGGGAAAACCCTCACTGGGAATACCCTGTGCAGCTGCAGTGTGCATCCTTTTCCAGCTTTTTACTGCCTGTTTGGGTGTGTTGTGGCACAAAGCTCCACGATTGTGTGTGCACCCCCTGCATTTAGCACAAGAAGGAAATGAGACCAAGAAAACACTTTAAATTGCTTCCTATTTATTTATATTGTTTATATTTTCTATGATATTAAGGTTCCATTACACTGTGCATCACACTAACATAAGATAAATAGTTCTCAACTCAGTGAAACAGGAGAAAACAGAGGAATATAAAGAATAGCAGTTGCCCATAGCTGTGTAACTGTGAACAGTCATAGTTCTGTGACTTCCTTTATAACCGCCAGAGGCCTGTTTCTATTCTGAACCACCACAACCATTTAATTTACAATTATTAGTTTGGTCATGGTTGATGACTGGGGCTATTTACAGAAACAAAATATGTTGATGGTGTATTTTTATTTTCTGCCACCTTTCCCTTGTTGTATGGATTAGGTTTGGACTGATTTGCTGAAAAACCAGGACGAACCTAAAGGTTCAAAGGTAGACCATGGCCTGTGTTTAGCCTCAAAAAGCTGTAATGCAAATTTTATGGTAATTCAGGAGGTGATTCATGAATTCTTTGCTCACTGGTGGAGCTGGAACAGACAGAGCAGCTGCATGTGGTAAAGAGCCATCCCGTGCTGCATCTGCTGACTGATCAGGGGCCTGAGCCTGTGAGATTTTGGGAACAGGATGTATGTCCTGTCCTACATAAGCTCTGCATGCATTGTGTCATGTCTGGTGAGGAGCCAGGAATTACTCTGGTTTACCCTCATAGAATCATAGAACAGTCTGGAGTGGAAGGGAGCTCAAAGACCATCTTGTTCCAACCCTGCTGCCAAGGACAGGGACACCTTCCACTATCCCAGGTTGCTCCAAGCCCCATCTGACCTGGCCTGGAACACTGCCAGGGGTGGCACAGCTTCTGTGGGCAATCTGTGCCAGGGCCTCACCACCATCACAGGGAAGAATTTCTTCCTAACACCAAACCCAAACCTACCCTCCTGTAGCTTAAGGCCATTTCTGCTTGTTCCTATCGCTGCATGTCCTTGTAAAAAGTCTCTCTCCAGCCTCCTTTTTGCATCTGTACCTTCTCTCTTGAAATACTTTACTACATCACAGTTTCACCTCTGCTCATAAGCACTAGTAACTTTGTGATGAACAGCTGTAGATGACTGATGTGACGACCAGAAATGCTGAAGTCCCTGATGTTTTTAGACCTTGTGGGTATCCAACACCACGAATTTTGGAGCCCAAGGTCTGAAATGCTGGCCAGAGTGGGTGCACGAGAGAACTGGGTTTGCATTCACAGATGGGGAAGCAGGAGGCATGTCCAAGGGCAGCATTCCTGCAGGAACCTGGCGGGGAAAGGATGTGACCTGTCACAGGGGCCGGTGGGGGCTGCAGCTGGGCTGAAAGCCCTCGGAGAGCTCCAGAGGGCAAAGGAATCGCCGGTGTCTCCAAGGGACTGCCACGAGGCTCTCCAGGAAAACGAGCAGTGGCTTTTGTTCTCTGGGCAGTGTTTGATCTCTGCACACCGAAGCCAAGCCCTGGACGCGGTCCCGCTGCCCGGGACATGCGGAGGGCAGCGCTCTTTGCAGCGGGGAGAGGCCGGGCAGCCCTGGCTGCGCCGGGGGCACGGCCAGGAGGGGAAACAAAGAGCTCAGCTCCCAGAAACCGACCTTCACCCCCGGCCGCACGCTCGGCCTCTGCCCCACAGACCCCGCGCTTATCGCCGCAGCCTTGGCGGCCGCGGGGCCAGCGGGGAGCGCCTCCCGTGCGGGGGGACCGGAGCGGAGCGGGGAAGGGAGGGGACGGGGGTGGAAAGGGAAGGCAGGCGGCAGGCGGGAGGCGGGGAGGAGGCCGGCGCTGGCTGCGGGCAGCGGGGGCGGCTCCCGATAAAGGGGCTCCGTGCGGGTGGGCGGCGGAGCGGCGGCGATGGCGTGGGGGTACGCGCTGTGCCTGGCCCTGGCGGGAGGGGCCCTCCTGGCGCTGCTGGTGCAGCTGCTGCGCTGGCTGAGGGCCGACGGCGACCTCACGCTGCTCTGGGCCGAGAGGTGGGGGAAGAAGCCAGGTAATGCCGCCCGCCAGCAGCTCCGGCAGGGACCGCGGGGGCGCCGGGGGTGGGCGCGGGGCGCTCCGCAAAGGGGGTGGCGGGGAGCGCCGGTGGCACCAGCTGTCCCGTGGGCTTATCCATAAAAAAGCCCCCAGAGTGTAGTTTTACCTGTCCTTTATCTGGATAAGGGGTGTGGTGCCCCTCGTGCCGGCAAAGCAGCTCCCAAAAAGCCACTTCGCGGCAGCCGCGAGCTCCCGCGGGTCTGTGCCGAGGGCTGGCTCCTTTGGCCCAAAACTGTTTGTTTTGCAGAGTTTCTGGGCAGGTTCCCGGTCCTGGCAGGGCCCCGCGGAGCAGCTGAGGCTGTGGCTAGCGCTGGGCACAGGGACAGTGTGGAAGGAAGGCTTGGGAAGGGACGAGGGTGCCTGGCCCGTGTGGCAGGGACGAGTGGCTTTGTTGCCATGTTCAGCTTCTGCTCCAGCATGTTCTGACATCTTTAAGCAGATCTTGCGTTCACAGGGGTGTTGAAAGTGTTTACGGTGAAGTAAACTTGTTTATTAATGTTGGGGCTAACTGGGTTTCCTCTTCCGTGAATTGTGCCCTGAGCGGCGCCAGGGACACGCGATGCTGTCAGGGGCCGCACACGGCATCTCTGTGTGGTGCTGCCTTTGTCATCTGGGGCACAAAAGTTCAATAAAATGCTGTCAGACAGGCACTTTCAGTTCTTGCACTTTCTATTCTGACTGCAATTCTCCCTATTTCTAGACAAAGATCTTTAGAAATCATGGGTTTTGTTTGTCTGATAGAGGCTTTTGGTCAAAAAAGGCCCTGATTTGTGAATATCCACCTGCTGTGGTGATTTGCGGCTGCTGTGAGCTGCAGGCTGCGGGTGCTTGGAGTGGAAGTGGAGAGTGGGGGCAGAAGGTGATCAGAATAAAGATGGCATGAGAGACACTAAGAGACGTCCCATGTGGGAAGTGAAATGGGCTGTTGGATTGAGATAGGGAGACGGGACTGCATCAAATGAGAGTGGATCAGGAATGGTGGAGTGAGGGTTTGTTTGGGACCATGATTCCTTAGGGGATGGTGGTGTAAGTGAAGTTTGGTGTTAGGAATGGCTCAAGAGAAGAGTAGGACAAACTTGGGACACCCTGGTCTCTTGCTCTCAGTAGAAGCTTCCCGCAAATGTGCAAGTTTTTCTGTAGTCCATAGGTGGATTAGCACAAGTAATAAAGCTCTAAAAGTCACTAAATTTAAAACGGTGTGAACAATCTCCTGTAGCTGTTTAGATACTCAGCCCGAAGTTGTGTTCAAACTCCATCAGAGCACTCTCCTGCTGTAAGAAAACTGCAAAAAATCCTTGTGTGTGGACTTTTTAAAGAACACGGAAAGAATCAGGGCAGAGAAGTGAGATAAATCTTGACTAACACAAACAGAACTGAAGTTTTGTCCTGAGGGATCTACGTGCAATACACATCAACATGTAGGAGCTCTCTTGGGTAGACAAAGCATTATTTGAATGTAGCCTTCAGAATTATTGAAGGCCTGGAAACTCTTTAAGTGGTCTCTAAAACTTCAAATGTAAAGACCAATGTAGTAATTTTGCGGTGAGTTATTTTAATGCGTGGTACAAGAAAAATCAGGCAAAAATTTGTCAGCATAAGAGGTCAGATGTGTTTTGGCCACCTCCCCTTTGCCCCCAGACTCTGTGCTTGTAATTAAGTAAAATATATAACTGAAATGGTACCATTTAGCAAATCAGGTAGGAAAACACAGGGGACAAACAGTGTAGAGAATAAGTTTTTTAAAATATATTCTCCCTTTTTCTTCTCCCCATATTGTGCATGTAATGTAGGGTGCTTGGGTAAATAATGTGTGGATCCCTTGATTTTTAATTAAAGCTGTTATTAGTGCTATCACTCTTGCAGTCATTATATTGTGTTGTCACTTCTACAACATTATTAGGGGTGTTGAAGTTTTTAGAGATGAAGGTATTTAGCAGAAAGTGGACTGATCTATGTTTCTTGTGCTATAAACTATAATTACAAAGAAAGGCCTTAATATAGGTAAAACCAGTTCCAATTCAGTGATTCAATTCTATGGGGAAAACTGACTTTTGGATTTATTCATTGGCAGAATGTTCTGTCTTAAACTTCCCCACTTCCAATATTTTTCCTGAAAGAAATGACAAGGCAAACTTGTGCTATAAGAGCTATAAAATGTTGGGAAAGGCCTCTAAATAGAGCTACAAAACAACTTTTTGGATCGCTTGCAGTGCCGCTCATTTCAGCCTCTCATTTGTTATGCCTTGTAGCACAGTAGTTAATGGTTAGTAATAGTATAATCTACTTTTATTTTTTAATTTGGCAGGGTTAATTTTTAAACTTATTTCCAGCAACAACAGGACATTTACTCTGGAGCAGAGCTGATGGTTTGGTACTTGTTCTGCACCAGCATTTGAAGTTTCCCATTATGGGACCTCTCAGTAGCTCACTGCTTGGAAACGATCAGCTCTGGGGAATTGGTGGGAAAACTTTCCTTATCTCAGTTAATTATTCTGTTCACAGAACAAGATCCTGAATAACTGCTGAGAAGCTGCCCAAGACAGGTTGGGAACAGGGAAACTTAAGTGGTAGGAGGAAGCGGATTTGTTTTCAGTAGCAAGAGGAATGAGTGTGGTAAGCAGGGTTGAAATGACATCCATGTGTTGTTTTGTTCGTGTAGTGTTTGTCTGCTCGGGTGTTCTGTAGATAAAAAATGTAGCAGGAGAGGCAAACTCCCATTTTTGTTGTGCTTCATTCAATAAATTTGGAATATATTGTAATAAAACTGTAGGAAAAGGGTGTGAATAAGCTTTACAGACAGCAGCCATTTGTTCTAATGATGAACACAGTGGATATTCCTGCAACTTCAACAACATTCCACCTCTCTAGTTCATAACCTTAGAATACATCTCTCCTTTGGGAATTGGCTCCTGTTGCTGTTGTTAGTGTTTTTAGAAACAAAAAATGCCAAACAACCCCAAGCCACAAAAGCCTACGTTTAGGAGGGATTTTTTTTTTTTTTTTTTGGCTGGATTGCAGTCAGCTTAAGAAAAGACAAATAATATTCACTGCCAGCCTCACAAAATCAAGCTGAGCTCTGATAGTCAGTCTTGAGTGCTTGCTGCTTTTGTCTGAGGGGTGAAGGGTTTTGGTGCTGGTCTTTTGTGGGTTTTTTTGGTGGGATTTGTGTCGTTAAGACTCCAAAAGTAGAAATTTGAAACACAGCGTGGTGTAGAGAGAGCCAGGAACTAATCACTGGAGAGAACAGGAAGTAAAAGCAGTCCCAGCCACAGTGAAAAAGGAGCACTTTTGCTAAATGAAATGAGTGGTTAAGTTTCAGTGAGCTGAAAAATGCTGTTCTGACCCTTTTCAGAGTGGACCTGGCTTTAAGTCTCAGGAGCTGCATTTGGCTCTGCTATTTGAATTATACCATGAAATCTTTCTGGGTTGGCTAGATGTTGGAATGCACAAATTTGAGACACAGAGGGAAGAGCTCCTGCCTGCAGTGCTCTGAGTCAGATTTTCCCCAAGACTGATATTCACTGTGGCTGATCCTGAGGAACGCAGACATGTGTCAGGCAACGATTCCTTCTGGAAAGTGCTCTGATATTTGTGATCCTTCATCCCTAAGTCCTGTTCTGGAATTAACTGAGTGATTTTTTTTTCAGCCATCTGTGGTATTTGATGATTTTGGATATATGTCTGGAAGGCTAAGGCTTTTCCCAGTGCCCAGGTGTACCATGGAGTGGGAATGATTTGGACAAGTGGGAACAGGCATTATCAGCAGAGGAGTAAAAGGAGCAAGGTGCTCTTCATTTTACTACAGGTTAAAAAAGCATGTCAGGGCAGGAGCTGGGGAATTCACATGTGAATTTACACCTTGGGAACTCTGTGTGCTGTGCCCTGGCCAGTGCAGGAGCTAACCTGCATCAGATATGAAACAAAGTGGATGAACACCCCTTTGGGTTTTTGTGATTAGCTGTCTTTGTTTGGAGAATTTGAGTCTGTCAGCAGTTGCTCTGGAACATTTTTTGGGATGAAACATTATTTGGAAAGGTTTGCTTAGGCTTTTGTTTGTATTTGCAATACAGTAACTGTTTCCTGTCGATTCCAAGAATTCTCTTCTCCCTTTTCCTCTGAAGCTGTTTTTGATGAGGTTAGTGGAATTGTTGTGCGTGGATGGCCTGCAGAAATGCAATCAGATTTCTTCCCCCAGGTAAATAACCCGTGTTTATTCAGATTAACCTTGGAACAAAGTTCAAATGGCAACAGAAAAACTATGAACAATTTCACAACTGCGTGTGACTAAAAAATAAAGAACTCAGGATTTTGTAATACCCCCCAAAATGAGCATATTTCCTAAAAACAATACCAGATTATACCCCTGCAGTGAGTTAGATGCTTATCCTAGCATTGGCAATGTGTGAACTGCTGTCTTGATTCTTTTGATAGAACGTGAACTGCGTGGCAAGGTTGTCTGGGTGACAGGAGCATCAAGTGGCATCGGAGAAGAACTGACTTACCAGCTGGCAAAGCTGGGAGCCTTGCTTGCCATCTCTGCCAGGAGGGAGGATGAGCTGCAGAGAGTGAAAAAGAAATGCCTTCGTAAGTACAACTTAGCACTTCATGCAGGCAGTTCCACCCTGGCTGGGTTGGGATTGCCACAGGAACACTAACCCACATTTCACAAGAATAAATTTAATGATGAAAGTCAACTTTATACAGAGCTGGTATCTTCTTTTTGTGAGTGAGAAGCCTTTGTATAGATGTGTGTTTCAACTTCCTGCACAAGCCACTGTTACCTGAAAATCTCATTATCAATTGCAAGTGCTCTTGTAGGGCACTAGATTAAGAAATGGAATAAATACTGTGGGGAATCGAGGAAACAATCTCAGGGTATCATCCTGTAAAGAGCTAAACCATGTAGCTGCTTGCTACTAAGAAATCCTCTTTCTTCAGGTTTGACTTTGCACTTTGGAAAATGGACAAATAGAAGTGTTCAGAAACAGTTGTGCTAAGAATGTGAAAGAAAGAGGACGTCTTGTTATTAAGAGGAAAAAATGTGAAGCAAAATATTTAACTATTCCAGTTATCTTCCAGTTAGCTTTCATATGCCTGGTGACTCAGTAGTCTGGCTTCATTCCTCTCTTTCTCTTTTCCCCTTCTGTTTTCTGGCTTGGCAGCAAGAGGAATAGGCAGTTAATTCACACTGATAGAGAGAGGGTTTGAACACGATTGACATTATGCATTTTTTCAGACTATTTATTCTCTATAGCTCAGGATGGAGTATTTTGTGTGGCACGTATTATCACACCAACAGTTCAGTCTTAGTGATGTTGACAGAATGTCCACAGTCTACTTGGAATGTGTGCTAGGGAATAATCAGATGTTTTTCTTGGATTAGCACCTAAACATGCCTAGAAAGCTGAAAGTTGCAGCAGCCTACTCAGAAAAGCTTTCCAGGAACTCTCAAAAATGCACAACTCCTTAGTTTTATTTTCTGAGGGCTCCAAAAAGCAGTCACTTAAAGAGTTTTATGTTTAAAAAGAGGCAAGGGACATGTGGTGCCAGTGTGGTTAAGTGGCAACCATGACAAAATCCCAGTGCTGTGTGATGCAATGATCGGTGTTCAGCAGAAGTCTGCAACCCCATTTGCGTCCGTGGCTGTTTGTTGTGATTGCAAAACTGATAACACGAGACAGGCTGGCAGCAGCTGCAGTCCTGGATAGGCATTTTCAGGAAATACTTCTGTGATATGCTAGGAATATTCAGAAATATTATTTCAAGTAATGTGGACCAAGAACATGGACTTTATCTTGGGTGATTTCTGCCTCTGCCAGCTTTCAGTGACCCTGTGGATGTCTGAGCTGTGCCACTCACAGGCTTGAAAGTCTTATGCAAACATTTGTTACTGAACTTTGATTTAACTGCAGGTCTGATTAGCAGGAATATTGAAGCTCTTCAGTAACACAGAAACATAACTAGGGCATGAGGTGACAGGACAAGGGGTGAATGGCTTTAAACTGGCAGAAACCAGGTTTGGATTAGATATTTGGAAGGGATTCTTCTCTGTGAGGGTGGTGAGGCCCTGGCACAGGTTGCCCAGAGAAGCTGTGGCTGCCCCATCCCTGGACCTGTTCCAGGCCAGGCTGGATGAGGCTTTGAGCAACCTGATCTGGTGGAAGCTGTCCCTGTCCATGGCAGGGGTTTGGAATGAAGTGATCTTTAAGGTCCCTTCCAACCTTAACCATTTTTGTGACTCTATAATAATTACCTCCTGTTTTATACAGACAGCTTTTGAGTAATGGAAGGTAATAATTGGACCCACTTCCACTCTTATCCTTTGCTTCTGAAGGCTGTGTAAATCCAGCTCCCACTCCTTTCCTTGACTGTTTTGTGTGCCAGCCCCCCAGCCAACTTAGTGGCCCTATTCTCCACTATCTCCAGCTTATCAGTATTTTTTTTGAGCTAGGGGGTCCAAAATTTGACACAGCACTCTAGGCGCAGTCTTAGAATGCTGTGTTGAAGCTCCTAAAAGTCACTTTTCCTCAGTGAGCTTTTATTAGTGCAGCCCATTAGCATTTGTCATTGCCAGAGCCAGCTGCTGGCTCGTTCTCAGCTTGCTGCTGTCCTTCCATCAGGACCCCAGGTCTTGTTTGGAGAGCTGATCCCTGATCCTCTGGATGTTGGCCTGCAGTACTGCAGAGCATTATCCTGTCCCAGGTGTGAAAATCTGCATTTTAATTTATGGATTTAATGGGGTGTTTCAGACTGTTTTTAGGGCTTGGTTAGATGCCTCTGCATGTCAGTCCTCCTCTCCAGCAGGGCTGCTCCTCTGAACTTGATATTAAATCAAAATTTTATGAAAATCTGTGTTTTTTTCCCATCATCTAGGTCATTAATGAAGATATTCAAACATATTGATCATGGAGGAGTACCACAGCTGATCACAAAAAGCAATTGAGTTGGTCAGGCAATGCATGGCCATGCTAAATCTGTGGTGGCTTTTCCCACACACCTTTTTGTCTTTCACTTACTTGGAAATTGCTTTCAGGTGGAATTACCACATAATTTTCCCAAGGACTGAGGTTAGGCTGTGTGTCACTGGGTTTTCTCCTGTCACTGGGGATTTATTCCACTTACCTTCGAAGAGGAGTGACATTCATGAGCTCTTGTAAATCATGGCTGTATCTATTGCCCTGCTTGTACGTGATTTTGTCCCTAATTTTTGTGACTCTGGTAGTGTTTCTTTCCCCAGAGCGTAGCCTCAGGAGTGTGGGAGACTTGAGAGGAGAACTTGCCAGAGGAAGACTGAGGCAAAGAAGGCACTAAGTACCTCATGTTTTTCTGTGCATTTCATCATTTCTTCCTCACCATCCCTGTCCAGCAGCGAGCTCACTCTGTCTTTGGCCTCCCTTTTGTTGCTGCTGTACCTGTGAAGCCTTTGCTGCCTTTGACAATCCTCAAGTCCAGTGGAAATTTCAGTTTCACCTCCACCTGGGCATTGATCTTCCTGATTCCATCCCTGCCTGCTTGTCCAGTGGGTCCATGTGCTTCCTGGGTGGCCTGTTCCTGTTTGCACCTGCATGTTTTCTCCTCGCAGCTGGGATCAAGTCTGTCCTGTCAGGTTTGGGTAGCATGGGGTGGATGAAGTCTGATGTGCAACATCACTGTGAATTTGGCTGATTTAAGGGGCATAATTGGATCTCATGTGCTGCAACATGCCTGCTGTAGGGGCTGAACACAGCAGCAGCTGAGCTGGGTGTCAGAAAAAAGCACATACATCTTGTCCAAAGTTTAGTGACACCACCCTGTGGTACAGGTTTGTGCATTCTACACTGCTTAAAAGCTGAGGGGGGGAGAGAGAGAAAGGGAAAGAACTGTAAGAGCAATGGTAATCCCTGTTGAGTCATGCACATGCCAACTCAACGCTTCACTGCACGTGGGCAGGAAGGAGAGAAAACAACTTGTGTAACTCACATGGCTGCTGCAAGAGGCTTCTCTATTTCCCCCAATCACTCTTTCTCTTTCTTTTGTCAGAAATGTTGGACCACTCTCAAAAGCCATAAAAAGAAAAAAAATGTAGGAGGGGATGTTTCTTGGTTTGGCAAAGGTCAACTATGATTTAATTATGGATAGGCCAAATGAGTGACAGGCAATCTATAAATTCAAGAATTATACAGTAATTGAGGTTGAAATGGACCCCAGGAAGTCACGTTGATCAGCCTCTGCTGGAAGCTCAACCTCTGTCAAAGGGCATTTATACAAGGGAGAAATAAAAGACAGGAGAGGAAATGCAGAAGAGCTGGAAAATACTACTCTGAGCTATTGTGTTTATCATGTTATGAGAAACTGCTACCTCGGATTAACATGTATTGAAAAGAGTTGTTGATCTGAAACATGAGCAAGGAAATTTAAACTAAGGTCTTCCACTTGGGACCAAGTGTTTTTTCTGGATATCATAATTTTTTCCCTTCAAAACATCAGTTTGGTAGCTGGCAAAAGGAGCAGTGGAATATTGGGGTTTGAGGAACACCATTCTGGCAGTGTATAAATTGGGACATATATGTGCCTTCTATACTGGGCCATCAGCTGGAAAAACAATGGGATAGTGAATGGGAGAAGGGGTTTAGAAAAGGGTAGCAGGAAAGTTTGATTTTTGTAAAGTCTGTCTGTGAGGAGTGTCTGAAGTCAGGATCCCTCACCCAAGAAAAGAACTAAGGAAGCTGCTAGAGAAGTGTAGTGTGAATGCTGTGGAGGGTGGAAAGGTTTCTGGTTTGAAATTTCCTCATGCCAGAAGTTTCTTGCATCTTATAAAAGAGCACTTCCTTCCTTGCCAGCAGTCTGTGTCTCTTCCTCTGCTCTCTCCTTTCTCCCCTGTGTAGCTTTCATGGCTGGGCTGACCCTGTGGTCTTGCTAACCCACGGCAGGAGCATCCACACCCCAGCAGGTTTCAGTTGTGCAATTCTGCTTCAGGCAGCACGAGGTACAGGTGTGTCCCTGAGAGGGCAGCTTAAACTGCATTCTACTGCTGTATTTCTGGAAGAAATGGAGGAGAAAATGCTCATGGAGAGGTTGGAGGGAGCAATAAATGGAAATACTTCTAGCATTAAACCAGACAGTTGGGTTTATTTTAACCAGTGGCTTAAATACTAATGACCTTTGAACAGAGGCAACTCATGGGTTTAAGTAACCTCTTTATTTCTATATCACTGTTAAGACAAAGTTCAACTTTCCCTGTACATGCAAGAAGTAGTAATTAAAAAGTCAAAGCCTGAGGCTCTCTGAAGAGGGCAGCTGCTGAAAAGGGAGCAACCACACTTAGGTGTGGCTAGGAAACAATTTAGGAAAAAAAAATAGCACTAACAAGCTAATATAAGTAATCTAAAAATTCTTGTTAGATGTAGTTAAAAAAAGAGATTGAAAAGATGAAGATTTTGTTTTTTGTGAGTCATCTGCCCCAAAACCCCAGGGTAACAAATCACTGCTGAAAAAATGCCTTCTATGGAAAAGGTCAGTTGTTCTGAAGAGACAGTGGGGGAAAAACACGACAAAAAGGCTGGAACTTGATGGCAGCTGACTTTTATTTCAGGGCATGGGTATGTTAAAAGCTGTCAGTTAAACAAAAGCCTTTTACCTCCTCCCAAAAAGCCCCAGTAATTCAGCTTTTATAAACTGCCTCATAGCTACTCAGGTATGTCTGTTGTGTTTTGGGTGTGAATTGCAGGAGTCTTGTCAGAAATAAACATACTTGACCTGTTGACATCCAAGCAAAGCATCAGGGTTCCCAATGTGCTTCTGAATCCCTCTGTGAAAAGTTTCAGCTGGATTTTACTCCCAACTATTGCAATTCATTTGCAGAAGTGAAACTTCTGTATTGTGCTACAAAGCCAAGCTTTTTCACATACAAAAACATAATGATGAGAAAAACATTTGGTAGGAACAGATTAAAAATGGGTTCTATGTGGGGATCAAAATGGAAACAAAGCAAGCATTTTATTTCCAACTTCATGTTGTGGTTTCTTGGTGTCTTCTTTGCGAAAATGTGGTGTTTAAAAGCATGTTACATTTCCCACAGTTGTTGGGTTGGGAATCTTATCAGCTCCCATTCCTGTTCTGGTTGTTTTTCAGAAATTAGCAGCCTGACTGAAAGTGATATCCTTGTTCTGCGTCTTGACTTGACTGACAGATCCACTCATGAAGCTGCCACCAACAGTGTGCTCAAGCATTTTGGCAGGGTAAGATGCACTTCTAGGGTTAAACTTCTTTTTCTCTGTCTCCTAGACCTGCATTTATGTTCATATTTCACTTTTATTTTAACGTATAATAAAGTCAGCAGCGTCTACATCTTCCTTCAATTTCAGGATTAACCTTGCCAAAAAGCACGTGAATTTTTATCCCTTCTGCTACTGGCTTCTGGTTTTCAGCAACACCCAAATAATCACTGGTCCTTCTCAAGGACTACACACTCACTTGATGCCACTGAATTGCCTGAGGAAGCACAGATATTAAAGGAAATTGCATTTATTTTAATTTATCTCTGTATCTTTCCCAAGATTGATGTTTTGGTCAACAACGGTGGCCGCTCCCAGCGCTCCTTGTTCGTGGACACAAACCTGGATGTCTACAATGCCATCATTGAGCTCAACTACCTGGGCACCATCTCTCTGACCAAGTATGTCCTGAACCACATGATCCAGAGGAAGAAAGGCAAGATTGTCACTGTGAGCAGTGTGATGGGCATCATGGGGGCTCCTCTTGCCACCGGCTACTGTGCCAGCAAGCACGCGCTGCAGGTGAGTTACAGTCTGGGCATTAATTAAGTTAATTAAGTGGATCAGCAGCAGTGCTGTAGCAGAGGGCTTTGTTCTGTGCAGAAAGCACAAGCCTCACCTGAAATTTCACACAGCATATGCAACATTCTCAGGTACTGGAAGTCCTTTAAGATTAATTTGCTCTGAAATGTGAAATAACTTTGCTCCCAGTGTAGATTTATTTTCCTGGCTGGAATTCAAGTGCCAGCTTAGCTGGTTCTGATCATTGCATGGTTAAATTCCAGTGTGAAACACAAAACCTCAGCCTCTGGCCTTCAGGAAATACCTCTATGAGAGGGTTATTCTTTTGCATATAGAGCCCTAGTGGGCTCAATTAATTTATGGAGGAAGAGTCACTGGTGAGAGTTTTAAGACTTGAGGAAATCTTTAGGACAGTGAAGTGAGAACAGTGAGTGGTAAAGCAGACTCCTCAGAGAGATGAGAATTCCTGATCCATCTGGGAGCAGCTGAATGACTTTTCCCCACAGTTCTGTCTTTCTGTGGTGTGAAGAACTGGCAGCTCACACTGCCATAGGAAGTTATCTTCTGCCTAACACTTAGCACTCAACACTGCCTGGAAAAAGTTTTTGAAAGCAGTGTCACTTGAGTAGAAAAACATAAAAGAGGAGCTCAGGAAAATTTCTGCCTGTATCATTGGGGAATCACTTGTTTAACTAGCCAGTTTGTTCAGACGTATTTGTCTTTCACCACTGTTTGGCCTCCTGCTAATGCGGATTTTGATCTCAGTAAAACAAACTTTGCTCAGTGATGGTTTAAAAACTGGCACCTTCTTATTCCCTGCTGCATTTCAGCACATGAACAGAGCAAACAACTGCTTAAGCCAAGGGATCAATATTTTTGACAATTTGACCAGCAACAACAAAAATGTAACAAGTGCCTGACACTACAAAGACTCTTGAAAAGATGAGGATGTAGAAGATGGTGACAGATCTCTGCTAACAACGTTTTTCAGTTAGTGATGGGGAGAGATCTGCTGCTTTTCATTGGAGTGGCAATGCTGGAACTGCCCATTACAACCCAGCTTTTGGGTTAAGCCTGGTGGATTTAAATTAGGAGAATGCAATGAGCAGAAGCCTGACTTCCCTTCATGCTCCTTTATTTATTAAATGTTCTTTCGGTTGAATTATCTTTGGGTGTGGTGCAGTTGGACTGAGCACAGCTAATTAATTGCAGAGCACAAGGAATTCACATGTTACTTTAAAAATGCTCAGAATTCTGAACCTTATGTTAAGACTGAGAGCACAGACAAAGCTTTGAAGAGATTATTTACTAAAATTAATTAAAATAAGCTGACTGAACTGCTTCTATCTTTATTTTCTTCTACCTCTGCTCAATAACCAGGCCAGTCTCCAAACCTCCTTCATTGTTTCTTTCACAGTAATTCTACAAACAGTAATTGCAGGTGTTGAAATGTGACTTGCAATATAGATTTTGGAAGGACTCTGCCTGAGAGTCCTTTATTGGTTTGGAGTTACGGTTAAATGAGGGCATGAAGCCCCCAAAATCTAGGAAAAGCTTTTTTGAAAACACAAATCTCACCAGTGCAGTTCAGATAAAGGAATTCTGTAGGAATGGCAGCCCTCCTTTGATAACCCTGTAGCCCATTTCTGATGGTGACCAAGGAGAAATGGAGACTGGAAGAGGGGAAGGGAAAAGTAAGCCAAAGCAAATAGTGATGCTTTTCCTGTTCAGCTTTCCCAGCATGTATCCACCTGTATTTAAAGATCTTTTTGAAGGTTGTGTTTTGGCCACCAGTTATTAAATATGTGAGTCCATCTGGCATGGATTCATCTGTTGTGGTTTTTTGGCTTGTTTTGGTTTTCTTTAATTCATGCCTTGGAGTCTATCACAGCTGACACACTTAATTCTTCAAACTTAATTACACCTATTTTTGACAAAGTCTTTCCTCTTGCTTGTGGTTTTGGGTTTTTTTTTTTATTTTTTAATTACTTCAAATGGCAGTTGTAGGAGGAAGGAAGGAATTCTGCCTAGAATTAGAATCTGTTCTTGAAACAATCCTGCTTTGATTCGTGCCAACTGGAATTCTTCATAACAATGTTCTACTGATTAAATTACCCTTTATTTCAGTGCTGGGAGTGCTGTAAGGGCATGAGTCAAGCCCACAGGAGTCTGCATCTGCCTGGTGCAGTTTCTCTCCTGGAGGGATGATGTTCATGGAGATCATGTGCCATTCACCCAGCTGTAATTCATCTGACTGGTGGCACAGGGAGTGGATCAGGAATGGGGGCCTTCAAAATGTTCCTTCATCAGGAACTTGTGTAAGAAGCACATGGACTGCACTGAGCAGCACCAGCTCCTCTCTTTGTTCAGTGTCTGCTCATTACTGGACTTTCTCCAGTCTGGGCTTGGTGGAAACACTCAGATTCTTCCTCTTGCACTGGAGCTCCTTTACTGCTCCCAAATCTGGGTCTATCCCTGCCTGAATTTCAAGATGAGAAAGCACTTATTTTTCTTACTGAGGAATTTAAAGCTTCTCTTCTGGGAGGAAGCAGAGGAATTTCATACCAGCCATCTTTGAATATCAAAGATAAGTACTGGGATTAGGAAAGTAATCGTACTGTACACAGAGCCTCCAGAGGGGACTGAGTCTCTGTAAGAGTCTGGTTTTCAAGAGGCCCTTGTCAGTGTGTATCAGCCAGGATTTCAGCTGAATGAATGTCCTGGCCCTCCTGTGTTGCTGGTGAAGGCTGTGCCTCTTGTCTAGTGTAAAACCTCGGAGCTGCAGCACAAGGGAAGGATGTGGGGCTGCAGGATGGCTGCAGAGCAGGAACAGGAGCTTCCTGTCACCTCTGGCTACTTGGATTTCATGTGCAGCCTTTAATGGAATCACCCTGGCTTTGACAGTGCCCACAGAGCTGGCTGCTGCTCTGTGCCTTTGTATGGCTGCTCAGGTGCCCATTTTTAGGTACAACTTGGATCCCAGGAGCCTCCCAGCACCTGAGCAGGTGTAGGAGCTTTGTCACAAGTGACTGATCCGTGGTCTGGCTTCCCTTCCATCACAGCATTCCCAGACACATCCCCTTCCACCTCCTCAGCTCCTGGGAGTGCATCTTGAGTGTTCCCTTCAGGCAAAATGGGAGACAGTTCTGTTCCTCACCATCCCAAAAGGACAGGGAGTGATGGGGGAGCTGGGGTCTCAGAGCTTTTTTATAGTGATTTTATCCTCAGCTGAACTGGTGGCTCTGCCTTTGTGACAGGACTGCACAACCTGGGGAGTTTTGGGGATTTTCTGAGAGAAGTGGGCTCAGGGCCCCTCAGGGAAGGAAGGATGAGGAAAGTGCAGGTTGGGATGTAGTATTAACCTGGAGTGGTGGATAAAACACAGCCCTGTTTGGGCCCATGGGGGTGGAGGAGGCTCCTCTCAAGGCAGGAGGTGATCTGAGGAGGGCATGGCTTTTTAATCCAAACCAACTGGGTGTCCAGGAGCAGATTCCCATCTGTCCAGGAGCAGATTTCTGGGCACAGAAGTGTCCAATGTTAGAATTTAGCCCTCTCCAGGCTTTGCTCACGTGCTGTGGAGATCCAGCCCCAGATCTGGGGCCTGCAGGTGATCGTGACTTTAAATTCATGCTCAGTGTTTTTAGGGAACTGAGCTGCAAAGCCTGTATGGAATCCAGAAACTGGAATTAGCCACCAGCATCTGGGAAACTGGAGCCCCTGTTGTCTGTCAGAGTGTGCTGCTCCTTGCTGAGCTTTGGTGGCTTGTCCCAGCTGCTGGCTGTGTGTCACCACAGCCCCATATCTGACTGGTTCTAGCCTGTGTTGCAGCTCAGGGAAGAGCTCTGGGTCAGCCAGCCCTCCTCCCAAGCTCGATGGGAGCAAAGTGATAAAGTTTTACTACAGTGAGAGAAGTTTATCAGCCTGTGCTCACTCTGTGTCTCTGTAGTGACACAAAATTACGTGTTGGAGTAGATACAGAGAGCTGCTGGGAGCCAGGTCAGAGATAAGACACGATGGGGTGTTGGCTAAATCATCCTCCACAGTGCTTGGCCAGCAGCTTTGGTGGAATGCACCCTTCTGAATTGGCCATGTTTCCCATAATAGTTGCTGTCTAAATGTGAATTGCTGCAGATTTTCAGAAAACCTCGTATCCTGTTAGCTTAAAGAAAAATGTACTTGCAAGTTTTGTAGTTTTAGTTTAACTTGGGTACACTGGGCTGAAATAAGGTTTGTGTCTGTATGGATGCCAGTTTCAAAATCTGCAGTAAATTCAGTGCTGCAGATTAACCCCCTGAAGTGTCAGGGTGCATTTTTGACTTCGCTATGCTGAAAATTTTCCTCCTTTTGGTTACATAAACCAGTGTCACTTACTTCATAGAAACTGTGTAAACTCTTTAATGTCACCCCAAACAACAATTCACCTGAAAAAGAGTAATTTCCATGATATTGCAATTCTTAGTATTGGTGGCATGTCCACTGCCAAACAGCAAGGCTTGTCCCCAGCACAGGAACAGCAGAATCTGGCTGTAGTTTAGAGAAATTATTGTGTATTTGGTGAGATGAGGATAGGTTCCTCACTGGTTTATATGTCAATGTCTGTAACTACAGATAAAATGCTAAATTAGCCATTGATCATGAAAAGTCAAAGAAAGCAATAGGAATTTTTTGGGTGGAATACTGTTACCTTTACAGTATAAATCTGTGTCAAAAGACGCCATCAGTTAAACTTTGCAAAAACATGGCAAAGGAAGATTTCACTGTATTCTTGTCTTCTAGGGATTCTTTAATTCCCTGCGGACTGAGCTGACTGACTACCCTGAGATCAGCGTGATCCAAATCTGCCCAGGGCCTGTACAGTCCCAGATCATCCAAAATGTCTTTACTGAGAATCTTGCGAAGGTAAGGACTCAGTTCTGTTGTGACAAACCCAACTTTTGCTGCGGGGCCAGTGATCCTTTCCTGGGGTGTTTTTTGTCTGGTTTTATCCTCCTGGCAAACATTAACCTCATCTTCTTACCAAAAAATGCTTTGAGGGGTGCAGAGCTGTGTGTGTGCTCTTGGAATTCTTGGTGGTATCAAATGAAAATTGAGTTTGATGATTGTTCTGCCTTCTCTCTTCCAACACATACAGCCCAAATCTAGAAAAATGTACTGTACAGCCACCGTGCTGCAGTTTTGGGGGGAAAGCCAGGGTTTTCTGGACACAGCTCTGCCTGGGGAGTGCTGTCCTTGCTGCACAGGTGGGGTTTTGTTTGCCCTGGTCACGCTGTGCTCTGGTGGGTGACGCTGCTGCTGGCACAGCCCCGGCTCAGCTGACACGAGCTGTGCATTCCTTTCCTGTTAGGGATTGTTCCAGGAGGAAAAGCAAAACCTTCCAACCGCACAATGGCTTTTAGTAAAGGCCCTGTGACAAAGCAGCTGGCAAAAATTGCTACTGTGATACATCAAACTGTAAATCTGCCCTAAATTCAATCGATTTGAAGCTCAGGGTAACCCACCACTGAGGGGGAAGGGATCTCTTCATTGCTGAATTGAGTTCTGGAATGATTTTTGTGTTGCAAAACTTCTGAAAAGATGTACTTTTTGAACAATGGTGAAAGCTTGCAAAACACATTCCTCAGATTTTGGTGTGGCAGAAGACCAGGGAGGAGGAGCAAATCTAGACCAGAACTGCTTTTGCCCTGTGGAACAGAAGGACAGATTGCTAGAGCAGCCTGTTGTTGCTCGAGTGAAACGTGCATAAGTTCACAGGGCTGTGGTTTAAGTTCACCAAACAATACACAGGGACAAGACCTCAGGTTGATATCCCTGCTCCAAAGCAGCTGGCTGCTTTTCTCTTGGTTGAGATGGAGAGAACTGGCAGGCATGCTTAAGTTAATGGGGAATGTGACCTCATCTACTAACTCGGTTACTTGAGTACCTTGCAGTATAGAATGGGGCAGGCACAGCTGGGAACTGGGGAGTTCCCATTCCTCAGAGCTGCAGGTGGGGGAACTTGTTCAATAATCACCATCAAGTGGAAGCCCTGCTGGAGCAGGACAGAGCTTGGAGACACTTTTTTTTTTTTTAAAGTTTTAATGGAGGCATTAATTAATGGAGGCATTAATTATAAGGGTGATTTATTTGAGCCAAAGGAAGGTGGTTCCCACACTGAAAACCAGAGGACAGTGAGGGATGGGTTCCCCTGCCCCAGTGTCTGGGTGAGTTCTTGTGGGGAAACTGGGAGGGAGTGTGTCTGTCACACAGAGCATGGCCCTTTTCCTCCCTCTGTCACTCCCAGGATGCAGTTCTAACCCCTCCCTGCTCTGTCCCCCCTCAGTCCATTGAGAACAGCGGGGACCAGTCCCACAAGATGCCCACGGATCGCTGTGCCCGGCTCACCCTGGTGAGCGTGGCCAACGACGTGAAGGAGGCCTGGATCAGCGACCACCCCTACCTGGCCGTGTGCTACATGTGGCAGTACACACCCACCTGGGCCTGGTGGCTCATGAACAGGATGGGCAAGAGGAGGATACAGAACTTCAAGAGTGGAATTGTGAGTGTGCAGCGTGTCCCTCTCTCCCCTGCTTGCTTTGTTTCGCCCTGCTGGGGGGAATGCTGGGGTTGCATTGCTCCTCACTCACGCTTAGAGCCCTAATGTGCCCAGTGTTCTGTTCCTGCAGTGCTCACTGGTAGATGCTGTTTATTCTTTTGGTGCAAAAAAAACCCTCCCATGTTAAAGTACTGCAAGAACAGGAAATACAAAAATAAGGGTGGCACATGCAGCTTAAAACTTGGTGCTTTCGCACTGTAACTGCCCATCGTGACAAGCTGTTTCAAAATAAAAACAACACTGTGAGTGAAGGATTTAACACAGCAGAAAGCTGGGTGGGGAAATACTGATTTAATGTCCTCTCCCTCCAGGATGCTGATGCCTCTTATTCAAGGAAGAAGAAGTAAGGATGAGTGTGTGCGAAATCCTGCTGTTCTTGTGCTAAGGCTGAGAAACTTTTCGTATTGCATGACTGCAAACAACAGCTTTTTTTTGGTTTTGTTATATCTTTGTCATCATGTAACTTGACAGATCTATCGAGCTGATGACACACTTGACTAAATAAAAATCTCTTTCTAAACACACCTGTTTCATGTCAAACTCCCACAGGCTGAGTTTTTAAGCTTAGAAGAACTGAGACACATGAGAGGCTGGGCTGCTATGGTGCTTGTTTGTCTGCTGCTCTGACATTGGCAAACACCTGGTGAGCAGCCTAAAATTATATTCCAGGATCCTGTTTCCCTCACTTTCATTCCTCAGGCATGTTTATTAAAAACACCCCCACAAGCAGAAGGGTGTGGGATAGAGGGTAAGGGTGTCTGCTCTGTGCTTGGGATGTGTCACTTGAGCAAAACGTGTATTTAGGGCTAAATCCCTTCATTTCTGACACATCAGGACTCACCCTCTGGACCTTTTCCCCGCTCTGCTGCCCTTTCGTGTCCCTGTGTGTGAAAAACATCACAATCTAAAGCAAGGAGGTGTTGGGAAGAATTAAATAAAGCTCTGCACACATCTGGTTAGAAAACAGAGCAGTTCTGAGGTCACATGAGATAACAATTGGTCCCAAGCTCAATCCCATTGCTGAGTGCAGTACCAGGATGCCATCAATAATCTCAACAGCAGCCTGTGAACACAGACAAGGCCAGGGTTGAAGGTGCTCTGATTCCTGAATTCCAGATAAATCAAACAGGCCGTGGTTCAAGAGCACACAAACAAACCAGCAGCTGAACAGGGGCTGGTGGCTGCACGGATCTGTGGGACAGCACAAGAAGCTTTGACTCCGGTTCCTGCCAAAACCAGCATGCAGACAGGTTTAAGGTGAGGGCACTGTGACTCAGGGGCTCAGGGCTGTGCACACCCTGGGCTGTGCCAAGGGGCTCTGTGAGCAGTGAGTGGGGGTGTGGGACATGCTGCCCGTGACAGCAGGGGACAGGATGTGGCAGGGCAGCACAGCCCAGCTCCACATTCCTGTGCTCCAGCAGGAACGCTGCTAATTGTGCTGCTCCATCTGGTGCCAATCAGGATCTCTGCTGGAACACTGGGCCCGGTTATCAGCAGCTCTCCTCAAGGCCAGGGACCAGATGGAGAGAACCCAGAAAAAGGAAGGGAAAAGGATCACAGCTCTCTTTAGATTTTTCTCAACTGGTTTATTCAGTTTACAAAAGACAAAGGATGAGGGCAGAAATTACAGCCATCTTCGAATAAGGACTGCTGCAAAAAAAGATAATTAAATTTTCTGTGACCATATGGAAGACAAGTAGTAAGAGGTTTATAATGAGGCAAGGGAGAGTTAATTAGATTTAGGAAATAACTCCACCTTTCCAGCTGCTGCAAGAGCAGCAAAGAACTGGAGTGAACTGCTTGAGGAGTTCATGACACTCCTCACACTGGAAGTTTTAAATCAGAGTAAACATTTGCCTGGGTAGCTCCTTCTCAGAAGGAGCTGAAATAAGTGCTCTCTATAAGCCCCTTCCACGTCACTTCCATGGCTCTGTATTTCCAGGTGCTGTTCAGGGCCCAGCATGGCACCAACCTGCTTTGGAATTCCACTGCACCACTTGCATAGTTTTTAAAAATCATTTCTGCCTCTATCAAAAGAAACAGCCAGCAGCCAAATACATGATTCTGTGACAAATTTTATCTGAGACAACAGGTCTTAAAGGGGAGGAGTAAAAGTAATAAATGTGCTTGGAATCAGACAAGGCTGGGTGTTCTAAACCAGTACTACTACAGTTATGGAGCAGGTCTAATTTAAATTGATTCTGTAGGATTAGGAAATACAATTACCTACTCCCTGCTCAGCATCTGCCTCCAGTATAACCACTGACCTGCTGAGAAGACACAGTTAAGTGCTAAAACTGGTGGTAGTGAACAGGGTAAATGAGCCACGGGAAACTGGACCTGTTTCCAAGGTGACCTGTAACATTACAAACCAGCTGCCCCAGTCTGTTCCAGCCTGTAGTGATGTTAAAAAAAATAAATTACTTCTGGCATAGCTGGATTTTCACCACCCCTCCATCATCAAGCTCTCATTGCATTTGTGGAAGACTGGTTAGGGAGGTGGACAGAGGTTGCAAGTAACAACATATATATATATATATATATATATAATATATCATATATATGGATATTGGAAGAAGGATATGAAATCATACCATTTGTTCTTTAAATTTCCTCTGCCCCTAATTACACATGTTTACTTCTTTCACCAGTAAAGTCACCCAGGTTATCAGTGTGTCAGAGCACACACTGGTTTATATAAATTCTTTTTACCAAAACAAGTAATTTGGTAAAAATTGTCCTTTAGAATTTACTTTAGTTAAAGCATGGCTGACAACTTACTACACACAAGGAAGATCAGTGAAAGTCATGTAACAAATGCTGGAACTGAACTCAGTCCAATATAAAATGGCCAGAATAAAAAAAAATCATATAAATAGTCCTATGTACACTTTGGTTGCCAACTCTGGGGCTGACAATACTACAAGGAGCTGTAACCTGACTAGCAGTGCAAGTCACCTGTCCAAGAAAAAAAAAAAAAGTAAAAATAAATCAAAATGCACCAAAAATAGTTAATGATCAGAATTACATTAGTGATCAGAATTATGGTAATGATCAGAATTATGTTGCTCTTCTCTAAACTGGAGAAGAGAATTTCAGCATGTGGCTCATCAGCCACATAGGCAATGGTGCCTCATGTCCCAGCAGCAAGAGACCAGCTCCCAATTCCTGCCTGCTGAAGGTTTTGGCCAGCATCACCTCTGTGCCAAGGACGTGCGCTGGGCTGGCACCGCCACCCTGAGAGTAACCCTGATCCGCAGTGCACGAAGGGAGCACGGACGTTTGATTCCCACCATGCAGATGAAAAAGTCAAACCAGTCAGAGCCATAATTGAGAAAAGGGCAGCCTAGAAGAGAGGCAGCTGCAGGAGCTGCGAGGAGTACACGGGGTAGCCCAGGGGCGGGTCGGCCGCCTGCACGGTCAGGTTGCGCAGCAGGGCCGGGTGTGCCTGGATGCTGTAGCGCTCCTCGTCGTCGTTGGTGGCGTAGAGCAGCTCCCAGGACAGGTTGGCCCACTGGCCTCGCACAGCTTCAGCATTGAGCTTCCCCACCTGGACCAACAGCTCCTGCAGAGTGAGGACTCGCCCCGTGTAAATTCCCTGCAAGGACACGCAGATCAAGATGTTCAGTACATCCTTTGAGAAGAGACAAGTATTTTGGTTACAAGGCACTGAGTGAAGCTTTGGGGCTACACTCTATGAACACTTTAAACACAGCAAAGTATAAACCAATCCCCTCAGTTCAATTCCTCCATTAGAATATAACCAGGAAATATTCCTGCATTGGAAGAACAGTGCAGTGGGGTTTTCAGCAACAGTGGTGCCAGTTCCTCTCTTGTACAAACCAACCTAGCAGAGCCTTCATGTTTTAGAACAATTACAAGGGGGAAAAAAGGGAACACTGAAAAAGAAAACCAATTTTTGACCTAGTAATTTTTCTCTTTACCATGCTTGGGTCGTGGCCCAGTGAGAACAAGTATGGCTTTTCCTGCAGAACTGCTTGCTGCCACTCCAGGTCTGACACCAGCCCAATGTACCAATCACTTTCATATTCCTCCAGGTAATTCACCAGCTCTTTGAAGTTCTCTACTGGGCCCAGGCTGGCTTTGTCCAGCATAAGTTTGAAGGTGTATCTGAAAGGTGCAGAACATCACAGTCAGTTGTGCAGCAAAGACAACGGAGAGAGAAAGGCTCTTCAGGCCACAGAGGGTGGAGAGGCTCCACCAACTCTCAGTCACTGTTTGGCAGCTGAGTCACTGCCAGTCGCTCTGGGTGTGCTTTTAGCTCACCCACATGTGAAACACATCAGCTTAAACATCTCTCAGTCACCTCCAACACTTTCCCCACTGCCTGATGATGGACAGTGCCAAATATCTAAATCCAGCACAACTGTCTAGATCTGGGGACAATGAAAATAGGTTGTTTTTCCCCACTTAACACAGCAGATTGGAGGCAGCTGCTGTAGGGAGGGAAGGAAGAAAACTCCATACCGCATGGAGTCACGGGCAATATTTATGTAGGAAAAACCTATAAATACACTTAAACTATATGAGTTTAACAAAGCATTATTGAAGTGACACTTCTCTGTATAATTTTTCTAATCTCAGGAAATGGTTTTCTGTTACCTGAATGCTTTTAATGCCAGCTGGAAGAGCTCTGGTTTGCCTGTTAGCCAGTCCAAGCCAGCAGACCAGGGAATGCCACCAGTGTATGCCCTGAACACGTGGCTTGGGGCAGGCACGGCGTTATCCAGGCCAAACAGACCAAAGCAACACGACAGCACCCCGTGCATGTACAGGTCCTTCAAAGCTTTATCTTTCATAAGGTCTGTGATTAAACTGGAAGGCTTCTCTTTCAGATGAAAAAAGTCCAGTTGGCTCAAAACAAAGTGGTACCATTCCTCTGGAAACCTCTGCCTCATTTCACTGACTTTGGAAGAAGGCACTGGCGCTGTTCTCCATTCTTCAGGGATGCTCAGCAGCTCCGAGTAAGAGCAACTAAATTCTACACGAGGTAAAACTTCTGGCTGTTTCCCTTTGTCCACAGCAGGCAGCCCAAGCACCACAGCCCGGTTTAATTTATCTTCTGGTGACATTACTTGTAGGAAATCTTGGCTCTGTGTTTCTACAGAGCCTGGAATAGACAGGTGCACTTTTCGTGTCAGTGCCAGCTGCCCAGGTTCTTTTCTGTCTCTTGTTCTGCTACTGGGTTCAAAATCAAAAAGGTCACTATCATCAGTCCAGTCCTCCACCGTATCAACACTAAAGCTGTCTTCTTCCCTCAGAGCTCTGGATCCTTTTACTGCACCACTATGCTGATCTTCTGGAAACAATCCTGGTTTGTTTTTGTCGGCACTGCCTGGGCTTTCCCACGTCTTTGATTTTTTATAACAATACTGGACAAGCATCCACACAAGCACTTTAATGAAATCATCTTTCAGGTGCTTTAAATTCTCATGGGAATCAATTATTCCAGATAACACATTCCTGGCGTCGGAGTAGAGCCGCACAGGAATAACAGTGCAGGGAGTCAGGATGTGTCCAAAATGGGGATTGGGAGACAGAATCCTTGTGTGCTCCTGATGTTCAAAGGCCATTTCAAAAATCTCATCCACTCTGTGAGCTTCAGCAGCATGGCAGGATGTTTCCTGCAGTTCTAGCCCCTAAAGCACACATGAAAACAGCTTCCTGTTAGTCTCCACCAGGACAGATCTTTAAATGCTAGCAAGCTGTTTGCTTGCAGCAGAATTATTCTGAACAAGAGGATTGCCAGTATTTCCACAACTGAACCTACAAATCTAACTAGAGATATCACCCATAACAAAGCACTCACTGCAATATTAGACACAGATCAATGTCTTAAATAAATCTTTGCCTTATGCAGATCATATTAGCCAGCTTACTAAAGATATTGTGCCACAAGCTGAAGGATAAAAAATTTCACATCTGCTACTCATGTCAGTTGCAAGACTAATTAGTATAACACTCATCTTAGAAAATTAAATGCAAATCAGTTACACTGCTGAAATGTTACACAGCAAAACGTTTGCAGGATTTCCAAACATCAACATCTCAGTGCTCAGCATGCAGTTACCTTAATGTTAACACCACAGTATGTGAAGCCTTTCTCCAGCACCAATATCCACATCAGCCTGTCCTGAAAGCGACACAAGTAATGCGACCCAGGCAGAGAGAGACCTAGGCAAGAAACAAAACCAAACAAAAATTACATATTACCTTTTCTACATGCCAATGAAAGGATTCAACAGCAAACACAAAATATTTCTGCATCAACATCACAATCAGTTAACCGTGGCTAAGCAGCACCTTAGATTCTTGAAGAAATTGGCTGAAATTGCAACTTTGAAAAGCTGTGGAAAATTGGGAAAGCTCACACAACTGCAGGACTGCATTATTCACACCAGGCCAAGGTTAAACAACTCCACCCTAAATTCCCTTTGCAGAGATGACTTTCATGGTTAAAGATAATTTTTGGCTGCATTTCCAACCACACAGTTCCCACTGATGTTCTCTGGAGATCTAAAATCCTTCTGACTGAGAATACATTAAAGAATCATGATATAAGCACAAGAGTTTCTTAATGGCCCAGTTTCCTGTGGAGTGTGAAGTTTATTTGTTATTAGAGAAATAAAAATATAACTGAACTGGAATTTGAAAATCAGGTCCTGAACAACATCAAATTAGTACTCAAAAATCCCCCAATCTGGCTCTCACTGTAAAACTTAGATGACAGTTATGTCCAAACCAAAAAAAATAGAAAAGACGCTTTTTCTCTTTTTTACCTGTGTCACAAGAAGAACAATGCCAAATTTCCTAAGAACTGGTAGTTATACTGTATTTGAACTAAAGCCTAATGTCAATCCTCCTCAGACAATGGTTCTATTCTTAAGCATGACATTTGCTGCCCGTTTATGACCTGCTTCTGCTGTCACTCATGTCTGGTGACCACTCACTTGCAGAGAATTTTAGTTTTAAAATGTTGTAAGAAGAAATCAGTGAAACCAACCATTATGCTGTAGTTAAAATTTAAGTAACCTTTTCTATCCCACTGAGCTAATGAAGTGCATTTTCTTGCTAACATTTTGCAAAGATTTTAATTCCTTTCCTGCTAGCTGTTAAAACTCCTTTCCACAGAAAGAACGATGAGTTTAAATTAGTGACACACAAAGTGGTACTGCTTCCTTTTGAACTCATCTGAGAACACCACAGTTTTTCTTGCTTGAAGACATTAATTCACAGATTTTCCCATTAAAGAAGAGACTTTTTACCCCTCAAGACTAGTGTTTTAAATTATTTATTGTGAGGCATACATGCCACCACAGCCGTGATGGCAACGGGGAAAAAAAATCCCATTAAAGTATGTATATATATATATAATATAGATAGAATAAGAGATAACACATATATATGGCAGATAGATATATATTATAATAATACAATAAATATATCTATTGTACATATAAAACATAATGGACTAATTCAGTAGACAAACTGAAGTATCCTCCTCTAGAGAAAAAAGTTCCTAGTTTTATTTAGTACCTCTCTCTAACCAGTGATGAAAATGCAGCAAATGTTTTCCAGTAAAGCACCTGGATATATTCTTCAGAAAAGCATGATTAAGGTTAATTTCCACTGCCTTCAAATATTAGGCCACTTTTCCTAGCCATAAGCCATTTTCTAAGAGGCTTAAGTAAATATTTGCCTCTTGTCTAAGGGCTATAATCTTTTGATTATTTAGGTTACACAAAGGCTGTTTCTCAAGAAAATGACCTTGCAATTTTAAAACAGTTACTCTGCCTCCAGCTGGGAAAAAGACTGGGCATTTCTTCACCTCTGTCTCTGTAATTCTATGAAAACCCCATCATGATGCCTTTCACAGGCTCTAAACCTACAACTGCTGCTACAATCCTACCCCAACTCTCTGCACAAGATATGACATTAAATCGTATCGATGGGTTCTGTTCTCAGCTGTTTACTGCTGCTTAGGCTACATCATGTATTTCACAAACATCCAGTCAATATTCACCATAACCAATTAACACAGCTAAAAATTAGCAAAGTCACCTTCTGCATGCTGAGTAGTGGGATTGAAGCAGAGACAGACCTACAGAGAGCAGTTTGACACACATCCTTCTCTATGCTGCCTGGCAAGACAACCCAATTTACTGCCTCCAGTTAGGCGGGATCAATGTATTCCATCCTTTTTGTTCACTGCAGAAACACTATTGCTACTGTTTCATCAGCATTTAGTCTCTCCTTAAAGGCAACAAAAGAGTTATTTTTTTACAGGATTGTAACAAGTAGACATGGTAGAATCATTAGCTGGAAAAGACCTCCCAGATCAAGCCCAGCCTTTGACTGAATACCACGATGAAATTATATCACAAACTGCCACATCTACTTGTTTCTTGAGTGCTCTCAGGGATGGTGATTCCACGACTTCCCTGGGGAGCCTGTTCCAATGCTTAACCATTTGTCCAGTGAAGAAATTTTTCCCAATATCTAATCTGAATCTCCCCTGGGGCAACTTGTGGCCGTTCCCCTTTATCCTATCACTGGTTGTACAAGACGGATAAAGTAACCACTTTTTCCTCAACTGAGCAATCCCTGAATATCAGATTTAAGCCACGCTGTGAAACGTGGTTTTCAACCACGGATTCGCCTGTTCTGCAGCAAAACCATGTTTCCTGAAATATTTAGCTGCAATACTTCAGCGTGCTGCCTGTACCTACCCAGGCCGCCGGCAGCCAGCGCGGACTGCAGCGCTGCAGCCAGGCTGGGCACGAGCTGCCGGTAGTACACGGTGTCGGAGCACACGCAGGCGGTGCCGCCCACGGGGCCGGGCCAGCTCCGCAGAGGCCGGGGGAAGCCCACCAGGAACACTGGCAGCGTGAAGAGAGGCAGCAGGGGCGAGGAGAGCAGCGCCGAGACGGCCACCAGAGCCAGCAGCACAGGGAAAAAGGCGACGTTGAGCGCGATCAGGGCGGCGCTCGATCTGCGGCGCTGCTTCTTCTCCGTCCACGAGGTCAGGAGGATGGAGATGGCGAAGTGCAGCTTGGAGAGGAACTGCAACAGCCGATCCCGCAGGAGACCGACCTGCAGGACACAGGCAAGGAAGCACCTTGTTTGTAGCCTGCAGCACAGCTACAGTAACCACAAGACAATGAAGCATGGCTATCACTGTTAGAATATATCTTAGTACAGGTTTTAGTTTCTATCTGCCAGGTCCTGGGCTCTGTAATTCTTCAATGGGAGAGGGCAAGGAAACTGAGGCTTCAGGTAACAACTACCTGCTTAATTTTACATTATGGCCATTACCAGCAAGAGTTTTATTCCTGTATCAAGGCTCCTGTTCCACCAGAGGTCTGGGTTAAAGACCAACATTTGTGCTGCAGACACAACCACCATGTCTAGTAAAGCATTTTCTGTATTCTGCCAGACCTAAAAGAGAGATATGTCAGAAATACATTAAAAAATGAATCTATTTATCTCTGCTTTCATGACCTGGAATATTTCTTCCAAGTCACCTTGGTTCTCAAATCATGTAGAAGAGCATTTCTAAGGCTAACATATTTAAAATTCAAATTACCATCCTAAATATCCTTGTGAATCCAATGGAAACAGACACAGAATGCAGGTTTTGTAGCGAACGGTCAAGTGACAGGAATGCTATCATAGCAAACGGAGACACTGCAATTGAAATAAAAGAATCATTGACCTCCTTCCAAAAACATAACAAAAGTCTACAGAGGTAAGCAGTCTTATTGCAGGATGGAAATCCCAGCATAAAAAGAGAAACCTTCCCTTCATCATCACAAACTCCTTTTTGTATTACACTCCCACGACATCGAACAATTTACTTGCACTAATGGCCCAGGACAACAAACATTTACATCAATGCTTAGTTCTTACTTGCTATTAGTTCTTTTATCCTTTATTTGTTTCTCCAAGAGAATACTCAAAGAAGTAAAAATAAACATGGAATAGCAGTCATCAATCTATTTTCCCAGACTGATGCTTCTTTATGAAACAAAATATTTTAAATGAATTTTTTATTCCCTCAAAGTAGATGTATTTGTCTCTAACCTACCAGAAAGGAGGCTGTTCCCTTTCCTAACAAGCTGTAAGAACCAAATATTTAGTCAGCTTGAAGACTTTCAACTCATTTTGTTTCCAAGTACCTTCAAAAAGATCTACAAGAGCCATCTTTTCAAAAGTGGGCACTGCAGTTGTAACTAAAATCCTTTGAAAAGCCCTACTTTCTCAGCTGGGCTTTTAAAAGGCTCTTTTTTTTTAGGTTCACCCCTAAAAAAGAAATAAATAAAATCACTTTCAAATATAATCACTTTCAAATATTCTGGACCAGTAACTTTGACCTCAAAGCACAGTTTAACAAGACACCAATAGGTATTTCCAGCCACTTGGCTTCCCTTGGTTCATTCACAGAATCCTGCACATACAGCAATTCTAGAGTTTCAATCTCCCTACAAGCATCATCTAACAAACAACAGACAGTGGTGTATTCCTACCTAGAGTTAGTAAAATCCTCCTGACAACACCAACTTTCATTAGCCTTCTTTGCTTCTCCATGAACACAGCCACAGTCCTGACATCCTTGGGGTAAAAGGGGTTTCGGAAGACTCCAAACAAGTACACTCTCTGAATCTCTCTAAGAATCCACATGATTCCAAGTAATAGGATCAGAATGTAACTTGCTACAGCCTGGGGACTGGCTTGGGAAAAAGATGAGGAGCCTGCAAATTGATGCAGCAGGCTCGCTTCTATGAGAGCAAATGTCAGCACAGTCACATAGAAAATGAATTCCCTCCACCCAAATTGTATTCTAAGGCCTCTGTGCGTATTTTTAGATTTGCTGGAGGCTAAATGGCTGCTCATGGTGTGTTTGAAGGCAAACCCAATCTCGCTTAGGTTAAGACTCAGTATGAACCCAAATCCAGTCATGAAGAGGATCACACCGAGGGGGCTGGGAATGAAATACGATGCTATTGCTGTTCCAGCAGAAATGAGAAACATTACTAACAACCTGTGAAGGAGAAAATAAAGAAGATTTGCTTGAAAAGAAAAAAGGTTATAAACAATACTGATATATTTTACAATTGTATAAACATTTACTTTGTGTTACTTGACATAGGTGAACCTCCTAGTCCAAACTCCAACAGTTGTTCCATTCCCCAGAGAAAAAGCGCATCAAGCGGGGGCAGAATTCCCATTGCCCACAAGAATGGCAGAAAAAGAAACAGGATGTGCAAAATCTGGTTTGTCTGTTCTAGAATGGGTGCGTTGACAGCAAACCTGGATAAAAGAAGAAATGGGTTTGACTTCTGTGAAGGGAAAAATAACTTCCGTGTGGGAAGATTTCCTGCTTAATTACTACAGCAAATCCCAAAGTAAAAACTTTACACATTCAACCTATAAAGCCTAATGAGTATCTTTTAAAAGGAAAAATAAGGACATATATTTATGCTTGGGGCAGTAACACATTAATTGGAACACCAGAACACAGACTAACTTTTCATTTAAAAGATGTGAAGCCTTCAGATGAATACAGTGATGCAATCATCCTGATTATTTTTGTTACTGCTGTGATAATACACCGGAATACACTTGTGCAAAAAAGAAAGGTCCACAGGCTCCAAGGCCTCAACTGTTTAACAAAAAATTGTGAAGTATTTTTTTCAGAAACACAAAAGCAAAATTTTATGCAATTTCAAGGCCCAAGATCTAAGCTTTAACACTGGAGGAACTGGCATGTTGCCTGTACACCTACAGATAATATTGTATATTCCTAAAGAGAGTTTATTTTCTACATGTAAGTGTCAAAATCTTCCTGCAAAAACACAAAGATCAGTATTAGAAATCTGCATAAATTCTAACCCATATGTAGTTCACCAGTTAAAGGTAGACTGTCAAGATATTAGTTTCTCTCTATTTTTCAATAAGTAAGCAAGCCTCAGAAGAATTTTTATCAGGATTTTAGACAATGTCTTAACCTTCTCCTCAGGAAATGAAATAGAAGAATTTGGAGTCCAAGACTACATGTATAATTCTCACGCATTACCTGAAGTGGAAATTAGGGTAAATCATTAACAAAGACATCTCCCAGTGCAAAACTAGCAAATTGAAACAGGCTTTTTTAAAATGTATCTGAAGTACCCCAACCATAAATATGTACATGTGACAAAGTGATATAAATATCCTGATAGGAGAAAGAATGCATAGAGTAAATCTAAAAGCAGTTTGTTCTGAAAGCTTGATACTACCAATTCTTTAGCTAAGGCACTCATCTGAAAAACAGAAATGTGACTCTCCTAATTTGCAGACCAACACAGCTCTTTTGTATTGCAAAAGCATTTAAAAATCCAAGTTCAAAATCCATATGACAAAGCCACAGCAATATTCACATTTGCTTATTCATTCATTAAAACTAAATTCAGAGGTTTTTGTTTTGGTATGGTATTTGGTTTTTTTTTTTTTTTTGCCTGTTTTATAAAAGCCTCTGCTATCACTTTACAGAGCTTAAATTAGAAAGTATTCCAGGATGAAATCTGGACATAAATCCAGTAATCCTGAAGCTTGCAGTGTTTAGATCTATGATTCTAGGTCAGGAACACGTGTTTTCAAAACACATCCTTTAGAAGGATATTGATGGAAATGCTCCAATACAAAAATATGAAAAATGACATCTTAAAGACAGTTTTACCTATCTCTTACAAACTGCTGTTCCTACTTTACATGGAATGCTATAAAATTCAAGAACCTTTTATACACAGCATAGATCCTCAATTTTTACCATATATGCATCAGTCTTCTTTCTTTGAAGTTACTGTACTTGATTAAAATCTCAAAATAAATTTTCCTCAGAAGAATAAATTCTTTCCCATCAAAAATACACAGAATAACCATCACTTTAAGTAGCTCAATGCGTTATTACGATTACCTGTGTGCAAGATCCACTGCAATAAAGACAAAAATGTAGAAAGGTCTCATCAGAGCAGTGATTTCATAAGTATCCAGTGCTTGGAAAGTGGCTGTTTCGGTGGCTGTGTTTATGATTAATGAATACTCTCCTATACATATGGTCACCCATCCAAACACAAAGATCACAACAGTTCCTCCAATGTTGCTGTATAACAAGGTTATTCTGTTTGGCAGCAAATACCAAGTTCCCAGCCCACACAATACCCCTGCCAGGAGGGAATGGAATACAGTGTTGATTATGTACTTCTTGCCAGGAATAATAAATTTTACTGTCTCTGAACCTACACAGCTGGAAAATTCAAACTCATCTTCATCTGTCAGGGTATTCTGAATTTGCATTCTTTCTACTGTCACTGTTTTCTGCTTTGCATAGACGTTTGTCATCTGGAGAGCAAGGGCAGTCACAAACATGAGTCCTCCTGACAGGGCTGCTGTGCAGTAATCCTTCATCACTCCCAACTGGAACAGGAGTGTCCCCACTCCTCCCCAGACCCATGGTGTCAGGAAAAGGATGATCTGGTTCACGTAGATGTAAGGAGGGGCACAGTAGCCTAATTTGAGCCTGGGCCCTCCCAGCACAGTCTGAGGGAAGCGCTTCAAGAAGAACTCCTGTTTGTAGTCATTGAGCAGGGGGACATCTGGCCCCATCCTCGTGGCTCAGGAATGCTGGCTGGGGATCATCTTTCCTGTGAGAGAAAAGAAATGAATACATGGACATATTATTGATTCTGGAACTCAGAACCCAGAGAATTCTTGTGTCTGCTTTTTATTTACTGAGTTACAGTGGAATCCTGACATGCTGCTGTTAGAATTTCCTAGAATACAGCTACTAAGCAGACATCTATTTTAAAATGTGAGCACATTTTTTCATCTGAAGGTTGCAAATAAAAAATATATAACCTGTTCTTGGGAGATGATAAAACCAACTCAACAGAATACCTTCCTAAAACTGACATTCTTCCCACCCAGTCTGATTCCAATCACACCTTGCCACAGGCCTCCAACTCCAAATAATCCTGCTAGGGATCTCTGCATACAGAGTCTGGGATTTTGATGAACAGCCACACAAGTGCAGGGACACAGGCACACAGAGGTCCCTGTGAAAAAATCAAAGCTTCATGGAATAAAGCTTTTTCTACATATCCATGTCAAAAATATAAGTAGAAGTATCATAGATTGTTTTCCACATCAGCATTGTTACTGCCCTCCCTACACAGCTCAGCTGCAGGACAGGATCTCACTGTAATGAGCACTACAATAAAATAAACAGTTCACTCTCTGCTTCCTTAAACATATGAAATAAAAAAAATAAACACAATACTTGTGAGTTGTAGCAGAATCAGCATATATTCTTCTTTGTGCCAATGGAGAAAGCTGAAAGAAAGGAAAAAAAGACACCTGTACACATTTACAATAACCCACCAATAAAAATAGGCGTGAATACTCAGAGAAGATAAGGCAACGTCGAAACAATGAATGTAAGGTGGTAACTATGATATTCAAATACAGTTCTATGCTACTAATCATGAAAGCAAGAATTTATGAGTGACAGGCAGACAGGCAGAAACACTCAAGCTAAGAAATAGGGTGAAAAAAGCAGCACAAAAAAAGCAGTGCCAAACTATGTCATTAACAAGAATTCTAAAAAAGAGAAGGTGTGCATTAGGAGATGTACAAGGACTGAAATTCTGACTGACTTTCTTCCACTGGACCTGTGCAATCTGATGAACACCTCTTGCCATCACTGCTGAGACATTAAAAATTAAACACTTGGCTGCCATAGAGTCCTCAAACTCCTGTGATCCCTTTTTCCTACAATACCAAACACTTCTGGGCCCTTCTGAGAACAATTCACCCCTTTTATTTAAACAGGTATCAGCCACTAGACTGTAGGCAGATGCTGGTCATTAGGGAATGAAGTTGAAAGCAGTGCACATGAGATTTTATGCATCATCATGACTGAAAATTCACATTCTGCATCCACTAAGTCACTACACTCCACCATGGAAAGCAGGACCCCACAGGCTCTGTAACTACTCTTTATGTAGGCTGTGGATCTTATTTTTTTTTTTAATAAAATATTGAAAACACAAGTTTTTTGATCCTTCTATTTCAAACCACTGAAAGTTTCTTAAAAGTAAGGAGAAAACAGCAGTCAGTCCTACTGGAACTAAAAGACACATGTTGACAATGGAGAGGGAAATTCATCCCAGTCAGCTCAGGAATTTAAAAATGTAACAGCGACACACCCAACTAAAAACAAATTTCAAGTGTAATTAAAAAACATCACAATTCAGCCAATCTTCTTTAGGAAAATAAGCACTGCTTAGAGGGTACATGGGGGTGGAGCTTAAGTTGCTGGGATAGTTACATGTAGTAGAAGATTTACAGGCATTGCAATGATAGAAGCTGAGTTTAAAAAGAAAATATAGAACCAATAGGTGCAGGGTTTTCCTTGAAAAACAGTTTTTGGGCAGCTGTGTTTTTCTGCTCTGGGAAGGACTATTTTTGTTTCAAGCTCCAGTCTACATTTGTGTTTGTCAGTTTATATTGCTAACCAAATGTTAACATAACATTCCTCTTACAGTTTCTGTGTAAACAATAGGCATCTTTGTGTGAGACACAAGGATCTACGCACATAAACAATACAGTTCCACTTGGATCCACTCCAAAACGAGCCATAAAGAGAGGTGAATTTATTTATAAATGAAAATCCCAAGGCTGAAGCTCGCTAACTATGGAAACTCTTCCCTCTGCTGTTCTCCTGGCTTCCAAATAGTCAGGTAGCTCGTCAGGACTTCAAAGAGGGACTCATCCATGTCTTATTCCTGTGCAAAGCCCTAGCAACAAGGCTCCACACATTTGTGAGTGTTTACAGGACCTGGCTTCAGTACACATTCCTGACATACAGGCCTGGCCCCACTTTGACAACTTGCCTGGATACCCAAACAACCCCCAGCACAACACTCTGTCCTCACCAGGGGGGACCCGTGCCACTGGGATACTGTCACAGCAAGGATGGAAAAAGGGCTGTAACACCACAAAATCACCTCACAAGTTTTCCCTGCAATAAGTCCTTTATGCCCTTAATTACAAAGGCAAACAAAGCAAACCTTGCCACAAATTCAGGCAGGAATTCACAGGAGGGCACAAATTTTTGTTTAAATGAACATCATCCTTCATGAGGGCTGATGTTGGATCAGCTCGGTTTGGTTTGCTTTTAATTTTAGCAGATTACAGAGTATGTGTACAGCTGGGTCTGCCACCTAAGCAGCTGAAACACACAGGGCTTTAAAAACCCTTACCTCGGTGGTCTTACAGGTGTTTTCATATGAGGATAAGTAAGGGTTACACAGCCTGTAATCTTGCTAGCCCAGGCTGGAGGAACAGGTGGGAGGCGAAGGGGAGGCTGTGGCATCCCCTGTCCCAACAAATCCAGATGCTCCCCGTGCCCGGACATCTGGGTAAAGATTCCCTGGATGAACATCCATGGCTAAAGACCCCGCTGTGCTGCAGGCCAGCTTCCAGCCAGGAGCCAGGCACAGCAGGCTGGGGGCTCAGCAGGGTTGATTCCATTCCCCACCGGGACCGAGGATACAGCATTTTAGCACAACACACCCCATCCAGTTATGGGATGAGCATCACCTTTGGGAAGGGTCGCTCCTCCCGAGGCACCTCTGCCCCTGACCAGAGGCGCTCCCACCTAGGCCACCACGCTTCCCATCCACCCACCCACCCACCTCCCCTCACCTCTTCTGCAGGCACTAAATAAAAACCCCCAGCACCAAGCGACCACAAAAAACACCTCTGCTTTCTCCGAAGGGGAAGGGCCGGGGGGCAAAGAGCCTCGGCGGGGAGGGCACCTACCTGTGGCCGGGGCTCGGAGCGGGGCGGTGGGAGAAGGAGGAGGAGGAGGATGGCGGAGCGCCGCCGTTCTCTGCCCGCCCCTTTTTCCCGCCCCTCGGCCGGCGCCGCCATTTTGCCCGCCTGAGGCAGGCGGTGGGGACGCGCTGCCTGCGGGAAATGGCTCCGGTGAGGCCGGGGCCGCGGCTGCTCCGGGCGGCTCCGCGGCGGGGCCGGTACCGGAGCGCTGAGGGGCCGTGGTGCTCCCACTTCCCTCACGGCAGGCCGGGCCCCGCCGCCCCGCAGCATCCCAGAGTCAATCCGGGCGGAAAAGATCTCTGGCATCACCGAGTCCAGCCCGTGACCGAGCGCACAGCGCCTGCCAGACCATGGCACTGAGTGCCGCGGGCAGGCTTTAACACCTCCAGGGACAGCGACTCCGCTGCTTCCCTGGGCAGCCCATTCCAGTGTCTGATCACCCTTCCTGGGAGAAATTCCTCTTATGTCCAACTTACCTCCCCTGGTGCATCTTAAGACTCTGTCCTCTCATCCTGTCCCTCATTCTCTGTAAGCAGGTCCTGACCCCCACCTGACTTCACCCTCCTCTCAGGGAGTTGTAGAGAGTGAGAAGGTCCCCGGCATACTGATATAATACCAAAATACCCCTCAAAGTTCCCTTAATCTTTAATATTAATGACCTTTATGTATTAACTAATTCAAGACACGGATGCTGGTTTTAGCCTCAGGTAGAACCAAATGCATTCTATTTTCTTCTAGGTTAAATCAAATTGAGCATTCAGTGGGAAACTGAAATATAAATCCAAATACTGCAGTGCTGCTTACCACCTCAAATTACACCTGTTAAATATTGAGAATATTTAACAGAGTCAGCATGCATAATATAATTTATATCTAATAATACTAAAATGAATAATTTACTGTATTAACACCAGGGCATGCATGTCTACCTTAATGCCTGTTAGAACAATCACCATGTAAATTGTTAGAAATAGTTGTATCCGTTTGATTGGAAATCCCTAATTTAACACACAAGATTGTGCTTGGAATTTTAGATAGATGAAGGATTCACTGCAAGCAGTTCTTATCAGAAGCATCATAACCTTTTCATAGGTCTGTTAATCTTTATTCTTCAGAGATAATAAAAAGGCAGTGGGATTGAGGAATGCAGTATAAAACCTTGGAAACACCACTCAAGGAAAATACTCATTTATCTTTAGTGAATTTCTTTTGAATGGAGTTCAATAGTACAGATGATTCCAGCCTCTTGGGTAATAAATTTTAAAAATATATGCTTTTCTCACTATCCTTGATCTATTTTTTTTCACCCTGTCTTTCAAATGTGTCTGTTGCAATCCTGTTAACATTTTTTATGTCTTATAGGTATTCCAAGGTAAATAGTATCTCTGTGCATTTCCCTAGAGGTTGGTAGCAGGTATTTACTTTTTGGTTGTCAAGTTGCATCCTGTCCCAGTTTCCTTCAGTTACAACTTTGTAAAGATGACGATTCTCTTCTGGAATATTTAAATCCTAAATAACAACAGCGGGGTGAGGGAAGCAGACATTGGATTTATTTCTTCGCAAGGTCTGCTCCTTGTGTTTCGAAACTCAGAGAAAGCTCCTTCGAAACTCTGAGAAATAATTTCCTATAGTTTCACTCTTGCTCAAAAGAATAAATCAGAATTTCAGTCAGTGCAAACTCCAAGCTACTGGTGAAGGGAGCATAGTCATTTATTTCTCTTAAGAGTTCTAAGAATTTTCTTAGTCATGTAAAATAAGATAAAACCTGCTAACAGAATAAATTGTTCCAGGTAAATTCTGCTGACCTCCAGCTTGTCTTTTGCTGATTATAACACAATATATGGCTGGAAACATGAACTACCTCACTGAATTTAACAGGACTTATGATCCTCTTAAAATTATGATACACATAAACTATTTCCAGATTTGTAACTTGGATTTTGACTTGCTTATTTTTAATTTATGAAAGGTCTGTTAGTCCTGACTCCCTGAATAATAATATGAACATTTCCATATTTTTAATGTTTACTTTGTTTAGAGTGATGCAGGTCCAAATATTTTTCTTACTGACCTTTCTTCTCTTTAAAAATGAATAAAAAAAGTGATTTCTGTTTTGAAATGCATCTTTGTGTGTAGCTATAAAGGCAGGAGAAACAGATGCTTTCTTGGAGTTGTTGATTATTAAGAAAGAGAGAGCTTGTAGGAAATTAATTTTTAAAAAGAGATTTAGTGCCAGGGGAAAAAAAGAAGTTTACTTTCAAATAAGACCATGGAATTGTTTATTCTCTTTTTCCTGACACCCAAAGTTAATTATTGTTTTATTGCAATCCGCAGGCTGGCATTCCCAAAGGGAAGATGTCAGAGTGAAATCTGACTCCTTGTTTTACTCAGCCTATTTGTCCTCCATCCTACAGGGGACCCCTCCTGTCTGTGTGTGTGTAGGTTTCTGGAAATCTGTGTGTGCTGGATGTGTTATCCATGACTTCTTTCCTGTGGCTCCTTTGGAAGTAATGTCTTTAGACAACTTGGCCTTAGGCTGGCAGAAAAACATGCGGAGGAGCTCACTTCTTTCTGGGTGACTTTATCCCTTTAAAATAAACTTTAGGGGAGGGCTACTCTGTTCCTACATGTGGAAAATACCCACATTTTCCTGAAGGGAAAGGCTTTTGGGAACATTCTGGGGCAACCATTAAGAGTTCCAGGGTAAGATCCATGTAGTGAGTTTTAGCAGCTGAAATACCAGCTCCCATTCAGGTGCCCTTCCTGCATGGCAGCTAAACAGATGCTTCAAGAAATTTCACTATTCCTACCTGGCTATTTTTTACAACATTAAAACATGAAAGTATTTCTTGTCAATTTTATTTTGTGTATAACATAGTTTGGTTTTTATGAGAACTGTATTCTTCAGATGAAGGATAAAACACTGAGTTTGCAGATTTCAGTTTAATTTGTGTAGGATATTCTTAAAATCAGGAGCTTTGAGCTGAATTCTTTCTGTTGTTTAACACAGTAAGGTTTTCCTTTTTTCCTCCTCTTTGCATTTCTTGCTGAAAACATCTTGATTATGGAAGCAATCTAGTTAAATATTTGATGTTTTGGGAAAGACTCACTTCTCTTGGAAGTCTCTTTGAATTGCTGTGTTTCGAGAATCTGTCACTGATCTGAGGAGAAAGGGACAGAGAGAGAATTACAAATTGCAAACTTGTGTACTACTAGAATCGTAAGTGACAACCCAGGATTGACTATGGGATATTCTGCATCTTTATTTTGACAGGGTGAAACAGTCCTGTGGCCATGCAGCCTTCACAGTTGTCATTTATACCCCAGTCCATGGCCACACGGATGTTGTGGATATAAACAGAGACAGATCATGTGGGAGACTGTTCCAGCAAAACACAACCTCTTACAGCTGGAGCTCTGGGACATTTTGTAGCTTCCAGTGGAGTAGGAATGTTTGTATCACCTACAAGGCAGCACGTCCTGTGTCCTTGAGCACTTCACCAATTAAAAATGGCTGTATACACACTTGCTGCTTGTTAATACTTGGTTCAAGTCACCACTGTCCAGCATCCAGCCTCTCAAAGACTTTAAAAAAGTTTTCTTGACCAAGAAAATTCAGACATCTCAGTGCAACATTTGGGCTTTGTGCAATATTGGGAATGAAGTAGGTGTCTCTGGAGGGAGTTGGATGCTCATTAAGTGGAGACCTGCTCTTCGGTCATTACGAAATATCTCTTCAGAAGCAGGTCTGAGCTGCTGGTTTGTGATGGTGAAAAAGTGCCCTGATCCACTCTGAACTGGGATGTCCCTGGCAGGGCTGGTACCTGCTTATGGAGGAATAAAAAGCAGTGGTCTGGTGTCAGGAATTGCCTTGTTGAGGAGGGCTAGTGGCCCACCCCAAGAGGAAGGAGGCCAGGGACCTTCTTAGCTCGCTGTGCCACTCCTAAAAGATGTCCTGACCATGAGGCTGTGGAGATAAGGCTATGAAAGAGCCACTACCAGCTATTCCAGTGAAATCAGACTAGAGAAGGAACCTGATCCCATCACTCAATCACATTTCCCTTGTGTGCTCGACTCAAAGTATTAATTAGTCCTTACCTATTGTTTCTAATTGTGTCTTCAAAAGAGCTGCCCAGGGAGGGAAGGTCTCAGTGTGAAGACTCTCTTATGACATTCCCACAATATCAAGGAGTTCAGCCATGATTTCTTGGTACACACCAGAATCATCTCTTGCACCTACAGCATTACAGATTATTAGGTTCCACATGGAGAAGGATTACGAGCCAACCATCCAAATCCTCCCCAGGAGCAGAGCTGGTCCTTCACAGCTCTTTTGGGTGGCAATACTGAACTGTATCTTAGGCAGTAGAGCAACATTTGGGGTAAACTGGTTGCTATTGTGAAGAGCCATGGGCACACCTCTGAGCCTGTCCAGGTCTGTCCTAAGTAGTAAAACAATATATAAAAAGACAGAAATGGTGAAGTCCTGTGCTGTGCTAACACTGCAATAGTGTTAATTAATCTTTGTTAGTTTGATGTCCAGTTTTTCTGACATGGGTTTTTATCTAATCTTGCAGAATTCTAAAACTCTGCCTTTTTTATTTTTACGTGCAAGTACATTTAGAAGAGATTTTCATAATTTCTTTGTGTCCAGCTCCTCTAATAAGGTTGGACAGATTCTCACAGTTTCTGTTGCTAATATGATTCCTGGCAAATAGAGCAGAAGGTTCAGGAGAACAAAAGAAGTGATCTAATTTTAGTAATGGTGCAGACCGAGTCTGTCATTTTTCTCTCTCTTTTATCCTGCTACCCTTTCTGAATGTCAGAACCTCTCCCAGCACTGCCTCTTTTCAGTTTGAATTGAATTCTTGTTCCTCGTCAAGGACTGGGCATGATGAGTTTTTAGATACTCCTCTGAACAGACACTGAGTATTTGAGAGGCTGATCAGGGAAATTCTGACTTGTCACAGGTAATTTGCTAAGAACGAACCACTTCCACTGAAGCTTTTTTGCAGATTAGAAACTCTCATATCTGAAATTTCACTTAATGTGTATGTCATATTTCTATTCTCCATTTTAGATCTTATATTGAAGTGTGAGTCTATTGCAGTGTGAAGACAATAAAGGAATTCAGTTTCTAAAAGACAAAGAAGGTTGCGTTTAGTGCAATGGATCTGCTCAGTTTGTGAGGTGCTCAGACCTTGATCCAGTGAAGGTCTTTAGCTTGTGCATAATTGAAGCGTGAGGATTTCTATAGAAACCTTAACATAAAACATATTCTTTCAAAGGCAATGGAAATACAGACTTGTTTTAAATTAAATATATGCCTACAAACATTGCTAGATTTGGATCTCGGAGGATTGTTCTAGCGAACAGCAATTATACTTGTCTTAGTCAGCCTTTATTCTTGTGCTCTTGTTTTGGATGTGAGAAATAAACAGTCTGTATATGCAATTTGCAGGATGGCAATTATAGACATCTGATGTGCAGAACTGGACAAGAAAGCAAAGAGTAAAGAATAACATGGTTTGAAGTGAAAATTGCTTTAGCAGTAACAAAATGCAGAGAATGTCCTTTATTGGATGTTTATGGAGTGTGCTACAAAAACACCAGTGTTGTTTGGAATAAATTATAGTTCAGCACTTAGAGACATAATGTATTACAAAATGAAAAATAAAGCCAGACTAAAGATTAATTTTGTTCCTGAGCAGGTCTACTTAATTAACCGTGGAAAACATGATTAAAAATGTGCAATCATTTTTCAAAATAAATAATTCCTTAGCATCCAGCTCCAGTTTGTTTCATTTCATGTCATCTCTATAGAAGGGGGCAGACAAGCATTGCAATTGAATCTGTGAAACCTACAGCCATATGGTGATTGATGTAACAGACCACACTATTAGATCTAAAAAATGACTGTGGAATACACTTGATATATTTTAAAATAGTATTTTATTCTGTCTTTGCAGATGAAATGATTAGGTAGACCTTCTTCCCTAACTTACATGATGGACTTAAAAACTAGGTTGAACGATTTTGAGATGTGTGGAGTGTTGCTTCTCTGTTTGTGTCTTTAGGAGTTATGTTTACATTGCTTTTTCTGAAATCATTAGGACTGAAAAAAAAATGAAAGCTTAAATGTATTCCAGGAACTGAAGCTTAAAAGAGCTCTCTGCCAAACAGGCTGAACTGGCAAAGAAATCTCCCTTATCATGATCAAACAGCTCATCATTTAACCAGGAAATGGAAGGGGAGGACCATTCTTTCTCTATTCCTGTTTTCAATCCATGAAGAGGCTTGGATGGTTCCACCAAGAGGCTCAGCTGCCAGCCCTTCAGCAGTGTTCAGTCTTGCCCATCCCTTACCTTTTCCTGCTCTGGTGCCTGCCCATTACTCCCACTCCACCTACGGCCATGAAATAGCACAAAATTTCTGCTGAAATGAATGGTCATGTAATGCTTCTCCTTCAGGGGCTGGGTAGAAGATTAGAAATGATCAGGGGGTTCTGGGGGCTGCTGCCAGTTTTCCCCTGAGTATGAGAAGGCCAGCTCTGCCAGGCCTCTCTGTTGGGTGCTCTGGAACAATTTTCATTGTTCTTTCCTATATCTGGCACTCGTTTGCCACGGGGTGATTTTCTGGCTGGGCTAAGGCATCCGTAGCCCTTTTGGTGCAGCAGACCAAGTGGCACAGGCTCAATCCCAGTTTCAGCCAGCCCCTGCCACTGCTATCACATGCAGCTCTTATCAGGGTGCTGTTACTGTGGCTAATGAAGTGGATGTTCTTGAGGCACATCGAGAAATTTGGCACCCAGCCCTCAGCTAGAGCTCAGATTCTGCAACAATAATGTTTACGTTGGCAGGCCATCGAACAGAAACTCGCGTCCTCTCCAGCTGACTGGTGTGATTCTAGCAATTAATTCAGCTTTTCCAGTCACTAAAGTTTGTTGATACAGCTTGTGGCTCTTCCTGTTTCCAAACACATCAGTAACTTGGAAAAAAAACTGGCTCGGCAGTCACAGAATCACAGAAGTGTTGAGGTTGGAAGGGACCTTTGGAGGTTGTCTAGTCAAGCCCTGCTCAGAGCAGAGTCAGCTTACAGCAGGTTTCTTATGGCTGTGTCCTCTCAGATTCTGAGTATCTCCAAGGATGGAGACTCCACAACAACTCTGGGCAACCTTTTCCAGTGTTTGATTTCCTTCCCAGTATAAACTTCTCATGTTTAAATGGAGTTTCCTCTATTCCAGTGCATGTCCATTGCTTTGCCTCTTGTCCTCTCACTGGGTACCACAGAGAAGAGTTGGTCTCTATCTTCTTATTCCTTCACATCATGGGTTTATGTACACTGATATAATTCTCTGACCTTCTCCAGACCAAACAATCCGAGCTCCTTCAGTCTTCAGTTTCTTTTTGGGAGTGCCCAAAAAGTGACAGGATAAGGAGCAGTGACCATAAACTAAAACACAGTAAGGTTCACCTCAGTATGAGGAAGAACTTCTTTACACTGAAGGTGGCAGAGCACTGGAACAGGCTGCCCAGGAAGGTTGTGGAGTCTCCCTCTCTGGAGACATTCCCAACTCACCTGGATGCATTCCTGTGTCACCTGCTCCAGGTGGCCCTGCCTTAGCAGGGCTGTTGGACGTGATGATTTCCAGAGGCCCCTTCCAACCTGAACTATTCTGTGGTCCAATGAATCTGCAATTCTCTAAGTTGACTGTGATGATATTGCTGTTTTCTTTACAAATACTTCCAATGGCTGTTTGCCGTTCAGAAGTATTTATAGATGAATGCTTGGGATAGAGCTGTAGGGATGGAAATTGAAGTATCTGAGGTTCCCACAAAACCCACACATCTTATTTTACTTCATGGCCCTCACATTTGTAAGACTTCATCATCATCCTGAGCTCTGGAGTTTGTTAGAACTCTGAAAAGAGTACAAAACCAATCCATGCAAGGATTACCTGTGTAAATCTATACAGAAACAAGAAACTGCAGTTATCTAATTCTCTGTGTTGTAATTTGAGTCCTAAAATGTATTTATAGCATTTCTGTTTAAATGATAGAAACGCTGCCCCAAAATAAATGTGTAAATGGAATCCTCTTGGTTATGAATGAAGCACTTATTTTCAGTACATTTATATGACTGAAATTCATAGTTTCCTTTGTATACTTTTTTTTTTTCTGCATAATTGTTCTTTCCAACAAAAAGTCTCCCTGTCCCTGCCTTCAGTTTACCAATGATGAGAATGCAGAGTGTCCATCTGGTTTCCTGAGTACAGAGGATACAGCAAAATGCTGGTTGTGAAATGTCACTGACTGGAATTGCCATCGGAATACCAAATGTCCTGAATATGTCCAATTTGTTCTTTGCCTTTATCATGTTGCGTGCTATTTTGGAGTAGAAGGACCTAAAGCCTAATGGAGGCATCTGAGAATTCCTGTTTTTTAGCTTTGCTTTTCCATGTACATGGGACAGTCGTTGATTCTGGACATGGATTTACACCCATCTGTGAAATTTGTTACTTTGTGCTTTACCTTGAATCCAGACTTTCCTGTCTATGTTGGATGGCTCAGACAAGGCACTAAGAACATTGTGAACACAGCCCTGGTTTATAGAAAGTCAGTAAGGAAGATGCCTTTGTGCTGCCTGTATTTTCAAGCATTTGGAGATCAGAAAAATCCAGGCCCGTTCTTTCATCCACACTGAGAAATTCGAGCACATTCAGAATCCTCTACCTACCTTTCTTTACCCAAACTTACTGAGTAATTTTTAACATTAACATAGTTTCCTCTTTTTTATTCTGCTTCTCTGGTTTGAAATGTCTTTGTTTTCTTTCAGGTTTTATACTGCAAAGTTATCAATAGCACCAAAAATTAGATTTGACAAGAAGGTGTGCGAGTAGAATAACAACATTACAGAGGATGTTGCTAAAAATAATTTATGGTATTTACAATTAATCTGCTCACTCCTAACCTGACTGTTGGAAAAGGTCAGGGTAGAGGGTCTTCATGCCATGGTTGTATGAATCTCTTTAGGTTCATAGAGATCAAGGCAGCGGATTTTAACCCCTCAGCTCCATTCCTTGCATGGCAGGACCTTGTCCAGTGCCTTGCCTGGAGCTGCCTTGCTCTCTGCATTCCCTGCAAGTGCAGTTCCCCATGTTCCCCCTTCAGAATGCTTCAGTTTGGAGGGTGAAAGAATGGCCTTGAGTTTAAAGTGCTGGACTGAGATGCATTCAGGCTAAAATAGTAAAAAAATACTTCATTTAAACAAATGTGATTTCTTGTGACTTTCAGTAAATCTGCTAACTTCAGCTTTCCCCCTGCAAATCAGGTACTGTCCAGCTAAATTGGTTGGATACCAGGTGGTGGGAGGGAAAACATAATTATTTATAAAAATGCTCAAATCCTGCTTCATGGACAGAGCTCATCTCTCAAAAGTAGGTCAGAGTAGTTTCGGAAAGCATAGCCGCAGTCACACGGTGTTTAATAGGCCCTGTTAATGTTTCACACTTTCCCCCCTCTTTTAAAACTTCCATTTTGGAGCCAGATGAGTCACTACAATGTGGTTTTGGGTTTTTTTTCCTTCTGCAGTTCACACATTGTCCCGGCATCTTGGCAGCCGCGCTGGTGAATCCAGGTCCCCCGGTCTCCGAGGGAAGCGCCCCTGAACGGGTCCCTGGGATTAGGCAGGAAGCGGAGGTTTTAATGAAGCAGACTCCATTCTTCCAAGGGGTGAAGGGAGGTAAGGGAAGCTCCTGTTGCTTATGTGATTATTGCTAATTACTGTAATTGAACATCCTCATGACAGGAATATTTGGTGCCTGAGGTAAAGCTTGTTTGCTTCCATTCCTTTTTTCAGCTGTCTCGTGGTGCCCTCTCGAGGTAGGAGAGCAGCTCCTTTTATTCCCTTTTTTATGGCGGCTGCAAAACGAACTGGAAACAGACCCTGGTGAAGAAGCTGAGAAATTGCTGTTTGTTGTGAAAAAAAATAAAATTAAAGGTGCTATAAATGCATGCAAAATTCCATTTATAGAAGAACAGAAGTCTCTTTGTTTCCATCTTTTCCATGAGATCAGGCACTTGAAAGGACACAAAAAGCATAGGGGATGCTTCTTTGCAGTGCCCTGAGGCCACAAAGGTGCATTTCCCTGGAGCATGAACCAGCAGATCATACAAGGTTAAAGTCTATTTTCACGAAGGAAGGGAATGCATTTCCCACAACATGCTCTGGTAGCCTTGGGGCAAAGCACAAAATGCATCAGGAAATGCTGATGTGTTTGGATATTAAAGTAGTTGAGGAAACTTGACACATGAAAAAGGCTGACCTTAGGTCTCAAGTCAAGCAGAGGGGATTGTGCTTGTCAGGGGGGTCTGTGAGTGAGGTGCTGGTCCCTCCTGGCTGGAGGGAGCCAAATGCCTTGGATGTCATCACCACCTCACTGTGAAGGACTGCAAACTGTTGGTTTCTCTTTAAAAGTGACTATTCCATGTGTGGTCTTGAAATATCTCTCTCCAGATGACAGCAGCTTGTCCTACAAAGAATGCCTCATCTTAAATTCGTCAAGGAGCAAGGACTGGCAACACATTGGGTCTTGAAAAGGCAGTGAATTAATCAGTTTGGTTTGGGCTGGGATGGAGTTGAATCTGAGTGTTTGAGGCGAGGACATCCAGTTTGAGAGATGAGCACACTGTGGTGCTGATTTATTTAAAATACTCTTTTTCTAAACATTTCTGCTACTCGTAGATAACTTTTGATGGGGGTAAATGTAAACAGATGCTAAACAACGTGTTGGATCTGAAGGCATAAATCCTCTCTACAGAGCTGCAAATTGAAGACTGAAGGCTGTGGTTGTGTTGAAAAGGGGCTTTTGGGCCCAACAAGGGGTAAGATGTTAATAAAACCTTTGTTCACTGTTACAATAGGGAACAGCTAAGTGTGGTTTGGGGTTTCTGCCAAGTTAACCCTGACTTATTCCCACTGCCACAAATGCCACTGAGAAACCTCTTAACATCTTATTAAAGAACAAAACCCAGTTAATACTCTTCATTTTAAATGCTATATTTAAAGCAAAAGGTCTCATTTTAAAAACATCATTTGTTTCCTTTCCCTTTTGCTAGACTAGGGGCTTTGAAGAAATTTCACATTTTATGTGGCATTTATTTACTTGTTGCAAGGGAGAAAAAATTTAGCTTAAATGATCTAAAACTGGAACTGTCTTTAATATTAATGGAGTTTTATTTTTTCTCTAAGGGGGAAGTTCAGGTGCTCAGAGTCACCCCAAACACACGCCAACCTGTCTTGTTTTATTACTTTCTTCCCTTTGGTCTGTTGGGCTCTGTCCATCTGTGGTTTCTCCCCCTGTTGCCATCAGCTCCTTGGGGCAGGAACCATGAGCAGGACATTCAGACCCAGGACTAGACAGAATTGCTGTGGCAGTTGAAATAAAAAAAACAAAAAGCCACGGAAAAATAAGACAACATTAAATAATTATTTCCCCTTTTTATTTCTCCAGCAAGAAAGGCAAAAGGGAGCTGGCTTCTGTCTGCAGTCCTGCCATTCACTGTGCTGTTGGGGAGCCAGAGGCCACTCAATACATGATTTTGGAAACCTATGAGTGAGTGTGAGGTGGTAGGAGGTGTTGGTTTAGGAGCATCTCCATGGGAAGCTGATATTGGTGTGATGACATTATTGTATTGTCTTGAGAACAGGGAAGAACTGACGGAGAGAGGTGTCAGCAGTGCCAGGGTGCTCTGGTCAGGTCAGGATGTCTGGAGTATCAGGGCTGCACAGGTCCCATGGTGTTTAAAATCAGGCTGGCAGAGTATGTTGGGGTGACAATCACATTCCTTCCTGCCCTCATGCTCTCCTCTGCACTCCTCTGTGCCTCCCCCTCATCTAAGGAAAGGTGGCATCTTTATTCTGGTAGAATTAACTAATTAAAATACGCTGTTGGTGATTTCAATTATGAATGTTCTCTCCCATTCTTAAAATGTTTTCACTTGTTTTCTTGGCAGGACCTTGAGGATCTCTCCTGAGAGCTCCTTTCACATAGATATGCACAGAATGAATAGTTTATCTCCACCTCCTGCTGACTTTCATGAATAATTTGATGTAAAAAGCTAAGTTGGACTTTTACTGTGTCGGATAACTTGGCAGTACCAGCTTCTAATATTCCAGCCGCAGACAGAAACAGATTTTCTAGCTGTGGAGGACAAAGTGGCCTCTCTGGATTCCACTTATTTCAAATACCTAACCTTTCCCTCCTTCCCTACTATAACCAGGCTCCTTTGGGCTTCCCAAAAAATGAGAGAGGCTTCCAGCTGACAGACTATCCCTTGTGAATGAAAGCTCTTTATGTAGACAAAGAAGATGTAGTGGGACATATGACCATGATTTTTACAGTTTCTTGTTTGCCTCCCCAGGTATATGCCAGGAAATCCTGTGGTCGCTCCTGAAGCTGAGCAGCTCATTTAATGGAGTGCATTTTGCTGCCCAGTATCACTGAAGGCAAACAGAATTGCTTATCTGAGTAATGTCACACGTGTGCCTAAATGATTGCAAGAGACTGAAAGGAGCTGGGAGTAGAAATAATAGCACTACTTCATCTCTCACAGAGCAGCACCAACAAAATAATGAAGCCGTGTGAATAAAGAACCAACATAATAATCAAGCTCTAACCATTTCTGGAAAATTAGCACTTCTTCCATAACAGTCAAGGCTGCTGGGAAAATGGTACAAAATATTAACTGTCAGGTTAAGCACACCTTAATCAACATGTGCCAGGCCCCACTGATGTGTCCTGAAACCTGTTACTGAAGTACTTGTTAAGGCCCATTAAATAAACAAAATTTTAAAGCCTAATAGCATAAACCACATAAATAACATAAAAGAGCCATAATGGTTGAATGGGTGGGTGTTTAGCCCTTCTTGATTTAAAACAGTGAAGTGAAAAATGTTGGAGCCCTTGAAGGTGATTTCGAAGACGAGGAAGTGACTGTGCTACACAAACAGCAATCAGAGACAATTAAGAGAACTGGGACAAGTGCCTCATTCTCCCTGCAGACTGCATGGGAAATTGCACTTTACATTTCAGTCTCATTGCATTTTCAAATAAGGCCCCCAGCTATGTCATTTTTTCAAGTCCAACTCAAATCAAAAGATATTGCTTAAAATCTTCCTATTACTCCAGAAGTGAAAGGAATGATTGCCTATGCTGATGAGCCTGGAAGATTGTCTTGGAAAGAATTTGACAGTTTTGTCTCCTGGACCCATTATAATGTTATTACTGCCCTGAAGAAGGCTGACAGAGGCTGAATGCCAGCGTGAGTACGAGGGTAGTTGAGGATGGCTCTGTGCTGCTGCAGATTTTGTGTTCTTTCTCTGCAGGAACAGAGAAACTGCTCTATGCTGTGCATGTGTTTTCTCTTAAAGCTTAGTCTAATGAAGAATCTCAGCGAGACCCCATGTTAACAATAGAACAGAACATACAAGCAAGCCCAAAGAAGCCCTCATAAAAATGGAATGAATTAAAATAGGGAAATTTGAAAATGGTTATCTGTGTCCAATTATAACCCTGTCCCTATACAGAAAGCACAACCCACCAGCGATACTTTTTAAAGAACTTTCTGTTAAGCATGGGAAGTGTTCCAGTACATGATTCAGAAATTTTCTGAAGTGTTGAAGTGGTCCCACTTTTGCAGCCTTCTCCCCACAGTACAATGAGCCCACAGAGCTCTTGCAGCTGTTTTGGTTTGCCACAAAAGTGATGGTGCCTGGGAATGAGCCCTGCCCTCATCCCCGGCTCCTCAGGGGGAGCCAGTGCTGGCCCAGCCACTGCTGCTGCTCAGGCACAGGTTGGAGTGCAGAAGGAATCAGGAGGACCCTGCATCCATCTGACTGCTTGTGTGGTGCCCAGCAAACCTTCCCTTAACCAGCCCTGACGCCTTTGCTTGCTGTCCTGGAAGCTGTGAAATGGAGGAGCTGTGGTGCATCCACAGAAGTGATGCAAGCTTTGCCTTAGAGCAATTTTCCCATGGAAGTATCTGTGTCAATCTCATCGTACTGTTTCCTTTGCACAGGGCACTTTTTTCTTTAAAAGATTTTAACTTAAACTCCAAATAAACTGCTCCCCTTCCCCTGTTCCCCTCTGGTGACAAAGGGACAAAAGCAGAGACTCTGGGTTGAGATAGTTTACTGCCAACAAACATCAATGGGATGAGAAACAAACAGTAACAGCAACAATATTTTAAAAAAAAACAGTGTAGAAAAGGGTGATTTGCACACAAAGGTGTAATTCCACGTGGCCATTGAGACAAAGACAAAATGGCAGATGTTTCCACAGCCTGGGAGTTCCTTCAACACAAGGAGCTTTTTTCAGCCCTGTGCAGTGCAGACACATGGCATCACACACATCACAGTAATCCATCAGTCCTGTTGCAGGAATGCTAAGCTGTCAAAGCCATCAGGTCTGTGCATGAAAACACACCCTCGTGTGATGGGGTGAACCAGATGGAAACTGAGCAGTGCATCGAAGTTAGCAAAGTGTTTGACTTAAGTGTTGTGTTCAGCAGAACTCTTTGCTCTCTCACCCAGGGCTGAGCCAGCAGACTGAAGTCTTTGCTTTTGCTGGTTGCAAGCAATTCAGTTTGATTTGGAGCTCTATGCTCTGCCCCTTCTTATCACCTGTGAGAAAAACTAGGACATCTCTAAACGTAAATGTTCATTTATAACACTAATTAACAGGAAGTTAGTCTAAGATCCCGCCACTCAAATACAATCAACTCTGCATAAATAAGGTTGTGACTGAAAACAAGAATATAAATCAATTACCTCCAGATTAAAGATTTAAACTTTTATGTTTCACTATATATCAGTCGTCTGAGAGATAAATTACAGCTACAGTGACAATCTGGCTCTTGCTGTCTTCAATCCAGAACATAAGCTACTCATATCTCAGGAAAAAAAAGCAATGCTTTGTTGCCTAGTGATGGTTGTAGAGCAAATATGCCCACTGAAATTAAGAGGAATTTAAGAAGGAAATAGCCTGCTTCTGAACCAGGGATTTTAGAAGTAATTATAAATTGTGATGGCCCCAAGAGGAAGTCTTTCACAGTGTGGGGTCAGAAAGCACCTCCAGCAAGATCATTCACATATGGAATTATGCAAAAGAAAGAAGAATACTGCAAACCCACATTCTCTGCACTCAGAACTTTATCCCAGTCCCCAGAACCACAATGGATAATGTCTCTAGCAGAAATTAATTAATTTTGGTGGGTCTTCCTTGGAGCACAGTACTGCTCAAAAGATGTTCGCAAATTTGTGTCCTAACCTTTATGTTTTAAACCAGCTTTAGCAATATTATGTTTAGGCCAAGTTCTTGTCACAGTAAGATCAAGGGGAGTTTTGTGATTGAGTTTTCAAACTATACAACAATTACTTTTTCTTACACATTCATGTACCTCAAGTACATCACTCCTAAGTGGAAGAAACACATTGATGTACACAAAAATGATGTATATAAAAATTTAATATTTATTATTTTATGTTCACTAGTAGCTCTGTGGCTCTGCATTAATATCCCTCTGTCATTTCCTGAAACAGAGACAAAAGGCCAATGGGAGTGAGATACCAACCTGAGAGAGCAGTCTAGCAAGGAAGGCAGTGCTGTCACTGCAGAGGGACTTGGAACAGAAGTGACACTTGCAGTTACTGAGGCTGTCAGTCCAAATCCGTGTTGCTTTGGTACCCTGGATAAAGATCAGGCCAACTGAAGAGCTGGCAACACGCCACGCAGACAGATGGACACAGTGCTGAGCAACAGAGTCCGTGCCCGAGCATCAAGTGGGGGTTCTGCAGGCAGCATTCCTAGCTCAGAGACTCCAAACAGCTGGCCAGCCTGAATTTTTTAAAAACAATTCATGTTTTAGGAAATGCTGCAGTTTGTTTGGTTCTGGATAATGTTACACGCTGAACAAACCGGAGATAGGGAGAGGTATTGTTATTTAATGTTGGTGAATATGGCCTGAGCTGCACAGAGAGAAGGAAGTGAAAAAGGGGCATTCCCTCTGAGCCCTGGAGAGAGTGAGGATGAGAAATGAGAATAGAATTTCCCTGTGTTTTTCTGTGGCAGGGCAAAACAGATCCCACACACTTCTGGGCAGAGCAGCAGAGGGACTGTCAAAGCTGCACATTGGAAATGGAGAGGAGAAATCTCACCTTGGATAGAGAGGCTGGAATTCATCATAAACTCACACTTCAGCCTTCCTCTCCCAAGAGGATCAGTGTAAGGGTAGAGGCCCAGTGGAACAAATCCTTTCCTGAGACAAGGGCAGACAAAGGATAACTTGAATTTTTATTACAAACTGAAACCCAAAGGTGAAAATCAGATACCAGTGCATTTCTTTTCTTGAAATAAAATAGTTCAAAGGAGTGAATCTGTATATCTAATTTTAAGCAGCTTATGTCCTTGGACAACAAACTTTAAACAGTTAAATTAAATGCTTCAAGTGTAGATGAAAATTGGAATTTGAATGAATGGTCCTCATATACATCAGCATCCCTTTGTCCTAGAATATTTCATCCATTCTGTTTGCAAAGGGGAAAGAGCTTTCCTAGGTAGATACTTTATCTAGACTACACCATATTATGTTTTTGAAAAATCAATCCAAACTACATGCCAAACACCTCTTCTACTCCATTTTCTGTAATTGAGTCCTTTTTTATTTCAAATTCCTGGGTTGCCTCATGTCTTTTTGCCAGCGTGATGTGTATTGGGCAATCAGGTCATTCCAGGTTGCTCTTGTTTGTGTTACTCTTGTGAACTCAGTTTATGCTTAATTCTGAGAATAACAGACATAAAAGAAAAGAATAGGAAAGGAAAGAGGAGAGGGAAAGCAAAGCAAAGCAAAGCAAAGCAAAGCAAAGCAAAGCAAAGCAAAGGAAAGGAAAGAAAAGAAAAGAAAAGAAAAGAAAAGAAAAGAAAAGAAAAGAAAAGAAAAGAAAAGAAAAGAAAAGAAAAGGAAAGGAAAGGAAAGGAAAGGAAAGGAAAGGAAAGAAAAGAAAAGGAAAGAAAAGGAAAGGAAAGGAAAGGAAAGGAAAGAAAAGAAAAGAAAGGAGAAAAAGAAAAGAAAAGAAAAGAAAAGAAAAGAAAAGAAAAGAAAAGAAAAGAAAAGAAAAGAAAAGAAAAGAAAAGAAAAGAAAAGAAAAGAAAAGAAAGGAAAGGAAAGGAAAGGAAAGGAAAGGAAAGGAAAGAAAAGAAAAGAAAAGAAAAGAAAAGAAAAGAAAAGAAAAGAAAAGAAAAGAAAAGAAAAGAAAAGAAAAGAAAAGAAAAGAAAAAGAAAAAGATGATGCATCCAGTGCAGTCAGTATCATGTCCAATCACAGAGTTAGAAGAGAACAGGACGAGTGAAGAGATTAATGAAAGGTAAAAGCTTCTAGGTTTTGGAATTGGTTTAGGTTTTTAGAAAACTGGTATGAAGTAAGAGCACTGGTTTATTGCTGGATTCATCTCTTTGGGGCAACGCTTCTAGTGCCATCTCAGACCATTACTCCATATTTTCTGGCCAGTATAATTCCTCCATACAGGTAACATGCACAAAGGCTGGGTGGTGGTGGTGTTCTACTCAGGATGTTTGGATGACCAGAGGCCCAAGACCACAGCTATCAGCAGAGACATTATCTAATTGTTGGCCTTATCTTGGCTGCAAAGATCAAGCACAGACCATTGTGCACCACCAGCAGAGAGGACAAAGCCACCACCATGACCCCAGCTCTGAGTCGATGTGACAAAGGAGTGAATCAGGATTTAAGTCCACCTCGGTTTTTATAAGGTCACTGATTCTCTTTAAAGAAACAAAACAACACACAGACTTGTGTGCACACAAACACACACACTTAATAATTAAAAGAATTAACACAGGAATTAGTTTGTGTTGCAAACCAAGAGACTGTTGTTAAGTGGAAATTTGCCATATGCTCTCCGATACTAGACACAAAGAAGAACCATTTTACCACTTAAACCTCTTTTTTTGCTGTAGAATTGGAATTCCCAGTGCTGTCAATTGGCTTGTTTAAAGAGCATTAATGTTTGTTGTGGGGTCTGTATATCAGGGATATCGAGGTTACTTAGAAGATGTTTTTGGAAACTCTTTCTCTCAGACTGCCGGGCTTTTATTTTGAGGAGAAAGTAACACAAATAATAAAAGACAGAGGTGCCGGTGGGCTTAGTGAGAAGAAGTCTTGGAGGTTTATATTTCTTTCCCTTTTTTTTTTTTTTAAACAGTCCAATTATGTACCACATAGCAGCAACTGGGCTAACACCAGCCATATGATGGAATAGCTCGTAATCCGGTTGTGGGTCTAACTCCGTGAGACAGACTCCAAGTAGATGAGTTTTAAATCTCCTTAGAATTAAGAAGGGTTTGGCAACCAAATTAATTGTTTTGGAAAAATCCTGCTTTATGGATCATGAAGAGGATAAAAAGGGAAAAAACATGTCATCTGTAGTGGTTAGTCAGATGTTCTTTTGGAGTTACAACGATTTCCTCTCTAATTCCTCCTCTTGTTGACATTCCCGTTAAAAGAATAATGAGCACGATGTTCGTTGCCTCGGCGCTGCTCATCCCTGTGTACATTACGAAATCTTTGCATTAAGCCACCCAAATGGATTGAATCATACGGCGAGGCAGACACTGAAAAAACAACTGCACTCAGCTGTGAGCAGGCATAAAAGCCACGTATAAACTGATACAAGCGGCGATAATCGCCGGGACCCTGTACAGGAGTTTGTTTGAAAGCAGCGCCAGGGCCCAGGCAGCTCAGAGAGTGCCTCACTCTGCTTCAGCAGGGCTGAATTATTTTAAGTCTTTGGGTTGTTAATATTGATGCAGTTACCCTTTTACCAGGGAGGTTGTGATGCTTTGGAAAAATGTGTTCTATGCATTATTAACGCCATGTTTAAATAATGAGAGACAATTAAACGATCGCTGGGTGATAGTTTCCCAAGTGTATTCCTGGTTTATGTATTTTGTAGATCTATACTGTGTTCTCACAGAGGCTGCATTGCTTAATTACCCCGTGCTTTTACAGTATTTTGGTAAAAGTAGGTGTGCAAATAAAAGTGTTATTATTTCACAGGTGGCATAAAAGCAGCTTCATTAAGGAGCTTGGCACTAATAGTCCTTTAATTCAGAAAGCCAGGAGATGATTCTTCATATGGTCATTAAACAGTGAAATATGCCAATTTTTACTTGATTTCTATGCTGCTAAACTACCCCACATTCATTTGCTTCAGCTTTAAGCCCTTCCATTCTCATATTCTCTAGCCCTGGTTACAGAATTGCAGCTTGCTTTTCACCTATCTCCTAACAGTTTAACATGGATGTCTGGGTCCAGCCCATTGTTCCAATTGTATATAGTTTAAAAAGCTCTGCAGTATTTTACTCTTTCCATTATATCTTGGCTTCCCTGAGCGCTCTGCTCGCTGCATTTTGCTTGTACTGGCTCTGTTTTCTAAACCCATTTATGGCTTTTTTTCCTGTACACACTTGTTCATTGGGGAGCTTAAATTGACTTCTCTCCATTCTGTTTCCTTAACTAAAAATGCACCATTAAGGTTGATTGAAGTCTTTTGAAAACACTTCATAAAAAATGAAAGGCCACAAGAAATTAGGCTACCAGTGTTTGCAAATACCTGTTTTCAGCCAAATTGGTGGGAAGGAATAAGAACTGAAATTTAAAAATGCTACTGATATGTGTTTGGTTGCTGATTATTTTTATAAGAAATAAAAAAGCATGCGTAAAGCATTTTGAGGAATAAAATACCAAGGCTTTAACAAAATGTGCCAGGCAGTAGCTTGTTGTTGCAGAAAGCCTTTTCCCCCCAAAAAACATCAGGCATAGTTCTGAGGACAAAAAATAACAGAATGAAAAGAAGTATCTGGATCAATTATTTTCATGATTTTCTGTTGTAAAAAATATTTTTTACTCTCAAGTATTTCTCCTCAGAGATTATTGAAAACTCTTTAAGACTAACATTTGAACCACAGAATAACAAATTTATCAGGAATATGAGTTATGAATAAATTTCTTTACAAATGGGGAAAAAAGTTTAATTAAAGCAGTGAAACTTTGAGTGCCTTTCGGAACAAAAACATCTGTGCAGAGGTTGAGGATATTAAGTATGTTTTACATTATGTACACGTATCCTTAATGAACAAAGCAGCCTCGTTTCACAAATCCCCCACCAGGAATCAGGGAAGTCATTCTGAGCAGCGTGCTGAATTGTCAAGGAAACTTTTATGGACATATGGAAATGCATCTGCTTTAAAAAGAGAAATATCAAGAGGGATTTGCACAAAGTTAAAAGCAAAGCAAGTGCTTTAGAATCAAAAGTGATTACATTGAAAATGGCAGCTTGCTTGTCAGAGCAGCTGAGGCAGCTCCTCACCAAACAAAATACTAATCGTTCCAGCTGTTTCCAGGCTCTCCTAATACTGCTGCTTATCATTAAAAAATATGTACTTTATAGCAATGTAGAAAGCTCTGAAAGAAAAATAATTTGATTTTGGTTTATTTTTAGATATATTTTTCAGGCAGCTGCCAAACATATTTTATTTACAAGATGTATTGCTTCTATGGCTTTTTCTCTTTTTCAGAAATATAGATATTCATTTTGACAGTCATCTCACTAAGTGGAGACATCTAAAATGCAGAAGTCTTTCAGTATAAGGCTTACATTATAGAGTAGGAGCAAAAAATCTGTATAGGGTGAGTTTTAATGGACTTTAAAAAAAAGTAAAAATCTTAATATGGAAAAACCCCACACCTTTTGAACCCCAAAATCAAACTTGAATTCAGGATCAAACAAAGTTGTAAATGACAGCCATTCAGAAACTTTGCCTTTAATAATATGGTGAATTTAAGACTTCTGTTCCTTTTTATTTTATAAATGCAATGGAATCAGCCAGCCAGGCCTTGGCTGGTGTTTGGAGGTGTACGTGAGCACAAACTGCAGACTCTGTCTCTTGCTTTAAGAATTCTCCCCTTAATGGAGGAGGAGAGCAGTGAGATCAACGAGCAAAGTAGCTGAGTACAAGGAGGTCATGCAGCAGCTCTGAGTTCTGCTGCAGAGCTACAAGGAAACCCTGTCAGCTTCCATCCCATTAAACGAGCCAGGAGCTATGTGTTGGACTCACTGGGATTACCAGCAAACCCCTCCCAAGCTGTCTGCTGGCTCTTGCTCACATCCTCTATCAATTATTCAGTTCCTTTTATGCAAATAATGTTTCATGGAAGCAATAGAGACTCATAATGGGGAGAAGAGTAACATCCATTTAGGAGAATTAAATGGTAGATGAAAAGCGTGACACTTTGCAGGCAAAAGCTGTTGAAATGGTGCAGTACCAGGACTCTTTAAATGCATGCACAGACAGGGACAGTCAAAGTTTTGTTTGCTTTTTTTTTTGGCAATCAGGTCTGTACAAGATTAAATAAGGCAGGAATAGACAGAGACTGCAGCATTCCTGTTTCTGCCCGGGGGACAGAGAAGTGAGGCCTCTGTAGCAGATCTGGCTGTGCTCTGCAGGCTCTAAGCTCTCATTTTGTGTCTTACAGGGGATCTGTGCAGCAAGCCTGGATGCCAATGATCTGTACTAAAAGAGAGGCTTCACTGCTCCTTAAAGTCAGGAGTCACAAAAACCAACGGCCATTTCTGTGTTCTTTTATCAGGCAAAACAGTGGTTTAAATGCAAACATTGGACCAAAACTCTGCTGTAGCCTCATTACACTTCACAGGGCCAAACTCAGTCCTGCTTCCTTCTGAAGCTCTTCCCACAGAAGAGATTGGTGAGTAAAGACAGACAATCCTGGGTGCATCCAGCCAAAGAACTGATTGTGCCTCTGCTACAAGCCTTTAAATCCTTGTCTGGGATTTTACTTGAAGGTTTATCCCTTTTCTTGTCAGTCAGCTTGTGGTGGTTTTCCTTCTGAACTGTCTGTGGGCTGTTTGGCCCCTCATGTCTGGGTCTGCACTGTGAAGTTTGGAAGGGGTGGTACCCCACTAATTCCTCCACACTGCAAAGGCTGTGGTGGAGCTGCCTGTCCTGAGCACAAATAGATCAGTGGTGGTGAGAACACATCTGTCGTCCTCTGTGCTCCAACATCAACTACAGAATCTTACAATAACGTTGAATTTTATGCCAGAAAACCAGTGTTTGATAAGACAGAAACACAGAAATAGCAGCATAGCCTCAAGGCTTCTGTCTGTGTCTTGTTGCAGCCCCTTTGCTGTGCTGCTACTCTTTGTGTGCAGGGAGTCTGAATCAAAAGCAAACAAAATGTTATTGAAACACAGAATCATAGAACCCTTTTGGCTGAAAAGACCTTTAAGGCCAGCCATTAACCCAGCTCTGTAAAGCCCACCATGTCCCTTCTTTCAGTCTTTCAACTTCACTTGGGAGACAACAGCCAAGTGCTAAGGAAATCCTCACATCTTCTGTATTTCCTGGAACACACATTCAGGATCCAGTGTTGCAACTGTGTCTTCTAGACATGAAGACATCTCTGCTAAAAGCTTTGTGATGCAAGTGCCCTGTATGTTTATGGTGCTTCAGCATTTAACTATCTTTAATGACACTGTTTATCAGAAAGGAAATTTTTTGCTAAACCAAGAGAGACAAAAAGTGTGTTTTAATGGAGTGCAGTTAGCCTCCAAAAGTGAAATAGGCTTCCATTATAAAATTCTCTACTTAAAGAAGCCTTGGATGTGGGAAGAGATGGAAAATTGAAAGAGTATTATGCACAATAGATAAGTTCAAGAGAATAAAAGCATAGATAAATTCAGAGAATCAAAAAGAAGCCAGCCTACAGGGGGTACAGGTGTATTTCTGATTTTGTGTTTACCACATTATACTTTTGCAGCCCAAGGAGATGGAAGCTCTTCCCCTGCAACAGGCAGAGCTCTCCCTCTCAGGAGGAGGCAGCAGGCCATTGAAACTCCAAGACCTGGGGAAGCTTTGGCTGCTTTAGGATAATTCTACTCAGGACGACACAAGGGTCTTACTGTAGGGTTCAGAATTACACAGAGAGCAGCAAAACGCTGCTCTGAGCAATCTCTGCAGAGAACTGAGCTCACTCAGCCCTTTCCCCTTATCCCACTTAAGGCCAATTGTTAAATCAAACCTTAAAATCCAGTTGTTACCTGTGTGGGGCTGGAACTGCCCTTGTACACAGATCAGTAACACAAAGCCAGGGGTACCAAATGCTGCACGAGCAGTTCTCTTTTCTTTTTCCTCCACATAGCACTTTTACAATCACTTCACTCATAAGGGACTGTCTTCTGTTGTTTCGTGTTGTTTCTCTGGTTACTTCAGCTACATTCGCGTTTCTCTCTCCTTCGGGCTCCCTTTAGAGGTACAAACTGTGTTCCCACCCTTGTTGCTCAGAGAACACCTGAAAACTGCTGCCAGGTGACAGCCAGGCAGTGACCAGCATGATTCAAGTTTTTTTGTACCCAAACCAACCCAAAATTTAAAGAATGGGACCTAAATCTTTGATTTATCCTGGCGCAAGCCTGCCACAACCCGGCTGAAGTGGGTCAGCCGTCGTCCCCCAGTGCACTCCGAGGATGTGCTGGTGTCCCTGATGTGGAAATTCAGCGGTGCAACAAAGACACCTCGTGGCTGCCCTGCAAACCACACACACACACAAAGAGCTCGGCCGGGAGGGGATGCCTGCTCTGGTGGCAATCCTCTCACCTACTCCCTGACAGCTACTTAAAAGTATAATTAATACCCACCCCTCTTTCAAATCACCTCGGAGAAACAAGAATTGATACTAATAAACCGACTACATTATGTCAATTGTGAAGAAAAAATAATGCACTCAATAGAAATGTGATGGTGGGCTCTGAATTGAGCATAGGAACTCAAATTATTAGATTAAAAACCCTTAAAATTCTATTCAATAATTTAATTTGATCTGATATGCGAAGTGAATGCTGTGAAAAATTTATCAAGTCTAGAAGTAAGCTCTTATATTAGGGATAGCTCTGTAAAGTCTTCTAAGAATTTTCATTTCATAGTAACATGGTAAGTTATCAATATTTGCTTTTAAACTACTTACAATTTTATTAGAAATCAGCAGGTACATTTTTCTAGTTTTGTATAGCAGCATGTGTTTTAAACCCCTATATAATCCTTGCACACTGTACCCCAAACACTATATTTAAAAAAATACAATATGAAAAGTGAAATGTATTTTTTAAAAAATAGATGGAATAATAAGGTCCATCTACATTCAGATGTAGTTTCCCTGGCATCAGTTCACACTGACATATATGTGAGAAAGACTCTACAGACACAGTAAACCCATTTATTTTAACAAAGTGGCAATTTTTTTTATTAAACTATTTCTGAACAAACAAAACCTTGCACAGTGAATGTGCCAGCATAAAACCTTGACCTTATATGTAATGATGCTTTATTTCCTTCCTCATCTTTGCATGAAAATTCATTGTATCATAACCAGGTCAATAACAAAGAAGAGTAATTAAGTCAGATCATGAAGCTCTTGGAAAATAGACCAACACATTGTGTAGTAAATTTGGAGAGATCAGATTCTGCCCTCCATTTTTTCCAATGCAAATCTGAAGAAGTCATATTGAATCAGACTTACTGTAAACAAAATTCTGAGATTTTATTGCTGATTTCTACCAGGGTGAGTAAAAACAGAACAAACCAGAGGCATCTCTGAGTCCCACAGGTATTCTGCATATATGTAAATGATTGCTTCACTGAATTAAATAATTTCTTTACATAATTGATATTTCATATTCATTATACATTCACAATCACTGTATTAAAATGGAAGTACAAATGCCTAAACTCTCCCTTTGGTAACACCACTTAAGTCTGTGGAGCAATGCTCAGAATAATTTTTTTCCCCTGAATTTCTTTCATTTTTGCAGTTCTTTTGACCCTTAGGTTTGATTTTAGTGGAGAGGCTAGAAACAACTGCACATTACACCACAGAGATCTTGTTTTTAAAAATATCTATTAATTTAGGGAAGTAATAATTATAATAATACTTATTTAATATATTAGTAACATCACATTCAGTCCTATCACGTACCCTATGACAATAACTTTCTTATGTTCCCTTCATGGATGAAAGCAGGAATTTGTTAATTAACTTGGAGTTCTACTGCTAATACTGACAAGCCAGGGTTTCACCATCTACTTCAGTACATCCCTCTGAAAGCATCTTTAGAACTTCATTTGTTTTATAAAGAAGAGATTATTTACAAAGAAGAAATACTGGATTTAATAAAGAGCAGAGGAATGTGCCATCAGCGGTTCCTGAACATCCTGTTACATCTTCTAGCTCCAACTTGTTGATTTCTCTGGTTAACAGGAAAGCTTTTAGCCCTGTTCCAGTTGTGATATCATGAAACCAGCACTGCACTGGGGCACACATGTCCCAGAAGGGGACCTGAAGGAACCCCTAAGATAATAACAAATTACCTCATTACCCCTCTCATCTACAGGCAGCTGGTGGATAGAGTGACTCATTCCAAACCTTCTGCCTGGTGCCATCAAAGGATAAAATCCCAAGTCTTAAAAAGCAGGTGTTTCCATTCAAATCCAAATTATCCTTTTTTTTTTTTTTTTCTCTTTTTTTCTTTTTTTTTCTTTTTTTTCCTTTTTCTTTTTTTTTTTTTTTCTAGAATTTCCCCTCTACTGAAATATAATTTACAACCAAAATATTTAAAACCAAACAAAATGAAGCCTGGACGTTCTTAATATTCGGAAATGCAGACGTTGATGGTCCCTTTTAAGTTGGGGACTGTAGTGGAGACTCCAATTATAAAACAAAGTTGTTTTGGTTATTAAGCAAGGGTCCAGACTCCTTCTTTTGTACATTAAACACTGCATGCATTTGTATATTAAAGAGCTCATTACCGTCTCTCTACTAGAACAGGAAAAGTCAAGCATTTGTTACTTTTTGAAGTACAGTGAGGTGAAACTGTGTCTTTTAAGAGCTTTGCCTTCCTAAGTGGGTTGCTCCTTTTGATCACAGCAAAGGAGAACACACACTTTAAACTTTCAAGGGAAATCTATATATTATACATAGAATTCACTTGCATTAATTATCTTGCAGTAAATTTAAGCTGCTAATTAAAAATTATGCACAAGTGTTATGATTAATTAGGTGACACACAAACTGAGGACAAAAATTCAGTAAACTGCACCAAAGAAAAAGGGAGAAATGCATGGGTTCATATGGTTTTGGGGGTGGAATGCAACAATAAATTTAGCTCAAATGATTACTTAGTCTTCCTGCTTTGATGCATCAGTGAATCTTCCTTGAAGTTTGAAAGAAAGAGTTCTGATTAAACACAGATCCAGTAAACAGAAACAATGAGCAGTGCTGACTAAGAGCATTCCTGTTTCATTTTTATTTAAGGGTTGTGTGTAGGATTTCTCACTTTTAATAAAATAAATTGTAAATAGGAATTAATATGTAAATATCTGTAACAACTGTAAAATACTAAAAGTCAGTTGGCAGTTAATAGATTTAGGGAAGATAATACTTCAAAGAAATCTAACCACAGTAGGGTAAGATTTAGGCTGTCAAGGCACCTGAATATCTTTATTGCTGCCTAAACAGATGCCATGAGGGGAAGGATTAAATAAAGAGGTCTCAATTGTCCTAAAACATCACTTCATCTGCTCTGGGATGATGTGACTGGTGTTGCTTAATAAAAGGCAAACATTTTGTTGTTTGTTTGTTTTTTTTTTTTGCTGTCTAGTTGCCTTTGTGCTGTTCTTCCAGTTTTAGCATGTTGGATTTAATAAAGAACACTGTTAAACTGCAAACACCCAGACACTAAGCATTGAGTTGTAAAGCTACAACAGGCTGAGAGATACAGGAAGAGATCAAAGAGCTCATGTGGCATGTGAGGAAATGCAAACAAAACTACTGATAGAGGATGCTTGCTGCAGCAGCTCATCCACATGACTCCATGTCATACGTGGTCTCCATGTGTTGGGTTTTTTGTTTTTTTTTTTAAATATGTGAGTATCAATTTACAACACAGGTTGAAATTCATCCATGCTGCTTTAGGCCAGAAAAGCCCATGTTTTAAATACCTGAGAGATGGACCTGTAACAGGATCCTTGCAGTGAAGGTCGAATCCAGCCCTGTGAAGGGGCCACCTGAGGTCAGGGCTGGGGGGAATTTAGCTCTGTGTAAATCAGTCATGCTGAGCAATGTCACTTCCTCTGACCACTGCTTTCTCATCTGCCACATCTGAGTCAGCACGGCCCTCCTTTGTTTAAATGAGGTTTATTTAAAGTGTTTCCCCTCCAGAAGTTTGGAGGTATCAGTCATGTTCCTGTGGGAACTACTCCCATCACCACTGTGCTTATGTAAATATCAGCTGAAGATAGTTGTGAAGAAATATCTTTGGGAACAAGCCCTTAACTATCATTTTTTCATTGGCAAACGTGACATACAATTTTAAAATGTTTTTTCTAGCAAAGAAAGCTCACAGCTTATACTGTGGTGGATAAATATAATAATATATTAAATACACCTAAGAAAAATGTTTGTTTGGGACTGACCTTACATGAAAAGCAACTTTTCAGATTGATTGCAAAATCACCTCACTGGCTTACACATCTGATTTTGAGGAAATTTCTCCAGATAATAAATATTAATAATCACAGTGGAAATGTAAAAGTCCAAGTTCCAGGTTTGTTCATGTCCCTGTTGTGGAGAAACATTGGATGTGATGAGAAGTGTTGGTGCAACATTCAGTCACATGCTGGTTCCAGCCTCTGGCAGTCAGTAATAGAAAGGTACTGCTGTTTGTATCATAATTATTATTCATTATATTCTTTAATATAGTATTTGTAATATTAAAATTATAACTAAAAATATTTAACCACAGTTACGGCTTTACCCTTGCATTTCTGCTTCCATACTTAATATTTTCAATTTCTAAGCAAAGCAAGATTTCATGCAACAGAAAGCAAGCAAACAAACAAAAAAGCAGAGTCTTGAGTTAGGGATAGAAAAGGATTAAGCATGGATTTGGGAGATACCAGCTTATTTCAGTTAAACAGCTGGCTCCATTTCATAGTACAGTCATTGTTCTAATTGCAAAATTTTAAATTGTTGTCCAAATGCTTTCTTAGATGCCTCGCAAGTTTTATCAGAAGAAAGAGAGTAAATACATTTTTGGTGGATCTGGAAAATGAGATAAAGAAAATAGAGGAAGGAAAGGAATGTTTGAAGAGAAGTGCTTTGGCTGCACCCCCCACCCAAAAAAACCCCAAAATGGAAAGAAACCAGAATGTTTGGGGCTGGTAAGACCTCACCTGCCTGGGTTTTCTGTGTGGCCCTGGTGCAGGTGGCTGGTTGGAGTTGCAGCACTGTGATGCACCAAATGGTTCAGAAGATGAGTTGCTGCTCCTTTGGCTTGCCCAAGAGCTCTTTCTGCATGGATGCTTCCAAGATTATTTGTAGTAATTCCCGGGTTTACACTTATCTGTAACACAAAATGCACATGGATGTTATCCCTGCATGGCCTCCCCAGCAGCCAGTCACCAAGTTCAGCATTCATTCTTCTTTGCTTCTTAATTTCCCTCATCAGAACAGTGTTACTCCATATCTTTTCAATTCCTAGCATAGTTAGAACTTTAATTTACAGTCTGAAATTGGTCAATACATTAAAAGGAAAAAATACCCCAAAACCCCAAAGCTTTTGAAAGCACTGAAAGGCTAATACTTCTATCTGAAGATCCATCCAAGAGAGAAGAACTGAGAAAGATATATATTTCTCCAGAAAACGCATTTTCCAGCTCAGGGAACATTGTGTAAAAGTCACAGATTTGCAAAATACCCAGGAAAAATAAAGGTGTGTTTGTTAAGAGTGCTCTATATGACCATGCAATATGTAGCATGAAGGAGTATAACTATGTTAAATTTTTGGGAATACCATAAAATTCAAGAGTGGTTTGGGTTGGAAGGGATTTTAAGGATTATCTTGTTCCAACCCTTTGCCATGGGCAAGGACACCTTCCACTACCCCAGGTTGCTCCAAGCCCTGTCCAGCCTGGCCTGGAAAACTTCCAGGGATGGGAATGGGTAATGAAGAAGTATAACATGTAGGAGTGTAACTGTGTAAAATATTCATGAATCTGTAATCCTGCTTATTTATGTTTACTTTCATTTGAGTTATTGAGAAGACGCTCTTGATGTTCAGGACCAAATACAAGATCAGAGCCAAATAAATGGGAAATGTTTTCATTCAGGTTCCCATTTGTTGTTCTGAGAGGATTATGTCTTGTAAAGTGTGCTGGCATTCCAGGAAATCCAGAGTCCCCTGGTGAGTTTACAACTGGAAAACTCTTCATAAGAAAATAAAAAACTCCCCCAAACAATAAAGATTCTGTATCATAGTCTTCATGATAGAAATGTCTTCTTGGTTTTGCAGTAGTATAAACAGTAAAGATCAACTTCTTGTGAGTAAAGAACTGTAAACCATCTCAAATTCAGCAGTGACAACATTAAAAGAGATTTAATCAATAGCATGAAACAAGAAAGTATTATTATGTACAGAGTATGCTGGTGTCTACCTAAACCAGTACTAAATAAAGTGCCAGCCTACTTTCTGCTGGGAAAATCTCTTTTGAAGCTTAAGATCAAAAGCACTTTTTAAGCTTAAGTAACACCATACGGTTTCAATTCTTGCTTTCGAACAAGCTCTTTAAAAAGCCCAACTAAAATGCAACTGACAAACTCGAAAATCTTTTGTGTTGTTCCACTTGGATGATCTAATGAGAAAATGGCTCAGTTCTGTTGCAGCTAATGAGGTATAACATCTTCACTGAACCTGAATATAAACCAGATATTTCTCTGAAGATACGGTCTGAACATGCTTCTATTGCTTTGCTCATTCATTCTGCCATGTTTTTATTTAAGTGATGTCCAATGAATAAAAGCACGGCTCAGTTTTGAAATAGAACATTTACACGTGAAATGACTCAATTCCAGAAGTGCTTTGAACTCTGTACACAAGCATTGTGGCTTCAAGTGGGAAAATGTGTTTCACTAACTTCTGAAGGCCTTGAGTCTGCAAACAGATATTCATGCAGCCAGACAGAGATCTGTGCTAACACATTTTTGATAGATGAAGTTCTGAGACACAACCTCAGTGTACATGGATTTTGACCTACCTGGTTTCAGCAGTGACCAACTATCAGTCTGAAGACTGAGGTTTGGCAATGCAGAGAAATATTATCAAATCACAGCATTTGTTCTGGTAGGACCTCTCCTGCTAAAGGGCTTTATTTATACTGTAAAATATTTATGCCAAGAAATTTCTTCAAGGATACAATAAAGACATAGGTGTTGGAAGAAAAGCAGTGAGATTTAGTGCATCAAGTAGCAGTTGCAGTTCAGCAACAGTTTTAGAAGGTGTTGAGCATGGCGACAGCACCCTGGCAGTAAAAAATTTGAGGAGACAATTGGAGTAGAATATCCTTGTGCTATAGTGTCCACTGATAGAGCTTCTTATCGTAAAACCATGGAATCCAAGAATGGTTTGGGTTGAAAGGGACCTTAAAGATCATCTTGTTCCACCCCCTGCCAAGGGCAGGGACATCTTCCACTATCCCAGGTTGCTCCAAGCCCCATCCAACCTGGCCTGGAACACTGACAGGGATGGGGCAGCCACAGCTTCTCTGGGCAACCTGTGTGAGGACCTCCCCACCCTCACAATCAAGAATTCCTTCCTCATATCCAATCTAAATCTGCCTTCTTTCAGCTTATATTTATATCTATAGGTACAGATATAGATGTATCAGCTTCATCAATAAAGCAAAGAGGCGTGAGGAAAAGCTGAACAGGTTGATGAGGATGTGAAAATAAAACTGATTGTACTGATGCTTATCATCATCCTTAAAACTTTTGTTTCAGGTCTGTAGAAGAACTGTTTCTGTGCTTCATAAATGCAAAACTGAGATAGAGGGAGAGAATTGGCTTGCAGAACACAAAGCGGGAACAGACTCCACATCTCCTCATTACTCTGTGGATCCTTCTGGGTAAACCGAAGTTAAAACGAGTACTGCAGCCTTTTGAGCTGGAAGGAATTCCACTCATCAAACAAATCTCCAGAGAAGTTTCATGCTGTGATACAGAAAATACAGGTCTGCTGTGGGACAATGAGCTGTTTCAGTGAGTGGGGTCTTAGTGATCAACGGGACTAGAGAGACAATGACCCTTCTGTTCACAGGAGACACGTGCTGGGCTGGTCTCTGCTCTGACCCCTTGCTGTTGCTGTTATTCTTGTATTTAGGAAACCTAGCACTGAATCCTACTAAAATCTCAGTTGCAATGAATTTATACTGTAAAATGAGATGAGGCACACCCAATGAATGCAGGCAGACTGACAGATGGGTGAGCACAAGAAGATAATGAGCAATGAAATTGGTCAGTGTGGCAGACAGTGATCATAGCAGATGCCCAACTGTTGGGAAGCTTTCTTTTGAGGTTCACTGTCAGTGAGAATTTCAGGGCAAGGTCTGGGGGAGAGCAACAGGGTCCTTGTCACCAAAAGGGGCAGCAAAGGTTGAAATGTGGCAAAAAGAGGTGTTGATGACCAGTAGCAGTGGTCAACTTGTCAGACACAATTACATCTCAAGGCATGAGGTGGGACAAAACTTCACTCTCAGCAAGAAGGATGGGGAAAGGCAGGACTGAACCTCAATGACAGAGACAAGTACTTTGATGAGGAGGAACAGTGAGAGCTGACACAAACCAACAGGCTTGTGTCAAAGCAAAAAATGAAGTTTATTATCTGTGTTAAAGTATTTCCAGTGGAAAAAGTTGGGACAAGATAGCATCTTTCAAGACAAGGCAATATGTTCTTGCATTATCAAGTTAAAGTTGAAAATAACTGTGTAGGTGACTGTCATCAAGAAGATAAACTGGAGTCTTAGTTAATCAGAAAAATTAGGAAGATTTAAGCATGAATATCCCATCGTGAAATTACAGTTTCAGATATTCACTCAGAACTCCTGTTAAACTCCATTTTGTAGTAATATTATGAAGCAGGAGAGTAATTTCTTCTGAAACTTTTTATTAAAAAATATCAGATACAGATACCCTGTGAGAGTGTGGGTACTTCTGCTCCTTCTGTTCTTGCTCCATGTGGATGTAGTTGCATGACACTGTGTTGTGGTTTAAACCTAGCCAGCAACTAAGTTGCCACCACTCATCTCCTCACCCCATTCCCAGGAGAAAAAAAGGTAAAAACCTGTGGGTTGAGATAAGAACACTTTAATAATTGAATTTTTTTTTAAAAAAATACTATAATAATATCATTGTAATAATTCTAACGACAAGGTAGACAGCAAAAGAAAGAGCAGAAATGAAACCTCAAAAATAAACCTATGTTTTTTATTTTTTCCAATTTTACAAACCCTTAGGTTGCTATAGAAATTTTATCTAGAAGGGAGAAAAATCTATTTTAATGCTATGATAACTGCATTAGGCACCCCTTATAGATTGCATGAATCCTGTCCTTGGTATCTGAATAATGTTTATTTCACTTCAAGGGGCTGGTAGGCAGCTCCCATCCTTTCCTCTGCATTTTCTGGCTGTCGAAGCACAAGCAATGGTCAGTAGTTCTACCAAAGCAAAAGCCATTCATAAGCTTTCTGAATTGCCTGGATGTTGTTTTGAAGCACTTTAGTGACAGTGGACAGCAATGTGTTTGATTTCATCTATCTGCCATCTCTACTTAAAACAAAATATCTTCCTAAATTTGATCTGGGCATCTTGAGAAACAAGGCTTGGATCAATCATTATGATTGGTGTTGCTTATATACGTAATTATGAAGAGTATATATGGATGGCTGCAATTTGATTAATCACTGGCACAGATTTCTTAGAAATTGTATCTCTGTATTATAAAAGAGATGTGTTGAAAAATTAAACAAACCTATTACTTGGAGGTGTAAATATTACATATTTGCACTCCCACTCTGTGGAAGATAGGTTAAATCTTCTGCATCCAGACCATGAAAATCAAACAAATAAATAAACAAACGTATTCTTCTGTTCATGGAAGTCTGAGGATATGGAAAGAAAACAGCTGTAAACTGCTGCTTAATTTAGTAAAATACTTATAGAATCATAGAATAGTTTGGGTTGGAAGGGATCTATTTGGTGACTTCTGGGTGTATTCTCACAGCAGTTGAATGACAGTAGGGCAAAATAAACCAACATGCACTGTTCCACTCATCTGCTTGTAAAGCTCCCTTTCTGTTCTGTCTGACCTGTAATTAGGCAGTATGAACTAACAGATTAATGAGAAAAGAAGGGAAAATGAGAGTTCTCATTTTACCTTTTCCTAATGACCCAGCTAATGAAACAATGGCTTTTGTAACCCAAATTTCCACAAAACCACTAAATGTTGGTGATTGCTAAGCAGGTACAGGACATGAGGTGATTACATTCATACACCACACATAAAACAATATCCAAAATGTATGTTAATAGGCAATATTAATTTGTGTTAAGATGTGTAAATATGTACTGTTCATATTTTACTACACAGGCTTGTCTCAAGAAGGCTGCAAAAATGAAGGGTTAATTCAATTTCTGGAGAAAGTGTCAAGAGGATCTGGGGAGTGTTTAACACATTTTTTGTCCCTAGAATATCTCATAATTGAGAAAGAAGACAACAGTCATTAAGAGAACAACACTGACTAATTTGGAAACTGAAAGCAGAGAGAATAAATGGAAAAAATAAAGAAATGGACATTAAGAAGTAAAAACTTCCAAAAAAACTGATGAAAGAGCAAATGCAGAAAATGGGAGGAGAAAAAATTTGAGTGTATGTCTATAACAAAAGTAATCTTGACAATATTACTGTACTATTACTACCTGAAGATGGTAGAAGCATCAATAAATCTGAAATGAAGTCTAGGTGTTTACTAAATATTTTTGTGCTGCCTTTGTGGGGAAAAAATATCAATGTTATACATGTCATACAGTAATAATGAAATAATTTCCATTTCAGTATTGACTTAAATCTTGGTAAGTAGCAGCTACTGAGCTGAAAGCTGTTTTAGTCGGTGACTCTGAGTAAGTCACATTTGAAGAAGCTGGCTAAGAAACATCATGGAATGTTTATGTTGACTTACACTAAATTTGGGAATGTCAGCCAGGTTTCAGGGGTATTTAGGAAAGGTATATTTTCTCATTGTTTAAGAAAGGAAAGGAGAGGAAGCTGGAAGGTATTAGAGTAAAAAAAAATATTTTCAATCAACAAGAGGGGCATTCCTACAGTTACTGAACAATTATTTCAAGTCTGTGTGAGGAATGTTCATCTCCCATGAGGAAACAGACTCACAAAAGAAGTACAGAAATTTGTGATTTTGTGATGAATGCCCAGACAGCCCATATCCATGTGTGCTTCTGTCAATGCCCCTTTTCCCCAGAAAATCTGAAAACAAATTCATGTTTTTCCCACCCACCAGATGCTAAGCATATAAAAAGAATGAAGGCAAGAAGAGCTGGGTGAAGACTTGAGAAGGATGCGCACAATAACTGGGTTCTGTGGGGTTCTCTGATGCTCTGCCTCTCTTACTTCTATAAAAATTGACCAATGTATAGAGGGAATTCAATGTATATAGGGAACTCAATGTATGGGAGGAATTCTGCATGGTGACTTTGCGAGACTTGTCTGAGTTGATGAGGCTGAATTTGACAGTGGATGTTGCAGAAATGAGTAAATGAATCCTGACAGGTCCCGGAAGTTTCAGCCCTGAAAAAGTGCACAGATGAGAAATGCAAGCTGAAAGGTGATCTGAAAATGCTTTTTAGGACACAGGCAGATCCAGTGTTGATGGCAAAAAGAAGATGAAGGGAGTGCGGCCGTCTCCTTCAGAGGATGACGGAAAGAATTTCACTTATGGAATGAGCAGAGGGAAGGAGGATTAATGGCAGGATGAAGGATTGCTCAGACTACACACAGTGCTGCAGAAGGACCTTGGATGAATATATGAAAATAAAGCCTTCTTTATGCTCATAAAGGGTGCAGTAATCTGAACTGACTGAAGTCATTGATTCTAACAAGGGGTTGTGACTGCCATCAGAACATTCTACAGTGTAAGACAGCTGGATTTTCACAGCTCAGGCTCAAGGGACTGAAATACTATCTCAATATATTTCTCACCATCTGAATGTATATTTCTAAAATTTTGTTGTGTGATGTATTACAATTTTAAGAAGGAAAACAAAATATCAGTGGTCAATCTGATTGGAGATACATGGACACAATCTCCCAGATGAAACCAGCAGAGAGAGAGGCAGGTGCTTCCCTTGCTCAGAATGAAATCCTTTGGAGAAAGTTGGAAAAAATCCAATGTATGCCTGGCCCCCTATGCAAAGAAGGGTCCAAAATACAGATGATGGCAGCCAGGCTTAGTTGCTTGGATGAAGAAGTGGCCTAGCAAGCTGTTCACAAAGAAAAGACATCAAAGGTGATGCCCTACATGCCATATGTGTGCCAAACAAACAAACAAACAAACCCACCAATGTACTGGGGTTCTTCAAGCTCAGAAGAGGTAAAAAAAGGGATCTCCAAAACTGCTGACACTGAAGGCACCTCCTTCCTCCTCCCTGGAGTACAGGAGAGATAAAACTATATTTTAAAAGCTGATGGCACTTGCTTCCTTTGGCAGGTCCTTGCTGTCCATAGTCACAAGGCCACATCTGAGCACAGCTGCCCCCTCTTTGTTACCTGATTTGGGAGCTTTTGTCCAGGCAGTATTGATTCAATCAGACTGTAGCTCAGCCATAATCCATGTAAAAAAGAAACACAGTTAATCAAACAGAATGTTCCTCTGCTAACACATTAGCAAAGCTGCTACTTACACTTCCCTAATTCGGAATTTGATCTTTGGAGAGATGATTTAAGTTTAAGAAAGTTTGGTGCAATTCACTGATTTTGGATCAGATTACTGCAACGCTACTGTAACATTGAAAGGTTGCAATCAGCTTGGTGATGAGTGATTGCTGTTGTTACAAGGCCCACAAACAACAGAGTATTAAAGGAGATTAAAGACTATTTTCAATCACAGGAAATTAGTTTATCATTAGTAACATTGCAAAAAAATAGAAGACTGTGTTATTAATCCCCCTTGGCATTAGGGAGGAAGATTAAACTTGGAAGACATGAGATTGTTGTTCTGTAAATTCACACTGCAAACATTTCTAAATTGGTCTGCAGACACCAGCTCTGTGACTCTGAATTAGGCAAAAAAAGACAAATATGAGCAGAAACAAGTAAGTGTTGATACCACATATGTATTTTGCCATCTTGGTTGTGAAATGGGTTTCTTAGGATCTGGCATTGGACACCTGGCAGCAAGCTTAAGGTAAGGCAAAGGTAAGGCAGTCAGGGATCCTGTCTATAATAAATTTGTATGACTGGGACTCCCCATTTGTCATACTGCCGTGGTATGTTAGCAATCATTGCTCAACACAGAAAAGATCACAGTCCTAGTCAAAAAAATTCAGATTATATTGTCAGGGCCCAAATCATCCAGTATTGTATCTAGGTTGTCTGTAAGAAAATCACTTTAATAATCAGGACCATTAGGCTGGCTTTGGTGAGGAATAAAGAACATTTTTTGGCTGTGTTATTTTATTTTCCTAAGTATTTATCATACCCTTTATGAGTCTCTTCTCTCTGATGTCACAAAGCATCCATGACATATGCTAAAGCATTAATTTTCCTGGCAATTTTTCAAAACATGAATTCCCTAATGCACACAGAATGAAATGCTACAGTTATCAGCAGAAATGTGTTTTCCTCTAGCTATTCTATATTCTAATAACAAATTGAACTGACAGAGCAGCTTTTAACCTTTCATACTGGGCAGATGAACATGATTTCAGCTGATGGATCAGAACAGGTTAGGATGACCTTGGATCTTCCTCCACTGAGTCTTGTGGCTTTTTGCTAGGTCACTTTCCTGAGGAAACAAGCTGATGGGATAATGCTATCTGTACATCCATCTGCTGGCCTTACTGCTAATTTTTAAACCTATTGATGAATTTTGGACCAATTTGTCAGACCAGCATTTCTTGACTTCCTACAAATTCTGTGAAAATGAGCAGCTGAATTAGAGTTACAAAGAGATGATCCCAGTGAAGCTGCAATATTGGCTCAAATAGAATGCCTGGAGGATCCAGGAGAGACCTGTTGTGATTGATCTGAGGAACCCTGAGAATTCACACCTGATTAAGCACTGGGTAATCCAAAGAAAAGGCTGTCTCCTAAATCAAACCAGTTTCCCCCAGTCATGCTACTTATCACCAGCTACTTCATTAGTTTATAATTTTAGGTGGTATTTCAAGGTGAGAGGTGATGCTCAGAGGTTTATTCTCCATGTCTGCTGGTTTGAAATTAGATACTCTGGCTCTCTCCTTGCAATCTGCTTGTCCTATTGGTATTCAGTAGAACTCTGAAATTTTAATCCTGCCTGATCACCAGAAATGGATTAGTGTGGAGGGTTCAACATGCACATGGCAAAGCTCCTTTGGTTTTAGACATGAAATATGCCTAAGCCTCTAAATTTTAGGGCAAGGTATGTTTGAAGGGTCAGTGTTAGAAAACTGTGTTGCCATATATGTGGTAGAGAATTAAGTTCATAGAATTTGCTAAGAGGATTAATGTTTCAACATTATACTTCTGTGGCATCAGAAAAAGGTTGGGTTCAGAATTGGCAGAATAAATAAACTGAGCACAGCTGATGAATAATTCTAAGGGCCAATTTCTACAGATGAGGAGGAGAATGCAAAGGAGCTGGCTGCAATTTCCTAAGTCACTCTGGTTCTGTCATTACCTTTGCCACCAGTGTCCTCACTCTTCAAAAAGTTGCTCAGTATTCTGGAGGCTTCACTGACACTCTCCTTTGAAATATTTCCAGGGCATTTAGAATTCCTGGAATCTTTAAATGAAGCAAGTAGATTAAGCACTTGATCTTGACTTTAAAAGAACAAGCAAATGTGTTTCAGAAGCACTTCCATTGTACAGCCTTGATGTTCTAAAAAGGAAATTTTTTGTGTGCTGAAAGCAGACACGAGCAAAAGGTCACCAGAGTGACACATGAACTTGATCTCAAAAATGTGAAGGTTTTTTAGGAGATGTTTAAAGATGCTGAAACAGTAAATGCTTCATCAATACACACTCATTTACATTAAAAAAATCTTTACCCTCTCAAGTGTACAGATAAAAGCAAACATTCATAAGCCCTACTGGGTCAGGCCATGGCTCTTTTATTCCACTACAGTAGAAGTGTAGAAGTGAATGAAAAACAGGAAAAGTGATAACAGTGAGAATTAGACAGTTGTTAGAAGCATGGATTGCTGAAAATGGAAGCCAAAAATGTCAATGAAAATTTGATGGCTCACACAGATCACAGTCAGGACCTAAGGAAATTCAAGTGATGCTATAGGGTTGAGCCTGTCTAAGGATTTAAAAATAGTCAATCAGAATACAGAAGGGAAAGATAGCTCCAATGAATGTTTTTCCACACCTTTGGGAAGAACCATGATGAGATCCTTGTAATTTGCATGGATTAAAAAAAACCAACTTTGTATTTCATTCGCAGTTAAAAAGAATCTAAACATGCTAATGTTTTTAAAGCAGGCATTTTCCAATCAGGGATGTTAATGTGCCAGCTGAAGAACTTTCAGTTCATTTTATACAAATGGTAGTGGCTTGGGAACTTCTAGAAGGTTATGAACAATGTGAAGTGATAATATTATTGAGGATAAATGTCTTTAAAATGAAAGATAGTAGGCTTAGATTAGAAATTAAGAAAAATCTCTTGACTGTGGGGTTGGTGAGGACCTGGAACAGATTTCCCAGAGAAGCTGTGGCTGCCCTATCCCTGGCATTGTTCCAGGCCAGGTTGGACAGGACTTGGAACACCCTGGTCTAGTGGAAGATGTCCCTGCCCATGGCAGCAGGGTGGGAACAAGATGATCTTTAGGGTTCTTCCCAACCCAAAATACTCTATGATTTTGTGATTTTCCTCTCCATTGTTTCTGTTTGTCAAACACAGTTACTCTCACATTCTGGATTCTGCAGAAAGTGAACATGACTGTTTCCAAGATCATGATAGAATAAAAATTTTGGTACCAGCCAAGATCTTTGTAGGATCAGTGTTTAATAATTAATTTCCTACCTACTGCCAGAGGCAAGGACAAAGCTTCTATATTCACAAAACCCAGAAAACGAAATTTTCATCATATAAAAAGGTGTAGAAATTTTCCTGGAGATTTCCTTTTCAATAGCACCTGGTATAAGTTGCAACAAAACAGAACATTTGGGTTGGAAGGGACATTAAAGATCATCTAGTTCCAATCCCCCAGTCACTTAGGAGGTTTAGTGATCTGTAATACTCAAGAGTTGTTGACACATAGAGCTGGTGGCAAAGAACGCAGCAAAACTAGAAGTTTATTATAATAAATACCTAAGGAATAACATCAAAGAACCAGAGACTGGAACTGGTATTTCTTATTATTTTGTTTTTATCTTAGCATGTATAGACAAGGCAGCATCTTTTTGGATGCTTCCTGGGTGCCCCAATGGAGTTCTGTTTCCTCTGTTGGCTTGTTGTTCAAATTATTTGACAGTTACTTTGTTCAAGTGGTATTCTGTCGGCCTGACTTTGACTAGCACAAAATATTAAATTTAGTGTTAAATGATCATTAAAAAAAACCCCCAGCTTTTTAAAGAGTCTCTCAATGCTTCAGATTTTTGGTGTTTAAATCTGCCAGTTCTGCCCGAGCCCTTTAAATAATGCGAAAATGTACTGATTCAAGGGGAATAAAGCACAGAGAGAAAGATTTGTTCCAGGAGCTGGTCGGGCAACAGGGATGAATGAGAAGCAGCAAAAGGGCTGAGTATTGGCTCTGCCACCAAAGCTGCAGCCAGCACAGCTGTGCTGCTACAGGAAAATCCAGGCAGGAACGGGGACTCACAGTGTGCACACACATCCCCAGGGCTGGGAATGTCTCTTCCCAAGGCTGGGAATGTCTCTTCCCAAGGCTGGGAATGTCTCTGCTCCCACCCCTTCTTCAGGTGAGGTGAGGAGGCAATAATAATTAGTATCTGGTACAGGCCACCAATATGTTTAAATCCTAAGGAAAACAAAAACAAGAAAGGAATTGTGCCTCAGAGATGTCTCTGGGCAAAAATGCTGCATTTTTTTCAATTGGTTAAGGATGGGGCTGCAAAAAGAAGGGAAGGCCCTGTGAGAACAAAATGCCACAACACAACCACGAGGCCTCTTACATTGCAAAAACCTCAGAAATAACAAGGTGGAAGCCCAGATTTTAAGCCTTTACAACTGTTAGAATGTTTTCCCAGGAATTCCAAGTGCTGCTGCCTGCCTTCTGCCACGGGAGGAGTGTGATCTCAAGACTATGTTGGGAGTGTGTTTTTGTAAAATGCTTTTACCTACCCTGGGCTTTTTTTAGCTGGTTCCATCTCAGGTTGAAGAAGCGCACTTTGTTTAAGCCTCTGATGCCCTCAAAAGTGACCACATGGTTATGATACACATCAAAATAATTAAATCAGACACATTTAAAGTGATCAGACACATTTAATCTTGAAGTAGACTTAACTGGATCCCCTTTCTCGGTATTGGGCCTGTTGAGGGAGGCCCAGAGTGCTCTAGGAATATTTCTTTATTTATTAAAATGAAATGACCATCATAAAGGTCAGATGGATGATAAAGTGATACCACAGTGATGCTGTGATTCAAATTAAGATAATGTCAAGAGGTATTAATGCTTTTGGCTACTGCTAATACCCTATATTCATGATCCAAGCTCTGTTTGTCGTGTGCATCCTGACCCAGTCCTGTCCTGTGGGCTCACCTCACAAAGCAAGAATATTTCTGCTACTAAATGTTCCTTATGAAGGAATTAGAGCTTAATTTCTCACCAGATCATAAATATTATTTAAGGAAGTAAATTCACAACAGCTGAGGATAAGCTTTAGAAGTGTTTTTGAGTTTAGAGATGTACTGCAGTGTGATCAGGCTGTTCCTACTCAAACTCAGAACCTAGGCCAAAAGCAGATCAGAAATCACAACTTTGCCAGTCATGCAGCCAAATTCTCTAATAATCCATAATTGCCTTTAAAATGAGAAAAGTTCAACTGCTGGAGTGCAAATAAAATATTGTCCTACTGCAAAACCATAAAAAAGGCTCTAAAGTGGTAATACACACTGAATGAAATGTGGAAAGCCAACAAAGGCTGTGGTGACTCTTTTTCAGTTATTTCAGTTATTCTCTAACTTCTCCTTGAAATAAAAGTGACCTGGGTAAGATGGGGAGTCCGAGAGAAGGGAACAGATGCTGCTGACAGGAAGGAACTGGCAACTCTTCCATTATGAAAGAGCAGCAAGGGAAGAGCGGAGCCAAGCAGAGACAGGCAACAGATCCTTAGGAAAAGGAAAAGGGAGAGGAGAATTGCTGTTATCTTGCTGCAAACACAGAATCACTGGAAAGGTGGCACCTTGATAAAATAGGAAGAGAATTGTAATTCACCTCTTTCTCCTCTTCCTTAATATTGCCTCTAAAATTTCTGGTTTCTTTTCCCCCAGGCTGCGTTCTGGTGACGTCAGATTTCACAAAAAAGAAAATATTTTCTGGAACAACTGACAAAATGACACGAAGTCATGTATTTCATAAAATTCAAAGGACAGGCTGACAGTTTAGGTTGTGTCCTATTTTCAGATACACTCCTTTTAAACTATTTTTCTTTGAAATTTCATGTCCTTTACACAATAGGAAATGCAATTAGGATTCAGCCCAAGAGTTATAATTCACATTGCATAATAACTGATAAGCAGAGAAATATCAGTTCTAGTTATGCTAAATAAATGTAAATAGCATCAGAATCAAGCCCAAATGGAAACATTAATTTTTAACTTTCCTGTTTGGTTTAGGTCATGGGCCAAACTGAATAACAAAGTAACAATTACCTAATACATTCACTATACTGAAAATTTGACAAAAATATCTCACTTGTACCTGACTAAATATTGGCCTTAAACACTGTAAATATTGTGGGCTTTTTTCATTTCAGCAGTCTGAGGCCTGACCTTTACTGTCAGTTCCATGTTCAAAGCACCATCATCACCTTACAAACCATGAGACAGAACAAACCTTTCTGTGTTTTTCTTCTCTTCTTCCGCAATTATATTTGACATAGAAAAGACACTGGTTTTTTGAGCTGTATAAAATAAATGGCATTTGAAATCTGCAAACTTTCTGAACTTTAATTAAATTATAAATGTAATAATGTAAAATGGGTGGAGTTTGATGAGGAAATCAATACCAGTCAAGTCAAGAAATCATTTTTCTATAACAATGATCTACTAGAAACTGGGTTAATCCCAGTTCCTTTACAGAGAGAGAGATGTTGCTCCCTGTTAGCATTGAAAATCTTGGATGGTGTATCAGAGTGAACAGGTTAAAATTATTACTGAAATGAACCCTGTTTTCTTGCAAAAAAATGAGGTAAAGCAGAATTAATCAAATGATAAGTACCACAGTGCTTTAATCTGGTTACTTATAACTCTATTTCTCATTTTTATTTGCTCAAAGGCTGTGGGTTTTAAGGGTGAAGATTTCCTCTGTGATAATTGCACATTGCCCTTTGCAGCACTCACCCAAAGTACATGAAGAGCAGGCGTGAGCCTGCTTTTAGTGTGGCTAAACAGCAGCATGGCCCCTCTCACATCCACTCTGTCAACTAAACAAGCACAAACCTTTCAGAGAAGATTCAAGGAGGAATTGTTATTGTTATTGTCTCAGAAAAAATGCACTTAAGCTGAGCAGAGATTATGTTCTGAGGAATGAAAGTTCTGACACAGCCCAGAGTCAAATATGAGTTTAGAACACAGATGTTAATTTAACATTAACTTTATGCTAACGAGTGCCTACAAATGCACACCATTGCCAGAAGTAGATGCATCACTTTCTTGGCATTTCCATGGCCTGAATACTGAATCAGCTCCTGGGTAGTTGGCTTGATAGATGGGATTCACTGCACAAGCTGAAGAACTGTGGCCAAGGAAAAGTTTTGCAACTACCACTTTCCCCAAGTGAAGAAGACACTAAGTGGTTCTAATTCTAGTTTGGGAGTGCAGACAGGGTAACACAACAGTGATGTCAATGTAATAATAGGCAGGCTGCATCTTGGTATGGCAAATGAATATTCTAATATCTATGTTGTACATATTAATAAAAATAAGTATTTTATCTATATCATGATTCTGGGTTTATGGTTTTATTAATCAAACAAATATACTTTGGCAAAAACGAGCAATTACACTGTGAAATCTGACATCTGTAGCTGGCTAATATTTAAAACCAGTGAAATTCGAAATACAAGTAATTTCATGAAGACTGGAACCTGTGATGCCAGGTGACCTTTGGATTTGTGTCTTAAATACCTAATTACCTTTAAGACTTCCTTACTTTGTTTTCAAATTTAGTTGAAATCTGACCAATCCTAAGTCACTGCAGTGACGGAGTCACCCAACTAATTGGTGTCATGAAAAGATCAGCAGACACCTCAAGTTATTTCTCACTCTTCAAACTCCTGTCTAGGAATTACTCCGAGTAGCCAAAGCCCCTTGTGGAGCTTCCTAATATGCCAAAATGCCACTGGGAAAGAATTCAGCAGAACTTCAGAGCTTCTTTCAAGGCTGCATGTGCCACCCCATGGCCATCTACAGTATCTACAAACCGTGCTTCCTGTAGCAGGAATTATTCCAGCCATACAGCAGATATTTTACAAGATCCCTCCAAACTTTTAATTACCATGCTCGAAGGACTTCTTGGGATCTCTGCTGGTTTTGCCTTCTGCCTTAGCTTCTTGCTTTAGAAATTCTGTTTTGGGACATTCACATAATCTTAGACTGTTACAGAGAAGAAACCTTTTTTTTTTTTTTTTCTGCCAGGCTCCTGCAAAGATTAAAGCAAGGGCCAGGTGTCTTTATCTGACCGAGACCATACCTTAAACATTTAAGGGAATTTAAGCAGCGTGAAAATACAATTATAAAATAGCATAAAATATAATATAAAATTTATGATAACGGATGGTATGCAGGGAGAGTAAAGAATAGTGAATATGAAAACAGTTTGTGGTGTCATTATTCCAACAGAATGAGAGACAGGTGCAAGAAAATCAGACCATTAGCTCTGTGGAACAGGATCTTTCCCCTGTATGCTTATTTAGCATTTAACACCTGTGCAGCACAGGTAGGAAGGACACAGTAATAGCAAAATGATGTTGTGTTCAAATGAATACAAATGAAAATTGTAAAGAAAAGGCTCATGAAACCACTGAGCCAATCTGTTCCATGGGCAGTAAATACAGCTGCTGCAGATGTTACTCTGGGGTCTTCCAAATCAGTCCTGCTCCAGTCCCCACAGACTACTGGGGGGCACTGGTCAGAAGTGAGTGTGAAGAGACAAAAGAGAAAGGGCAAGGTAGGGAAAAGAAGATAATGAGGAGAAAAAGGCAAGAATAGACATTCTGACCATTTGAAGTTTACACATAGCACAGCATTTCCTAAGGACAACAGAGTGTGATTAACACAAATTCCTTATACTGTTTTTCACTGTCATCATGAGATCACTTGTAAGACTTTTTCTTTTCTCTTGCCTCTTTATGGTCAGTATGAGGAGTCTCCATGTTCAGTGCTACCAAAAAAAATCCCCCAAACAAAATCCAACCAAGTTATTTTCTTCGGGACACCTTCCACTGTTCGAGGATGCTCCAAGCCCCATCCAACCTGGCCTGGAACAATCCTAGGGATGGAGCACTCACAACTTCTCTGGGAAGCCTGTGCCAGGGCCTCACCACCCCAAATCCCCAAGCAAACAAAAGAAAACCCTCTAAAAAAATCCCAAAACATAATTATGCCATTAACTGAAATACTGCATCTCAGAATGCGAGTGCTCTGAATCCCAGGGAATTTGCTTTGATCTTGGCAGCTGAAATGTTCTGAGCTCAGAACCTGCTGTCCCTCAGGGAGATATGATTTTGCTTTCAAGATTGAAAAGGTCTTTTTGCTCCCCTCAAACTCCCAGCTTACGTATAAAATAAACTTTCACTTGCTTATGGTAAATGCACTTTAAAAAGATGAAAAGCACCGTCTTTACTACAATTGTAACAATACAGTCACAAATATTAAATATGCAAAGGAAAAAATGGATTCACCAGTTCTGTCTCACAGATGCAAGTGGGAAACTGGGTGTCCTCAGACCTCTGGTGACACAGCTCTGTGAGCTGCTCAGGGCAGGGCTTGTGACAAAGGTCTTGGCTCCAGCACAATCTCAAACTGATTCTTGTAAGGCAGCGAAATAAATGAATGCAGTCATGAAAATTTCTAAGTTGAGACTTAGCCAGAAAATGCTGGGACTTTCCTGATTGGATAAAATCCACCTTGTGACTGTACTGACATCCTGTGATACAATGAAATACAATATCTGGATGGGATTTGATTCATTTCTGAAGTCCTAGAGTCATAGAAACACCAACCATAGGGACTTTAGGGAGCTTCAAGCCACCTCTGAGTAAAACTTCAATTACTTGCTGTTTTGCAAAATGTTTTGTGCTTATAATCATAAAGTTAAGCAGGCCAATGCTACATTAAACACCTCATAGGATTTAGGCACTTACTTTGCTACACTGAAAACTTCTTTTTACAGAAGTACTTGAAACTTCTCTCTAAATTTCAGCCTCAGGATTTGATTTGGCACTCTAAATATGCATTTTATTTTCATTCCCATGATACTGTTTACTCTGAAGTCTCTGGTAGAGAATCATGATTAAATTATACAACATGAACTCAACCCATGTGCATAAATGCATACAGAGAAGAAGTTAATAACATTTTTTCTTCTTTTGCACTGATTCTTTTCAGTTCTTTCTGCATGATTTTCTTCTTTTTCCTATGCAGAAAAAAGAATCACAAGCATTACCTCGAGCCTGTTTCATTTCATTATAACTTTGCTCTCTCGAGTGGAGCCAAATAAATTTACTCAATTTCATTCAAGGGCTGCATTCCAAGTTAAGCACTAAATACCAATATCTAATCACAGAGCATTCCTTTTCTCTTTTTGCAGTGTCACATTTTCAATCTGTTTAAATCCATCTAAACCAATCTTGGTTTGCAAATACCCACAATAGTTTCTATAGTCAAACTTGAGAAGAAACTCCCATACTTCCATCTGGTTCTATAAGATTCCTTAAAGAATTTGTGGTAATCAGTCACCTTAAAAAGAGAATCATCATAGAAAGGTTCCCCAGCTTTTCAATCAATGGAAAGTTTCCTTAAAAAGAATGAGCTGTGAAAGCCAAAATAATTACTGCAGCTATTAAAAAAGTTCTTTCTCGAAAACGTCTATGTGCTAAGATTACTCATCCAAAACCCTTTGGTTTGGCTTCCATCCCTACAAGGCTGATTTATTAATTTCTCCTTGCCAGAACAAAAAGATCCTTGGCTCAAGAGAGCGACATTAAAAGCAAGCAGAATTCTATTTATAAACAACCTCAGATGCAAGCTGTAAGTACAGGGGTACCTGCAGCTCTAACAAACATCCCTGAACAGGGGAAGAAGGCACACCTGAGGTGGACAAGCTTGGAGTATTCAAGCAGAAAACAGTCCTTGAAATACTGCCAGTCTAAATTTGAATCTCCCCTCAACCGAGCGTCAAGGTTGTTCCTACAAAGGTTATGTAAGTGACTTCCACTGCTTCTCTACAAGAAAGGATGTGTAGGAACTTGGAATAATCGAATTGCTGTTGTTATGAAGCACTTGGATAGCTTGCTTGTTCTTTTATATTTCTTTTTTAAAATCAAGGCCTTCATATAAAGAAAGAAAAGGAAAAAGCAACAAAAAGATGAGTTGTTGTGGGCTCAGAGCTTCAGCTTCCACCTCGAGAAGGAGAGGAGATGAGATGAGATGAGATGAGAGGAGAGGAGAGGAGAGGAGAGGAGAGGAGAGGAGAGGAGAGGAGAGGAGAGGAGAGGAGAGGAGAGGAGAGGAGAGGAGAGGAGTTTCCTTTCTTGTCAGCAGTCTCTAAATGGAGCCTGTGCAGCACTGATGCTTCAAAATACTCCAGATGCTTGTAATAAATTTGTCTTGTTAAAAGTTATTAACTTGGAATCATAAGAACCAGCTTCTAGTTTGAAGTATGTGTAAAAGTTTACCATGGATTATTTAATAAATCTTCTTCAAAGTGAGTGTTTCCCACTGTTTTCAATTATGCCAACAAGAATTGCACAACCAGAATAAAACCTTTCTTCATTTCCCCTTTGAAATATTTTTAAATTCTGCCTGTAACAGCTGAAAAAATGGACAAATTGACATAATTCTGATTTTTTTATAACAACAAATTTAGAGAAATGAGTGATTACAGAAAAGCTTGCTTGTTCTTGAATTTGATTTTTAATTTTTTATAAGCCAGAAAATTATAGATATTCCACTGTAAATGGTTATAGTGATCCTAAAATGTGGATATACTGATCCTCTACTGATCCACAACCCTGAGCTTCATTTTGATGCATGAGCTCCTAAGTCTTGCTGGTATCCAAGCCTGGGTCTGCAGCATCACTGACACCCTCCCCATGCCCCATTGGTGAAGAATTCTCTGTGTGGAGATTTTGTGCTGGCCATTGATTTTAGATGAATTTGACTTGCAAAGTCCAAAGCCAGACCTGAGAACGACAAGAAAAAGAAGTCATATAGATCACATTGGAATTACGGGCAACCCTTCCCCTTCAAAAAACATTTTAGAAAACCCACAAACTCACAGCACTTGGCTGAATCTTGATTGTTTAAAGGCCCAGAAAACTCTTCCAAGCATTTCTCCAATATGACTATTCACTAAACATGCTATTTCAGTTTACTGTTCCAAAATATTATTATTTCCTCTGGTGGATACATTTGTTGTAAGACTGCCTTTTCAACAATGCATTTTCTGTATCTGCCTTACCATGAATTGAATTTTCAGTTTCCAGATTATTACTCCTTAGAGATTTATTCTTTGATGTTTTATCCAACATTTGCATCTTGCTCAGTTCACATTCCGGCTGATAAAAAACCCCATTAGGGTCCATAAGTAAGAGTTTACATTAAAATACATCAGGAAAATGATCAGGAGCCTGCACCAACAGAGTCCTTGCTTTGTGCACCCTCACTCAAAATCTGTTGACTCTTGATCAAAGCACTTTTAGGGGTCCTATTTATGTAACCAGGAGGATTTTCCAGTTCTGTTTTATAGATACATGTGCAAAGACTCCTGTTTTGATGCAATTCCCTTTAAGAGCCTTTTGGTCAAAACTCCTACCTGAGGCTTGAGGTATTTGATTCAAATAATTATGAACCCAGCAGAACTGAAACTGGAAATGGATCCCATGCAACACATGAAGTGTTCTAAAAACTTGGTTGTTGATTCTGCTGAAGAATAATTAACAGTGACATCATAAATGTAATAATTATTAATTATTTTCTATTTTCACTCAAAATGCAGGGATAGCATTTGGAAGATTTTTTTTATTGCAGATGAAGATAAACCAAGAAAAAAAAAATTAGATTCTCTAAAATCTGCTTAGAAATGCAGTCATTATTTACATTTCCATTTACAACTGAGCAGCATTGATTTACATTTAAATTAAGTGCCCTTTATGCTAAAGGCAGTGAAAATTAAAAATGAATTCATGCACAAATCCCACTGATATGTATTTTCTGTCCTCTTTGACATGACTTCATCAATAGAAAGGAGTTTGGAGTACACAAAGATGAGCCCCAGTGAGCTCTGACACAGACTTTGGGATGTTCAGGGTTATGTATTTTGGAGATGACTCCAAATCATGCAAGTTGGTAGGAAATTTTTATTAGATTGAGAGAAAAATGAAACAATTTACATAAATCCTTGGTAATAAAGAGAATGATCATGCTAAAAATGCCAGACTGGTACCACTTTCCTATTTTTCCTAAGTTCCCAATGAGGTTGAAAAATTTGCAAATTCTGCAGAGTATGTAATCCCTGTGAATGTTTTAAACAATACAGTTTTAATCTAATGCAGCACTGCAAATGCTGAAGAGCCTGCAGGCTAACAGGCAGATCATTCAGATGTAAAAACAAATTTGACTGGAGTCTAAACAATGTTGGCCTCTGTTGTGAACTATGGCTTTCTTTTGACATGGAAAGAGAGAATTCATTTTGCCAAGAGGGGATTAGCTTGGAAAGCCTCTGTAAATGATACCTCGATGAAAATAAACAGTTTCACAGCTGGGCATGAGGAACCTCAGAGATCCTGCCTCGTGTCAGGAGTGCTCATTAGCTTTTGGCTGCAGCCCATGCCTTGGCCTGGGGGAAATCAGGAGAACGAAATAACCGATGTCAATCATTTCTCTCCACGGTGACACCACAGCTCTTTGCAGTGAGGTGCCACTTCTGTTTGTGGTGCCCTTGCTAGTAAAGAGTCATTTCTGGAAATGCTCTGCTGCTTTTACACTTGTGCTTTGTCAGCTCTAATTTCTCAGTCTTCCCTTTCCTCACCTATCACCCATCTCCAATTTCTCTCTCCTTGTTTTTTTTTTAACAGGTTTGAAGGTTCACAGTGATTTGATCTCATTCACCCTTATCAGCATCTCCTGCTCTGCTTTGGTTTTGGTATCAGTATCTCCCTGTGCCTTTTTTCCCACATTCTCTCCCAAGGGAAAATGGACTAAGCTGCAGCAATTCCATCTCCCTGTTGGGGTGTGAAGAGTCAGGGAATCCAGAAAGCCACAGCGTCTTCTGGTAGAAAAGGGCATTCACACGTTTCTTCTCCCTTAATCTGCTGAATTTTCCATCACAGAGCTCTTGCTGGCTCTGGACCAGCTTCCAATTCAAAGGTTAGCATGGGGGGGGGGGAAATAATTTTTCATAGGAGCTAATTCGATACGAAACAGCATAAGAAAAAGGCAGGATAAAACTTCCTTCTGAAAAGGAGTTTATGTTTCCAAGTTATATAAGAATAAAAAAAATTTCCAAACACTACAAAAAAAAAAAAAGAAGGCATGGCAATCCCTTTACATAACACTGAAATTGAGACAAAAATCTGCAGGTATAAGAAAAGTAAAAAAAACCTTTTGATTAGGAAGAATCTCAGAAAGTATTTGGAAATTGATGTCTTATGTATATGCAAAAAAACTTTGACAGCTAAGCAAATCCAAATAACGTTTCAGCCTTAATTCTTGTAAATTAAAGTTACAATTTTTCCCTGTTGTTGTTCAACAGTTCTGTAAATTCCCTACTTATTAGAAACATTTATATCTGATATTATTTAAATACCATACATTAGACCAGTTAGAAGAAAAGAAATCCTACAAAGGCCATGAAACTCACCTCCGTATTCTTCATCAGGCTATTTTTCAACCAAAGTAGATTGGACTTTTTTAGAGCTTCCAGATTTTTAAGCTTGGAAATTTCATTGCAATAGCAATAAGTCTCTTGCAAATTTACACATTTTTGAAGACCATCTATATTCTGTTTTCTCAGAAGTATTACTTTGCAGCACTGAAAAACAAAATGTCACTTTTTTGTCAAGGTGTTAATAACTTGCACAGAAAATTGTGAGGTAGTTCCAAATAATTTGGGATCCCACCCTCTGTGCAGAACTCTGAGAAAGCTTTTCAATCAAGACAACGAAGAAAAAGTAGTTGCAGCTACAACAATTCAAGATAAAATATAGTGTGTTTTAAAATAAAGTGTTTTCATTTAAGTGTCTTGTATCTAACCAGTTTCCTGCAGAAGATCTCAATTTAATTAATTTTTAAATACATTGTTTCCAATGAGAGAGAAAAAAATCAACAAATAGGTTCTAAATTACAGTACCCTCTAGTAACATTTGATCCATATATAAAATGGGATTTTTTAATACTTAAGTGAAGAAGTGCCAGATCCTGAATGTTTTTAACTGTGCCTTCTTCCTTGAACAGAAGAAATTATAGTCTGGGAAAAAATATGTTTATTGTTGTAAGGTGCTGGAAATTGTATAAGTTTGTTGCAAAGAAAATTCATATTGAACTTCCCATTAAGCAGCACAGGAATCCACAGCTCCTTGAGCAACAGGCGGGTCTGAAACCTTTTGAATACTTTATCCAAGGAAAATGTTGTATAAAAATAAAACAGTTATATTTGAGGAGGATTTTGTGCATACAAATCTGGGATAATCTGAGAAGACCAATTCTCTTTCTAGTCCCTCTTGATCAAGGTCTTCATAAGATGATCCATTATATCTGTACTGGAAATGCAAATATTATTCTATTTGTGTCCATGCATTATGCAGTAGAACGTCTCAGTGCCATTACAGCAAATCAGAGGGAGCTGATTTACATCAGATGTGTCTTTTAAAACTTCCTTTCCACTAAAATGTGCAGTGTTTGCAATTTTGGCCCTGTTTAGTATATAGCAATTGAGTAGCTCTTTTTCTGCTCCCAAAGCACATTTGTAAAGTATTACATGAGTACTGTATGCCACACCTCAAAATGCACCTTCCATCTAAAACAAAATATTTTACAATTCTTTTGAAACATTTTTCCAAAAAATAATTTAAATTATTGCATTGCAGATTCTCTACTTCTAATAGAATTACAATGGGGATAGCAATAAAAGAAATTTGAAATTTATTGGAATACTCCATTGACTTTTAAATAAACTCTTTTTTTTTTTCTTTTTTAGATTCCAAAGGTCTAGAAAAGAGTATAGTAAAATCCCTTTTGACTGCCTTCATAAGGAAGGGTGAGGAACTGCACTCATTTATCCTTGGACTCAGCGAGATGTATTTACACAAAGCATAAAGATGAAGTAAAAACAAACAAGAAAGAGCTCATAATCCACCAAAAACCTCAGTAAAATCCCCTCTGCATGTGTGAAAAAACCTATCAGAATATAGTTGAGAGTATAAAAACCTCTGCCAGAATGTTTTGAAGTAATCACACAGCTGCTACGATTAATCTTTAGAATTAACACTTATTAGTAGTGAGTGGGACTCTTGGAGCAGGTTTTTTTCCCTTTTGCTCCACTTACACGGTGTGTTAACCACAGTACATGTAAACTACACCCTGAATAAACCTTCCTCTTTCCCAGGTTGCTCCAAGCCCCATCCAGCCTGGCTTTGGACACTTCCAAAATCCAGAGTTTCTCTGGGCAACCTATGCCAGGGCCTCACCATGCTCACAATAAAGAATTTCTTCCTAATATCCAATCTAACCCCATCCCCTCTCAGTTTAAAGCCTTTCCCTCTTGTCCTCTCACTCCAAGCCCTTGTCCAAAGTCCTTCTCCAGCTCTCTTGTAGGTCCTTGAGACACTGAAATGTTTTGTAAGATCTCCCTGGAGTTGGATAGGGTGGTGGCTGGTGGTTGGGAGGTTCTAAACATCCAGAAAGTAGTACAATGTCAGTTATTCTGTCCAACTTCATACGGAAGGATGAGGAATTGCAGCCACTTCTCCTTCCATTGGACTCAGTAAATAACAGACTAAATAATTCAGAGATAACTGGACTCAAAGCCTGCCTCACATTTCTGGACACATCTTCTCTGTATCTTCATTATCCTGAACTGAATTTTCAGTTTCCAGATTCTTCCCTCCTCATAGATTTATTACTCCATGTTTTACCCAGCATTTGCAGATTGGCCAACTCACATTGCTCTCCCTGGAGCCTTCTCTTCCCCTGGCAGACGCACTCCAGTTCTCACAGCCTGTCTCCATGGGAGCTGTGCTCCAGCCTTGTGGGACAGTGGAAACTGATTTTTTGTGCTCCTCAGCCCTGTGTGACTGATAGTTTGACAGCAACACCTTGGAGACCTTCTCTATCCCTTTGCTGTGCTGCAAATTTGAGCTGCAGCAACATTTCCTTTTGCTTTGTGTGCAGAGTGGTGGAGTGGGGCTGATAAACTGGGTTGTGAAGTGCCAAAAAAAAGAGGATTTAGGGAGTTTTCCTCTGTCTTGTGCCATGGGTGGGTGTCCTGTTTGTGGGGCAGTTTGTATTTGGGGGAAATGGAGATTAACTGTGCCAAACTGCAGGAGTTTACCGAAGCTGGAATCAGGAACAAATGTGAGTCTTGGCTAAAATAGACGATTGTCAAACCAAAAAAGAAGTGCTCACTGAGCCATTGACACTGGAATAATTTTATCAATGTAAGATCAATTATAATTAAATCACTATGGGTTTTATTTGGGGTTTTTTCCTCATTTTGTTGCAGTGAGACCAGCTGCACATTTCCCAGGGGTAGGATTGCTTGGCAGAAAATCAGATCTTCACTGAAACAAACGTCATCAGAGATGTCTGGTTTATGAGTATGGAGGTTAAATTTACTGAAAAATGGAAATATTTTTATTGAAGTCTTTGCATTAATTTTTTAAAACATTTTTATTGGAGAGGGAGAAAACTGCTCAAGCAGATCCCTCTGTCTGCAGGTCGTTGCTTGTATTGCTTTTTCATGTCACAAGATGTCCCTCCAAGTCCACATAAAGCAGAACCACGCACATTTCTACCTTGCAAAAGATGTTTTGGCTTGATCTTAGACTTCCCTATCTGTAGATGCCTCATTTCACTTACTCAAAGACAAATACATATATATTTAAAGGCATTGCTTCTTTTAGCAGAAGTCTGTAACAAGTTAAGTCTATGAGCTCTCCTGAATTAACATATCATAACAAGTACATAATGAAACAATTTCAAATAAAAAAAATGTTAATCATCTGTAGATCATGCAGATTTTCTAATTCAAGGAAAAAGCCCCAAATAATTGTCTACTGTGAGCTTTCTTTAGAGATACTTTTATGTAATTTTGCTGAAGTGTTCTGTTCCCTTTACACCACCTCCTGCAAGAAAGAGGCTCTTGTCTAGCAAATTCTTTTCTTTCTCCTTGACAGCAATTTACTCCTTTTTCTTCCCTTTCTCATTGACAAAGAACCTTAGGAACAACCTTCTCTGTAAATTAGTTTATGCAACAAGGCCAACTGATACCATTTTGTGATCTGTTGGATGTTTTTAAATAGTAATTGAATGAACAAGCATTAAAAGTGGACATGGCATCTAAATTCAGAGATTCATTGGTACTGTCAGTAGCAAACTGGAACTGCTTCTGTTTCTGAGTGTCTGAGGGGATGACTCAGTATTGGCAGTGAGGAAAGCCAAATGATCTAATTTGGGTATAGGGATTTCTGCTTGACTGGAAAGCCCTCCTATCTTACCAGAAGGGAATTATTGTACAAATCAACACTTTGGCCCTTTCTAGGTAACTGAATCATCTCAGAGTGACCTGCTCTGGCAGCCTCAAAGCTGAGTGCCTAATATTCCTAATCTCTTTAGCTGCAGCAAACATGCAGGGCAGCATTACAATATTAATCATTAACTCAGCTCATTAAAAGCTTGCTAATGTTATTGCCAGATAATCTTGTAGTGGTTTATAAAGCTATTAAAATGTATATTTGCATGTACAGTATTTTTAAAACGTCTGGCAGCAGTTGCTAGGTTTCTCTTTCAATGTAAAGGATTTTCAAACCTTTCTCAGACTGAATTAATCACTTTGAGTGTTATCTTTCACCTTCTGCTGTGGCACATTCTGCTCTAATTCTCCTAATGCCTTTTACTATAATTTGAAATCATTTCATAGCAGTGAAAGCAACTGTTTAAGTGCTGATGGTGCTTTGGTGCTGTATATTTACTTCTGAAATTGTCCTTGTACTTTTGCTGACTGCCATGGAAACTTTTGCAGCTGATGTTCTCCAGATTCTCATGGATCACTGTGTGTCATAGACAGGTGTTTCTGCCTCTGCCTTCAACTGGTTATTTGATGGTTTCACTGGCATTGCTAAACAGTCATCATTGCATTTTTTGGTAGAAGGGTCACCCATCTTTAAAAAATAACTCCTTGTAATCCATATGCAGCTTTTTATCTGCTTCTGCTTTGTATCACTGGGGTATTTCTGACTGTGTCATTTATTAATCCAAGTGCTTCTGGAATCATCTTTGCAAACCAGTGTGTGTTTAGATGAAATGTCAGATTAAATGGGGAGAAGCAGTCATGATGGAGCTCATGTAAATGTTTAAGAGAGATTACATTTCAGAAACTGGGCTCTCTGTGCCTTAGCCTTAATACAACTGTTACCATTTAGCTGTTGGTATCAGGTAAGATATATGAGACTGTTTTTGGATTAGGTGATTTTTTTTCCTAATAATTTCAGCAGTAGAAATAGTTTGATATGAAATGTGGCTATGTCTTGTAAGTGTTTAAAAGAATAGATTTACAGACAGCACCTGGGTAATGTCACCCCTTCAGCTGTGATTGGAAGCAGGATAAGCACAGGCAGCAGTTGGAAAACTGATTACTTACATTGATGCCTCCATCTAATAAGGCAGTCCTTACTCCTGTTGAGATCAAGAAAAATATTGCTAAAACAAGACTGGAGAAGGCTTTGAGGGTTTGATGCAGGGGGGGTGATGCATTGCGGGTGTTCACAAGAGTTCTGTGAGCCACGGGCACAGATGTGGTCAGGAGAGGCGAGCACTTGCTTGGTTTTGGCAGTGCCAAAAATAGATATTATTTAGGGAGCCCTGTGGCAGAATCCCAACCTAGTTACAGCCTCATCCTCAGGATTCAATGGGGTAAAAGTGTTTTGTGTCAAGTATGTCACTTGCCGATGTGGAATGGGGCTGCTTCTCATGTACCTGTCAAAAAGAAGGCTGAGTTATCTCAGATTACTTTGGGCATAGCTGGTGGGAGTCTATAAGGAGATTAAACCCACCCCTAAACAAAGCAATAAAGCTTCACTAGTGCCTCTAAAAACAATAGGTAAGACACCACTTATAGAATGTTTTATTATTGCAGTAACTTCTTCAGCCAGCTCTGGACTGGGTGTCGTGCTCGCAGACAGAAATGAGCTCTGCATTGATCTATAAATTAGCAGTTGCCTAGTGACTCATGACTTGGCATGCTTGCTTTATGCAAACAGAAAATATCACTATGCAGTAATGGATGCATGCCAATTTTTTTTTAGGGTCACTGTCCCAGAGCTCACAGCAGTTTTTGACATAAATTTTGACAGGAAGAGTAGCTTGAAAATGGAAAATGTCGATGGAAGAAGGGAATTGTTCAGAAATTGTCAGCTAGATACCTACAGAGGAATGTTGTTATGAACACACTGCAAGGGGAAAAGAGCACACACACACAAATCATGGACCTAAATATATGAAAATAAGCAGTGTAGAATAAATTAGAATTTGTAGGTCACCTATTAATTGCATAAAAAATTGACTTAAAAGCATGTGTCAAAATGGGAAAATTAATTTTAATTATTATTGATCAATTTAGTTAAGCTATCTAATCATCTTATTGACCATCCAAATGGGAGCATAGGTCCCTGCCAATTAAATCTGCAGATGGTACAGACTTGTTGAGTAGTAAGTAATGAAGTTATGCCCACAGAAGTCTTTGAATTACCTAATTAAAAGCTGATGGTCCAGCAATATGCACCTCAATAGAGCTAAAAGCTCTGACACACAAGGTGTATATGGGACACAGCTACACAATGGGTATTCCCATCTTGGAATGCTTTGGCTCAGAAAAGGGATAAAGTTTGCAAACTGCAGACTACAGGTGGCAGGGAGGGGCAAACAAAAGTACTCAGGAGAGTTCTTGAGCAAGTGCTGCAGTCCCACTGCAATGGCAGCCACCAGAGGTCTCTAGGAAGTGTGAACCTCAAAAAATATCGTATTGGATATTTTGTCTATCATTTATGGCAAAAGAATGGCACTTGAGAACTGTAAAAAATTCCAGTGAGGAATTCTCACCTGCTTTTCTTTTCCTGCATTCTTCCATGGTGAGCAGCACATCTCTGCCTGCCTGAGGCACAATGGAAATTGAAAACCTGAAGGAGTGGAACAAGTGCCCTCAGCTTTCCAGGATGAAATAATACCTTACTTGGTCTGTATGGAAAAAACTGCCCAAGCTCTATCATCTCAGTCCAACAGATAGATGAGAAAAGCACCTGAGATCTGATATCAGCAAATCTTCCTTGAGCCATTTGTATCTTTTAATGAAGAGAACTGCTAATGTGATTTGGAGAACCAGAATACTTTAAAACATTGTTTTGAGCATGTAATGGACTCCTACATAATCAGTTTAAGGAAATCTTTAGAAGAATAATTTTATTTCTCTTGTATTTATTTCTTTTCATTAATATTTTTGGCCCGCATTGCAGAAACAAGGCTAGCAAGCAACTTGGGAAGGCACCCCTTCACTCCAAAGCAGAATGGACTTTTTCCAGACCTTCCCCCATCCTGTTTCTGTAACCTGTTTTTAAATCTCTGGTAGTGGAAATTCCAAAACCAAAGATGAATGGCAGATTTGAATCTGAACGAGCAGAGAAAGTTAGTGAATGCAAGAGAAAATAGTGATATTCTCAATGACCCTTTGATACTACGTTAACTTGTAGATTTTCTGTAGGAGAGCAAGAACCTGAAAGTTTCAAAGTCTCATCTGACTGTGTCAAGAGCTTTCATCAGCTCTCTGAATTAATTGTGCAAATTTGTTTTCCTTTATGTTGCCCAAAGACTACATTTCTTGTTCAAAGTCATGAAGTGAAGACTGATAGCAGGAAATGGAAAGAATTTGTGTTTTGACTTACAATGGTGATAGAGGAGAAACCCCCCAATTCAGAGTTTTGAACTGCTTAATATAACAAAACCCTCCAAAATACAAATATTGAAAACATCCAAAACATAAGGGTATTTTTGGAATAATCTAACAGGAAATCATCTTTAGCTGTCCCTAGGTTCCCACTGTAAAATGGTTATAACACAGTCTAAAGAACTCAAAATTACTAGAAATATAGAATTAATAATCTAAGTTAATCTTGTGAATGAATAAGTTAATGAAACATCCTGAAAAGGCTGCCAAAAAATGATATATTTTGTGCAAAGGAAGACTGAGAGATGATCAGCTTGTATTACTATAAAACAACTCTAATTTTTAAAGAAGCAATTGAGATCCATTTTTTTTGTGTTATAGTTAATTTAAAAACATTAAAGAAAAAAAAAAAGTGAAGAATTCCAGCCCAGTTCTGAGGACCACAATTGATGTTTTTCTTTTGAAATGGAGCAGGGAAAATGTGCCTTTGATTCCTCTTGTATAGCCATAGGTAAAAATGTTCTAGGACAAAAGGATTATGTATGAGTTTCTGTTATGCAGTGACTGTGCTCTGACAGCTTGATGTGCTGATATTGCCAAGGCAAAGGAGAATTTGGAGAAGCCCAAGTGGCTGACTCCATCTGAAATGTGGAATGATTCCATCAGGAGAGGTGTCAGCCTGTGCAGCCCTGAGTATCAAAAATCCTGACAGCTGCCTTCAGGTGCTCTGGGAGAGGGATCATGATTTCAAAAGTGTGGCTGAAAGGCTGCACTCACATTTCTGGGAAATTATTTTAGCAATGTAATACACCAGTCTTTCTGGGCATGATACAGGAACTAGATACTAGGGTTCAGGACACTCCAGTGTTTCATTTTTGGAGTGAAGAAAATGCTTTTCTCTGATGCTTCTGTTGTTTGTGTGGCATCTGATGTTAAAAAGTTCATGTGCACACCTTTTCCAGGCCTTCATCTTACCACTTGTCCCATCATTTATAAGAAAATAGAATAGAAGAGAGTGATAAAATAAAATAATTTAAAAATCATTGGAAAAGACCTCCAGAATCATCAAGCCCACCTTCAACTCCCACTAAACCATATCATGACCACAAACACTCACTTTGTGAACACTTCCAGGGATGCTGGATCTACCACTTCCAGGAGAGCCTGTTCCAAGGCTTAACCACTCTTTCAGTGAAGAAATTTTTTCCTAATTTCCAGCCTGAACCTTCCTTGGTGTAGCTTGATACCATTTCCCCTTGTCCTGTCAAGAATCAGACCTGGATCTGGATATCTTGTGCTCTTTTAGATGCAATTGGAAAAAGAATAGAAATCAAACATCATCACCACCACCACCCCAAAGAAAGTAAAACAAATTTTAAAAAGCTTGCAGAAAAAGCAAAACCCACACATAAGGTCCACATGGCCTAATGCCAGTCACTATTCATTGCCAGAGTGGGGTAAATCGTGGGTGTGAATCTCAGTAGGGAATTTCCAGCCAGTACAACAAAGAGGAGAATTTCTCTGTTGGAAGAAACACAAACACTGACAGCATCAGGTGCTTGGCTTCCTGCAGAAAAAGGGAGATGTGGCTCCCCAGAATGCTGATTGCAGTACATCATCATATTCTTGAGCACATCTAGGGCCAGCTGTGCTTCCAATTGTTTATTTCACTAAACCAAACTCCTTAAGAAACCCAGTGGAGCAACAGTAACCAAGGCTGGTTTGCTATCCACAGCAGCACACACGTGTGAGCAGAGAAAGGGCCTTCTGGGGTTATGAGGGAGAGCAGACTTAATGAATTCAACTGATGAGACTTTTTTCTTGGTTGTGCTTCCCACGGACCAAATTAATTCCAGCAGATGAGTAAAAGATGGAAAGACATGCTAATTAGCAGCTTTTTTTATGAACCAGTTCTCTGCGTCAGAATCTAATTAGCTTTCTAGATAAGGCTTGGGCTGAAGTTTGTTCCTCCAGTGCAAGGGTTATGTTCCTGTTTTTCCAGTGTTTGAAGAGAAATGCTTTGGATTGATGGATATTTACTTGTATAGTCCTTAATTATGTATTTATGAATTATATATAAACTTCTATTTATCCCCTAGATGATGAGGGCCCTCTCTCATTACAGCCCTGGGGAATTACACAGCACAATAGATTCCTCCAAGACTGAGAAGGCAAAGGGAGCACAAAGGAATACAAATTGTGGATAAGACCATTTTACCGGAGTGATGGAGAGCAGTTGTGGTTGTGAGACAAGAAATTGAGGGAAAACTGAACAGAAGGAGTCTGAGGGGAACCACAGCAAGAGAAGAAAAATCAAAATAAATCCCCCAAATCTCTTGCTTTTTCTACAGTTTACATATTGAAGGAAGAAACCAGAAAATATTTAATGGAAAACAAGGATAGAAGCAAAGGTGAAATCTAGAGAAAAATATGAAAAGAGATTTTATCTGGTTAGGTTCAATTATCTCTAAGGATAAGATAATCTCCTGACAAAAGCTCTGTATGTTTGGGGGTAAAAGATAAGTATGATAAATAGTTGTGTTAGAAGAAATAGAGACATAACACTCTGCTGTTTTCTGCCCAGCACACTGGATTTACTGCCACGAAATATGTAATTTTAAAATTTCAAAGCCATACTAGTGAGTAATTTCTTCCGAACTTCCAGGCTGCAATTTTTAATAAATGTTTGAAAACAATTAGGGAAACCATGAAAGAGGCTGACATGCTAGGCCAGGCCCAAACTAAATTTTGCATTAAGTCTGATTTCAGAGCACTAGTGTATTTAAAAATAACAAGATGCTAAAATATTCTCTGATTTATGACATCCATGAATAAATCCACAGAGGAAGTGCATGGTGCTGTGCTGCAATGGTACTGGCTTGTAGTGAATAAAAACTTTTTGCCTGTCTTAGCATGTTTGGAAGACAAACTCTGAGTCTCAAGACTAGAAAAGTGAAGGACTGAGGTGAATTAATTTGCTGCTTGGTGTTGGTACTGGTCAACAACAAAGGATACTTTGAAAAAGCCACCCAACACCCCAGCAGCTTCTTGCAGTGTGACAGATCTAGGACTGTGCTGCCACAGAGGTAATAAAGACAGGCCCAGGAGGCAGCTTTTCCCTTCCTAAACTAGCTCACATTTCTAGGGACACACTGAAAAAAAAAATAGAGGAGAAAGAATGAGAAAGATGTTAAATTTGGCAATGATAATGAAACTCTGCATATTGAACTAGGATCAAGTTAGACAGATTCTCTCTTGCCAGGGAAATTTGATTGCTTTTTTAATAGAATTATAAAGTGTAATGGAAAGAGGGAATCCAAAATCTCCCTTGTATTTGATGGAATGTGCATTTGAAACGTCTCAAAACTTAATTCAGGGGGATTTGGGGGGGGGGGGGGGGGGGGCTGGCTGGTAATACCTGTGTGAGATCTTATAATGAAACCAGACTTTAGCTTTCCAATAAAACTATGACATCTCAGATGTGTTTACAGATGTTACTGAAAATATAATGTAGTTCTGCCTCAATCAAGTCAGTGACAGAGAACACAGGAATTTGTTCAGGCAATGCTGCTCCTGAAGGAATAGCCACACTGATTTCCCTACCCAGATACATCAAACACAGCCCACACTGTCCTGATCTCTCCAACTCAAAGTTATGGCCAAATTAATCTGCTTGCACCACATGTGTCAATGAGCACTATTTATGAGATTCTGATGTGAGAGACAAGTCAGAAATTGGGTGTGTGGAAACTGTACAACATGCTTCTAAATTCTGGTTCAATGGTCAAAACACTCCTTTCTCACTGACTGCAGTGAGGTTTGGCATTGACAATACTCTTGAAAATCCCATTTGGTCTTTCTGTGTGTTGCTAATGCCTCTGGACTCTCAGTCACCACAGGAGATACCAGAGCTCCAAGCTGGGTGGAAGCCAGGCAGAAAGCAACAACTTCTTTTAGCATTAGGTTACACACCATCTGAATCTCCAGAGTTTTGGGGTTGCAGTTGGATTCAAAAGATGGTTATGTGGGTTAGATCCTATTGCCTCTGCTTTGGTTTGTTGTTTTCGCCTGATGTTTCAGCAGGACTGGGGAGATGGACAAGACAGTTGTAACAAATCCAGGCAGCCTCCACGCTCCCTAAAGAGCAGGGCCTCCAAAACCAGAGCACACAGGTGGCTGAAATTACCTCTGTCACAGCAGAGAGCTGGAGCACAGATTCAGAGTTGTGGGAAGAATCAGCAAGCTGGATATGAGGGAGGGAAATGGGGGGAGGCTCAGTGAGCTGCAGGGCAAAAGAGTGGGAAATGATGGCTGGAAAGAGGAGGCAGAGAGGGCAGAGTGTTCAAAGGATGGACCACCCCAGGCTTTGTCCTGCCTATCATGATGTGGAAAACAGTGATATGACAAAGACTACAAATTATGTAGAATTAGGTTGGTAAGAACTAAAGCTGTCTGCAGAGAGTTTCAAAAGGGACCTCATAAAATCTGAGTAACTGGATCATGAAACAGTGGGTATCAAACTCCACGCTGATAACTGGAGGAGGAGTAGGCATGAGTAGATATGCACCAATGAGCTCCAAATTAGCTATCACATCTCAAGAAAAATGATCTGAATCATTGTGGATAATTCACTGAAAACAACAGGTCCATATTTGGGAGCAATGAAAAGAAACTCAAAGAAACAGACAAAAAGTTAAAACCCACTGAAGGGTGAGACAAAAACCATCACACTGCAGTAGCAAATCCCCAGTGTACCCACACCTGACATTGTGCAAGCAGTTTGACTTCTTCCCAGTTCCTCCTTGAGAATTATTATTTTTTTTAAGTATAGCTAGAAAATGCTCAGTGAAGCATACTAAACATGATCAGCAGTAAGGAATATTTTCCATACAAGGAATGGGTAAACAGAAGTGCTCCCCTTGGAGAGCAGAGGACTAAATCACAGAGATACATATATTTTAATATATTTAATATATTTTAATATATAAAATAGATAAAATATGTCCACATGTGACGTGAAGATGTAAGTGAAGAACTATAGCCATTATTCTTACTGTACAGGCACATCATGAAATCGTCAGCAGCTCCAGAACAAACAGAAGGAAGTATTTCTTCAAGCAATCTATAATTAAATTGTGGAACTCGTTGCTACAGGATGCCATGGAAGCTGAAAGCATAAATGAATTAAAAATGTGATTAGACAAATTTATGGATTTGCCTCCATCAAAGGCTGTTAAACAGAAGGATGTGGTTCCAATATCTGACTCGGGAAATCTTTGCTGAAAGATTGCAGGAAATCTGCAAGGATCTATTGAGGAAGGAGGGCAGAAGATTTTCACTCCTTGAGAAAGGGATCGTTTTCACTCCTGATTTTCCCCTGTGCACATTCTCTAATCAGCTGAAGCTGGACTCTCTCAAACACAGGATCCTGAACAATCCTTGGGCTTGACTCATTATGACTCTTTATAATTCTTACTTTATTTCATTTCCCTTTTCCCTTTATCTGCCCTCAGTTTTTACGACCAAGCCATTGGATGAACCAAGTCTCTCAGTAGTACAGCTGCTGGCTGACCAGACTCCACAACCCTTTTTGGCTTCTGGGGTTGTTAGACAGTTTACCTGTGCCTTGTCTTAATGCTCAGCACCTGGAAAAAGCAGGGAGAATTTTCAATTAACTCCAGGGTGCATGAGCCATAGAATTAATTTTCCTTGATGCCTGCTGGAGATGTTTTTGAAGGCTCTGCTAGGCAAGACTGGGCAGATGTCTCAGGCACACCATGGGCTGAAGGCACAGTTCTAAGTGCTGGGGATGACTGTGAGCTGAGCTGGGCTGAAAAAATCTAATGAATTTCCATTATCTGAAAGAGCACTTAAAAGCACAACTAAAAAAAACAAAAAGTGTAAATGATCCAGCTCTGGAACAGGATGCAAACACAAACTGAGGGGAAAAAATAGAGCAACTAGGAAATGGAATCTGGAAATTAGTTTTTAAAAATTACCTCTTTTGTAAACTGATACTTCTGGGAATCACTCTGCATTTCCTCTTCCTCATATTCCTATTCTCAAGGGGAGGCAGAAATGTAAGTAGGTAGACAGAAAAGCAGAGGTTAAGTGAACAGCAGCAGGGAAGTGAAATGACAGTGATATATTGAAATGGAAATGGGGGTGGTCGATTTGATCTGCATATACAGGGGCATTGTGTCATGAAGCCTCTTGATTTAACCATGGTGAAAGCACATCTGTGGCACTGCAGCCAGTTTCAGAAAACTGTTAATAACAAAACCAGAACCAATTGCACCAAGTTTAAAACCTGCAGCAAAACGGAAATAGACTTCATGACTTTTGTGAAGCCATGAATACATCAGCAAAGAAAACACTGAGAGGGGGGAAAGTTGTTTAAGCTGAAGTACACTGTTGGCACAAGAACAAATGGCTGTAAACTGGCCATGAATAAATTTAGGCTGGAGATTAGAAGAATTTGTCTAGCCCTGAGAAGAATGAGGTTTTGGAACTGCTTTTTAGTAGAAACAAGAGAGACAGAACACTCTCCTTTATTTCCAAATGACAGTGAACAGCTTATATGATATTGTTGCCTGAAATAGAAAAGGACTGTGTCTGGCAAGCCAGGAAGTCCCTTATATCTTTATATTTTAGGCAATTCTGTATTATAAGATGAAAGTAGATTTGAGATCATAAACATTTGAAGGGCAGGGAGAGAATTACTTTCCTGAGAAAGTTCTGAGAATGGTTATGCAATGTTTTCTCAAAGGGACTCATGGATGACTCATCATTTGGGCTGTCTAAAATAAGGCTGAATAAAGCTGTGATCCAGGTAATTTCAAGATGTGACAGCATGATGAACAAGCCAGTCTTAATTGTCACTCTTCATCAGGAGTCATCTCATGGAGCCTTGGTGATTCAAACCCTGGAGCTCAATGGCAAAAGAACAAAATACAGGGAGGTGGAGTCTCTGAAAGCTGCTGAAAAGGAGGAGATGGTGGCCAAAAGACATGATTGCTGGCCTGGGGATTCCTGATTGCTCACCCCAAATGCTCTTAGGTGTCCTTTTGTTGGCATGAACAAGATCTGCATCCTATAGAGGATCATGCAGGTGGAAACATTTCACGAAGCTCATGGACCCTGAGCAACCTGGTCTAGAGGAGGGTGTCACTGCTCATGGCAGTGTCCTGCCCACACCAGGAGAGGACTGGAACCAGATTATCTGCAAGGTCCTTTCCAGTCCTAACTATTCTGTGATTCTATGACTCCAAAGGGCAAGGCCAACATTTCCAGCTACATAGTCCAAAATGTCATGGAAGAACCTCAGATTCTGAGACCACGTGGGTTCTGAAAAGTTCACAAAACCAAGGCAGAAGCCATGAAAGTCAGTACCTAAAAGATCAGACCTCAGGGATAAGGATTGACCACTGCAGACTGCAAAATTAGCTTCTAATTTTAATTTTATATTTAAACAGCTTACTACTCTCTGAAGATGTCTCGTGGGTTTTTTTTTTTTAAATATTAAGCTGCAATTTAACTTTGTGTTTTACTTTGGGAAAATGTGGTGTTGGAAATGTTCAGTGACTCCCTCTTCTTTTTCTCGGGCACACAAGAGGCTCTTCTTTCATCTGAATGACAAACATAGCAGAGGGTTTCTGTCCAGAGCTCCTGGAACTGGGCTTTCCAGACCAGAGGTGCAAATGAAGGCATGGAGACTGGAATATGTAGAAAATAGAGTGGAAGAACAGGTCAGAATGTTTTTCTCTTACAAGAACAGTCACTTGTGCTTAGATTTTAGTGCATTTTTGAGATAACCTGGATCCTTTGTAGCATATCACTGTGGCCCTGGGAACAAGGAATGTTTTAGGTAAATAGTCATAAGGTAATGACTTCATAGTGGTGATTTTAATAAACTAGAACAGATCTTTAATAAGGTGAAGATACAAATTCTACCTTCATTGATTGTCTGTTTTAACAGAAAATAAGCCCAAGTTAAAGTAGACATGCTTGGGAAATTAAGCTCTCCCAATGAGTTTTCTGATTTTAATTAAAACTGAAGTTTTGATACTTTGCATTTTAAGACTAATTTCCATGCATATCACTGCAAGGTCATTTCACTGTTCTCAGAGATATCTTTTTAATCTACCCCCTTGAGACTGGCATTCCTTGATTAAATAAATATGCTCAGGGAGCATTTATTATCTGACCATGCCCACTTACACAACAGATGTCAGGCAGTTACCCTTTATTCCTAATATACAACCAGATTGATAAAAGCATTGAAATTCTGGGCTCTGTCCAACACTGACAGATGAATAATTAAAGTAAAAAAAGACTTCAAGTTCTCACATTTCTTTTTCATGATCTCACTTGATGTAACTTTCAATACTGAGAATACCAGAGCTGGACAAAACTCTGACAGCAATATTTTCACCACCAAAAATATAGGTCCAGAATAATGAATTATTTCCTACTGACTCTGCTGAACTGCTTCAGTTGGGAGATGGAAAGGCAAATCCAGAATCCAAGCCACTGCTTTGACATAATACAATTCAACTTTCACAGAAGTGATCACAGTAACCAAAATTATTTCCAAACTTATCGTATATAAAATAGTGAACATTTAAAAATGCAGGAAAAAACCCCCATGTATGAGCACAAAGGTAACAAACCTAACAGTTTAATACAGCTGCAAGTAGGAAATGCTAAGAAAGCTCTGAAAAGTCAGATAAAAATGGAATGGCAAATGATTCCTCCCTGTTTCCACAAGTTGAGCCTCAAGCAGCCTCACGCAGCTTTTAAGTTTTCAACACCATATTGAATCATGTAGTCACTTATTATGCCTTCATCATCCCTAGCTGGAGAGTCAGACTTGCCAAGATTCTGCCTTTTTTCAGAAGCCTCTTTGAGAATGTCACAGGAATTCTGTGGCATGATGTGGAGGAAGGACTCAGTTGTGGCTTCAAGGCTCATTTTGGCCAGAAAGAGCTTGTGAAACCTCTTCTACCAACAGCTGAACAGAGGCACTGCTGACCTGAAATGTTTCCTTTCAGCGTTACAGCCCTCCTTCCATTTGGAATCAGCCTTTCTGTGCCCATCTCCATTTATCTGTGTTGACTGAGGTCCTGGACCTCACAAAGCTCCTGCTGCCTGAGGTAGATGACAGGATTATATGAGGACATCTGGTCTTTCCACCACTTGAAGGCAGGGCAGTCCTTGGGGGAGGGTTGATAGGACCTCCAGGTGTAAAGTGCAGAAAATACTCAACTCCTTCCCCTTGAATTTTTCTCACCAATTCCCCAGGCTGTGTGAAGGTCAAAAGCTCATTTCCTCTTACAGCATCTTTCACTGCTTCTGATCTGCCTCTGTTTTCTTATCTATTTCTCCACCATGTTCAGCTGTAACGAGTTGATAAGAACTCAGATAAGGAAATGACAATGAATGGGGTGTTGTTTTTTTTTCTTCTTGGACACAAGAAGGACAGATTCTTTATGCCTTACTCTGGAAAACCTTCCTTTAGCGTTGCTTGTGAGTTGTCACAGAGATGAGCCATAATCTGCAGTTCTGTTTTCATAAAGATAATGTTAAAGGCCAAAGGTTTTATGTTGATGCAAACCCTGAACTTTCCAGGGCAGAGATTCATCTCAGCATTTTGAGGAAGATAAGGATTTCCTCACAATCCAGCAGAGGGCCCTGGGGTTTTTTTGTTGTTGTTGTTTTTTTGGTTTTTTGGGGTTTTATTTTTTGACAGAAAATGATTTTACTTATACAATGGAGGTGTTCACAGGAAACCAGCTGAGCCTTGCTTTCAGTTCTGGTTCTGATTTTTTTGGTAAAAGTTAAGTTACATTAAGAAAAGGATGTGGCACAAGCTATAAAAACAAGTAATCAGACTTATTTACTTTTCTACCCACTCCACTGCAAAACACAGAGAATAAAAAATGATGATTTTAGAGGTTATTTATATCAGGGATTAATCCTGCCTGGTTTTGCTTTTTCAGCACTGACATCAGCTAGAATTTGGGGAATGTAGGCTTGTGTTCATTGCAGGCATTTAATTCACAAAATAAAGCCACAGATGAGTAGAGCTGGTGAGAATTTGCAGGTTGTTCTCCCCAGTTTGAATAATGTGATATACAGAATGCACTACAAAGTGATTTTGAAATGTAAAACATTAATGTTCCCTTTGGAGGGCTGGTATCAAGTGCCAAATGATATATCAATTAAATGGAAAACAAATCCCAACCCTGCAGATACTGTACAAAAACAGCTTCTTTGAAGTCAATGGGACTAATTACAAGTGTAAAATAGAGCCTGGTTGTACAGCACTTCTGTTAACAGGAGTTTAATTCCATGAATTTAATAAAAAATAGATCCCAGAACAACTCCAGCTCGGCTTCACACTGACAAAGTGCAATCCCTGCCTGGCTCAGCCATCTGTGGGTCTCTGGTATCCAAATCCTGCAGGACAGTGTTTAATATTGCACTGCAGAGCTCCACAATTCCCAAATCAGAGATGAAGTGTGCGTATTCCTCACTCCTCTGATATCACACCCAACCTTCAGGCAGGTAAGAACCAGCTCCAAAGGGCAGCTGGACACATCCAGAATTTCCTGCCTGGTTTTAGAGCTGCCATGCTCAGGCTTGACTGGGCAACAGGCATCAGCCTCTTCCTCAGATAACTTCTTCCCACGAGCAATGTTTAAATTAAAAGTGAGAAATGGGGAGTTCAGAGCTGCATTTTGATTTATGGATTGGCCCTGGTGGGTGCTGTAAAGCTGTTCTTGGTTCTCATTTGTAGACAAAGCAAGAAAATTAGGCCCATGCTATAAAAATGGAAGAAAAGACAAATATGTGGCTCATTGGGGGAATATGATTCCCAGCTATCGAAGTTACAGAGTCAGCAATTGCAATGTTCAGTTTTTTCATATCCTCAAACCACTTGGATTAAATTTAATCTCTCAGGTTATCTATTAGCATCATATCTTTAGATGAACCAATGTCCTGCACATCGATATCCTCATAGCAGCTCTTGGAAGCACTGCTGATCACCCTCAGGTGACAATTGCTTAGAGGTATCTCTGGGCACAAAACATTGTTTTACCAAGCATGTGTTCCCTTTCGCTGCAGCTTTGTCAATATTTTCATATTGCAGCAGTTCTGGGCCCTAGAAAAGGAGATTGTTCCTCTCAGTTACATTAAGAGGAGCAATCTCTTGTGGGTTTTGGAAGTGATTGTAGGTTTTATCTCCACAGGCTGAGTCTCTGGTATCCTCTGTGCCATGACAAATTACAAATGAAAACCATTTGAGTGTCCTCCAGCTCACAAGCTGTAATCTTCAGTATCCATGAGTTTCCGGAGATGTGCAAATGGTGCATAATCAACGCTCAGAGCCTGATAAAGGCATGGATCAGCATAAATCAGGGCTCAGAAGCCAACCCCTAATGGACTTGCTGAGGAGCTGTGTAAGTGTACAGAGCACTCTGTGCACAAAAACCTTCTGATGTAATGCAAGGGAATGAGAATTCATTAAAACATCTGTTTCTGCATCTCTGGCTGTACCTTCTGAGTACCAGCCTAACTGTCCTGTGATTGACACAATTCTGGCCAGACCTTTGTCTCACTTTCTTCAGCTTCTCCTTAAAGCAAATCTGTGGATATTTTTATTGTAATTATCTTTTTCTTTGCTTTCACTGTTTTACCAAACCATTGCTCACATAACCTTCTGGCATGATCTGCTCAGAGCTCACTGTCTTATCTCATACTTTCTTTTCAGGTGGATCATTAACAGTGCAATTAAATAGCACCACAGCCACTGGTGTCAGTCTGAACATTCTCCTCAGTGATGACTGACCTCTGAAACTGCTCTGCCAAGACTCAGAGAAGGAAATCCTGTTCCATGCAGCTGGAAATCCCTACAGGACAAATTCTAATGCTTCTTCTTTTAGTATCCCTGAGCTGAAGACTGTAAAAGGAGAAAAAGGTTACTGCTCTGAAGATGCTCCTGAGCAGCACTTGCAGAGATCTTGCTGCCACAGGGAGGATGTTCTTGCAAATAATATCCTCAGATAAGCCCATGGATTCACATTCAGACTCCTGGGCCAGCATCCTCCAGGACAAGGAGTCATTTCAGTAGATGTGTGCTCCTGAGGGGAGTGCAGAGCCTTTCAGACACCTGGGTGGCAAATCCAGCTGCCAAGCTCTGCTGAAACTAGGCCAGTACTGGATGTATCCTGAATATCCCACCTACTCACCTGTCTGCTCTGCTCGGCTCTCTGCCTCTACAAAGAGGCTGGAGCTGGGAAGAAGGGGGAACTGGCCATGTCCATCAGAGGCCTGCTGGGTTTCCTCCTCTCTGACACCTGACAAACACCCACCCCACAGCTGTGCCAGGTCACACATTAGATAATTTTGCTGTTTAAGCTCCTGGGTTCTGATTTTCTTGTAGAACCCTCTTTTCAGAGAAGCAGAGGTAATCCTCAGTGCTCCTAGAGCGGCTGCTGGTGTGCAGGGGATGAGGGACAGAGCAGTCAGTCAGGCTTACCCAGGGAAAGCACCACCTTTAATCACATTGTATTACAACTGGAGGACTAGGGATGCTGAAAGCTCTGGCATGATGTGGGAGTTAAAGGGCCAGGCAGGGACTCTGGGCTCTGCTGTGGTGTGATAAACCCAGCAAACCTCAGAGCAGTGAAAGTGAAATGAGGTTAAATTACACAAAATGCTGCTATAGTAAGAATGCTGCTATTTAGACTCTGGTATTTTTGAAATTGCACTTACTAAAGATCCAAGTTGAACCAGTCCCTGATCATTTTAGAGAGCAGCAGTTTTGGATTCAGTACCTGCCTCATCTCTGAAGTTGCTCATTGCAAAGGGGAGCACTCCCTGCACAGCTGTTTGTCTGGGAAAGCTGGAAAGGTGTGATCACATCTGCACCCAAACTTCTGTCTTTCCTGGGCTTGGCCCATTTTCCTGGCACTGAGATGCTTGTGCCTTCAGCAGCAAAACTGGGTCTAAGACCCACTGGCTGGTGCAGACACTCCAAATTCCAAAGCAGTCTGGAATAGGAGCCTGTGGTGGGTCCCAGGAGGGCTGGGGGGAAGGGGGGGAGGTGGATGATGCCTTGAAGCTCAGGAGGTTGGGGTACCTATTTCCAGAAAGACCTGAAGCATTGGTCCTGGCAGTCGTGGCAGTGGGAGGAAAAGATTAAAATGACCTTGGAGAGGCTGCCTGGCCCTGCATCATTTCCAGAAGTTGTGGAGATGGAGAGGGAGAAGCTGTGAAGACCAAAGACCCAAAGGGCTCCTGGGAAGGATCGCCGTGGACTGAAAGATGATGAATGGCCTTTGTTGTGGCAAGAGCCATCACCACCCACAGGTCACTTTTTGCCTCTCTGTGGTGACAGTTTTGAGTGATTTGGCCTGCCCAGGAAGAGTTGTTATTCTCACCAGGTTTCCAGCCTCTTTTTGGGCATTCCAATACCTCTCTATGCCTTGTAAGGTGGGTGTGCGCCAGATTAACCCCACAGCACTGGGGCTCCCGGGGTTCCTGCCTCTATGTATCTAAATGAGATCTGATTTCATGCTGTGGAAGGGAATTCTCTCACACCAGCCAGCCCAGTGCTGTCACACACTGCCAGAGGTTTGCCCGGGTGAGGGTGAGGATGTGAGACACATGGAAAGCAGGTGGGCTGCAGTGCAGATGTGATGAGCTGAAAAAAGAGACTGTAGCTGCTACAGTGCTGAAGTCTTTTCTGTGGGGTAGGAGAGGTTGTTTTACTTATCTTCATTTTCCTATTTATTATGTCAAAAGCCTCTTTTTTTCCCCTTTCCTTTTTCCTATTGCAATTCATTTATTCTAAAACCTCAAGAATAAATCCTCAAGGAAGAGGAGATGATTTTTTTTTCCATTGCTGAATCCCTTGATATACCCTGCCAGGTCCTTTGCTCTTTGCTGGTAACGTTACATCTGAGACCACAAATCCCCTCGAGGTTCAAAGTCACTTTGGCCCAGCATCATGCAGCATCCCCAGAACACAAAGGCCTGTAATGGAAAGAGAAGCAATTTGTGTGTCTGTGTTTTCAGACTTCATACATTCAGAGGTTTATAATGTCCAAAGGGTAGATCAAGATAATTAAATACCAATAAGCAGAGATAGATGAGCCCTGTGCAGGTCAGTTTGCTACACAATGCAATACAAACTACCAGGAGCTTTTGTAAATGCATTGAAAATAGAAAGTATTCCATTTTTATTCCCTGTGCCAAGGATTACTTGAACTCTCACCTCTCTTAAACAGGTGTTTGATTAAATCTTCACCCAGCCTGACCTTAAAAAAATCCTGTAAATTAACTTCATACAGGACAGCCCAGGTTGTGCCAAGTTCAAAGTTTTCTCTGCAGCATGAAAAATGGACCAATCAAGCTTTTTGTGTATTGTCTTGTTGCTCCTCTTGATTTTTTTTTTCACTCATTATGGCAAACCAAATTTAGCTGCCAGAAATGTATTTACTACATCTGTGATGGCCAGTAGGAGCTCAGGGTTTGCACCCAAGGTTTGAAATCAGATTTCTGGTTTACCCTTGCAATATTATGTGGTGATGAGCAGAGCCGATTGTATTGCATGAGACTGTTCCAGGTCACCTGAGGACTGGACAGGAAATGGTGAAATCAAGTCCTGGGTTGCACTACAATTGGGATCCCTGAAGCAAAAAAAACAAAAAACAACTAGCCTCCTTTTTTTTGCTTTATTTATTTACGTACAATCCTACAATCATTAAGGTTGGAAAAAACCTCCAAGATCTTCAAGTCCAATCTTTGACCAATCAATGCCCTGTCAACAAAACCATGGCTCTGAGTGCCACCTCCAGACATTCCTTGAACATCTCCAGGCATGGTGATTCCACCACCCCCCTGGGCAGCCCCTTCCAGTGCTTGACAACCCTTCCCTTGAAGAAATTGTACCTGATGTTCAATCTGAACCTCCCATGGCACAACTTGCAGCCATTTCCTCTTGTCCTGTCCCCATTCCCTGGGAGCAGGGACCCCCACCTGGCTGTCCCCTCCTGTCAGGGAGTTGTGGCAAGTGAGAAGGTCCCCCCTGAGCCTCCTTTTCTCCAGTTTGAGCCCCCAGCTCCCTCAGCTGCTCCTCATCAGACTTGTGCTCCAGGCCTTTCCCCAGCTCCATTCCCTTCTCTGCACATGCTCCAGCCCCTCACGGTCTTTCTTGATGAGCAGGGCCCAAAATTCATCACAGGATTTGAGATGCAGCCTCCCCAGTGCCCAGCACAGAGGGACAATCATTTCCCTGGTCCTGCTGTCACACTCTTGTTGATACAGGCCAGGATGCCTTTGACCTTCTCAACCACTTGGGCACACTGCTGACTCCTGCTTGTCCCTGTTTCTATTCAATAAGCAGAGCACACAATCCACACTCTTTTTTTCTCAGTCTCTTACTGTAGTAACACTGCCTGTGTTCCTGGCAGCAGCCCTCAGACCACGATAACCCCTTTGCTCTGTGGAAATGAATCATTCCTGGTGGCTGTGTGCACACATTCTGATGATGCTGCGTTATCACCAGACCTTTGTGATGGCCCATTGCTCACACAGCAGAGCTGCCAGGGGCTCAGTGCTCTTGAGTCCATTGCACACTCACACAAAAAGGCTCATGAGGCATCCCAGAGAGTGGTGGATGCAAAAGAAAACTGGGAAATCTGAGCAAGGATGTGCATTAAGAACTACAGGAAGACATATTTTTAAAAACAAAACATAGGGTGTATTATTAATTTCATTAATATCAGTGTTGAAGTCATCAGAATCTTGCTGGAATCATAATCAGGCATTGTATATGTCAAAGGGGGAACCATGAATTCAGAAAATTAATCTCCTTTGCTCGTGAGGTGAGTCCTCATGGTATGGGATGGGATTGGGCATTACAAACATGGTGACTAAAATCATTGCTGCTGATCTGCAGCACACATGTCCCATCTTGAAATAAAGAAATAAAGAAAAAAAGAAATAGAGAAATAAAGAAATAAAGAAATAAAGAAATAAATCAAGAAATCAAGAAATCAAGAAATCAAGAAATAAAGAAAGTCTGATGAGCCTGGGCATATTCTCAGATGTGAGCATGGTGAGGCCCTGTCACAGGTTGCTCAGGGAAGCTGTGGCTGCCCCATCGCTGAAAGTGCTCCAGACCATGTTGGATTGGGCTTGGAGCAACCTGTTCCAGTGGGAGGTGTTCCTGTCCATGGATGTGGGGCTGGAATTAGAAGGTCTCTTAAGTTCCTTTCATCCCAAACCATTCCATGATTCTCAGGCAGCAGCAGGATGGAGTGAGGATAAGGGTGGTAATTCCCTGGGAAGATAACACAAATGGAAATCCTCAAGGCTGCTTTTGAGGTTTTTCATTCTGTATTGTGGTCTTACCCTGGATTTTCTCCCCCCTTGCCTGAAAAAAGTGGAAACGTTCAGTTTTCAAACCCAAGCATAAGCTTGCTGTAGCTGGAGAGGGTCTGAAGCCTGCCTGGAGATGCTGTGACAGATCACAGCTGGAGATCCACTGCTGCAAGAGGCAAAGAGCCAGGTGGGAATGAAATCTTCTGGCTGGGGCAATTGCTCTCCACTTTGTAGCTTGACCTGTCACATGGCAAGAGACAGGCCCTTCTACAAGGCAGGGAATTTGTTTCCTTGACGTGTCAGTGCCAGAAATCTGTGCAACACATGAATGATCTCACACCGTTTACCTGAATGCCTTTCCTCATCTGTAAAAGGACAGCAAGGGAACTTGTTCCTAGTTCACCTCAGAAGTGGAACAGATTCTGTGAAAGCACAGATCCTGCCCTGTGCTTTCACCTTTGCTGTGTCTCATGTTGCTGCTGCTCTCACTTACAGCAGAAATCCCTGGCATTTCTCATCGCCTCGGTAGACATACGACTTTTGTGAGGCAGCAAGCAAGCAAAAATAATGGCACAAAAAAAAAAAAAAAAAAGGAAAAAAAAGGAAAAAAAAAGGCACACAGACACCTGCTGTGAGTTTATTTTGACAAGTGTCATTTAGATGCAATAAGCTGCGATCATGTCTCCGGCGCGGCTGCAAACAGACAGGAGCCGACTGGCAAACAAACCCAGGGGCAGAGTGCGGCTTCTCTCGCTGGGTTGGGGGCTGGCGGAGAGGGGGAGGAACAGGGCGATTTTAGGGTGGGCTTGCCGGGAGCTCGCTGCCCTCTCGGCCGAGTCCGGCGGTGCGGGAGGAGCCGGCGGCTCTCCCGGCTGCGGCGCCTGCGGGATGCTCCGGAGCGCAGGGATACGGAGGAGGGGGGCTGCGGGAGGCGACAGGGAGGCGTGTGCCTGCCTGCGAGGGGGCATTTCTTCCCTTCCCCGCACAAGCCGATGCCTACCCTGCCGAAGCAGTTAAACGGGGGAGAGCAGCAGCCCGGCTGGCAGATTCCTGCCCTGTGATATGCCAGCCACAGGGTGACGCAAGGGCTGGAAGGCTCCAACTAACAAGCCATTTTCACCTGCGTAATAAGCGCTAGTGGAGATACAGCAGCGGCGGCGGCGGCGGCTCCCGGTCCCCGCAGCCGGCCAGACCCCAGCGCGGCCGCAGCACCAGCCAGCCCGGCGGCCACCGCAGCCCTTCCGGTGGCCCCCGCTGCATCCCGAGAGCCTGAGATCAGCGGCCGCCTCGCAGGCAGCATGTCAGCCCCGCCGGACCCCCAGGACCTGCTGCTGGCGGGCACTGGGGTGCACTGGGCTGCCGACGGGGCGGACCAGTACGCGAGTGGGGCTCCGCTGCGGGATGGAGACGGGGCTCAGCAGCGGGAACAGCTGGGTTTCGGCTCCGCCAGGGAACACCCGCCCGTTACCATGGCGACTGCATCCCCAGGTAAAAGGCGAGGGGTACCCAGGGATGCTCGACAAAGAGGCCCTGCCGGTAGCATCTCCCGGTTGTCTCGTTCCTGACCCTTCCTCTGTGTTTCTCCCAGCCTGGCTGCTTGGAGACATTGCTAAGGGGTTAGTGAGTGCATGTAGGGAAACAGAAAATAACGAGGAATTGCGGCCTTTGCAAATAGTTATTTTTTGCTGATGTGGGGGAGGGGGGACGCAGGAGCCAGCCAAGTTCCCTAAAGCTCTTTGCAGTTCGTTAGGCACAAGACAAACAGATTTCAGGCAAATGTTGGAAGGCATTTGATTTCACCCGACTTGATGTGGATCTGTCCTCATTTGTCATACACCTGTTCACATCTGGAGTGACAGATCTCAGTGGAGTTACTTCAGCTATTCCCCGTGCACCTGGAATTCCTGCATGGCCCCTTATGTTATTTCAACATGCAGCTTTTAATGGAGTGCCTATTCTGAAGTGTTTGTACATTTTGTGCATGCTTTTGGGACTTGTTCTTTTATTTGTGGACTTTTTGCATGCTGTGTTTTCCACCTTTCGAACACTGAGGTGTGTTCGACTTCAGGTGCATTCAGTTTAGGGTCTGCAGGTTGATTTTCAGTTTATTTTTGGGATGTGTTCAGTTTCCCTTGGTTTAGGGTTGCTTTCCTTAGCAGGTGTATTAATAGCAGGTGTATATGTGTTAATGAACCCCAGAAGGCTTCAGCTCCCCGTAGCTCCTGGTAGAAATGTTTGGGGAAAAATAACTCTCTTTTCTTCTTGGTGATAATTCCCTACTTTCTTTCCCATTGCTGTCTGTCAGAGAACCCAAACAGCCAGAAACCCCAGCCCTGGGGGAGCTGATGCATCCCATCTCACTGGGAATGAGATGTTTCCATTACAGAGCCTGAAGCATTAAACTTGTCTTGAGTAAGTTGAGGGTCAGGCCTCGGGACAGGAATCGATCTGTGTTATGCAATAGCTGCAGGAGCATTAGGAGCTGCGTTTTTGGGCTGAGTCCCTCCTAATCCCCTCCAGTCAATCAGCACAAAGAGTAGCTGGCCAGGAACGGCACAGCCTGTGTGGCTGCGTGTGCTGCTCTACTCATCCCCACGCGTGTGGCTCCGCAGGGTCTGAGCGTGCCCCGCTGCCCGTGTGTGCTCCCGACACGGACACAGCGTCCCTGGTGCCTGTCTGGCTGCTCCATGTGACCGAGTTCAGGGGTAAAACGGGATCCAACGCCCCTCGGCTGATGTGGGAAATGTTTTGCAGTTCTGTAGCTCTGGGCAGGCAGCTAATCTGCTGATGTGCTGCTCATTCGCTGAGCTCAGTGTTGGGCTGTGGAACGTGACTTTCTGCTGGAGGCAGAGGGCTGGGAATGTCAGGCTGTTCGAGTGTGTGTGAAGAGGGGCTTGGGGATTGGGGACTCCAGGTAGGGCTGCCTCAACCATATAATGACACAAAGAAGGGGGGAAAAGAATCTTGTGAGCTTTCTCTGTTCACTGATGGATAAAAATATGGCCATGCTGAATCTTAGCGTACAGAACAAAGAGGGGTGGTCTCTCAAACTGTGTAAATCACCATTAAATGGAATCACTGTGAAACTGCTTACATTTAATGAAGGCTTCTTCAGGCTTGACATGATCTCTAGATTTACACTTAGAGCATGCAGAATAGGCAGACAGGCAGAAAGAAAAGAAAATGAAAAAAGAAAAAAGAAAGAAGAAAGAAAGAAAGAAAAAGAGACACAAAGAAAATTTTCAGCTTTTGGAATCCTCTGCAAAGGGGTTTTAGATATGTTTGTTTGCTTGTGTCAAACTGTGGCAAGGTGGAGGCAAAGTGAGTGATACAGACCTTCTTTTGGTGTTTGCTGGCTGTGGACCATCAGGCTGTCAAATCAGCAGTACCACAAGAGTAGTAATGTGCTTTAAACATTTCCCATTTTGTTTTCCCTGTTCCATAAAGAAGCGTTGTGTGGCTGTGTGCGTCTGGCCGACCATGGCAGACAGAGCAGCATCCCAAGCAGCGCAGCCCTGTGCACGCAGCCTCTCTCTGTTTGTGGCTGCAGCAGCTGTATTTCTGCTCCACACTACCTAGAGAGCCACGACTCCCGCCCCCTTCACCGGGGGAAGTAAATAATTTCCTTGTTCTCTCCGTGTGTGACTAAGTATTCATAAGTTTCTGAATAAGAGGACTGTCATATTGTTGAGTATCTGAAACTGTCAAGCTTTTCTGAAAACTCTTTATTTCTCCTGCTCGGAGAGAGATTCCTGCCTGTTCCTAAGCCATAGGAACGGGCCCAGTGGGGGATACACAGCTCCAGCTTTTTTACAGCACTGCCATAGTCTGCTGTAACTCCAACACTCCTGACACAATGGGCCATGTGGGGACACTTCAGACAAGGAGCAATCCATCCAAGCAAGAGTGAACTGGACAGAATAATTATCAAGTAGTTTCCCAGCACATCTTATATCTTCCTCCACACCTGTCAGACCAGTGTTTTTTTTTTTTTGTGAAAACCATGGTTATGCTCTCCGAGGCAAGAGCAGGGTTTGGAGTCTGGGAGATTCTCTCAGCATGAAAATAACTGAAAACAAATGGTGGGAATTTATCACAGGTTGTACAGATATTTTCTTATACAACCTAAAAATTTGCAAACTTTCCCTGATCTTGGCTTTTGTTTTAAGTTTGAAAACCAGCCAGGGATTGTTGAAAGGTTCAGGAATATTTTCAAGCTGGCCGTGGGCCCGGCTTTGAGCCAAGCTGGCTTTGTGTCAAAACCTGGTGAGTGGTTTCTGAATGATGAAAAGCAATGGATTTCACTCCCCATTCTTTGGATCAACCAAAATCAGCAGTGATTGAGACTGCAGAAAAAAATTCCCACGAGGGATGGAAAGCTCAGAGATTTCTCAAGCAAAGTCAGGGCTACAGGGAGCTGCAGATCCCACATCAGCCTTTCCTCCTGCAGGGCTCCAATGAAGACAAACTCCAGCAGCTTCTGGGCTGGGATAAGGCTGTTTCTCTTGCTTTTATACTTGGCCCCTGAATTTTGCTGGAAATGTCTCTCTTCCTCAAACACAGTGTTTTTCTCCTTCCCAAAAATGAATTTGGTTCAGGGTGAGAGGACCTTGCAGGCAGCTGTTGCAAGGACTGGTGAGCAGTTACATGTTGGTGAAGAGAGCCCCATGTCACCCAACACACCATCTGGTCACAGATTCTGTCATTTTATTTTTATGCACCGACAGTGATTAAAATCCCTAGACAGGAATTATTTCCAAAAATATTACCCAGGCTACCAGGCATTCCCCAGGATAAATACATATGGTTTCCTCCAGAGAAATGGCAAAATGTAAGAAAGGATTGTACCTCCAAGCTGGATTTGTTCTTTGCGGGAAAATAGTGGGGAAAGGGCAGGAACTCATACAAATTGTGATTCCTGTGTAAGGATTAGGGAAATTTCATGCCTGGTGCATGGGTGAGTATATGTAGGGTGATGTAGGCATCCATGCAGCTGAGATTGAGAGAGCTGCCAGCTCATGCTCACTCCAGTTTTTCGGTAAAAAAATAAAAAAAATCCAGGCCTTCAGACAGGCCACAGCAGTCAGGACATCCCTGGCAATCCTGGCCCATTTCCAGCTACCTCCAAACACGGGTCACATGTGGGGTCCAGCTGCCCAAAAGAGAGGAGGTCAGTGCCACAGGAGATGGCATTAATAACTGGGACATGTCCACAGGGACACAATGGGATGGTGGATATGGCCTGTGGGAGCCCTTCTGGAACAGCATCCAGGGGTTGGTTGGGATTCCCTGAGGTGCCTCAGTGTGGAAGTCCTGTGCTTATGGGAATAAGCACCCATTTGGTGTGTGCCAGAGAGGGAAGGAGGGACTCAGAGCTGCTTGGATGAGGCAGATGAGTTGAGGAACAGCCTCTGCCTGATGAGGAGCAGTGGGAGACCAAATCTCAGGAGTGTTTTGGGCTCTGATGGGTATAGATGTAATGCCCAAAACAGTGAGGGGTCTTTGCTCCCACTGCTCTGTGATAAGGACAGTCTCTAATGTCAGTACTTTGAATAAAGACCTTTCTAAAAACCCTTTCTGATTCTCATGATTTGCAGAGGCTGAGTTTGAAGATATATGCTGTGTACCCATATGTCCCTGCAAGGGACTGCAGTGAGGTGCTCCTGCCATAAGTCTGAGTTTGTATTGATAATGCTGCACCAGTGAATCTCAGTTTATGGTTTCTCTAGAAAAGCAGTTATTGATAGCTTTGCACCTCAGTATGAAAGAGATTTCTGATGGTTTTGAGGCAGGTTGAGAGCCCTGTGGTTCACCTGCGTGGAGAGAAGCAGGCATGAACATGAATGTTTGCACTGCCTGGGTTTGGCATTGACACTTTCTAGGATGCCAGATCATGGACAAATGCAGCAGGTTCCCCAAGAAAACTGGCTCTTTTTGGCATTCCCACCCCTTCCTAGGTGTTGCTCTAGGAAAATCTCTCCATCCCCAAGCATCCATGGCAATGTGCTGCTCACAGCCACTGCACTGGGAAGGTCAAGATCCAAACCCTAATTTTTCAATTTGCTGCAGAAAATCGTGACGTGGTGGTGTCACTGACCTAAGCATGACACAGGGGAGACTCAGCAGATGTTTGGAAATATATCCTGAGCTGCCAGGCAATCCTGCTCAGGTTGAACCACCTGTGGCCAGATTTAGTCTCACTTTGGAAGAGTAAATATTCATGCCAATTCTACTATCAACATTTTAGTCCTTTCTGATTTAGAGAACTGAATTTAGTTTTTCTCTGCTGTCTGGATTAGCCACTCAAAACTTCTGATCTACTGCTGTGAGTGGAGGGGGCAGGGATCATTTAGTGGAGGTCCTCCCCATTCCCTGGTGTTTTGTTAGTGCCAGCAGATTTTACAGAGAGGGACAGGAACAAAGCAGATTTCTTCTTGGATCTTTCTGTTCTTGTAATCCTCATGAAGCTTAACAAAGTGGCCCAAACCCACAGTTAGCCATCAAAAAAAAAAAATAAATTCCTGTTGCAAAACCATTCTTCAATCTCACTTGGGTAAAGTAGGAGAAATGGTTCCTGATGGGCTTCTCCAGAAATGCTCTGCATTTGGGGTGCTCTCAGAGGTGCATAAAACCTCCTGGTTTAAAATCTGTGCAGCTATTTAGTTCTCAACTCCATACAGATCAAAATGCTGCTGGTTTTGCCCTGTTCCTCACAGGGATGCAAGTAGTTCTGTCTGCTTTGACTGCCACACTGATGAATTTTCTTCAGCCTGCAACTGGGTTGAGGAAGAGGAAGAGGCAGATGAAAGAGCAAAGTAGTACCGGGGAGGGTGACTCACCTGCCTTATTTTAATCTTCATCACCCAGTAATGAAATGTTTTATTTATAGGCAAGGAACTGAGGGGGAGAGTTTGGGGAGGAGGAGAATGGCGTGGAGGGGAGAGGCTTTGGATGTCCCAGTTACTGCAAGAGTTGGGTTTCGTGAGTTGCAATATTTTCTGGGCTGTGAATCTCCCCTGGGCTGGGTGGTTCATTATCTCTCACTGGTGCAAGGCTCCCAGGAGGCATATCTACCTCCTTTTTTCTTCAGCTCTGGAAATGCCACTCAATGACATGTCTTGTGCCTTATTTTTACCAAAAATTCCTGTATCGTGCAGGTATCAGTCTGTTTGGGAACAGTGACCCCAGAAAATATCTGTATGTCACCTCTGTCTCAGTCCTCCTGGAAAAGTTTGGCCAGATCCCACAGGTCTGTTTATCATGTCCTCACAGACTGGCCCATGAAAAGATCCTGGCCCAACTGCATGGCCTGATTTGGCCCAGGATGCTCAGGACTAGAGTTAGGCTCTGCTTTGAGTCCTGAGGCCTGAGTTGGCCCCAAGACCCAGTTATTTTGTGCACAAGTGTTTTAGCTCAAAGTTCCTGAAACAGCCAAGGAGTTGTGCTGCAGGTCCACATCATCAACAAGAAATGGAGTTTTTAATGGGTGCGTTCTTAGGAATTTCCCTCTCTCTCCCTCCTCAGTAGCTGGTACCTCTGAAATGGGCCAAGTACACACTGAACTTCTTTATTTTTAATGTAGCATTTATGTCCTCATCTCTGTTCTTCATGTACTATTCTTTTACTTCTAAAACAGGATTCTTTATAGAATTCTGGGGGTTCTTGTTTTGCTTGGGTTGTTTTCTTGTTTGTTTTTTTTCAAAAGAGAAGGTGGCCTTCACATAGCAAACCGTGTTTCAAGTGATGAAGCATTATTTGTAATTAGTTTACCAATTTAAGAAAGCTGTAGAGTTGGCATGATTCAGCACTCAGGAGCACACCTCACATTTAGGTGCTTGTTTTTTAAGACATTTCTGATTTATGGTCAGTCTATTCCTCCAAGAAACCTCATACCTTCAACAGTGAGAATAAATTCTTGGCACTCACCTGCAAGACAAGACTTGAAATAGAGTGGACCTTAATCACCTATTTCAGTTCTCCTTGTTTCAATGAAGTATTTAAGATTCTGATTTTATGGAACTTAAGAGCATTCTTAACTGCTATTAAAATTAGGATGGTCTTAAGCATATGCATAAAGGTGAGCATGTTTTGTTTAATTTAGGGATAAATGAAGTAGAAGATACATCATGGATAAATTTGCTTTATTACCCATTAGAACAGACTGCTTCAGGACACTTGCACGTCAAATGGAAGCACCAGCACTTACCCATCTCATCATAGCACTGTGAAAATTAACCTTTAAAGAGATTGACAACTTAGGATGAAAACCATACTAATATTGCTGTTGTTTATTTTGATCTATCGTGTGCATCTAGGTGAGAATAAAAATTCTTAGAAATGACTACATCCTTCATAAGCCTGTCTCTTTCAAATATTGAGGTGTTACCTCATAAGCATTGGCTTTGTACTTTAATATTCCTTAAGAGAGGGCTTTCCCATCTTTATTTAAATAACAGCCGATAAAAGAGTTATTTGCATACTTCTTTCACTGCTGTTATGAGTTGCCTGCCCTTGGTACAGCCTCCTGCTGTCATGAGATCTTGGATGAGAAAAGGTAGCTGGTTCACCAGGGACAATTCCAACACAATTGCACAATTAACAGCTGCAGCATTGCACACAGCAGTGGCTCCCATCCTGGGTGCAGAGCTGCATCCATCCTCCCATCCTAGGGCTGCACTGGGCTATTTGCCTGCCTGCAGGAGAGGATGGAGCAGGGAAGATGCTTTCTGCACTGGGGTGGCTCTGCAGACCTGCAGAGTTATGTCAGCTCGAGGCTTTTCTGTGCCATTCAGGACATGAGTTGTGTATTATTTTTCAGCAGTGCTGGATTTATTAACTGCAGCTGATTTATTGCTGGGAACTTTAAAGACATCGAAGGGACTTATGAGCTGTGGCCAGTAAAAAGCAAATGCATGGGGCAGCCTTGTCAGGCTGGAAACTTTCCTGCTTCCAGTACCTCAGGATCTTGTGCTTCTCATCTCTCAGGGGTTTTTTCTGTCCAGATTATCAGTCCATGTCTCGGGTGCACATGTGGGTGCCCCTGGGTGAGCCCTGTGGGTTGAGAAGCAGGAAACACCAAGTCTGGCCAGGGATTTGAGTCCCAAACATAGCCCTGGGTGCCATCCCTCACCCCATAGGACAGTGCAAAGCCACAAATGCAGAAGTTACAGATCCAAATGACATCCCCAGCTTTCCCTGCACTGCATTAGTCACTGGCTGCATGATCAAACAAAAATCCTCACCCTGGGCAGGCTCTGCAGCACAGCTGTGCAGAGAAGGGCTGCAGACAGGCTGAGCCATCTGAGTTCATGCTGATGTTCTCTTGCTGAGGCTGAGCTCCTCCACGCAGCTCCCAAAACACTCAGGAGCACCTGTAAAGAACTGCTGGAGACACAGACTGCATTTAAGGGTTGTGATCAGCAAGAGAGTTCTGCCACCATTCCCTAAGTAGAGGCTTAACCCCCACAAACATAATTTTGCATGTCGGGAAGGTGGGGACTCCCTCACCCCACACAGATCTTGGTGCACACATAACCAGCAGAGCAGCTCTGCTTGGAAATTGTTTTTAAAGCTCCTGGGCAGGCCAAAGGGCTGGATCCTGAGCACAGCCTAAAGGTTGCTCTAAATCTGCCAGCACCGTTCAAGTGTTCACCCGTATCCAGGTCAGCTGCATCCCTCTCCCTGTGTGAGGCCATGGCTGGGCTGGGAGGTGAAAAACCACAGCCAGCAGAGCTGGGGATCAGTGTCTCATCTCTGCTCTGATCTCTGGAGTAGCATTCCATGCTCTTTGTGGGAGGGGAATGAGGTTTCACAGTCACCAGCTGTCTGCTGGCTACTGGAGCACAGGGGCGTCTGAATTCCAATCAGCCTTAATTGGGTCTTTCCCTTGATGTCCTTAATGCAGAGGCAAAAGAGGTGCACTTGCTGCTCGTGTGCATAGGAGATGCTTTGCATTTCATGATATTTTCATTCCTGTTGACTTCAGCACTGAAGCACGATGCAACACGCTGGAAATGAAACGTGCACTTCAGCTGAACTGGAAGCTGAGCTGCTCTGTGCAGGTGTAGCTGTGTGATAGGAGCAGCAGTCATTTGTTATTTGCGGACTGATTTTAGTAAAACAGGAAACTCTGCTCCTTATAAAAGTTATAGAAATGTGTATTGCAGTTTTTTTCATTTTCTGTTTAGTGCTGATCTCTGTTTAAGGATGTAGCATGTTTGTCAGCTTGCTGGGTTGGAGATTTTTTGGGTGTTTTTTCCTTTTATTACAAAGGTTTATAGCTTTGGTAAACATCATTGAGCAAATGCTCTAAGCTGCAATATTGCTGTGCACTAAATTTTAGTTGAGACAGTTGCACTTGCTGCTCGTGTGCATAGGAGATGCTTTGCATTTCATGGTATTTTCATTCCTGTTGACTTTAGCATTGAAGCACGATGCAACACACTGGAAATGAAACGTGCACTTCAGCTGAACTGGAAGCTGAGCTGCTCTGTGCAGGTGTAGCTGTGTGATAGGAGCAGCAGACATTTGTTATTTGCAGACTGATTTTAGTAAAACGGGAAATGTCTTCTCCCTCTCATTATAAAAGTTACAAAAATGTGTATTGCAGTTATTTTCATTTTCTGTTTAGTGCTTGTCTCTATGTAAGGATGTAGACAAACTGCATGTTTGTCAGTTTGCTGGGTTGGGGGTTTTTTGGGTGTTTTTTCCTTCTATCACAAAGGTTTATAGCTTTGGTAAACATCACTGAGCAAATGCTCTAAGCTGCAATATTGCTGTGCACTAAATTTTAGTTGAGACAGTTGCCTTTGATACAGGGCTAACCTAAAGCTGAGGCTGATTCCTCTCTTTTGCAGCTTTTGCAGTTCTTTAAAAAAACAGACATAATGCAGCATTTATGTAGTTGCTGATTTCTCTACTGCTCTAGCAAATTATCACTGGGGTTGAATGTAGAATTGATTCCTCAGAATTTCCTGTTTATCCTGAAAGTCTCTGTTCATAATCTGTGATTCTCAGAGCATAATTAGTTTGTAGGAAAGGTGTTGGGCCCAAAGGTGACACTCCAAGATGATGTGTGAGAGTTAAAATCCCAGAGGAGTCACCTCTGAACACATCGTTTATCAGAAAAAATAAAATAAAATAAAAGTGGCTTGGAACCTCTGGGCAGTAGCTCTGTTTATCACTTTAACTAAGAAATCCTTATAGCAAATTGACTGCTAAGTGGCATCTTTGTTGCTGGAAAGAAAGGATTTTTATAGATCCCTAGTGTTTTAGGTGGTATCTTGGTATCTATTTTTCTAAGTAAAAAGTTCCCTGAGTGTTTAATAGGGGGGCATTGCACACAGGACTGAAAAGTCAAACAAGCAATTAATTGATTGCATGGACAGATGTGGATTCATTAAGTAAAACCTGGATTACTTTCACATGGATGAAATAGCAACTCTGCCTATGAAAATGCATACCTACCTCTGCTAGCAGGAGAAAGGACTGAATTTCCTGAGCTCTAAATTTTTTTAGAAATTTGTCATCAGGCAAAAAAAAACCCCTTTCTACAAGAGATACATAGATTAAAATAGTATTAATAAAAATAGTGAAATCTTAGAAATTAAGTGTATATATTTTCAAATAATTCTGAGATAAATTAATGTTTCACCTTATTTGGCTGGCAACAGTATTTTTAAAAGTACCTTTGCTTTTTTAGTAGGACATTTATTCCAAATATACATAAATTCCATTTTGAAAGCAGTAATTCCAGCCTGCAAAGGTCTTTATTCTATTCTAGAATTGCCATGTCATATACATTTTTTCTGTTGTGTTTTTTTTTTTTCCCCTACCCTAAAAAATACCACTGGAGATTATGGAGGATTATCTGAGCAGTTATCACAGTAAAAGCCAGTTGCCATTTTGGGAAATTTTTTTTTCCCTCGAAGTCCTTTTGACATTAGCTTTTATAATTTGGTGCAGTGTAGTAGAAGTTCAGGGCAGAGCTGAGGAGACAGGCCTGGGGATTAATGCTGTGTGAAATTCATGCAATCTCCTTCCACTTTGAACGTGCTAAGCAGACCATGTAAAATCCCTGGAATATTTGGTAGATCTGCCAGGCCTTGAAGATGGCATTTGTAATATTTGTCTAGCTACATGTATTTTTACATACTTTTCCCTCCCTGTGCCATCCAAACTCTATTCAGAAGTGAGGAGAGGGGGCTGAACAAAGACTGAGAAGTAAATGTACCGTTCCCAGGAGGAGATTTTAGAGTTTGGGCTTCTTTTTTTTCCCTTTCTCTGCTGTTGCTCTTTAATGAATCGTTCTTCTAACCTACTTTAAATTGAGCTTCTAGCATGCTGGATGTTTTGCAGATGAATCATACTGTGCAATGCACTTATGCATATCTGCTGTGCAAGTACATTGTCAGCTTGTATTTGATAACCTACCAAAAAGCAGGATCTTTTTTTTTTATGGAAGCTTGGGATACTAGAGTTGTTCTCCAAGTGAGAATAATGCAACCACTGTTAATAAATCAGCCTGGGTCTGGGGATGTCTCACCACTTTCACAGCATCCTTGATTAGCATTATCCTCAGAGGTATAAATTAAAGAGGAAAATATATAATCTGGGAAGCTTTCCAACATCATCTTTGAAAATGAGAGCTCAGTGCTTTGCTGGGATTTCTTTGGTGGAGGAATGCTAATAGCAATGCTGAAGATGTGCCCTGATTGCACCCTAAAGAGAAGGAAGATGCACTGAATATCTTCTCTTTTTTTCTTTGTCATCAAGATAATTTCTGATGTGATCTGCACTGGATGAACAATTTTCTACGCGGTTCTGTGAATTGATCCCAGAAGTGCAGCTTCAATCGCTCCCTCTTCTGCTACTTGTTCCCTTTGCCTGACATCTGCTTAAAATCTGGTGCATATTTTCCCACCTCAGCCTGCAGACAACTGCCTGCAGCTGTTAGAGAGTGGACACAGTCCCTCTGAGGCACTGGCCAAAGCCTGAGCTGCAGCAGTAAAGATTGCAGGAATTTCTTCTGCCTGTTCCTACAAGGTGTCATCACCTCCCTCCCCGCCAAGGGAAGAAATCTGTGCTGCAGAATGTGCTGATTTGCAAAGAAAAAAATTCACAGGGAGGGTTTGATTTTTGCAATGTTCCAGCTGTGCTAAACGAGCAGAAAGAGGAGTTTTCAGCATATCAGCAACATCTTGGAAATGGAAATGCCACATCTTCCAGCACTTTCTGAGTAGTCAGTTTTTCCCTTCCCTGCCCGTAATCCACTCAGGTCTTTGGCACTGACTGGAATTAGGAGTTTGGCATGGCTGTTGTACTTGGAGTCTTGCTGTACAATGTCTGTGTGTTTCTGTTTGCTTTCCCCTGGCCAGCTCTCTGCCAACATCTTCCTTTGCTTTCCAAGAGATGGTGAAAAGCACAGAATGCAAGACAAAGCTGTTGTTCCTCAGGTTGCCTTTTGGGGAGGTGTAAGATACCTTTATTACTATTTTCCTGATGGAACATCTAATCCACAGGAGAGTGAAGAGTCTTACAAAGAGCCCCCAGGAGCTGCATTTGAACTAGACCTGGGTCTGATGAGGCCCAGGCAGTGCCAGGCTTCTCCAAAGAGGTTTTGGCTTCATCATCAGTGACTCAGTTTACAGGGTCTCTCAGGCAGAGACTCCAAAAAGTCATTCCTCTCCCCCGAAAAAATGTAGGGCAGTTATTTTTACTTGGGCTCCTGAAGGTGGTTAATTTATTTTCCTGCATGTTATCACTTTTAAATAAATATTGAGGATCCTTAGTTATGTTTTACAAAGGCATTCACCCTTCCAGCTCAACAAAATAGAGGGAATATCATGTGTTATTTGCCAGCTCTACTGACATTGGTAGATTTGCCAAAGCAATGTATTTCAGCATTTCCAGACATTTTTCCTGTGGAGCTTTCTCTTCCATAGAATGGTTTTCTGTTTCCCCTTGATTTGAGATGAAAAGAAAATTGAAAATAATATGAAATTTTCCCACAGGACAGAATTTCTTTTGCAATAGCTCGGCTTCTAGGTAATGTCAGGAATAACACAAACCACTGCAATCAGTGTGCTTAATTTCAACTCTGCATTTATGACTTATTCCTTGACATTCTTGTCTGAAGAATAACCACATAAACACACTTCACTCTCAGCTTGAAAATACCCATTAAAATTGAGAGCTACTGCACCAGTATGTAGGGCTTGTGAGCACCTATTTAATGCAGTCAACAGGGCTGTGACCTTGGTTCTCTGTCACTGGAAATGAAATTTCCTCCCAGTCCAGCCCATCTCATCTCTGCTGAGCTGTAACACCAGGTAGGTTATTCTCTCTTTATGGCAGATGACTTTGCCAGCACTGTGCTGAAGAAGGCATGAAGTGTTGCCCAAGCCAGCAGCTGCCCAGAGTCCTTGAATTTAAATAATTATCATAGAATCATAAATCATAGAATGGTTTGGGTTGGAATGGGTCTTAAAGACCACTCAGTTCTGAACCCCTGCCAAGGGCAGGGACACCTTCCACAATCACAGGGAGCTCCAAGCCCCATCCAGCCTGGCCTGGAACACTCCAGGGATGGGGCATCCACAGCTTCTCTGGGCACCCTGTGCCAGGGCCTCACCACCCTTACAGCAAAGAATTTCTTCATAATATCTAACCTAAATCTACCTTTCTTCAGCTGAAGACCATTCTCCCTTGTCCTATCACTGCATAGCCTTGTCCAATGTCCTTCTCCATCTCTCTTGGAACCCCTTTAGGCTCAGGAGGGGGCTCTAAGATCCCCCTGGAGCCTTCTTTTCTCCAGTCTGAGCACCCCCAACTCTCTCAGCCTGTCTTTGTAGATGTATTCCAGACCTGTGGTAGCTTTGCTGGACTTATTCCAACAGGTCAACATCATTATATAGTGCTCCTTCTTTACTCACTTAAAAATGTGACTTGCCTATTGATGCCAAGCAAGGGAAGGAAAGTGAGGGAAGACAGAAAATCAGACCCTTTCTTCTCAGTCTCTATACAAGACTTTCCTTTTTGAAAAGCCCTCCCCTTCCCAGGCTGTGTGAGCAGGAAAGCAATGCAGCTCCCCATGAGCAGGAAGCGAAGCCTTTAGGAGCCATCAGGTTCCCCTTCCTGACCCTGAACTCAGAGCTGCAATGACAACTGCACTTCAGATTTGCTGTGCTGCTTGTTTTAGTCAGCTTTTCAGGAAAAAAAAAGGTCTGTTCCAGAAGTTTTCAACGAATTTCAGACCCATTCAGCTGAATGGCAGCAACTGCCAGAGCAGGTAAAATCCAAATACTACCAAGACTCTTCTGCTCCTACTTGCTCCCAGCACCAGGTGTCCCAGGCTTTTGTAACTTCTAGAAATGAAAAGCCAGATGTGAGCAAAAAGCCATGTTGAGGAAAGAATCTGCAGAGTTGCTCACTCAGATTTCTGGTCACAGCTGCTCTGCCGTGCCAGGCACGAGCCAGTTTCTGAGAAGATGAATCAGGAGCTGATTTCTAAACTTGTCTAACATAAAGTTTAGAGGGAAAGAGGTGTTTGCTCCTGGAGCTTGGTGAAATTGCCAGGAGAAATGAGCTACACTAAAAATCAGTGTAGGTAGATGGGTCAAATTGTATAAATTACACAGAAGTGTCACTCTGGGGAAGAAATTAAGTCAGCATGGAGGGTAAAATGAATAGCAAGAAAAGAAATCCTAACTACTCTCAAGAGTCTGCATTTCTCAAGCAATGGGTTTCTCATCACTTTATGAAGGGAAATAGGTAATTTGATGCTTGTAGTGGTAGAGGATTAAGTTTATAAACTCAGCAGGTACCTTTTAGTCCACATCTCCTGTACTCACAAGATCTGGAGGCAAAGTTTGCCTGCAAAACCATCTCCCTCCACCCTTCTTCAGTTGGAGCAATTAACATAATTGCTTTTAAAAAAAGCTTTTGAATGCATTTTTGTTCCTCAATGGTTTCTTTCAGTCAATTGAAAGGGCATGAAATCCCCATTCTTCAAGGCAGAGACAGATCTGTTGAGCCTTTCACCGTGTGAGCAGTACCTGGGGGAGTGCTGTGCCACTGCAGGATCTGGTGTGCTTGGCTTCATTCTCCAGATCCTTGGGGGCTGGTTGAGCTCTCCCAGATCCTACATCCTATGTCTCCTAAAATCTAGATCCTACTGGGAAGCTACAAGACATGAAATAGCAGAATGGTCTTGGCCACCTGTATAAATATTTGGAATAAGCAGGAGGAGGTTATGCAGGCACAGGGCACCTCAGCAGGATGAGCTTCCTAAACATGGGATGGGAAACTCCAGATGAATCCATCAGAGAAGGACTGGGGTGTTGAGGGTCACAGGCCAAGCCCAAGCCACCGAAGGCTGCAAATCTTGTGCTGTTTTGCTGTTGCTGAACAGCAGATGCCAGGCTGTGGTGATGTGTTTTTTATGTGCATGTGCAATAAATGGCCCTGGGGATGAACGTGGTGTCCAGTCTGGAGCACACCACCTCAGGAGGAATGCAGAAAACCCAGAGGAGAGTGACCAGAGTGATCAGATGTCAGGGAAGTACAACCTAGGAGGGAAGATTGAAAGAACCAGGATAGATACTAAGAGATTCTTCACTGTGAAAGTGATGAGGCCCTGGCACAGGGTGCCCAGAGAAGCTCTGGCTTTTCCATCCCTGGAAGTGTCCAAGGACAGGATGGATGGGGCTTGGAGCAACCTGGTCTAGTGAGAAGTGTCCCTTATGTACAGAGTCACTATTGCTCTGTGATGAAACAGTGAAAGCAATAAAAGTGACCTCAGAGAAGAAGAGTTGAGATGTGAAATACCTGACGCTTGTTTTTTATTTGCTTTGAAACTGTCATAATTTTAAAAAAAGAAGTCCATTTTTATAGAAATTAATTTTTCCAGCCAATTATTTTAGGTAAAAATTTTCCATGCTTCAGAAAGGGCGAGGAAATAATCAATGAACATTGTTTGGAGAAACATGGCACCTCTTCCCTACTGTGCTAATTCTGGTGAGAAAACAGCATTTCCTCAGACCAACTTCGGAGAAAATTTGGAAATTATTCCCTTTATACTTGGGCTCTATGGACTGCTCATGAATATTAGAAGTGTGAGCTGTGCTGCTTAATTGTAGCTTCTTGTATGAGTCACATGATTATTTAATGAGGATCCTTGATTGGAGGCATGAGCAAACACATCTCTTATACACACTTGATTGTGCCAATTTCAGGGCTCATTTTCTCTCGATGCTGATACATAACACGTTTGTCATTGGCCTTGGCAAACATTTCTTTGCCAGAAAAAAGTCATTTTTCAAGTATCAACAACACATGATATGTGGATTTAGCTAATATAAAATGTGTAATAGAACAATACAGTCACAGAGTCATGGAATGATTTAGGTTGGAAAAGACTTTTAGGATCATTGAGCCCAACTGTTCCCCCAGCACTGCCAAGGCCATCATTAACTCCTGTCCCCAAGTGCCACATCCACATTTCTTTTAAATCCCTCCCTTCATCACTTCTGTATCATCTCCCCTGTAACAAAATTAAGAAAATAACATTAAGATTCACTTGTGAGACACACTTGGGTGGCAGCAGCATGTGTCCAGCTGTAGGAATTTTATAAGTCAGAATCCTCTTCAGGAAAGGCTGATCCCTTGGCTTTCTCAGCTGTGCTGTAAGTTTGGATCTTGGGGTTTTTTGTGTTTCTGGTGTGTTTAGGTTTCTCCTGGGCATGAGGCTGGCTGTAATTCTCACCTCAGAACAAGAGTGGGTGTTGCAGCTCCGGCAGAGCTGCTCCAGTGCCACATCTTTTGCCCTCCTCTGGGTCTCATCCTGCATCCAGCACTAATGGGGAATCACAAGGTCTTCAAAAGATCTCTAAAAATCATAGAAGGGCTTGGGTTGGAAGGGACTTCAAAGGTCATCCAGTTCCAGCTAGAGGAGATGGGTGGTTTTTATCATTTGTGGTATACTGCTTTTGCAACATTTTTCTCATGAAAGTTTGTTTATTAAGTTTGGAGAAAAAACCCTTTGTGTTTCCTGAAGACTCTATTAAAGCACATAACTACACCAGACTTCAGAAGAGCTTTCTCTGAAGTACCTTTTCATTGGATTTAAAGCTGTGTTTCATGAATATAAAACATGACCTATGTGATCTTCCCTCTGCCTAGCAGCAAAGGGTGATGCTGATGTGAGACAGAGTCGATGGCCTGCCTGGATTGAAAAATAATCTTCATTCTTCACACTGTAAAGATCAGTACAGCTGCACCAGTCCAGGATACCTGACCTACTTGATTGCTAAAAGTAATAGATTTTTTTTTATAGAGTACAAGAATGAGATTATCTGTTTGGAAAGTGACTTCACAGGTCCAATACAGACATTTTCTGTTCCAGCAATGATTCCACCATTCCAAACACTGACGATTATTTCCCAGTTCAAGTGAATGTTGTAAATTCATTCTGGTGGCATGGTTACTTCCAAAATTCCTTGGTCTACATGTTGGTTTAAATTATTAACAAACTGCCCTTTGAAACACACTGCCAAGCCAGCCATAACCCCCTGAACCAAAAACATCATCAAAAGCAAATTCTTTCCAAAACACAACATTTTTTGTTGAATAGATTCACTGACCAAAGGAATGGCAGATTAAGGAATAAAAAAGGGAAAGAAATAACAGGCTTGTAAATCTGAAGCTGGGCATGGATAAACAAGAGGGGATCATGGCAGTTCTTTGAGTATGCAGAAAACACACATTTGGGAAGAAAAAATGGAGAATGATTAGGAAAACATCTGGACAGAGTGGTGCCAGATGGTTGTTACCTTTTTGATGGGACCAGTATTTTTCTCATAAAATATGAAGACCCAATTTTCATGTTTTTCAATATTTACAGATTTCGGTCTTTATGTAAGAAGGAAAATAAGGTCTCAAATAGAAAACTGTGCATGCTTAAAAATAATCTTGATATTCTCTGCTTTGCTGACTCAGCCTAAATGGCCTAAGATTTTGAAGTGCTGGGAATGCCCAAATCTTTCACCAGTTGCTGGTCTGAGAATGCTACACCCCTATTACAGAAAGGATTTTATTTAGAGAGGCAAACTCTGGCCACTTCATCATTTGAGGATTTTAGCTTATGTTCCCACCAGAGCAAAGTCCTGTTGAGCTGGTAGAAGGGTGGAATTGTCTAGAATAGTTTTTCTTAATTTCTGCTTGTGGCTGGTGGTGCAGTTCTTGCTTGAGAGATTTGGTAACCTCAGAGATATTTTCAACTGCAGGCATACTCTTTCCCCCATCAACCACCATGAAAAGCCAAGGACAAAATCAATTTTTTAAACACATCCCTAGACTTTTGTTTTATGGCTTTGAGATACCACTGTTTTCCCCACTTAGAAGGGAACATGTGCATTTTATGTAACATTGAGTAGCTATAATAGCAAATTATTCTGTATTCTACAAAATGCTCGTGTTTTCTTTCACAGATCAATGATCTTAAACTTATAAAACATGATGTCAAAGTGGTGTTGAACTGTGGGTATTTTTTAATTTCGTTGTATGCAAAGCTGAGATGAACTTCCATACAGCCTGACATTCAAATGCTGGGATTTGAGTGGGGCTATGGTCAGCATCATTACCCCATGGGGCAAAAACATGATTTCTGAGGCATTTAGAGAACTTCTTTTGCCATTTTCCACTGGGGGATTTCTTGAGGATATCTTGAGGATGCCCCCATCCAGCTGGACATCACCTTTGCAATACAAGATGCTCCCACATTTTGGGGACCCCGAAGTGCAACACCACCCATTGAGAGCCTCGTGTTTCAGGGAGCTGAGGAGGGGACATGGCACAGCTGAGGGTGTTGTGAACACACCTGGGAGGCCTCCAGACTCTGCTGTCTGCTCCAGACTCTGCTATCACGTCCCTGGGTCACCCTCCTGTCACCTACCAGGTCCTGCTCTGTGTCCCCAGTGCCATGTGGGTCACTGGAAGAAAGTCAAAACTCTACATTTAGGGGCACTGAAAGCAAATCACTTCCTGCTCAGGCAGTGAATAGCATTAGAATTTTTTAGGGTCTTTCTTAGCCTTTAATTGGATTCCAGTAATTTAAAATTCATCAGAACTTTGCTAGCGTAATCTGAATAATGCATTTATTCACTCAAGCATACTTGGGTGTGTTGCAAACCCATGGTGCAGTTGTTTTGCCTGAATGCTGTGCAGAGGTTCTGGTGGTCAGTAAGATGAGCTGGAATGAGCAGTGTGGGCTCAACCAGGGAGTTGAGAGAAGAGGGTATTCCTTCTATTCAGCCAAGGGTGGATAGAAGAAAAACTGAGCTACCTGAGCTAGCTTTGAAATGCCTCTGCTTTGAACAGGGGTTGGGCTGGAGCCCTCCAGAGGTCCCATCCAGCCTGATTTTTCCTGTAATTATGGCTTTTAAGACTCAGTTTTATCACCTTTCTCTCTACTTTTCTTCTACCTGCTATTGCTGACCACTTCCACCTGTTTTCCCATTATAGATATAAAGGTAATTAGGGCAATTTTAAGTTGTCTGTTGGCCAAGTCACTTCTGCACCAACAAAGGGCTTGGGGTGCTTCTCAAACCCAGCTGTGTGTCTTACTGCTCTGCTGTGTCAATCTCTTCACTCTTTTTGATTCACAGACTGAATTAATGGAACAAAATACATATATTTCTGCCCAAGACTAGGAATTTTCACTTTCCTCAGGGAAACAAACAAACAAACAAACAAAACAAATAAAAAGTTGTTTTTATTAAATCCCAGGTGTTCAATTTTCCCTCTGCCAGTTCCTTTCACTTCACTTTGGAAACTACTTATTACTTTTATGAAAAGTCAGCTCGGGAAAAGATGCTGTACATAAATTGCAGTACAGTCTGCCACAACCACTGTGCAACAAAAATCTTTCTTCCTAGCTAAAATTATTGGCTGAGTTTGGCAGAAACTTCCAAATGTTGAGGTCGATCAAGTGTGAGATTTTCACCCAATGACCTATCCAGACCCCAAATCTCACCCATCTTCAATTCTGGCAGTGCAGCAGAGAATTCCTGTATCCCTAATTTGTGCTACAAATGCCATTTTTTAATTGTGAAGCAGAGATTTGCAGTGGTGAAGCTGCTGCTGGTTTCAAGGAAGAATAATCTGGCAATGGAATGGGGCTTTTTCTTGTCTTATAGGATTGAAAAGCTGGGCTGAAACTAAGGAGGAAGGTGAAGGTGCAGGGATGAGTTTGTTGTGAGGTGATTTGACTGGGCAACTGGAATGGGGACAGCCACCTCTTGTGTGCACATCTCTTTCTCTGTCTTTGTCCCTCTTTTCCCCATCCTCAGAGATGAGGAATGGATTCCTCTTGGAGCTGGCACTCTTTGCCAGCAGCATTTTGTGCAAAGGAGTGTTGATAATAGAGTAAGGGCAAGGTACTGACAAAAGTGCTGATGTTTGCTCGTGTGCTGTGCCATCAGCTCATGGGTGGAAAACCTGATTAACACCTGAAGTCTTGATTTCTCCAGGGCAAAAAGTGTTTGGCCATGAATCTTCTGCTCCCAGTTGCACAGTGGTGGGACCCAGCTCACACCAGCTTGGTTTGGGCCATGGCAAAGGGATGAGAGCAAGAGTGTCTGGCCACATCTCTCCTGCTGTGGGTTGGCTTGTCTATTTTCTGGCCTATTTCCATGGGCAATGTGTGCTTCTCCTGCTGTTCTGCTCATTCTGAGGTTGTTACAACTCTTGAGCAAGGCAGGAAAGGAGAAAAGAAGCACCATTCTCTATTTCAGTCAGGAGCTGCTGGCACTGAGGGCATGCTGGACCCAAAAGTGGTGCTCACTTTGCATTCCTCAGGCCCTGACTTTCTCAGGAGGAATTCCCTCTGTAAATGCTGTGGTATGAGGACAGATATGGAGTGAGTATTCCCAGGGAGACCAGAAGAAACACCACAGTGGGGATGTGAGTGCTGCAGATGATGTGGAGACACAGCAAGATGTTCAGATAGAGGGAGAATGGGAAATTGCTAAGAGAGATGCTGTGGGCAGCTGAAAGCTGGCAGTAGTCAGCTGCTCACTATGGATGAGCCACCTCTCCAACCATCCTGGGCAGTGCCATGCTCTGTGGAGGTGCCATCCTGGCCTTGTGAGCTGCAGTGCTCTGCTTGTCTGCACAAAACAGGCCTCTGAGCAGGACTGAGCAGCTGTGCCCAAGGCCAGGGGTGGGCATTTGCCACCATCCAGGCTGTGAAAGAGGAATGGGTTTGAGAAGAGTCAGTCTCCAGCCTGTGATGGTGACTGGTCTGCAGAAGGCTTGGGAAACCAGAGGACACTCATCAGCAGGTCCAGTCATGGAGGATTACATGGGGATTCTAGGTCAGGTGGAGGATGGGAATGGCACACAGAGGTTTTTAGGACAGAGGGGTGAAGGTATTGACAGAAACCTCTGCTGTGCTGTGCTGCTGGTTTATAGAATCTGTGAGGTGTGCAGCTCTGCTGAATAACATTTATTTCCTAAGTGTAGTTTTCCAGAAGTCAAACTGTGCTGCTGAGCCTTCGTTCCTAAGTACTCTAACACAGTCTGCCCCAAATATAATCTGCCATGCCATTTATCTGCACAAAATAGAGTCTTTTCTCACGGCATAAACTCCAGCAACCCTTAACTGGGTGGAGTGGATGAAAACATGTATTTGAATGCTGAAAAAGAATGAAGCCTGTTGTTAAGCCCTAAGTGTGTTTTCAAAGGAGGTCTAATAAAGAAGAAATTTTTACCACAGATATTTACTACCTCTTTTTTTGCAGAATTCTGCCTCTCTGTTGTTCCTCTGAAAAATCTCTGCTGGAGTTCTTCCAGTGAGGCCAATGACATCCACAACATCTCTGCCACCCCTGCATGTGCTGTGCCCTGCTGAGAGTGCCAGGGGTGGCACATGGGGTGGCAGACCCAGATCCTTGGCCACTGCCAGCCAGCAGAGCTCCCCTGAGGTCTCTTCTCTGGTTCTTTGAGTTCAGGTGGGCCCTGAATTTGCAAAGGCCCATTCCAAAACCCCTCTCTGGCCCAGGACTATCCTCAGGAAGGGTGAATCTAAACCCTCACAGTTTGCACTTCGTTGAGTTTTCCTTGCTACGTTCCTATCTTGATTTTTCCAAGAACATATTTGGCAATTGCTTGGAGGCCTTTTGGACCCCCCTGTTCTGTTTTCTTTGGATTGCAGTCATGGAAAACTGCATGCACAATATTCTAAATACTTTCATTATTTCACACTGTTTACGAGTTACTCTGTCTCCTGACCCCTCGCAGCAGCCGAGTAAGCTGGGGTTGACCTTTCTCTAATCTGCAAATTGAGAAATTTGTCAGCTACATCCCTTAGTTATGAAACTGGGATTATTCCAGCATGGATAAAATCTGAAGGCCATCAACTGCTCCATTTGAGCTCCTCTCTAGCCGGGAGTAGGAATACATTTCCCCCTGCCATAAAACCAGCTGGGTGCACTGTTGGGGAGTGTACACCATCTCTTTTAAATGCTGCACTTAAGCCAGGATGTCCTTTGTTTACATTCTGAGTAGGAAAACTAAGCCCTTGGCACTGCACTCTGTTACAGTAGGAGTTAATATGTGGTCTGGTATCCAGGCCATTTCCAAGGAGATGTGATATTTGCAGGTCATCCCAAGCATCCAAGCTTGTCCTACTTGCAAGCAACCAAGCAGTTCTGCTCCTGCTGGAGAATGTAACCTCATCCTGCTTGGTTTTGCCTCCCTTTCTCTCCCAAGCACCAGCTGGACATCCCTTGATTTGTTCCTGTGATTCCCCACACAGGAGCCGAGTCACGGGGTCCCTGTTGGTCCTTGTTGGTCCCTTTTGGTCCCTGCTGGTCCCTGTTGGTCCCTGCTGGTCCCTGCTGGTCCTTGTTGGTTCCTTTTGGTCCCTGTTGGTCCCTGCTGGTCCCTGTGGTTCCTGCTGGTCCCTGCTGGTCCCCATGGCTCCTGCTGGTCCCTGTTGGTCCCTGCTGGCCCCCATGGTTGCTGCTGGCTGGCACAGCCCTGGTGTCAGACAGGTCCCTCTCCACCAGCCTGTCACAGCCAGGCCCTGCTGACACTGCGACAGCGCGTCTGAGATGCCTCCTGCTCCCCTCCTTCCCGTCTGTCTCGTGGGGAAAAGCACAAAGAGCAGCCTGATCTGCTCTGACAGGCAGGGTGATGCAGAGGAGAGCTCCTCCTGGAAAGCAGATGGGGCCAGTTGAGAGTGGACAGGGAGATGTGCTAAATAAACCTGGGCCAGCCGGTGCTTTGGGCAGGTGGTGGGGAGAACACGAGTGCCAGGCATGGAAAGGTAACCACCATCCACAGGCTTGGCTTTTGGCTGTTACAATCTGGTAAAACTCCCATGCAGGAGCCCAGGGATACTGTTGTAAGCACAATATTTACTATTGTCTCCACTGAATGATAAAAACCCCTCCAGATCATCCTGAACGACGGTGTTTCTCATATGGGAGTGGCTCCAGATGAATGCATGTGCTGCTGGGTGGGATGTGAGGATTTGCTCTGCAGCTGTGAACACTGTGTTGCCTCTCTGGCCCATCCAGGCAGACACCTGGGGCTCAACAAACAGCTAAATGCATCTTCAGGATAAACTAGGAAAAATAAATGGCTCTCGAGGGCTATGAGCAAGTTCCAGAAATATTTCTGTTGCTTCCTTTGATCTGTTTCAAAGAAGAATTAGCTGCTGTTTCTGTGTTTGGAAATAAACTGTGGAAAGGGGCATCCTTCAGAAGACACTGAGCTGTGAAAGGTGGGCTCACACTGGGATGCTGAAATAGAGGGTTAAACCCCAACAGGGCATAATTCCCACAGGTAGACCCAAAGTGCTGGAGAAGGGTGATTTTTCCTGACTTTCTCCCTTGTCCTTGCTCTTATGTGAAACCAGGGAGAGTCTCAAGATGGTACATGGCAGTACCTTGCAACATGCACAGGGTCACTGGCCTGGCAATCTTTGAGGGCATCAAAAAACATCCCAGTAAATACAAGGGAATGTTTTCCCTGTCCATAATAGGGAAAGCTCCTGAGGTGTTTGAAGAATGTGGTATATTTGCTATAACTTTGTTTTGACATTTTCCAGAACATTTCTCATGTTGTTTGCAACCAGAAGCCAAAATCTCCAGGTAGTTGTTGCTACTAAAAAATGGAAATTCTTTGATCTAGGGCTGTTCAAAGCAAGAGAGACATAGTGCAGGATGGGGAGAAGGAGGGGGGTTAGAAACCTCTGTCAGGAAGGGGTCAGTCTTCCTGGAACAATTTCCATGTCATCAGATAGCAACATTTTCATGCTTGGAATGAAAAACAAAAGGCTTTGACCCAAGAAAAACTCAAAGCCCAGCCTGGAATAGTTTATTTTATTTTCTGTGTTGATAGGTGCTTATCTCCATTCGTGTGTCCAGAGAAGGGCAATGGAGCAGGGGAAGAGTCTGGAGCACAAGTCTGATGAGGAGCAGCTGGGGGAGCTGGAGGGGCTGAGATTGGGGAAGAGGAGGCTCAAGGGGGACTTTCACACTCTCTACAACTCCCTGACAGGAGAATGGAGCCAAGTGGGGCTCAGGCTCTGCTCCCAAGGAGCAAACAACAGGATGAAAAGAAATGTCCTCAAGTTGTACCTGGGGGAGGTTGGATTTGGTAATAGAAAAAAAATGACCACTCAATGCCTAGGAGTGGTCAGGCATTGGAATAGGTTGCCCAGGGAATTGTTGTAAATGCCATCCCTGTAAATGTTCAAAAAAAGATGTGGATGTGGCACTCGGGGACCTGGTTTAGTGATGATCATGGTAGTGCAGGGTTAAGAGTGTGACTTGATGATCTTAGAGGTCTTTTCCAACCTTAACAATTCTGTGACTCCATGATTCTGTTCCTGTTGGACTGTAAGCACCTGAGAACAGCCACTGCATGTCTGTCTGTCCATTCCATGTCCAGTTGCTTCTCCATCTCTGGGATGCACAAGAAGGAAACTGCAACAACCAGACCTCACCTCAACCAGACCTGGGATTCAGCCCTTAGTGCCCCATACTGCTCTGGGGATGGTTCTGGCAGCCTTTGGAAACCTCTCAGCCTTCTGTTTGTGTCTCTTTATAAACAGCCAGGCATCTTAAGACAGACAGGGAAACCCTGCTGGGATGCTGCTATTTTCTCAGTCCTCTGGATTTGAAGCATTTGTTTTGCAGTTTGACCATTAAAAGGACAAAAATGCTGATGAGCCTGAGATCAGGCTGGCCCCTGGTTACACTCAGGAGCCTTGACTGGTGTTGATAATGGAAATCTTGCAAGAAGGGCTAACACAGTCCAGGGCTGCAGCTCTCTGGGAGAATGGAGATCTCTCAGAGCACAGACAGAAATGGGCATTGGTATCTGCCAGTGGAGGTGAATCTGCAGTGTTGCCCACTGACATTTATTCCCTGTGCACTGCTCTTGTTAGTGGGAACTTCTAAAAGAAATTTTAAAATATCTTTTAAAAAGGAGTCCATTTTAGATCAAGTGTTTTTCATTTGTCTTTTGCGCTGGTTTCCTGACATTCAATGCAAATAGAAAAGGACTTGTCCCCATGGGGTTATAATCCTGCTGACTTTAAAACATGCCCATGCTGGGGTTTGCCAGGAATGGGGGGAGTTATGCATAAAAAAGACTCCATCAAACACAAAACCAGAACAGCTGATCATGAAACACAGGGAGTTTTTTCCCACTCTGTCCAATAAGAAAGGTGGCTTTTCCAGCAGCAGCTCTGCCAGATCCCCTGCAACCTGCAAAGAGCTAAACATGTGTAATAAAAGGAGAACAGTGGAAGTACATCCTGTACTTTTGTTACGGTTTTGCCCTCATGGTGCCTTTGGACCTCCACTCTTGTTGAGGTTGGAGCTCCACTGCAGCTCAGGGACTGCCCAGCAGGGCTGGACTTTGTGGTCCTAGGGCTGCTTCCCTGCTCCATCCTCCCCACACTCTGTGTCTGGCCCTGGCTGCTGACTCTGTGTGGGCAGGGGGTTCCCAGAGATGTCTGGCATTCCTAACTAGCAGCTTCTTCTCAGCAGCTGAGCATGCCAGGCACTTTATTCACCTTCCTAGTGGCAAACACCCTCAACTGCTCTCCCATGGGATGGGCAGAGAAGGCTCAGGGGGTCAAGTCTGACCCACCACCACCCTAGCCCAGGTCTGAGGGGACTCTTCAGAGCTGGAGAGCGGGCAGTGGCAGGCATGAGCACAAAGGTTTTAGGGCTGTGCCACACGGGACTTTCTGCTGTCAGGAGAGCATCCTCCATGGGCAGTGGTGGGGGGGAAGTGAAGCTTCCCTTAACCCATGAGGAGAGATCAGCCCAGCAGGCTTGCCTGCCTCTGTGATACCCAGGGATGGCCTCTGCAGCTCCAGCTCATGCAATATTTATGCAACTGATGTGGTAAATGGCGTGGGTTTTACTCTTTGTTAGATGGATGAGTGACCCCTCAGCTGTCCCAGGCACCATGGGCCCACCAGAGAGCTCTGTGGCTGCTTAAAGAGAGGTTGTGAAGCACCATTTCCACAGCGTTGTGCAGATGGATTGGGTTGCAGAGAGCTCACACACAAATAAATGTAGTTTTGGGAACACACAGGTGAGCAATATTGAGGCTTGATAAAACCTGTGGGGGCAAAGGCACAAGTGTTGGCTGAAACTGTGCAGTGAGTCTGGTTAAGCAGCAAGGAAGGAGAGATCTGTGGTGAAAAGTGACAGACCTTCCCTAAAGCCTGGGAAATACCTGAGGAAAGAGGGGCAAGCAGGGCAAAACCTTTCCTCCAAGCAGTGATCTGCTGCAGGACAGGGGTGCCCCTGGAGAGCGCAGGCCACTGCAGCCCTGCAGGCAGGAGGATGAGGAGGAGAAGAAGAAGGAGGAGGAGGAGGAGGAAGAAATCTCCAAGGACTTCCTTGCAATGTAGTGGGAGGTGTGGGGAGGCCCTTCTCCAAGGGGATGTCCCCAGATTGCCAACATGCCTCTGGCACTTCCCCTTTCCTGTGCCATGCTGACACCCCAGTTACACACCAGAGCTCAGGCCCAGGCTGCTCCCTGCATCAGCAGCAGCAGGAAATTCGTCTTTGCCCCCTGCCAAATGTGGATGTGGGAGAGCCCCTGCCTGCACTCCTGGGCAGGGACTAAATTGCTAATTAGGAGCCCAGGCTGAGGCTGTCAGGACCAGCCCAAAGAGAGACTTGGAGATGTGCCCTGCAGTCATTCTGGTGCTGTTAAAACCAGGAAGTGCCTGAGTCTAACACAAGATTTCTGTCTGCATCCTAATCCTGGATCTGAGTGTCTCAGGGCTGCCTCTCCTCCTCTTCAGAGTCTTCCCACTCTAGCATCTTGCAGGCTGCACCAGGCACCTTTAAATCCAGCTTTCACCCCTGGAAAAATTCTTGTGGCTATTTGGTGGTGAGCAAAGTGACACATAGAGACCATGGCCTTCCAAGTGTCACCTTTAATGGTGCACTCTTAAGGGGAAGACAAGGAAGAGTGCTGGATTTTCACTTGTGTTCATTGCTATTCACCCATGGAACCAGTTCTGTGCATAGGCATTTTCCCATTTTTTGCAGCCTGGTTTCACACGACAGCTACAGCACAGATAATGTTGCTGCAATAACAATTTTTTGGAATGTGTTGGACTCCAAACCTGCCTGGTAGTGACTTCTCTGTCAGAGGGAAGAGCCCCTTTTTAGCAGCACATGGAGAAATGATGTCGGAGAGCTTCTCTCCAGCAAGTAGAGCCCTCTGAACCAGAACCCTTATGCAATTATGTGTGGTTTTTTGACTCCAGATCCTAAGAATGTCTCTCTTGAATAGCATGTTTCTTGCTAGTTCGTTCATCTGTGAATTTCCCTGGCAGGTAGCGTATAAATAGCTCTGAGACACAGGCGATCCACGAGTTCTTTTCAAAATACAGCATTGAGTCATTTTAAAGCCTCCTACTGTAGCTCTTTTAAAGATTAACTCATTATTTTAAGTGTAAGATTTATGCCTGAGAAAGAAGGATAAAACCCTGGCTTAGGATGTTCTGCCAACAAAGTACCTTGTTTAAAAACCACTCAATAAAATGTCACAGGAGCTGGCCTGTGAAGTGAGCAGGGGACATCTGCCCATCCCCACCAGGCTGTTCATCACCCAGAGGCTACACTGCTTTCTGGAGCCAGGAATAGAAACCAGCATTCCTTGTTCCCAGGAGCCCTCTGCCATGTAGGGCAGAGCAACCCAGCTGTCTCCCCCCAGCTTTTTCTCTCTGCCTGACCCCAGGCACCACTCAGCTTTCAGTAATTAGGGCAGAATTAGGGCAAGATCCCAGGGGATAGAGGCTGTTGGAGCAGGGCTTGCACAGGGGGCAGAACTCTTCTATATATTGAGCTGAGCCTCCTTTACCACCTGGAAATGCTGTCCAAAGAGAGCTGGGGGATTTGTCACACTTGTACAAGTCTGGCATCCCAGCAGGTTGTAGCAACAGCTCTGCCCTTGGGTATCCAGAAATACCAGATGTGTCTGTGGTGCATATTCAGATAAACACCTGCTGTGGGTGCTTCCACTGGCACAGGCTGGAACACCAAAGTAAGCAGGAAAACCAAAAAGACATCACTTCTCTTGTGCCATTGCTCGTGGTGTGCAGTGTTAGCAGCCTGAGGAACAATAGAGTGTGGCTGATGCTGACTGCACACATCAGATGAATAACATGTTTCATTCAAACAGTAGGAGAGCTCCCAAGCACACCAAACTGTAGTGTCCTGATATGGAAACAGCCCAAGACTCTTCTTCTCATGTGCAAACGCTTGTGCTTAATTAGTTAAGGGTTATTTCATGCATTGTCTTTTATATGGATGTATCACAGCACAATTTTCAAGAGCTGAGTCATGATTTACTTCCCCAGTAAGTTAGACTGACTTTTTTTTTTTTTTTCTTTTTTTTTCTTTCTTTATGGAGGGGGTTTCGGGAGGAGGGGACAGCTCTGGGGCTGTCTGTAAATCTGAAGTGGGATATGCGACCAGATTAAACCTGCAAAGGGAGTTTCAATAGGATACCTGGGTGGAATTTTCCTTTCTTTTATCATCAAAACATGCCTGAGTGCCCTGCCCAGAGCTGCTATGTCCTTTGCTACATGCACTGTGTACATGTATATTGGAATTAGTGCTGTGCCTTCAGTCCGTCCTCCTGCAATGTGGCATTGGGATTCTGCCCTCAGCATGAAGTGCAGCAGTGACTTGTCCCTCCTGCAGGGTCAGAGGAACACAGGAAAATTCTGCAAACCATAAATATCTCTAACATCTCTAAAACTTCAAGGTGAGGATCAAAAATAGCCATTTGATGCCCGAGACTTCTGATACATCTTTATCTTGTGGTTCTGCTGACGGGAGCTCTGTGAGTCACACAAGCCAACAACATCCTGCTGGCTCCCAGGGCACTTTTAGGGGTCCTTCTTGGGACACTTCTGCCACATCTGCTGTTAGCCAGGGCCCACAGAGCAGCAAGATGCAAAGGTGGTGCCCACAGGGACACAATTTCCCTGGGGCTCCTGGGCTGGGACTGACACTGTGAGTGGGAATAATCTGCTGAAGGTCAGCCCCCCTGTGCTGTGTTACAGATGGACAATGACACGCTGAAGTTTGCACTCCTAATGGCTGCTGATGTTATGATAAAGTAATATATCAGAGAGAAAAGTGTTCCTCCTTAAAAACCAAGTGAATAGATTTGAATCCATCCATTATTGAAAAGGCAATAAGCAATATGCTGTGCTGGGTCTCTTACAGAGGCTCCATAATGCATTAGTGCTTTGCTCCTTGGCTAGGAAGGTTGCACAACTTGAAATTGTAGTTACCTTTCTGGAGAGTTCAAGTATCCATAAGGGCTAAAAATACATTGGGAATTGTGGTGCATGAGCGTGGGCACTTGGGATACAGCAGAGTTGAGATGGAAGTACAGGAGGAGGAGCACGTGGCCTTCTCCATTCACTGGAGCAGTTTAATGTGAAGAGAGGAAAAAAAAGAAAGCAAAGCTAAAGATCAGTTGCATTTCATGGATGGAGGGTTACTGGTGGAAGGAAATGGTCCTCCTTGGATTTAAATCTGAATTAAAAATTGCATCATTTAATCTGACATCCTGCAGAGCTCATGCTTAAAGATTTCATCTTACAGTGCTATGGCAAGGTCAAACTCACTCTGTCAGTAATTACCCTGGAAGTCAGAGTGTGTTTCTGTGCATGTCCATATTTCAAAGGGATGGGAAATAGAAGAAGCCTTTTCATTTCTTCCTAGCTTTTGGTATATTTGAAGTAAGTGCCTTCCCTTGTTTTGTGTGGTTCTTCAACACTTTCAATGGATTCTAATTCATTCGTGCTGCCTCTTCCTATAGTGGGTGTGGAAATATCAAGGCCAACTGAGTAAACAGATGGGGAAATTAAGTGGAGTGCCCAAAGGCACACACCTCTCCCAGACAAGGCACAGCATGAGAGTTTGCAGCCCTGTGCTGTGTGCAGGCTGCCTGACCCCATCTCTCTCTTCTGTACTATCCATAAGCATGAAAACACACAGAGACTTTTCTTTATCAAACCCTCTTCTGCTCTGTGGCTCAAAGCTGGAAATTATTTCACAGCACTTCTTTTAATCTTCTTTGACAACATTTTTGTTTAAAAATAAAGCAGTTCTGATGGTGGGATAAAGCAGCACAAGTGTTTGCTCGAGTTCTGATCAAGTGCTTGGTGGCTCATCCAGCAATGCTCCTCTTCATTTCTACAGGGCTGTTCCTTGATAATGTGGATATTTGTTATTCATAATCTGCTGCTGGTTACTCTCATCATCAGCTGAAGGAGACAACATAATGTGAGTTAATTGTTTAGTTCCGCAGCTTCTAATGAGTAGTGTATATATTCCAATATAACAATTTGCCACAGCTCCATGGGAGAGAGCATTAAGTGTTCAGTGACAACATGCAAATAATGAACGTGTTTATAGAAAGCAGAACTGAGGGACAATAAAAGGGCCCAGGTTTATGGATAATTTATCCGGAACTAACAATGCGCTAGTAAAGGAGATCCAGATTAAAAACCAAGATACGCCATTTGGGAACTCAGATGGAATTCATAGCTTTTTAAAAGTTCAAGCCTTTTACAGATCTTACTGAAAGCAGTGGGAGGACATCTGTGAAAGATGTGGCTGTTCAGTGTTTGGTTAAAAGCAATCCAGCCTTTTTGTCTGGCACTGGTGACACAGTTGCCTCTCGAGCAAATTTCCTGCCAACCTGTTTTCAGCAAGGCAGTGCTTGATTCTTCCTTCCAGCTCTCAGAATACCATGGATCTCAGGTGAGCACACTCAGAAAATGTCTGTCTTATTATCACATCCATCTTATAACACCAATCAAGGTCAAGGCACTACTGAGATTGGTACTCTATGGATATGTAATAAGAGAGATCCTCCCTCAGAGGTGCACAGAACCAAAATAGTAAATGGTCCCAGTTCCACTGACACGACTTCTTTGTGTTCCCCATTTCTCCTTCACTTTCTGCCTCTGGCTTTTCAGGCCATAACCATTAGGGGCAACACTACCTTCTTTTCTCAGCTTTCAGCATATAAAAGTATAAATCGCTACTGGGGCTCCTATTTCAATTTATTGAAATTCAAATAATTGTTAATAATAGTATGTGCACTACAGTAATTGATTTTGTTCTTGTGTGCAAGAGCACAGGTTTTTACAAACCTCAGGTACCAGTGCATCAGAGGTGCACCAGGGGGGCAGATGACATTTTTAAGAGCGTTTCTCTTTGGAAAGCATGACTTGAAAGTCAGGCTTGAAGCTGTTTTGAACCTATTTTGGGCACCCTGCACTTATGTATTCGAAGAACAGTGCTGTGTGGAGACACTGTAGGAGACAATAAATGCACAGTGACTGAGCACGAGTGGGGAGCAGTTGTATCTCCTCATACAGAGCAGCACCAGCAGCTGCTACTGCACCACCTCTGCTTTTAGTGAGCACAACAGAGCCTTTGAAGAGCTCTTGAAATTCCCATGTTGCTTCTTAAGAGACAGGCAAGGCTTTCCAGGCTGGCTTTTTAAAAGGGTATTTCATTGTAATTGTCTGCTAAATCTAGATTATTAGAGGTTTGATTGACCCCTTGGTGCAATGATCAAAGGACATTTGCCACACTTGATGGCAGTGACAGCCACTGGCTTCAAGTAGAAGGATAAATGAATTAGTTGGGTGATAGGTTTCTTTCTTTCTTTTAAATGCCCAAGCCAGAAATCAATCCTTATAGTGACAAGGTTTAGCGTGCTAAATTCCCTTGGCATTAAAAATTCTCTCCTTCTTTCCCTACCCTTTAAAAAAAAAAAAAAGAAAACAGGCAGATATAGCTGATGCTGTGTCTCATCCCACGCTCGTGTTGCTCCTGCAGTCTGTTGCTTTTTGGGATTCACACACACATTTGCATTTGCAAGCGCCACTATTGCTTTGCAGTAAACACTGCTCACACTCTCTCCTCAGAGAATCCAGATGTCTTCCTCTCAGGACTCTGCATTTATCTCTAGATTTCTCAGCCCGTTGCTACATGCACTGCATGTTCTTTGCTTTTGCACAGAAACCCCCATCCTCATCACAGAAATTGCGTGTTGTGGTGAGAACATTGTTTGAGGGTGAAAGGTATTTATCGTCCAAAAAACAAGTTTCAATTTCATTCTTCTGATTCCATCAGGTCCCCACGGGTGGGTCTGTGCTAGGAGCACTTTTCCCATGCAGCCAACTCTGCCTCCATCAACCATGTGCTCTTTGATTGCACATGGTAGGTGCAGGTATTTGATGGCTTTTGGGAGATGAGTAAGGGAAGAATTTTATTTTTTCAGTAGTTGGAAGGGGGGGGGGGGAGAAGGAGATGAGACATTCAGCTCATTTTTTTAGCAAGGGAAGGAGCAATCTGAATGAAGAAAGGGATCAAACCCCTCTTGTTGGTGAAGAAATGAGGAGTGAATACCAATCTCACTGAAGCCTGGTGGAGTTTCCAGTGAGTGTGATGATCAGGATATCACCCTGTGAAATGCTGCTGCAAGTTCAGTGAGATCTGGAGAAGGGTTCATGTGTTTACTGTCCCTCCCCCTTCAGCCCAATCCTTGTGGTGTTCTAACACCTCAGACTTGGCTGTCAGAGTCAGAGCAGCGCTGCAGCCGTGGTGGCCTGGGGACACGTGAGGCACAACTGGTAGGGAGAGATAACAACTTCTAATGGACCAGCTAATATTGGTTGTGAAAACAGACAGCTCCCAGGCAGAGCTGCTCCCTCGTGTCTCCTCCTGTTTGCCAGGGGCCATCTCCAGCGTAGTGGACATTCAGAATGAGGATTTGCATCTCCAGGGCACTGAGTTCCTGCTGACCAGGATAAAGGACCAGCTCCTCAAGCTCAGCACAGGCAGAGGGTGATTGTTATGACTGAGCAATTCTATTTGCATCCTTGGGTAGAAACCTTTTCTTTTTTTTTCCACATGGTTTCCCAAATCAGGACACTAATCAGGTTCAGATAGCTATTGGGAACAGAGTCACAAGCTATTTCTCTTTCCCGTTTTGCTACAGCAAAGGAAAGGAGAGGGGTTTTTGCTATCAGTAGGCTTTTACTAACCCTTCTAGGCAAGGTGTGTGGGAACTGTATTTTCCCTAACCCCACTGGTGTGTCATCCTGGAGGACTGAGGTTATCACAGAACAGTGGAAGGTCTAGCAAAAGAGTAGAAACAGCAGCATTATAAAAATAAGCCAGCTGAGTGGTGGCATTGTGTGCAGTCTGATGTGTACTTGAAGAGGGTTATAAATACATGTTTGTGAATTACCAGCATCATGTCTGCTAAATGAGAGACACGAGGAAGGAGAAGATCAAGCCAAGAGATGGTTGCAGTCAAGGACATGGTTTTCATAAAGGAGATATCTGCAGAGAGGGGGATAGAGAGACAAAAATATGTCCCTATTACAAGATTTTTGGCTGCATGCAACCACAGGCAACCTCTAGGGAAAGCTCTGTGGGGCCACCAGGGTGATCCCGTCATGGAATAGGAAAAGGCTTTTTAACAGCCTGCCCTGTGGATGGAAACACTCCAGGACACACCTTGCTCTGCCCTGTGTGTCCCCTGATTCCAGCAGTGCCAGAGGGACATCTCTGACCCCTCCTGTGCTGCTTCTTTTGGCCCTGAACCTCACACAGCTCAGCACTAGCCATGGGGTTGGCCATGCCACCAGCATGTCCCCTGCCTCACTTGGACCCTCTGTCTCCTCTCTCCTACTCTCCATAACTTCTTGTAGGAAGAAAGCCATCTACTGGAGCTTGACATTTTGTGGTTTTTTTTTTTTCCAGAGGTGGGTGGAGAGGGGAAAATAGAAGTAATTTGATTTTTGATGCTGTTTCACCTTTTTGTCTACTTTATTACCTCAATCTGCAGGAGAGGAGTTCCTGTAGGAGGAAACCAGGATGACCATGATGTCCAGTACCAGAACTGTATCAAGGGGAATTAGTTTGACCTGTAATGCAGGGAGATTTCATTTGTAAAATACTTACTGCCACTACCAGAGGCCAGTGTTTTCTTCCCTGCACAGGCAGTGACTCAGCTGGTCTCATGCATGTGGAAGATCAGGGGCTCAAAAGGGATTTGATTTAGCATGACCTGCTGTTTCAGCTGGTACACATGGCCTCCATAAGCTCACAACTTATCAAAACACGTGCCTGCAACTGAGCAGGGAATTCACATCTCATCTGTCACTGCAGTGCTGGTTTGCAGATGGGGGATGCTGTGGTGGCAGCGTGGGTTTGGGTGAAGATTTATTACAGGACAAATGCTGAAACCATCAAAAAATGGGGAGATGAGGTTTTCAATGCATTACTTGTGAATGGAGGTGCTGACAGCCAAACACTTCAGCAGATATAAATGATTCACTTCATTGCTTGTTGAGCCAGAGTGAGTTCCCCTGCCTTGGAGGGCTCTATCCTGCATACCCCCCTTACTGCAAAATGTACCTTAGTGATATTTTAGTATAGATTAATATCTTTGTCTTAAAACATGGAAGTTCCAGCAGAGCATTTCAAATTTGAAATCTGCATTAACATTCCCACTCGTGCTGCATTTGGAGGGTGGATTCCATGCCCCACAGCAAGAACTGAGCTCTGGACTGATCCAAACCCTTCAAAGCCCTTCTTCACTTACCAGGAGAAACATTTCCTTTAATGCCTGAAATGGCTGACTACAACTCTCACTGTTTCCCCCAACAATTACAGAGCACAGGTATTTCAGAGCTAAAACCTGGAAATTAAAAAAGCATCTTAGATCCTTTAACCCCCCCCCCCTTTCTTAAGTGTTATTGAGGATTACCACGTGTGGTTACATAATAATTTCCCCTCAGCCTGAGCTTTTTAGCAATTAATTAGTCAGGGATTTGAGGGAAAATGTCTAAAATGGTTGAATATTTGCTTACTGGTCCACAAATGTGCCCTACTTTGTTGTAGCTGCAGTTCTAAAAGCCTAAAAAAGAAGATCTATTAAAAATTGGAAAAATCCATGACAGAATTTTTGGGCTTTCATTTCATGCATCTTTATTCAGTGTCCATGGGTAGGGAGGATATGGAGAGCTAACACACAGCAGGGAGAACACCGCTGCTAGGGCCAACAGGTTTTGCAGAGCCTCCTTCACCCAGCCACAGGTGATTCAGGCACTTCTCTTTCTCAAACTGCTGCTTCCTCACTGTGTCTCTCAGACAAAACTCTTCTGTAACCCCCAGCGTGGCTCTACAATTGCTCAGAGCTGAGGAGTGTGAGATCTGCTTCATTCAGTGCCCAAGATCAAAACCATCCAGGCTGTTAACACCATCCTCTGAGCCATGTAACAGCCTGCTGGGTCAGCCAGAGCCTTTCAAAGCTGCTGGTTCCTAACAAGCTTTGTAAAACCTTTGACTGCTTTGAGGTCTGGGGTGAATAGTGCAGTGTAGGGGCTCGTTTATTTACTGCTGCCTCCCACCAAAACCTCATGACAAGGAGAGGAAAAGTCACTGGGATTCCTTGGCTCAGAGGGGAAACTGTGAGCTGAAAACAGAGGATGTGCCCTGCTACAGGTTTCTACAGACACAGCTTTCAAAGCATAGCTGTGGCTTTTTTCAACGCTGTGTATGCTTTGTTGAGATGCTCCTTATGCTCTGGAAGATACCACTGCTTCTTCCTCCATCTCTCTCCTTTCTGTGAGCTAAAAAGGGCTGCAGAACATCTTTGTCCCCAATAAAGATCCCACTGAAGGAGTGTTTCCAACTTTACGGGCTTCCCTTCTCATTTCTGCCTTCAGACAGCAGCTCCCAGCAGTGCGACGAGTGGGTGCTAATTATGGAGATCCACACTCGACAACAGAGCCTTGCTGCTGGTGAATACAGAGAAATTGCTCATTAGAGCAGCATGGTATTTAGTCAGATTGGCTTCCCCAGATATTAACATTCTGGCATTAATGCAGACTGGCAGCGTGATACTTGAGTAAAACCATCTCAGGATAAGATGTGCAGAAGGGATGTGGAATGTTTGTCCCACATGTGGGGTTTGTAGGGCGTTTCTGCTGGGGGCTCCAATGTGCTGCTTTAGGAAAAAAAAAAAAAAACACCCTTGGATTTCAGTAACTCACATACACAATTTCTTTATTTTTTTTTCTTTCCTCACAGGGCATGGTGCATCATGCATGTGATTTATTTTGCAGGAGTGAAACTAACTCTGCTTGATTGTCTTTCTGGCCATCCAGCTTTTCACTGTAGTGTTTGGTGTGATGTATCCATGGTGCAGGTGGCAGGGCTCTCTGCTTGATGGCTCTGCGTGCACAGCACAGTGTATGTGACAGGGGGCCACCCTGGAAAATGCATTGTTTGTACCTGTTGCACAGGATAACTTCATAAAGGAGGCTCAGCCAAAGCTGGTTTGGACACAAAAAGCTTCAGGTGCCTTGTTTTGATGCCGGGAGGCCGTGTGCTGGTAAAAGACTTCAGCATGAAGGTTTTCCTGTGCTGTTTTATAAGCAGCAAGAACCAAAGCTGGGCTTTGTGTGCTGCAAGCAGAGGTGCCTTTTCTTGGGTATGGCTCCTTGTTCCCCCCTGTGCAGCATCAGGACAGGTCCAGCTTGGCTTTCAGAGCTGCCCACGCCTCCAGAGCTGCGTGGGGACAGCCAGGGCTCTGCTGGCTGCAGGGTCTGGGTTGGTCTGTGCAGCTGGAGCTGCTGCTGGAGCCACAGCCACAGGGAATTCCTCGATCCCATGTCCTGCCTCTCCCACCTCCAGGCTCACATCAGCAGCTCCAGTGGGCTGATGCATGAACACACAGAGAGAGAGGACAGAGCTGTTCAGCAGCCAGCAGGGCTCATCCAGCCACACACATGCCAGAATTTCCTCTGCTACAGCCCTCTGGTCTCCACTTTGACTTGAACGCCAGCGTTTGCTAATTAGCTCTGCTTTATCTAATTAGCACCCAAGTAGGGGTGCCTCTCTCTGCTGCCTCTGCGCTTGCAAAGAGCCCAGAGCTGAGGATTTATGAAGGGGTGAGATTTTCCCTGGGGTTTGTGTGGTGTGTCCTCACCTCTGTGCTCTGGAAGGTGTGAGTATGTCCTTGCACTGGTGTTACCCTGTTGGTCACTACAGGAGCTGGACACACCTACACTGAATTGTCACTGCCTCAGCCAATATTTTTCTTGCCTGTGAGTTTGCTGTGTGGGTTTTTTTTCCCTTCTTTTTTTTATAATGGTCATGGTATTTTGCCTCTAGTTTGCCTTGGGAAATAGAGTGTGTCCTACATCCATGTCTATTTTAAGACTCTGCTCTATTGCCTGCTACCAGCTGGGGACATGGCTGGAAGGAGCAGTGGTTTCATGTTATAAGAGGAAATACTGGATATTCCTAGGAGCCTATAGCTAAGAAATATGTTTATAACCCAGGATTTTATGCTCTTAGTAGTAGTATTCAATTGACCTGGCTTTAGTATTTTAAAAACTGGCTTTCTGTCTTATCTTGATGGAATAAGCTCTATTTCCAGATGATGGAGAATAAAACACACCCAGAAAAGCAAATCATTAAGTTTCTAATATTTGTATTTAGTTAAGAAGAATATTCTTTTCCTTTATGTTAGTCCTGCTGGGACTTGTTTGGGTTTAGGGAGGCCAGTAGAGATTTTTTTATGGAAACTATTAATTTTTGTGGTCTATTCAGATTAAAGTATCTGGGGGCTACAGCAATTTCTTCCAAAATTAAAACAGACAGACAGAGCCCTACTTGTCAGAAAAGCATGAGAATATTTCCACACAGCTGAAATTCAAAGACTGGGAAGCAGCTGCCTTTCTTAATGTTTCACATTTTGTGTTTATGCCTGTGAAGGTGTCCTAGTCCACAGCTCTCCAGCTCAAACATTGGATCATTTTCATCCTGACTGCTTTGTGTCCCACGTGTGTTTTATTCAGTGAGTGAATTAGCATGGTTTTAGCTAAATCCCACTTTAGGCAGTAATGTGGCTCAGAACCAGTTCCATATGGGAGTCCAGGGGTTTTACTCCACCTTCCATGTGCATTGGCCCCATCCTGGAAGGTTTTATGGTTTTATGCCCTCAGAAACCCCTGGGTGCTCTCCTGCCACAACTCTGGGTGGGCGGTCTTGGGTGATGCTGCACAAATACCACTGTGCTTGTGTTCACAGGTTAATAAAACCCAAAACCAACAGAACACAAACCCCAAACCAAACAATCAAAACAAACAAACAAAAAAAATCTTCAATAACCCCAAAAACCTCTATGGCCAGAGATTGCCAAGAAGAATCCCAGGGCAAATGTTTTATGGCACCTCTGGATTACTTTTTTCAGTATTTTGGCCTGGGTGGAAAGAGAGACAGGGGTACATAAATGTGACCTTTTAACTCACAGGTGAGGAGCTGCTTGGTAAACCTGGCATAAACTGTTCCATGGCTTAGGATGGCTTTCTCTGAAGTGCTTCTGTTTGGGTTAAACAGCTCTTTGCTTCACAGAGCTGGATGGTTGATGGATCTATCATCAACCTGTGCTGTTCATGCAGTAACACTCTCTGCCCTGAAGGGTCTTTCACTTGTTCAATGATTCTTCAGTTTTTCTTCTCTAGGGAGGTCCAAAACCACTTGTAAACCTGCAGGTCATCTCTGAGATTGAGGAGGAGCAGAACTTTCTCAGTCAGGGTTTTCCAGTCACTCCCATTTAATATTTAAGACACAGCATAAAAGTTACAGTTTATGTAGTAGTGCTGGGGAGTGAATTTTGTATTGATTTTAAAATCAGTCATTTTTAGCTTGCTGTTTTATGCATCAGAAAATGGCCTCAGCTTCATTAAGAATGCTGTATATTATTAATATACATCACTAATTTAGTCCTGGCACTGGGCAAGTAAAAGCACTTAAATCATTGCCCTGTCCTTAAAGTTGGACAAGTGAGGTAGTAACAAATGTGATGGGGAGCAAAACCATTTCAGAACAGAGCTGTTGGTCCCACCCCTGCTTTCCTCACACATCTCTTTTTTGGGGGGTCACTTGCACCTCCAGCTGGGTCTGCAAACAGGTGAGTCTGGAGGTGTTGAACTCACCATCTGCATGTCTGATTTTTGGTACCCAGGCCATTGGCACAGAGGTTGGGAACCCCAAAGAAGTTGATAAAGCAGCAGATTAGGGTTGAGGAAAAGGGATGGGGAGGGAATCTGCCCTTCCCTAGGACATTGGTGCCTCATCCTTGTTTTCAGGAGGGCTGGGCACAACCTGCACCCCAGCAGGGTAAGGGCAGGATCTTCTGTGCAGCCAACTGGAGATGGAAAGTACCAGGCCTCCAAGGCAAAGGACCCAATTTCAGTCCCTGTTCTTGTGCTGGTTTATTTATAAGCTATTAAAGATGTATAAAATGATTTTTGGAGCAGGCAGTGGAGCCTGTGCCTCTCTGCTTCCAAGTGCATGGTCAGATTGACTGGTTGCAGACTCCTGCTTGCTTTCCCATGTCCTTTTTCTGGTGTTGGATTCTCCCATACTGGACACTGCTGTTTCTTAACTGGCATAAAAGTTGAACTTTTGCAGGGTATGGACCCATCCTGGTAAATCAGCAGCCTTTCTGTGCAGGTGTTTCATGTGACACTTCCCACCAGAATTGCTGGTAGCTGTGTTCCTGCTGACTGGACATGGTTTTATCTTCTCTGCCAGTTTTGTGGGCAAGTGGCACTCACTAATTTAAAAATACTTCTGGTTGAACTCTTATTTGGAAAAGAGAAGTAATTTCAGCATTAGGTGTACATTGATGAATGGTTTGGGTTAGAAGGGACATTAAAAACCATCTTGTCCCACACCCCTGCAAAGGGCAGGGACACCTTCCACTAGATCAGGTTTTTTAGAGCCTGGCCTGGAATACTTCCAGGGATGGGGCATCCACACTTCTGTTTCCCATCACTCTCACAGTCAAGGATTTTTTTCTTAATATTTATTCCTCTGCTCTAAAATTATTTTGCTGCTTGCAACCTGCTTGCTTTCATGGCATCCTGAAAATGAAGTTCTTTATCATTTTTCCTCTAATGTAATTAAAGGAAAAATGTGGAAAGAGACCCTGCTGCATCTGAAGAGTGCACTTGTTCTTTTCTGGCAGGAATCTATTTTACACAAATGTGTGATTTTGTAGCAAGGCCACCTTAAAAACGAAACAAACAAACAAACACCCCTCCAAGCACTTTGTGGGCATCTTGAATCACCAAAGTTATTTCCTGAGGTCTGCTGTTGCACAGATATTGAGGTGTGACAACTGACTTGTACTTTTGGTGCTTTCAACTATCCCATTCTTCTTGGTGTTAGTTCAAGAAATACATCATGACAGATGGCATTGTTTTAAAGCTTGAATATGCTGTGCAAAGCACTGAGAAACCCTGAACCTCAGAAAAAAACATTTTGTAAATTGGCATTCTAGAGTCTTTTTAGTCTCCTTAGCATCACTTACAGCTGGACACCTGACACATAGAAGCAATGTGGATGTGCCTTTGGGAACAGCAACAGATCATTTTAAGCCCTTGGATATTTGAGGATGTACAAGGCAGAAGGCATTGTCATTGTGTGGTTTTAGTGTTGTAAAGTCAATTGTAGTAAAAGTTAGGGTAATCCCTGGTGTTCTGCTACAAAGCCCCTTGAAGTCTGCAATAATGGCTCCAGTGAATCCTGGCAGCCTTTGAGTCATTTTTCCCATTGTAGGGTGGTACTGATCAAACCTGGGGCTCCAAAGCTCTCTTCAGAAACGTTTCTCGCTGTGCTGTCCCTATTCTCCAGGCACTCTCAAACGCCAGCACAACCAGCATTTAGGAAGTTTTCTTAGATCTGTTGATGAAAAGGACTCTCTAAGAGCTCAGAATTATTCTGCCATCACATGTCAGGTTAGTGGGTTACAAAGTCTGTGCTACAGTGAGGAGATTGCTGCCTTGGATGTCTGCATGAACCCATTTACCTCCACTTTCATGCTCTGATGATGGAGCCTTCCTTTTGGGACCAAAATCTATTATGACTGGTCTTTGACCACGCTCAATAAATGCCTCTCCATTGCTGCTGCTTTGTCTGAATGCAAGATTAATGTCCTAAAAGAGGTTTTTACATTTAAAACCATGCTTTTTTTGAAGGCTTTGGGTCTGTTCTAACCGTGGTGCTGCAACAGGGCTGTGTGAGCCCCCAGTGGTGTTTGCTGTGGCTGTAAGGATTCACCTGCTGAGTGAGGGAGCACATGGCAGGCACCGCTTTTGTGGGGTGAGCAGTGACCTGAGCTGGCCATTCCCACCCTTGACCCCCCAGTGTGGCTTTGGGCACGTTATTTAAATTTTCAGTCTCATGGTTTCTCACCTGTGGAATGGGAAGGGTGGCTCCCCTCCTGTGGTGGTCCTGTGCAGGATCAGGCTCTCCAGCAGGGATGTTCTGCCCAGTGACTGCAGCACTGGCGAGGAAGCAGCTTGGAGTCTGTCCCTACTCTGCCATGGCTCAGGAAAATGGGATACAAACCTGCAGCACTGCCTTGCAGGGCTGGGAAATTCCACTCTCTGTTCTGTGCAGTGCCTGAGCTGTTTGTGAGCAGCCTGATGGAGAGCTCTGCTGTCTGTAGCTCCCTCACTGAGCAGCAGGTTGTTGGGTTTGTTTTTTTTTTAACTGTCTGTCTTGCTAGCATTGCCAGTCACTTGGTGACACCTTAAAAATGCATTTTCCAATGTAATTGTTCTGACAAACCCCATTACTGGCTGACTGGGGAGCTCCCACTCTGCACTTGGAGATGCAGCATCGATTCAGTGCAGGTCTTCCTGAGAGTGAATTTAAAAAGCAGTGAGCCTCTGCTCTCAAGGAGCAGATCCTCTCCTTGTTTAATAATGTCTATAGGAAAATTCCCAGCACTTGGCACAGTCTTCCTGTCTGCCTGTGTGCTGTTCAGATCATCCCAAAGGATCTTGTAGCTAGAATTTTACCAATTCTGAGCTAAGTTCTGTAGAAACTTATTAATTCCTCCCCTGGTTTGTTCCTGTAGGGGATGGAGGTGACCTGACTGAAAGCTTTATGTAAGTAGAAACAATTCAGACTGGCTTATTGAGTTTTCAGTGAGGTCTCAAATACATGAATAGCTGCAAAACTGGGATATCATTCCTAAAAAACACTACAGGTAAAAGGACACTTTGTAGCAGGCCTGGACTCTGCTGTGATCATGCAGCTGGGTGTGGAGAGCAGTTTGAGTACACGGAGAATTGTCTGTTACCAGCTAAATAACTGCAGACACACCCAAGCCTGTGACATTTGCCTTTCCATGTCAGAGATCTGCTGGTCAGGTAGTTCTGCACAAAACACATCCCCAGCCTGTCTGCACTGAGAGCAGAGGCCATGGGGACTCACGGGCTGCTTTGCAGGACAGTGTGGATTCAGGGGATACTGAGAGCAGCTTTTTACTTACAGCTGCTCCCAGCACAGCAGACAGCATGTAATGAGAGCAATTAAGGGAAGAGGAGACAACCTTGTTGATCAGAGTGTCAGAAAGGTGAGAAAGTACATGTCTGATGGGCTCTAGAAAGAGGAGATGAGGCTCTTGGAGAGGGGGGCAGGATGTATTTGCATCTTGTCTTCATTATGCAGGGAAGAGACAATACTGCATTAATGGGAAGGTATTGAACTGCCACTAACTGAAGCTTTTTAAACTGAGTCAGGAGGAGAATTGGCCAAAGAGGTTTTTGGGAATGGGGAAAGCTGAAATTGAATCCACTCTGGAACACAAAAGACAGAAGGGGCCGGGGAATTAAGCAAACGCAGCCGTGGTACTTGTAAATAAAGTAAAAGGATTAGGCTACAGCTGGATGGAGTGAGTGCTCTGAAAATCCACAGGGACAGATCACAAATTTGCTCTGAATTTTTGCAGGTGATTCCTATCTCTGTCTTGTCCATTATCCCGTGAAGAAAGAAAAGCTGCCTCTGTTCTGGAGGCAGCTCTCCTGGGTCCACATCCCAGTGTCTGTGCTTGCTGTGCTTGGCTGGCTTGCAGCTACTGCATTGGGCAGGTCAGGATTTGGCTGGCTGCCTTTGCAGGCCTTTTGTTTAGGACTTGTTTAGGGCTTTGTTTAGGACTCCAGCTCCAGAGGTTGTTTCCAACACAAGGACCCATGGATGCCTTGGAGCATGGGGTTAATGGAAAACATGTCCATGAACCTGGGGACCTCTGGAGCAAGGGGACAGTGAAAATGGCAAAAAAGTGTTTTTATTGAGGCTTGCTAGGTGAAGAAACAGCAAAGGAAGAGAGAACTTAAGAGCAAGAAAATTCTCTGGGTGGGCTGGGAGCTGGAGAAGGAAAAGCCTGAGTAGGATTGAATTATAGACAGTGAAGATGTCTTCGTAGCTTGTGAGTTGCAGCTTTTTGTATTTGCTACGACTTAGCAACGCATGGGCTTGTATTCTGTCTATTCCTGTGTTTTGTGTTAAACATGTAATTAGGAGATCTGAGTAGGAACCTGTGGGCTCTGCTGAAGGAAGCAAGTTGGTGCAAATCAAGCCAACAGAGGGAAAAACTCCAGCAGAAAAATTGGAAGTAAGAGCAGGGCAGCACAGGCTGAGAACTGCAGCACACATCCACCTCCTCTTCCAGCCAGGGGTGCCACAAAACACTGAAAGCTTTCTGAGATCTGAGCTTAACATTTAACCTGTCCTGAGTTAAATTATCATGATAGGGAAAATGGGCTTCTGTTCCATGAAGTGCTGAAATGCAGAGATGGTGATAAAATAGACAGTGCCCAGAAGGTGAGAGTAGGGGAACAGGGAGCTTGGGGTGCCCAGCAGAGCTGAGGGTCTGATTTCTGACCTCCTGTGCCCTGGATCTCATCAGGGTGCTGAGGTGACTCTCCTGGATGTGGGCCAGGCTGCTTTGGAACCTCTTGAAGTCTGTGATGTGAGAGATGGTGAGAAACACAGCCCACATCTTCCTGGCCATGGTTCTGTGCTCCCCAGCCAGCTGCTGCTGCTGCTGGCTCAGAGTTGGGCATGACTTGGGGTGAATGACTTGTCAGGGTGCTGGTGAAACACTGCCTAATGTGATGCATTTAACAAAATATGGCTGTTAATGTTGCGCTGATGCCCTTTGTCCTCTGGAAGTGGGATCAAAGGGAGCAGGGTGTGGGAGGGTCCAGCAGTGGATGGGCTCCAGGGATGCAGTGAGGGTGACAGGAGGCTGTGTCCCCTCGAGGTGAATGTTCCCCCCAACTCCTGAGGAGGTGTGTGGGGGTATGGAGCTCATGCACGTGGGTGTGAGGGGCAGGGCAAGGCAGGCAGCCCCCCCACTGCTGCCTTCCCTTCTTGTCCTGCTTTCTTGAGAGCCAGAAAAGAAAACTCCTCCGCACGCCTGGGGAGGTGATGCTGGGGTCGCTGGGCCCTTCCCTGCAAGTTAGCTCATGGCTCTGCCAGAAATGACATCACTTGTTAGGCAGATTTCTTCATTAGGAAGCTTTCTAATCTCAGACATGAGAGGCACAGGAACCCTCCTGGCTCCCCAGGCACCGAGGAAGCCAAGCTGCATTGCCAGTCTCTGCAGCACGCTCGGCTTATTTATCATTCATGGCATCATGTTTGTTTTATGACAAATGAACTTAATCACGATTTTCACAGTGGAATACACAGGAAAATATGCAGGATAACCATAGCTGCAGGTATAGAAAACCGAACTTAATTTAGAGAGGATATACAGCAGCAGTCTAAGCAGCCAAAGAATTGAATTAATCTAATAAAAAGACTCAGCTCTACATAATTCTTCATGCTGAAACAAAAGCCCCATGAGATAGGATGGTGCTCAGGTTCTGCATTAAACTTTTTTCTGTTGTGCTTAAGGCTCAGCCAAATCATTATTTGTTGCTAAAAAGTGCATTTGGGTGTTGAGAATGTTTTCCCTCCTATGTCTTGAAGTGGAGGAGGGCAGGAATTGCAGATCATTTATTAATGCTCTGCTCCGTTGTGGTCTTAATCTCCAACAGATGGGCCAGGACACTCTGGCTAACATTCAGTGTGAGCCTGCTGACTTGCACAGAGCTTCTCTTTCCAAGCACAGTGATGCAGGGACTGAAAAAGGCACTGAGGGTGATGGTCACCCTGAAATGTGATTCCAGCAATTTCAGAGGCTGAGAGTTAATCCCTGTGCTTGGGAGAGAAGGGAATATGCGTGTAGGTGTGTGCACACATGGGTGTGTTTTGGAGTAGTTTGGTTTTGGTTCTTTGATGTGGCATTGACTGGGTGGCCAGGGAACCTCTGATAACTTCCAGACAGTGCTGTGTGCTTCCAGTTTCAGCACCATTTCTGATCCTTGTCAGTGTTTCTCTTCCTCTCATGATACCAGAGCAGAAGGTATGATGGTTCAACCAGAAAGGATAATGCTTCAAATACCACCCTACTGCTATCAGTGGGTTTTCGTGCTGCTCCAGCCAACTGAAATAATGGTGTGAGCTGCCTGCACTTCATTAAAACACATTTCTGTGTGTAGGAACATCATTAAGGAGTGGCTGAAAGTACACAGCATTAAAGAATTTAGGACAAAAAAAAGTAAAAGAAGCTTTCTAAAGTGTAGCACCAGGCATCCTGGAGTCTCCAGGAGATTTAGTGTCCAAGGGTGGAGAGCTTTCCTTAGGAGACTGGTGACAGTAATTTGTTCAGTCTAGTAAAATGAGAGCTCCAAGGGAGTGATTGCTTCCTATAAATATTTTCAAGGGGCAAGAGCTGATGCTGACAGAATAACTACTGGATGTAGGGTGGTGATGAAGAAATTCAGGTTGGAAATTTAGGAGACTCCTAAATATCAGACAGGTCGTGTAACAATTTTCTGATGAGTGTAAGGAATCAAAAGCCAAATTGTTTTTAAGACAGAAGTTGATGTCCTGAAAAGGGCCCTGTGACAGTGTTTGTCATTGGGCAAGGGGATGGCTTTGCCTAGTGATCCCAATGTTCACCACTTTTAGCTTTGAATTTTGGGAAAACTGGAGTGTCCTTTGCCCATGGAGTGTCCTTAAAATGTGCTGGAAAGCAGCAGGGGCCTGTGTGAGGGAGCAGCTTGGTTACAGAAGTCTGACTCTTTTGTTTAAAGGTGTGGTAGCTGGAGATAAATTGAACGCCTCGTCTCATCTGAAGACCCCAAAAATGCAGTTGAGAATAAAGTCATGGAGATGCCAGAAATTGTGGGGATGGGAAGGGCAGGAACTGGGAGTGTATCACCCTGCTGTGTGCCAGCCCTTGCCTTGCCCATCTGGGAGGCATTTCCCTGCTTCCATTAGCCCCTTTGAACAGGCTGCCATTCCCTCCCAGCAGCATCTCCTGCCAAGGACTGATAGGAAATAGATTTATTTTTGAGGGCTGAAGTGCTGATGGGCAGAAGGGACTTTCAGCCATTTCCAAGGCTGGCAGCAAGCCTCAGATCTGAGATATCCATCTCCTTCTTTAAGTGTGGCATCAAGGCAGGCTATGCTTGGAACTCTGCAACCTCTCCCATATCTCAAAGCCTCTGAGGGTTTTGTTCCTGCACTGCCCATGCTCTGCATGGGATGACAGAGGAGTTCCACAGGAGAGACTGATTTCCATCTGGACACTTGTGCATTCTCCACCTTCTGCATGTGCATTAACAATTGAATTCACCAGGAATATGTGCTTCCAACCATCAAGCAGCACTTCTGCATCTTCACAGCCTCTGCTGCTGAGCCACAGCCCTGCCAGGAGCACAGCTGTGCTGCTCTATTTCCACCCAGCTTTACCTTCCTGCCATCTCCCTGCATCCCTGGCTTATTCCTCTGCCCACAGGACACAGCCCAATCAGCTTAAAATCATTAAAGCCATCTCTGCTGCAGCCAGGCCTTCTGGAGCTCCAATCCCAAAGACTTTGGGAACGGACTGGAATTGGGAAACATACCAATTTTTAAGCAAGGATCTTTATCTTCAAATTGCACATCAATTTAATGAGGATAAATTGTGCAAGCACTCAGACTCTGAAGCACTTTACTGATATTTTTAGTGCCTGGACTCTCAGGAGGATGCATCTCTGTCAGCCCAGCTGCTCTAAGAGGCAGTTGAGTAAAGTCAAATTGCAGATGGACCAAAGTCTTCTGTTTTTACCTCTCATAAAAGTGATGCCTCCAGTGCCATCCTATAAAATTCACTCATGTCCTACTTCACAAACTTCCAGGTGAATAAGGCTGCACAATTTAGATAGTCAGTAAAGTCTAGGAGCCAAGAAGGAACATGAAAAAAAGAGAAGGAACATAAAAAAAAAAAAAAGGATATTTCGAAGATTGTTGCATGAGTCGTCTCAGTGTTTAGCTCCTGCTCATGGGTGTCCCCAGCCACCTCCCAGGGAGAGGGACAGATGCTTTTTGCTTTTCAAAGCAGGCTAAATGTACCTTATGGTCAAATGGCATGGGGATAGAGGGAAAGGTGGGTAGAAATGTCTTTGTGCATCTCCGTGTGCTCCCACTTCATGTGAAGTCAGGAGAGTGGCTCCAACTGGAGTTAAAGCAGCCTTGAGGCAGGGCTAAGTCAGCCTCCAGCAGCCCTAAGGGGAAGAAACAGGAGGTGATGCTTCCTCAGACTCAATCCTTGCCTTCCTTGGTCTCCTACCCAAGAAGGGATGAGTGGTTTTTACAAATTCTGTGTGCTTCCTCCTGTAACTGCTTAAATCATCCCCAGCTGATGCTTACAGTGAGGGGCAGAGCAGCTGTAATGTGTAGGGAACAGGACACAGCATCTTATTTGACTGATTCAAGCACATGGATGACCCTGGGGGAAGGTCCAGCCTTAAATCAGCACATTTCTGCCTTAAGCTAATCCCCTCCCTGCCCAGACCTCCCCACTGCACCAATATCCAGCCCTGCTGATGAGGATGCACAGAGCACCCCTCCAGCAGCATGTCTGCTCCAGCCAAGGTCTCCATGCCTGATTTGGAGCAAAAATAACATCAGGCTGGTGCTCCTGAACCTGTTTCAGGCTCTCATCCCCCAGACTGGCGTGGCCATGGAGCAAGAAGCAGGAATTGCACAGCAGCTCACATGTTCACCACGTTCCTCTGCCGTTGTGCACATGTTGTTCCTCATGCTCTTTGCTGCTCCAGACTGGAAAAGCTCCTTCCCTGCAGGAAGACAGGTAAAATGCCTGAGGAGGCAGGTAAAATTCCATATGGGGAGGCCACCACCTCCTCATTCACTCCCAAACATCCTCCTCTTCGTGGCTGTGTGCATCTCTGAGAATAGCTCCCTGCCACAGCCTCCTCCGCAGGAACAGCCTTATTTATTCATAGGCGTTGGGTTTGCTCTGGTAGTCTTTCTGAATTTATTCTAAAAAGAGATCTGCCTTGTGCCTGGGAAGTGCCTGGCCCTTCCTCCAAAATGGAAGTGAGAAAAGCTCCTTGTGTGGTTTTTTGTGCATGGTTAAAAATAGAGTCCCAGAGCTGTATGTTGGATAAATATGAATGAGGGAAGAACAAATGTAGTAACCTTCAGAGTCTACAAATGGACAGGTATGTGTGTCTGGCCTAGAGCTCATAAAATTCTTTTCTCAACCATTTCATACTCCAGTCTCTGCTTCCTTCTCTACCTTTCTTTGTCCTTTGTTCCCATGGCTTTGTTTTATTCTTCTGCATCATTCTTTTTTTCATTTAACTCTCACTCTGCTCTGCCTATTTCTCTCCCTTCTCATCAGTGCCCTTCCATGCCTCTGCTTTTCATCCTGCTCCTCCACACCTCATCTTTTGCTTCTTTCCCAATATCTCTCCCTTGTTCTTAGCCAATTCTCCCTCTAGTCTCCTCATCCTTTTCACTCTGGGGACTCTCCATCCCCAAAGACAGCCCTGGGTTGCCAGCACAGCCTTTGGCTCGGGAACAGGGATGGCAGCCAAAGGCAGGTGTTTCATTGCATCCTGGCTGTGCAGACACAAATACCTCACTGAAATGGCTGTTTACACTTGTCAACTTGGTCAGAATCAGACATAAAATCCTTAAGCCTGTACCTGATACATTTAAATGGATGAAAACTTTAGAAATGAAGAGTCTGTCCATATGTTGTGAGTGTCTTACAGTGACAGACCTGAATGTTTATCCACATGAAGACCCTTTCACACTCTGGAACAGTGTTAAATGGCTTCAGGGTAAGTGGATTGGAGCCAGAGAGGGTACAAATAACCTGCTGGAAATGCTTTTCATGCTGTCTCCCGTCCTCAGCTTCCCTCATCTCTCCCATTTCCAGTTTTTAAAGGGGAAAAAAAAATGTTGGTTGTTGTCTTTGGGATATCTCAGGTCAGTCTGGGAGCTGTGTGGGCCTCAGCAGCTCTTTTTGTGTTACAGCCCCATGGCTGATGTGAGCACCTGCTGGGCTCATGGGCTGTAAGGAAAGAGCCTGAGCCATGTGGCATTTGGATAGGAAAGCATCCAATGCTATTTAAAACTCCTTGAAATCCCTAACTTATTGTGGAAAGCCATTGCCTAACAAATTAGTTGTATTTGACCACTCAAAGCCAGTTTTCCTCTTGGAAGAGGAATTTAATGGAAGGACGTAGTTACTTGTGTTTTAAAGCATGGGCAGCCTGGTTCTTCCTCCATCCAGTGCCTTCTGTCCATCCTCAGCTCTGTAATAACATAATTTCATGTGTGCTGAGGAATGTGCACTGTTCAAACACTCAACATCAGGGGAAAAAGGTGTGGATTGTTCTTCTTAGTGAAAAGGAAGTGTTCAGAAAATCTACTGACAAATTAAACCTCTGCAGGGTCATACTCTAAATTCTTGTGAACAAAAGAGGGGAAAAGGTCTGAGTTTTAACATGTTTACTCGGGCTACCAAGAATCCTCATTGCCTGCATCTAAAAAGCATATTTTGTTCATTTCTGGAAGCTTTGGACAAGCTGGGCCTTTGGAAATGGAGTTCATTTTGTTTTTTGCCCTCGTCAGCTCAGTGCCACAACTGATAGGACTGAGGGAAGACAGGACAAGGTTAACCCAGTGCCTGGATCAGCTGCTGTTGGGAGCAATAGGAAAAAGAAAGCCATTCAGCCAAAGATGTCTCTTGCCCCTGCTGCACAACTCCTTCCAATAGATGGGATTTTGGAATAGCAATTTATATTAATACTCAATAGGATGTTGCTATAGCAACCATACGATGTGGTGAATAATTTCATGGGCTTAAATCCAAAATGCTGGGAGCTAAGATGGGTCTGAGCATGATTTGGAACTTTGGTCATGTGGGTTCTGTGCTGGAGTGATTGAACTTGGGGAAAAGTTAGGGTAGAAGAGAAAGGCTGCTTCTCTGGCTCTGAAGGGAGCTGGACCCTCTTAGGTGCAGCTGGGGTGGGATATGAAATTTAAGGACACATTCCAGAATCCTCCTTATGCACCAATTTGCCTGTGCTGCCATGAGAGACCCTGATGCACAGTGGTTCCCTTCTGATATTAGAAGTTTGCTGTAAACCAGATCTGACATTTAGCTTCAGGTCAAATTAAATTGATTTGACCTAGAATGATTTTTATTGGTTTGTTTTTGTTTCATGTTAAAAAAATCGTTGAAAAAAAAAAAATCTGTTACAGCTCAGTTCCAAGCAGAATTACTTCCCTTTAATTTTCTCTCTTGCCAAACTGAAGAGTCTCTTATTTGCCCAGTTTTCATGTGCAGTGCTAATTTACAAGGGGCAAAATTGGGCTGTTTATGGTGGTGCCAGAGAAAGACATCTGGAACCCTGTCAAAGGGCAGAACTGCAATTCATTCCCTCTGGAATTCATTCCCTCATCCAGATGTGCTGTAATGGAGAGATGGTGCATGGGCACCCCTGTGCTCCCTGTTCCACTCCACTGCCCTATTCCCTCAAGAAATACACCTTGACATGTAGCCTAATTTTATGTTTTAACTTCGAGCCACTTCTTCTCTCATCCTCTAAGGCTGTGACTAATTCTCTCCCTTCACTTCATACCTTGAGAGTATTTATAGACTGTGATCCTGTTCTCCCCCTCCCTTCCCTTTACTGTGCAATATAAATTTATCTGATTTTCCCTCCTCCAAACTGGTCCCAGGTGTCCTGCCCTCCACTGCTTGTGCCATCAGCATCTTCTGTAGCTTCTCTGCATCTTTCTGCTCTTGTCCTACACAGGGTAAACAAACCATAGAAATGCCCAGCTCCTGAGTTTTCTGTGCTAAAGGACAAGGTACAAGCAAATAACAGGAGTTTCTTCTCCCTGCCCTGTCCATCCCTGTCAGGGGCTTTCTGTTTTACACTGCAGGGTTAGTCCAGAAGCTCTTATTTATTTTATTTCTGCTCATGGGTTGGCTCTGGCCTCCTTTAGCATCCTGCTGGGTGTTCAGCGGTGCTCAGGCTGCAGCACTGCACACACACTCTCACTGCCGAGGGGAATACTCTGCATCCCTGAGCAGAGTCATCCACTGATGCATTTTCACCATCCTGGCTGGGATTTTTAATGCAATGAATGATTTCCAGTATCAGATTCTGCATGTAAATACCTCACTCCAGGACATTTTAGGGTCTTAATTTTCCTGTTACCACTTCATCCATCTCACTGATATCCTTGTATGTACATTATGAGTTGATTACCAGAGGGAACCCAAAGTCAAAATTACAAGAGAAAATGAAGTTTCCCACACTCAGTGTTTTTCCTGTGCTGCCTAAAGCCAGTATTATAGCCAAGAAGGCTATTAGATTTAGTTTGTTGGGTTTTTTTTAAACACAAGCCAGAGGCTGGACATGACTGAGCAATATGTGCTGGCAGCACAGAAAGTCATCAGTGCCCTGGGCTGTAACAAAACCAGCGTGGGCAGTGGTTGAGGGAGGGGATTCTGCTCTTCTGCTCCACTCTGGTGAGACCCCACCTGGAAAGTTGCATGCATCTGTGGGGTCCTCAGCATGGGAAGGACATTCAGCTGTTGGAGTGAGTCCAGAGGAGGCCACTAAGATGCTCGAAGGGCTGGAGCTGCTCTGCTCTGGAGACAGGCTGGGAGGGTTGGGGGTACTCTGGGGAAGAGAAGGTTCTGGAGTGAGTTAATTAAAGCTCTTCAGTACCTAAAAGGGTTACAGGAGAGCTGGAGAGGGGCTGTCTACAAGGGCATGGACTGACAAGACCTGGGGGAATGGTTTCTAACTGACAGAGGGTGAGGTTAGATTGGAGATTAGGAAGAAATTCTTCCCTGTGAGGGAGGTGAGGCCCTGGCACAGGGTGCCCACAGAAACTGTGGCTGCCCCATCCCTGGCACTGTTCCAGACCAGGCTGGATGGGGTTTGGAGCAACCTGGGATAGTGGAAGGTGTCCCTGCCCTTGGCAGGGGGGTGGAATTGGATGATTTGTAAGGTCTTTTCCAACCCCTTCTATGATTCTAATACTTAAGCTCAGTTAGTAGTGATGCTCTTCCAAATGCCCTCTGGCTCACTGACAGTGGCAGACTCTAAAAATGGGCTTTTCCCAGAGGAAGAGCTCCTTCACTTGCCCTGAAGTTTTCTGGATCTCCTATCTCTTTGAAAACAGCACAGGAAAAACTGCTTGCCATATTTTCATATTCTCTTTGGACGTTTTTATCATTGTGCCACAAACCTGTGGGTGAATCAGCAATATCTGCAGAGATGTCCTGTCCAGAACTTGTTCTAGAAGCTGCTCTCTCCTCAGCTGAAGTGCTGTGCCTGGTCTGTCTGCTGGGATGGAAAGGTCCTTGTTGGCCATCACAGATGCAATCCTGACTGTTGTGTAGCTGGTTTCCAAAAGTAGCTCGAGCCTGACACAGGAGAGCTGCTCTGGAGGCTGTGTATTAATCCTCAAGCAAGAGCACCTCTACGGATTGCATTTGAGAGTTCTGTAACTGCTCTCAAAAACTTTCACTGGTTCAGGATCTGAAACCTTCCTGAGCTGATTAGGAAATTATTTCAGTGCTTTCTGCCTCCTAAGGCCAGGGTGGCATCAGGTAGGGAGTCTTGGGTGTTCCACTGCAGGAAGGGACATTCTTTGGAGGAAAAGAGACCTCTCTGTGATTGAAAATCTGAGTTTTCATTGCAGCTTTTCCTGGAAATCCTGCAGCAGGTGTGTGTGAGGCAGCAGCACTGGTGGCGCATGGATGGGATGACAGGCAGACCAACAGGAGAACTCTCTGCTCCTGCCTTCCCCTGCGGCTTCCACAGGCACCTGACCCTTCTCCTGCACTCTGGGAGAGCTGCACGAGGTATCAGGAGCTGTGTAATTATCCCCAGCCTTTCCCCGGTGGAGCCAAACCCCGGCTGTGCCGCTGAGTGCTCCTGACAGGGAGGTTGGTCCTGGCGCTGCTGCGGAGCTGCTGCCCCCCTCCTGCTTTAATAACACACAGCAATCCCAGCAAATGGATGGTTTGAATCGAGCTCGCTCTGCCACAGCCTCTAAAGCTTTCAGCAGTGCAGACTCTGCAGAAGGCTGTGATTTAGTCACCAGTCATGGCTGTGGGGAGATAGGTCCCGCTGCAAGGAAGGAGCAGGAGCATCTCCTGGCTTCTCAGGGAGAGCGACAGCCCAGCTAACCTGTGTTCCTTGAAATCTTAATGATGCCTCCACTCAGAGCACGGAGTTCAAACTTGCTGGCTGCTCTCCTGGGCAGGTGAACAGTTTTGGTGCCATATATTCACAGTAAAGAGAGGGAAGGGCTTGTATTGGTTCTTCCCTGACACAAAGTGAAGGGTGGGATAGGTCTAAAAAATATCCTCCAGGGGAATGAGATGTCTGGGGAGGATTTTCCTGTCTCTGCTTGGAGTGAACTCATCTGTCACAGGAGAAGAGGCACAGTGGCAGGTAAAGAAAGGGCAGACCTTGAAGGCAAGGACATTTCTAGCATTAGTTATAGCACACATGGCCTGATCCTCCTCAAGCAGGAGCTGGAGCCAGCAGGTTGATGCTGATTTATGACTGCAGCGGCTCTGCCCCAAATTCTGCGCTGCTTTGAGAGGTTTAACTTTTAATATACTTTTGAGAACTTTTTGATTGCCTTTCAGGTGCATCCTTGGTGGCACTGCCTTCTAGAAACAGAGAGAAATCACTTAATGTGCAAGGAAACCCCACTAGCACTTGGATCAGAGTCTGCTGCCCCACCTGCCTCTGCAGAACCTCCCCATTTATCTTTTTTTCTTTAAATATTTTCTGATATTATATATTCTGTGTCCTGCTCAATGCTCTACAGTGTCTTTTGTCCTAATGTTTCTGTTGCTGCCAGTAAAGGCAGACACCAGGAGTCAGCACACCTGGTCCCTGTGGAGCAGGTCGTGTTGAGGAGGGAAAACCTTGGGTGGAAAAAGAGCCTGATGGTGATTTTTGATATTTTTCTGTGTCTGCCTGCGTCAGCCTGGCACTGCCGTGTCCTCTCTGACCTAGATTTCCCTGCTGTCCCCTGGGCATTAGATTTGATCCCGATTTATGGCCAGTAATGCCTTGTCTTCAGACTCTGTTTGTTGGCTCCCAGGGCCTTGTACTTCCTTCCCAGGTGACAGTTTTATGCAGGTTTAACTCTTGTGCCTTTGGTGGAGTCACTGCTGATTTACCCCAACCTGCAGTGCCTGACAGCTGCTTTTCTCCCTGAATTACTGTGCCTGACACACCACTGGCGGTGTTAGGCATTGTCACAAAATTAATTTTCCTCTCGAGAACCCTCAGTGATTTCAGCTGAATTTCTTTGCAATTGTAGCTCTGCCTCCCAGGAAGATTCATGCTGCTGGAGTGGCTTCAGCCTTGGGGGGTGGGGAGCCAAGCCCAAGTGCAAGACAAACCTTTTTGCATTTTCTTTCATTTTTTATGCACGGATTTCCATGAGATTTCCACGATTTGTTGTGGTCGGGTATGAGCAGCATAGAGAGAACTCAGCAGTCTCTCCAGATAAGCATCAAATTCTTACTAAAAACCTGTATTTCAGCAAAGCTCTTCTCCAACACTGGGTTTTCCCTCCCTGTGGAAAAGCCTGAAGCTGCAGGGCAGTGATTTCTGTCCCAGGTTTATCCCAGCATCAAAAGCAGCTGGCATTGGAATTTCTCCCTTTTCCAGGCTGAGTTGGAATCTGTAGCTCTGTGGCTGGGGATTGACTTGGAGCAATCATGAAAAGCTGAATTTTTAGGCAACTGGGACCCAGGAAAGGTGAGGCTGGATGGGCTGAAGGTGTCTGGGACGGGGCATTCCAGGGATGGAATCTGGCCAGGAGAGAAGGTGGCTCTGCAGGCGAGTTTGGAGGACAATCTGGTCTGCTCTGGGAGTAAAAGCAGTGAGCAGCTGAATTTCCTGAATCATGCTGGAAATGGGATTTAGGTATTTTAAAACTTAAAAGACAAATGAGACTTAGTCAAACACATCCAGATTTTGTGCGATGCTTTGGAGTCTATTGCTCTAAAGGGAGTTGGATCCCATTTCAGATAATGGGAAATCATGATTTAGCTGCTAATTCACTCAGTGCTTGGAGTATTTTTGTTGTGGAGCTCAGTGAAGTTTAACCATTCCAGGGAAAATGTGACTGCAGTGAAATAAGAAGGAATTAATCTTATAAGTAGGCCTTAATTATCCTCAGGAAGTTGCATTTGAAGGTATTTTAAGTAGGACCTTGGTGTCATTGAAACCTATCAACCAGCCATGTTACTGTCACTGGAGTGAAAACCTTTTTTACCAGAACCAGATTTTTGTTAACTCACTAAATTATATTTATTTATTTTTGTTTTTATTAATAATGCTGCACATTTGCGTTTGCAACTTTGTGCACACTTCAAACCATTCTTGTGCTTTCTCAGGCCTCCTTTTAAAATGCTCTGTATTTTTCATGCTGTCCAGAGTACTGTGGAGGGCTGTCACAAACCTTATGCCAGGGTTTTACTGCCAGGTCAGATTGGAGCTCTCTGAGACCATTTATTGAAGCAGAAAGCCCCGAGGGAATGTGGGGGTGGGAAGTGCTGAATCATTTAGGATGGGTTCACTTTGCACACTGATGATTGGCTTTGGGGCACCTGCTCAGCATCCCCTGCCAGATGCTGTGAGCCCTGGAGTCCCGTGGATTCCCACGGGAACTGAGGATATTCAACATCACCAAACCAAGCTCTGCTCCCCTGCTTGACTTGGCTTAGTCTGGGGTGCCCCAGGACACCCACAGTGGCTACTCAGCAGCAGCAAAAAGGTGGACCCTGGTATCTTTTTGGAGAGACATTGACTGAGAAACAATAGCTGCTGTGGTGCTGAATCTGGCCAAAAAAGAGATGCTGTTGATATCCTGCTAGGATGAAGTGGACCTTTTTAATCTTATTAAAAGCTCAGCAGTGTTTCTTACACATCCCTCCCACAAATGGGGCTGGAACACTCCACAGCAGAGCCAGGACCTGGTCTCTGCCTGCCCAGTTGTTGGAAGAAACCAGAAGCTGGCTGGGGCAACAGGAAACGCCCCCAAACAGGGCCTTGGAAAGAACTCTTACCTGATGGTGACCTGCCACCAGCTGCTGAGGGAAGTTTCTCAACCAGGCAAACTGAGGTTCCCCAAAGTGTTAGGGCCTCTGAGAGCTGGATCCTGAAAGGGATTTGTCCCTTGCTCCAGTCTCTGTGCTTACAAGAAGGTGAGGAGTTGATAAAGGTTGCTGACCCTCAGCAGCCAAGGTTTTTGGGGGCTGGGATCCCAGCTGACCCCCATTCCCCATATATTTTAACATGTGGAGGACTGAGATTGGGTATCCTCGGATCTGGAAGCTGCAGTGCCTGTTTACAATAGACAGCTAAAGCTGTGGAAAAGTGATGAAACTCCAGCTGAGAGGCTGTAGTAACTCATATCCTCTCCCAAATGACCTGGAGGAGAGGTTTCACACGCACCAAATCTTATCATTAACTTGTTTGAGTTCAGGACTCGCTTCCATCTCAGGGGGGTGAATCAGAAGCCACTCCAATGAAACCAATGGAGTAATCAGAGTGTCAGTAGGATTAAACCTGTTTTTTCCACACTGTCCTTTTGCCCTCCTGCCTGTGCAGTAGACAGCACCTGCCAGGGCAGTGTTTCCTCTGGCTGCTGCAGGATCTCGAGGGGAAGGATGAATAACTCGCACAGCTGAGGCACTGACTCACTCCTGCCCCAGGAGCTGAGGCACAGACTGGCAGCTGCTGGAGACAGAAAGGAGCAGCCTTCTTGCTGCTCTGTGTTTCCCCAGCACATCCAGGACGATCCAGAGACGAGGGGGAAGGAATAATAGAACAGGCTCGTGTATCCTCCCAATACATCCATTGTGCAAATGAATCCCCAAACCACTCTCGGGGTGTGGCCGCTCATCTCGGCCAATGCGATTTTTGGGGATATATTTTTGTTGCAGACAGAGAGTTTATGTTTACGATTATGATTATGAGAGTTCTGGAGGAAAGGAAGTTGCTAACCTGTGAAGCGGGTTTGGGAATCCTGAGCTAAAACAAAGAGCACCATCTCCTGGCAGCTGGGAATAGCTGGCGCTGCTGCCAGGGATGCACGCCCCTTTGCAGCTCTCCTGCAGGCAGCGTGCTGCTTTCTCTGTCTAGCTCTCTGTCAGAGCATCTGGAGGTGGGATGGCTCAGGACTGACATCTGGCTCCGGCCACTGAGAAAGGCCAATCCAGGGGACACTGGGAGCTTTTCCAGTGGTGTTATCCACAGCACAGTGGTGCCTCTGCTTGGAATGAGAGCTCTCAGCTATTTGGGTTTCAAGCTCTACTTGGGTTGACACACAATTGCTAAGGTACTCTTTGAGTTTTGTGTGGATTTTGAAGGTTTGGGGTTAGAAAATCCATGCAGAAGGGTCTTGCAGAACCGAGAGCCTGGCTCCCAAGTGGTACACTCAAATATCCCTAAGGGTGGCATCGTGTGATTTGGGTTGGGGTTGAGCAATGCCTCTGCCACTCGTGCAAGCTGCCCTTGTCACTGCCAGGAAGGCACCAGTCAAGGGCATTTGGAAATCTGGAGCTTTCCTGAGGTTTGGGTTGAATTTGAAATCAAGCAGAGAGGAAAAACCAGCTTGGTCTGGATCCAAGAAAATGGTGTGCTTTGAATGTGGAGACAGACTTGGGACTGCTGGTCTGTCTGGGTTTGGTAAAGAGGTGTGGAGAAGTGATGTAACACTGAACATCTGCATAAAGATGTGTGTGGAAACAGATGAGAATGCAGTAAGACATTATGGGCTTTAAAAAGGAAAGTAACTGAGTTGGGGAACTGAAAAGAAACGACGAGACATCGTGTTTCAGGGTCAAAAACCAGGAAAAAGTCTTTCCCTTTTCCCCCCCTCCTTTTTTAAGTGTAAGTGAGGAATAAAAAGAAACCAAGGTCAAGCAAAGGCTTTTTACTAGTGGCTGATGACAAAATGGTAAATGTGGTACAGAAGAAAAGGCAGAACTCTTTAATAGCTATTTTTGTTGTGCATTTGGAAGAAAGCAGGAAGGCACATTTCCCTAATGGTCATGGCTGAGTGGTAACAGTGAAGGAGAGGCTGGACTGTAAACTGCTGATGTGGGACTGGGAAACAGAGAGGGCCCCCAGCTGGGGTTTCATCTCCAGATACAGATGTTTAGGTGATGGCAACATCTGGGCAATGGGACTCTCCTGCACCATCAGGTGCCATGGAATGCCATGGTGGCTCCCACAGCCTTGTTATGAAATCAGCCTTTCAAGGTGAGAGAGCAACTATAAAATCAAAAGCTTGGCAAAGTGCTGCACTACCTCCTTGAGCCTTTGAGAGAATATAGGATATAATTTTAAGAGCCAGGCTTTAGTCTCAGTGCTGAAAGGAAGTTTCTGCATGTCCCTGAGCTCTGAGGTGGCTTTGGGGGTCTTGGATCAGAGCAGAGTTGCTGTTCTGGAAAATGCTCCTCACTTCACTTTGGCCTCTTTATCTAAAATCTCTGTGTGACACTTGAAGGGCTGAGGTCCTGGGAGTGACCTGTGGCCTGAAAAACCCTCTAGCATCATTTCAGACCAGTCAAACAAGAGTATTTCCCTTGTTTATGGGACTTTGCTTGTTATTATCTCTAATTGATTAATTACTGCAGGTCAGGGGTTGTTGAAATGGGACAGGGTGGACATGGGAGAGAGCTGGGGAGATCCAGCTTCTGGGAGTTTTCATCCCTGCAGCACTGGGGCACCCAGTAATGATTCCTGAAGCTCAATATCCAAAGCAAAAAGACAGAGCCAAGTATTTAAAAGACTTACAGGAATTTGCTGGAAGTTGCTAATTCCCACTATTCTGCTTTTGTCTGAGGTCACTGAAACCTTGATTCCTCCAGTTGCAAGCAAGGAGATTTTGTCTTCTCTGCACAGCTCCAGGCTGTAAAAACTGCATCACCTAATTAAAGATTAGTTCTCTCCTCTCTCCTTCTGAAAAATTAATAATTTTAAGCAAATCACTGGCACACAATAAATATGGAACCTTAAATTGAGAGATTGCCAGCTGTTCTGGGGAACTGATATTTCACGTCACGGAATCATGGAGTGGTTTGGGTTGAAAGGGACCTTAAAGATCATCTTGTTCCAACCCTCCTGCCATGGTCAGGGATTCCTTCCACGAGACCAGGTCCCTCAAATGTCAGTCTGTCTGTGCCAGTGAAGATCACCAGAGCTGCATGTGAAGCTTGACAGATTAACATGAAATAAGGTTATTTTATTGAAAGTTGAGCACAATATTCTGAAGCGATCAATTTTAATGAGGATGAGAATACTCTAGATGGGGAAAAAAAGAATCAGTTTTATTTAAATCAGCTCTTTCTTGTCTATGATCCTCAGTTAACTTTTTGTTCCCTCTTCCAGTGTGCTGCAGCAGTGCAGCTTGCCTTGATCCAAATTGGTCTTCAGCTGCCTTTCTTAAATTAAGAGCTATTCTGCATGGAACCGATGATTTCTAAATTATTTCCTGTGTCAATTGCTAAATAGCTCTAAATCCAGCTCCACAGGAGAGGATTTCTGGAGCGTTCACTTATTCTGAGCAAACAAAACAGTCATTTTCCAATATTTTTTTTTCCTTTGCAGCTGATGAAAACACACGTAACTTGCTGAGCATCTCAGCTGTGCTCGAGTGATTGAATCAGGCCCCTTACTTCTTAGCTGGTCACAGGAAGTGAAATTATTTCCCGAGGGCTCGAGTTACAAGAAAGCACAAGTGCTGCTCTCAGGAGCTGAATAGCTTTCCTTCACCTGAATTGGCAGGCACGTTTTTGGGCAGTTTTGAGTGAAATCCAGATTTAAAAACCCCCAACCTTCGTAACAAGGGTAAATTCAGACCCGATACTGTCGTCTGTTACCGGTGCTATTCAAGGCTTCTCCTTCCCACGGATATTGTACCAAATAAACTTAAAGTCAGAGAGGGCACTGCTTAACCACCAGGCTCTGAATGCACTATTCTTCAGCAAAAATCTGCTCAGCTGTTATCAGTTTTCATGTCTTTAATAGCCAGCCTAATAGCTGAGAGAGTCGCACTTCCCAAATGAGAGGCAGTTTTAGCAATGGCTTTAAATCATTCCCAGTGGAAATAGGGAGTTACATTAAATCCTATTAATTAGGCAATTTCATCTGTCTTCAGTGCTTTTGACTCTGCTGTTGCCTTGGGAGTTGGATTCCCATATGTCCTGCTAATGTGAACCCTCCCCTTGCTCACATACCCTGTAACTCTCTCTCCTCCTCAACCTCAGTAGGAAATGCAGTTTCTGGTTTCATTTTTATTTGCAAAACTGCTGCAGGAAAAACAAAAAAGGTTTATGACTGACAGCGATTCCATTCTAAACCAGCTCTTGTGTTAACATCTGCTGCAGTACCAGGTTTGTACTACTTGAAAATGTGATGTTTGTGTCGATGACTATTTCAGAGTCGTTTTTCTTCCTGCTGAGGAATAACCTAAAGAACAGGATGGTATTTTCTCAACCTCTCTTTATCACCCTGGCTCTCCTGTGAGCTGCCCTGGCTCGCTGTAACTCCTGCTAGGAAGCACCTGACACAAATGCATTAGAAACCCTTTCACTGCTCCATTGATCAGCATTGCTAAGAGCTGCAAATGCTTGTGCATCTGGCTGCCATGTCCTATGCACAAAGCACAAATGAAGGCTGTGAGCAGCATCTGTGAACATTGCTTTGGCGACAGCTTCCATCTCCGTTGACTCCGCTTGTGCTCCCTCTCTCCTGGCAATAGTGGGATGTTTGTAGGAGTGGATTTTTGGTGGTGTTGTGACAGCGTGTTCCTCGTGAGCAGAAAGTATTCCACAGCCATCTTGAGCTGGTCTGCAGCCACTCAGAGTCAGTGGGACTTTTCTAGTGGATTCAGTGGGCTTTGGATCAGGTTCAGGAGGCACTGTGGAAGCATTTAATGAAAGAGCAGCCCTGAAACCCCGTGATTTAGACAGCCACTCACCCAGCACAAATAGTAAATTACAAACAGCAGATACTGGCAGCAACAGGCATGAATAGTCCATAGTCAGCAATTCACAGCCTGGGATATGTTGGCGTAAACAATGCATCAGATAATTCCAGCTAACCAACACATTTGTGAAAATCCAGGCCTGTTTATGGATAATTTTCAAAAAGGCAAGTTCAGCAAGAAGAGCACTTGCAAGGAATAGAGCCTTTCCCTTTTTGCTTACTGCTCATTTAGAAATGTGTTCTGGCTATGAGCTGTCCTTGTGAGGCACTGGATGACCTCAGGTAGAACCTGGGTGCTGGGCAGCTCAGTTTATCCCTTATTCTGCTTTGGTTTTGCTGTGGTTTTCTACTTAGGCTTCATTCTCACGTAGCTTTGCTGTTGGGGCTGAGTTACTGGGAGCAGGGAGGATGGGAGCAAGCTACAAAAAGCATCTTGCAGCTCTGAGTGAGCTGTCAGGGAAAGAGAAGGTGAAATTTAGAGTAGGTAAAGTTACACAGATTGAGAGGGGGAAATAAACCCCAAGTTCAGGAAAAATCTCCACAGTGACCCTCACCAGTCTGAGGCAAGAGCTTGCCTTGTCTCTATGAAAAGTTCCATGCAGTGCTACACAGCAGTGAGAACACCCAGCTGAAGGCTGGGAATGACAGGGAATGGGTGGTTTTCCACCTGCTGGCTGCAGCACCCCTTGCCCTGTGCTCTTCCTGTGGCAAAGGCTGCTACAAATCCCTGGCTGTGGGGACGGAGCTGCTGCCAGCATCATGTGTGCAGGAGCAGATTAAGATGGGAGGACTGATGGGGGACAGCAGCATCCAAGGCTGAGGAGGATGAGGACACAGGGACAGGTAGCACAGGCAGGCTGAAAACCAAGGAGTGGCACTTTTGGGTTGGTTTTTCCCCCTATGCTACCAGGTTTCCCCTTGTAATAGGACGGGCATGTTGTTCCCAGCCTAGAGGTGATCCAGGGAAAAGAAGTTGCTTGCAAGACATCACAACACTGAGCAATGCAGAAATACGATGAGGGAAATGATCACTCTGCCTTTGTGCAGGTTTTGGAGTTTGTGTGTGTGTCAAATCCAGTGAGGCTGTGCAGTAACATAAAGCCTTCAGCTACAACACTGAAATATTACAGGGGAGAAAATACTGCTTCAGGGCTCACTGAATGAGCTGCATGTGCCTGATGCACGGAGGGCTGTGGGGAAAAGCAGTTGTGGTGTGTTTAGAGATGATGTTCTCTGTGTGTGCAAGGAGAAAGGAAAGAAATGCAGGTAGCTCGAGAGCTTTTGCACTGACATTTCCCAGGTTGTGGCTTTGCAGCTGCAGCAATGTCTCTTTAATATTATTATGAAGTCTGAGCTGTGTGTGGTAGCCCAGGCACGTGTGGAGCAGGTCGGGAGCCCCACATCCCTCTCAGGTGATGAGCAGAGGTCGGAGAAAGCCAGCCAGCCCCTGTGATGCTTCAGCACACGAGGGGTTAACAGGCTACGCCCTCCCACAGGCAGCAGCTCCTCCAGACATTGGCTTTGATCCTCCTCATCGCATTCCCACAGCCCCTATAGGAATCCGTCTCTCCCACCTCCCTCCTGGGGGATCTTGCTGTTCCCGTCCTCGGGCCGTGCTTTTCATGAACGCTGCAGAGAGAGGGTGGCCGCTGTTTCTAATTTAATTAGCGCCATCCCCGGGAACTGAGAGCGCGGCAGAGGGAATTAGAGGCAGAGTATGAAAATGATGCACAGGCAGGGGTTGAGGTTTAACCACCTTCATGCCAGCGTGATTTCTAGATGGATGCACACAAACGATAGCTTTCTGAATATGCAGAAATGACTAAACGAGGATGCTGAGTCTCTGCCTCGGTGTTTCACAAATTCAGGGTGGCTACTCTTAAGAGAAAATGTAATCTAAATCTACTTGCCAACTTTCCCTCTCAACTTCTGTCCAGCAAAATTTTTTTTCATAATGAAAACTTTCCTTAGGATGAAATTCCTCCAATTCTATGTATTTAGAAAAGAAATATTGGTTTTGTACTGGACATGAGATTTATTTTAAGGATATTGGATGCTGAGCTCCTGGGTTAGATTGTGAGGTGTGCTGTGAGGTTGCAATCACGGCAAGTTTTTATTCACAGGCTGGGCAAGCATTGGCCAGGAATGCTTGGTTACTATCAGGATCCTTAGAGCTATTTAAAGATAGAGCAGCAGCTGGAAGCCTCGTGTGACAGATGTGCCACTACATTTCCCGGAGGTATAGAAAGAGACAATTCCCGAGAGCTTGCAAGCAAAGTCAAGTCTGGTTCACAAAGCAAATCTAAAATCAGCAGGGAGTGAGCGTGGCTTTGCAGAAAGCTTGATGCACGCAGGCATTTGTGTCTCACTGTGCCTCGTGTTTGTGTGTTTGCTTCAGGTGTCACGGGCTCCTCACATCTCTTTGACTACGGCTCCACTGCCAACGGAGGGGACAACTCCTTCTACACCTCCCTGATCTCCGATGTCCACTACACCACTCCGCGGGACTCCACCTACTTCACGGGCATCTACCAGCAGGAAAACACACCCATTCCCTGCTCGGGCAGCACGGAGGGGTTTAACGCCCTGGGGCATCCTGTTCAAGATGTGACTGGGTTTGAGTCCCGTGGCTTGTTTAGCTCAGACTCGGGAATAGAGATGACTCCTGCAGAGTCTACTGAAGTCGACAAAACCTTAGCAGACCCCATGAAAGTAGAAGCTTACAAATACATGGACATGAGCAGATCAGAAGAAATAAAGTACCAAGACAAACATGACTCTGACTCGGAAGATGAGAGCCCAGGCTTTAGTGACAAGTACCGGGGAGCACCCGTGGGGTCCAGCAACGTCACTGAGCCTCCACGGACACCTTCAGAGGGCACCAAGGCAGCCAAGGAGCAAGACCTGCTGGAAGACAGGAAGTCTGGGGGTCAGCACAGTCCCTCTGCAGCTACAACCCCCGTCAAGATTACACTCACTGAGACAGAAAGCACCAAGGAAGCTGCCAGCAAGGAGCCAAGCCCGACTCAGCCGGACAGTGGCCTGAAGCCGAGCCATGAGGTGGTGCCAACGGTGACAGTGTCAGAGCCAGAGGATGACAGCCCAGGGTCTGTCACACCACCCTCCTCTGGCACAGGTAATGCTGGTGCTGGTGCAGGGCACTGGTTTTTTGGCTATTCGAGAAGTGGTTGCAATTGTAGCCCTGCACATTGGAGAATTACCATGGGTTTTTGGGATGAGTGTAATGGGATGTGAGAGGACATTGACAGGTCCCCATGGATGGAGGTGTTTGTGCTCTGCTCTGGCACCAGTTTACATAGCTAAAGTGAGGGGAGGGGGGCAAACTGTGCTCTCCAGCACAACACCCTGCTCAGGATGGGCTGCTCTTGCTGCTTGGAAAGGGATCCAGGCCTGCTGAGCCCAATCCCATGGATTTCTTCTTGAGGGGAAGCCGTGTGCCTCTGGGCATCACTGGGGATATCTCCATGGCTTGAGCTGGATCCTGGTGGTTTGGGAGTCTCTTGGTCACCCTGACTGTCCTGATTCCCCAAGGGAAATGAGGTGTGTGGGATCAGGGCAAAGCAAGTGACTGGGTTCATATTATTAAAATTTTAATGGCTGGCTTAACATCTCTTTGGCCCTGCAGAAAAGAAGGTTAAAATGTAAAAATCAGTGTTGCTTTTATAAAGTGCTGAGGGTGGAAATGCTGTCACCTCATTTACAAAGGGGCCTGGAGGGATAAAGGGCCAGTCTCTAAAAAACTCCTGACTTCTATTGGAGGGCACCAAAATCCCATGTTTATACATGTTTCTTATTGTCTGATTATTGCAATAGTGCATAATGTCTGTTCTTCATTTTCCCTATTATACACTGCTAAAACATGAAGGTAGCATAGTCCTTTAAAAAGGAATAAGGTTCAGTGACAGGAAACAGAATTTTTAGACTGAAAATTAAATTTCAAAGTCCTGGATCAAAACCCTTTAAACAATGAACATTTGACAATGAACATGCCCAAGCTGAAACTTCCATTGCTTTAATGTCATTTAGAAGCATTTAAAAAAAAAAAAAAACAACAAAACAACTAGAATTTCCTTTAAATGGCAGTCTGGAACCCACACTAATACCTCTCCTTAGAGAAATATTTGGTTCCCACAGAAAAAGGAGGGAGCATTTGTACACTTTTACACAGAAAAAGGAGATGTAGCCACCACAGCTGTGAATTTATTCTGCATGCACCAGCCAGGAACTTTAATGAATAGACTTTAGAGCCACATTTTTCTTCTTTTATTTGACTGAGTGAAATCACACACTGCTCCTGAGACGTGCCACTGTTCATCGATTTACACTTTTTGCTACAAGGTAATTAAGGACTTGAGGCACTGTTACTTATTCAGTCCTGGTGGCTGTTCAAGGCTGCCTTGGGGGCACTCAGTATCTGTATCCCATCGAAAATGCTTATCCATCCTGTTAAGGAAAGAAGGCACCTTCTGCTAGACGCTGAAAATGCTCCCAAGGGGTGTTTCTTCTGGATTTCCCCCCTCTTTCCCACAGCTGGGAATATCCCATGCCCAGACCCCACACTAATAAGCAAGGAAGAAATTTAAAACCTGCCCTTGCTATTCCCAGCCAGTGACCCAGCAAAGCTGTGGCTCCTAGGTGCCCCTCAAGCATTCCGGCAAAGCTGCCAGTCACCCCCTGCTTGGATCAAGACTTTTGAAAACATTTTGCTTTTAATCTCTGGCCCTCATCTTTCTGGGGAAGGAAGATACGCTCTGTCTCTGTGCTGAAAGGCCGTGGGTATTTCTCCATTTCCCAGTGCCAGCGGTGAATGTGACACCCTGCTGCTGGCCACAAAGGGCTGTTTTATTCCCAAGGTGAATGCCAGGGCTGGGAGTTGCACACTGCCAGCACAGGGAGGAGCAGGGTGAGGCCCAGGGTTGCTGCAATACAAGGGCTGGAAGTCACATGCCTGTTTGGACTCGTGCCTGGTTCAGTCACGGCTCAGGGAGAAAATGCTCACATGTGGTGATGCAGGAGAGCAATGCAGGAGAGCAGTGCAGCTTCCTGCAGCCAGAGGAGAAGGATGCTCGAGCTCCCAATGCACCAGAAACTTCCCAGCATCCAGGCAGGAGTGTGTTGTAACAGTGCCAGCACCTTAATCCTGTCTGCAGCCACAATCCAGGGTGCAGAAGGACTTTCTTGTGTCATCTGCCACCATGGGGCTGGAACCTTCCTCCCCTCCACTGTGATACCCAGCCCTGGGGGTGAGACACTGTCCGGTCATGGATCTCTTCACCAGGAGGAAACTTGGGGATCTATTTTCCTGGGGGCTTTCTTGACTCCTCATGACCTGCAATGGCACTTAGTCACCCCATCACATTAAAAATGACTTCAAATTAGGGAATGAACACTCAGGATTCCAGAGGACAAATTTCCATGTGTTCCTGATGGCTGTTTCGATGTGACTGGGGAATTGCAGACAGAAAATGCAGACTAGGTTGCTGATTTGTTTTGCTTTGTTTTGTTTCAAATTTTGGTTGATGAGTTAATCATTATTTTGCTTAATATAGTTCATAATGACATTAAGAATTACAGTAGAAAAAAATTTTTTTTTTCTTGGACCCTACTGAGCTAAAAGCAAACAGACAGAATTCACCACCTACACCCTGAGAAAAAAACCAAACCCTAAATTAATACAAAACTCCAACTAGTCAACCAACAACAACAACAACAACAAAACAAAAAAACAAACAAAAAAAACCCCCAAAAAAACAAACAAACAAAAAAACCAAACCAAAACAAAAAAAATTGAGAAAAGTTTTCTGACCTTAAACTTTCCACATCTGAAAGTTAAATTTTGGCAAAACTCCAGGTAACTACACATGGGTTATTAGGATCAGCAGAACCCACCAGCCCTGTGTGTGTATTTGTCCCCAGAACAGACAAGTACCTGTTGGTGACAGTGTGATGCTGCCATGTGTGCCCTGAGCCCATGGTGATTTTCCTGGTGAAAATCACGTTGTTGAGCCACTGGTCAAGCAGTGACCAGCATTGCCTTGTACCTCAGCTTTTTCCTCAGTAAGTGATGCTTGGGAAATGCTGTATAAGGCCAAGCTGTTATTACTGCTATTCATCCCTGACAGGGAGACTTTGTGCCTGTGCTCCCAGCCCTGCTAGAGGGCTACGTGCTGATGTGGAATCTGCTGTGTTTGTTCCCTAAGCAGCTAGAAAATAAGATTCTTAATTTTTTCCATTTTTTCCCCCTCCCCTTTCTTCTCATGTGGCAGAACCGTCCGGCTCAGAGTCGCAGGGCAAAGGCAGCCTGTCGGAGGACGAACTCATCAGTGCCATCAAGGAAGCCAAGAGCTTTTCCTTCGAGCCCGCGGAGGCTCAGCGGTCCCCAGCCCCTCCGGCGGAGAAGAGGGAGCAGCGGGCCAAGCCGGGCCGCGCCGCCGCCTCCGCGCACGCCGAGAACGAAGCCAGCAGCGCCGAGTCCGGCGACTCGGAGATCGAGCTGGTGTCAGAGGACCCCCTGGCCGCCGAGGAGGTGCTGCACTCCAACTACATGACCTTCAGCCACATCGGGGGGCCCCCTCCGTCGCCCGCCTCGCCCTCCATCCAGTACAGCATCCTGCGGGAGGAGCGGGAGGCGGAGCTCGACAGCGAGCTCATCATCGAGTCCTGCGATGCCTCGTCGGCCTCCGAGGAGAGCCCCAAGAGGGAGCAGGACTCCCCTCTGATGAAGCCCAAGGTCATGGACATTATCAAGGAAGAGAACAACTCGCGCGCTGACATCTCGGACTACGAGGCTACTAAAATGACAGAGAGCAGGATGAACAGGGAAAACCTGGCAGAGTCCTCGTCCTACCTGAAAAGCTCCTTTGTTGCACCAAAAATAGGCGCTGAGCCCCCGACCTCTGCCGTCAGCACCGAGGAGCTGAAGGAAAGAGTAATCCTGAAGAAACCCATTGAAGAAACTGTTGTTAACCAAAGTAAAGTGTCTTCCAAGGACTTTGGCAAAAAAAGTCCGTGGGCTTCGTTCCTACTGCCGTTTTTAAATAAGCAGAAAGGTAATTGCAGATGTTATGTTGGTTTTTGCAGTGCTGCTGAGAGTGGGGGGAAGGGATGGAGAAGTGCCTGTTCCTTGCAGGGGAGATGTTTGAAGTGTGGAGCAGGGGCAGCTGCTGGCACAGGATGCCCTCAGGTGGAAGCTGGGCATGCCTGCGTCAATCTCCACATCATCACTGACCTGCCCATCCTCTTAGGGAAAAAAATACCAGCAACAAAAATTTTTAGGTTTAAGCATAGATACAGGATGGTGCAGGAACCCCAGTACCATAAGGCTGATTTGTACCTCAGGCATCTGGAGGACAAAGAGGAACAAATTATCATCTTCCTTTAGAAATACTACTTACCTTGTCCCAGGGAAGGGGTGCAGTCAGGGATGTGGTCCTGCACCTCTCAGAAGTGTAAGGATAAAGATTCTCAGGATGCATTTATGAGGGGGAAAAAAAGGGAAATATTTGGAGGAGGAGAGGAGCTGGGTTTGGTGAGTCTGGGTGTTTCTGGAAGTGTTCAAGGCCAGTTTGGATGGGGCTTTGAGCAACCTGGTCCAGTGGAAGGTGTCCCTGTCCATGGATGTGGGGTTGGAACTGAATAATATTTAAGGTCACTTCCAACCCAAACCATTCAGCTGATCTATGATACCGAAGCTGGTGCAGTGTAAACAAATCTCTCTCATGGTGACTGACACTCTCCATCCTTAATAATGAGGATGCTTCCAGTGCAGAGAAGTGGGTGGCTAATCCCAGTTCTGCAGGACTTGGGGGACATCCTGTGTGCTCCTCTGAGAACCCCTTCCTGAATCCAGCAGTGTGAGGAAGAAGGGCAGGAGACTTCTAGGTGAGCTCAAGTTGTCTCCCTGTAGGATCCCTGGTCCAGGCTTGCTGTGTCAAGCACTGTGCTCTAACAGGACCCACTAAACCTTTAGAGACACCTCCAGGCTTTAGTCTGAGCTGAGCCCTGAGGACCAAGGGGCAGCACGTGGTAACTGCACGCTGACACTGCCAGGGTCCCTGCAGCCTGCAAGGGGCTTGGGTCAGAAACCACATGAGCAAAAAAGACACTTTATTCTTTGGAGGATGCCAGCTTCAAGTAGCACTTTGTGTGCCCTGGCTTTGCAGGCTGGTGTGGGAGGGAGGGGCACTGGGGCTGCCCCACGCCTGCCGTGCTGCCCCTCTGCCACCCCCTGGCTGGGCTGGAGGGCAGTGACTCTGTCTCTTGGCAGACGTGTTGTTTTTGCAACTCAAAGAGCTGCTGCTTCCTTGTAAACAGCTGGATAGAGGATGGAGGAGGGGAAGCAGCCCTCCCACTCTGCTTAAAGAGCATCTTTTTCTTCTGTCCACATTCGTGCAGGTGTGTCCCACATGTGACAGGCCTGTGTGAGTGGCACACAAACCCCATTTCCTGCATGCTGTGAACCCAAGCGTACAAGTCTGGTCAGGAAACAGCCTGAACTTGCATGATGTGCTGAGGGCTACAAGATCTGCAGCACAAACAAAATATGCTAGTGCTGATTCTGAGTGGTAATGTACTAATGACATTAATAGTCTGAATAAGAAACATGATTATTGCTTGTGAGGGTGTTTTCCTGCCAGACTCTCAGAACTCCCAATGTCATGTTGTGCATCTCATCTCCCTCACAAATAGTCTGAGCTCAAACCATTTCTTTCCCACTTACCATATTCCCATTTTTAGGACTAGACAAGCCTCTTCCCAAATCCTACAAGCTGTAGGGCTGATTAAGTTAACTTTAAACACTGCTCCTTCAATCTAGCATTGGGTCTCTGCAATCCCAGTGTGTGTGTGTTGTTCTGGACAGAACACTAACAATGTGGTCTTGGATTTGGGAAAGTAGTTGGGGATTGTCATGTGGACAGCTAGTGGCCTGTCCCTCAATTTTGAGATTTCAGGATCTGTTACAATTTTAAGTACCCCCAATCATATTCAGATTTTTTTGGCCTAAGTTTCATGACTGTCTTTATTTCTGTCATTGCCTTAAGTGATGCTAACATACTTGCTCTCATATGGTGATCAGAGAAAACTCCTTTGTGCATGAGCAGACTTTGTCCCTGTGTCCATGTTTCCTATCTTTATTCCCCTAGAACAGTAGAGGCAGGACCTTTTCCTCACAATTACTAATCACTTCTTGGTGATTAGTAAAAATTAGCAAAAAGGACTAATTCAGTATGTGCTTTTTTGCCCTCAAGACACCCTGGTACCTAAGGCAAGGAAAACAAAAACATAGACCCTCCTGAGAATTTGTTTGTAAAACTTGTGCATCTTTCTGTAAAGCTGATTTATGGAGAGAAGAAAGTTTGGATCATGGTTGGGCTCAAGGTAAGAAATTTTGGGTGATGGTAGGGTTTAGTTTACACAGCCTTCCAGTCATGGGTATTTGCTGAGTGGGTTGTTATGTCTGGGCAATATTTAAATTTCTATGTTAAAGGTGGTGTATGGGCCTCTCTTTCTCTCCTGGGAAAGGAGAGCTGGGTCCTCACTCATAGAATCCACATGAACTCAGCACTTTATCACTTATGAGGGGTGAACTGAGGGATGTGTTAAGTGGCTTGGTGGAACCAGAGCATCCCCCATGGGTCCTCCCAAGACACATTGTCTGGCAGGGAAATGATGCGGCAGAGCACGTCCCCTGGGACAGGGACTGCTTTCATGGCATCAACCTGGGGTCTTGGCAGAGCTTTACATCACAGCATCACATTTGCACCATGTGCCAGCTCAGAGGCACCTGGCAGGTGTTTGGCCAAAGTGACAAGAACAGGGGGAGGAGTGGCAGTGACACTAAACAGAGATGCAGCAGAGTGATGTCACCCAAAGCATGAACAGTCACCATTCATTAATTAAGAAAATTATCTTAATCATAGTTACCTGTCATTAAGAGAATACTAAAAAGGTGCAACTATGTACTTGTTAAACATAGAAAAACCTTGGTTGTTTCCTATTGCTTACTTGTTACACAAGATCAAATGAAGCTGTTCAACACACCTGGCTGTGGTTTTGACACCCCTCAGCAGATCTTTCTTTGGCCCTTGGCCAGCTCATAGCCAGGTATATGTAACTTAAAAACAGTCACCCATCAATGCAAGCCTTAACTATTTCACTGTGTGGTACTGAAATCCCACCAGGTGCTTTTTCACTGCTATCCATGGCATTAAGCGCATTTTGCATTTCTCATCAGAAGAGTTTGCTCTGAGCTGGCGAGACAAAAATTGATTTTGAGCGCAGGAAAGGCATGGAAAGGGTGTGCAAAGGAAAAGCCCAGCGTTCATCCCAACCCCAGGAACAGTCTTGCTGGCTGTGTTGCTGCCAGCCTGTGGGCTCTGGACCTCTCTGGGGTGTCTGCTGGGAGTGCTGAAACCACGGCCATCCCCCTGATCAGCAAGGTGGAGCACAGTGAGTGCGTGTGCGCTTTGCTCAGTGATCTCTGCTGAACGTCTGTTGCCATCCAGTGGCAACAACAAAAATGGGCAGTGACTTCCCACCTCCATTTTACTGGAGCTGTCAGGATTTGATGGAGTGGAGCTCTTCCCACGCTGTTGATCACCAAACAGCATCTCCTGCTTTTCCGCATGGTTGGAACGATGGCTTTGCCTGATGCACCCTAGGCTTGGCTTTGGCTGGAGTTGTGCAGAGCTGCCTGTGTTAGTGCTGCCAACTCCTCCTCCTGCAGAGCACAGAGGGGAAGGCAGAACTGCAGCCAAGCAGCTGCTGTTAGGCTTTTGCTGCCCTCACATCACTCCTGGCATCTCCTCCCAGAGGTGGGCACAGCCCTTACACTAGAGATCTTGGAGCATCTCTGGCTGTGGCACTGCAGGGAGGGAGGGTGCCAGCTCAGTTTCTTCTTCCTTTTTACTCTTTTAATTTGAATTATTATGTGCACATGGCCTGGGCATACAGGAAATTTCAGAAAAGACCTGCTGTCCTGGAAACATGAATCCTTTAGCCTGGGGCATTTTGCAAGAAGCCCAAAAGAAGCCTTGATCAAGGCAAGCTGAGAAGGAGCTCTTTGGCTGAATCCTTTCCTGTCTTCTCTTGTGGGGCATTTTGGTCACTCTCTGCCAGGGTGGCCTGGCTTACCTTGTGCCGGTGTGCCACAGCCTGAGGCCCTGGTGCTGGGAGGAGATCTCCCTTCTGCTGGAGCATAGTATCTCTCCCCAGTGACAGTATTAGGAGATTCCTTCTGCTTGATCCATTTAATGAAATATGCAGCAGCTTGTAACCTTTCAGATCAGATGTGTGATCTCAGGATATAAAAAAAGAAAGAGATGTGGACATTCATAGTAATGGTTATTTTAATTTTCTTTTTGTTTTATGGTAGAATTTCACTTAGAAAAAGGGAAGCCCAGGCCTGGGGCTGTAGGGTTGGTGTCACTCACAGGTTAGATGACACAATGGGCAGGACCCAGGCTCCAGGCAAGATCTGCTGAATACACAGTCAAATAAAATTAATCATTTCAAGTGCATTATTCTGCAGCACAGTCCTGTGCCAACCTGCCACAAAGCATCTTGATTTTTATGCCTCATGAAAGGCTTTATTTTGGTCAGTCCCCTATGAATTCATGCCTTACCACACATCCTTGGTGGCTGCTGTGGCTCTGAGCACCCATGAGGGACACCAAGGTTCAGGGCCACCCATCTCTGTGTGGTTTCCTGGTGTCTCTTGGGAAGTGTCACAAGCTGCAGTCAGGACCACTTCTGATTTTGGCGTGATACTGGCAAATGCCATGGGTGAAGAAAGTGTTCTCCCTCCTTCCTGGTGCCTCTTGTGCTGTCCCATGGTGTCCAGGGCTGTGCCACGGTGGGCAAACACCAAACAGCGTGTGTTTGTTGTCACAGACAAACTGATGTTACACAGTTTCTCAAGGAAATGGTTTTCCAGCAGAGATCTGAATTTGTTGGGAATGGTTTTTGTTCAGCTAAACATCATCTGCATTGAGTTAGCACATCCCTGCTGTTGGAGGAGCTGCTAGTGAGGCATTTTTCCACGGGAAGGGGATGTTTGGTTGGGTTCTTTAGAAATCTGAGGCTCGTTTCTCATCTGCATGCTCTCACCAGCCTGGCTCTGCAATCAGCAGCAAGCCAGGCCAAGGCTTAAGCATACGGTAATGTTAGTTTAATATTTTAGTGCCATCTGCTGTAAGTGCCTCCACACTCTGGCCCATCTGTTTTCTGTGTTTCAGTTTGCTTTTTATGGGGCTCTGGTAGTTTTGCATCCTTTGGAAAGCCCCTGCTTGGAAAAGGTGTAGGGGAGAGGGATGTCCTCCCTGGGGGTGGAGTGTTTGCACCTTGTGATGCTGTAGGAGGAGTGGGATAAAACCTGGCCAGAGAAATAAACATGTGAACCTAGTCCTGGTCTTGCCATGAAATCTTGGAGCAGCTTGGTGAAGCTCTGTGGACCTTCTTCCCACATGGAACAATTCAGGTGGGAAAGGGCCTGTGGAGGCTGTTGGTCCAACCCCTTGCTCTCAAAGCAGTTTGGTCAGGTGGCTCAGGGCTTTCTCTGCCTGTCCATTCTCTCAGCAAAGGCAGAGGTTTGGGGCAGCTGAGAGCTGGAGCCTGTAAGGCTGGGTCAGTCCCGTGCTGACACCTCAGCGCCATTGCCTGCAGGCAGAGCAGGGAAAAGGAGAAGTGCCACTCAGTGCAGCTCAGACAGAAAGGGCTGGCAGGAGCTCCACGAGGTCCCAAGAGCCCATCTTCTGGCCCACAGCCACAATTCCTGGTAGAACACTCTTGACAGATGCTTGTGACTCATTTGGAAAGGCCTCTGTTGGCAGATCCTCCACCAGTTCCCAGGTGTCTCTCAAAAACTGTTGCCGCTCTTCCATCCTTCTGTACTTTAGGCTAAGCAATTCTGGTTTCTTCATTTTTTTTTCCTTCTGTGGTTATGTTTGTGAGCTTCCTGAACTGTCTTGTTCCCTCTGTTCTTTCCTACCATTGGACCCAGACATCATCTCCAGCCACTATGACTGGAGGAGTTTTCCCATCCCAGCACTGACTCTTCTTCTGCCCATGGAGGAGGAGAGGGAACTTCACAGCTACACCTTTCTGCCTTTGCACCAGGCTGTGCCCCACCTCCCCATTTCTGGCCATTTCATGCTGCTCAGCTGCTACCTGACAGCTTGTTACATCCATCAAGCTGTGATAACTCAGCCAGAGCTGAGCTGGAGAAAGCTGGAGATGCGCAGGCCGTGGTGGTGGAAATGAGCAGCGTGCGCCCCAGCGGGTCTGTGCTGTATGGGATTTCTCCTTCACTCTTTTTTTTCAGGAAGCAGAGTGAGTTTGGCCCCTTCTGGCCTCAGAAGTGGTTGCAGTGTCACTTGTCCCCTCTGTAGAGGGGACAAGGAGAGCTGAAAAATTGGTGCTGACTCTGGAGTTCTTCCTGGAGCATAGCAAGGTCTCCTAAGTGAGGAGCGGTCGCTTAGAGGAGATGCCTGAACCCTGGAAAGGATCAGAACAAAGCAAAGAACAGGGGATTTTCTCCCTACATCATGGTTTGCTTGGGCAGTGGCTGGGATCAGTGGTGATTACTGCAATAATCCCTGTCACAGCGAGCACCATGTACATACACCAGAGCATAACCTTTATATGACCTTCAGAAATGTCTCAGTAAATCTCACCCCTTCATTCCACAACCTATGTTATCCATAGCCTGAGCATTTGTCCTGCTTCACCTCTAGCATCTTTTTCCTTCCCTGATTTTTGTCTCTGTGGGTGAAAATTACTCCCCACCAATTGGGTGAGGTCAAACTTTTAATGCATGCCTGTCAAAGCATCTTAAACACAGCGACTGGATGCTCAGAGGGGCTTTTAAAATTGGGCATAGCTCTAACGTGGGAGGATCACATGTCTTCTCCTGGGACTGCTGTCTACTCCACTGCCTGTGAGTGTTAAGTACTGAGCTATAAAAAATTACAGGCTTTATCCTTCCGTATTTATACATCTTCCCTTTCAGAGCAAGGGACAGCCTCTGAAGAGCTGTCATCAGTCGCAGCACTCAGACACAAATGTACCTTTCTGGCAGATATGACACAAGATGGTGCTTATAAAATCTTCCTGCCAGATCAAAATTACATAGTGACCAGTAGAAAAACAAACAAATAAACAAACCCAGAAAGCTACTTGTTTATCTGGATGCAGGGACCTGATGGTTGTGTCAAATGTTTAAGTGTCAAGGCCATGAATAGCAAAGTCCAGGCCAAGCAGAGAGAGTTGGGGGGGGGCGGATCTGTAGACAAATAGGAACCTGCTGGAAAGAGGAATGGAGAGGAAAGATGTGTTATGTGCAAAGACTTGACTCTGTGATCTTGCCCTGCCCATATCCATGTCTATGTCCATGCCACACCAAGCTGAACATCCAAAGTTGGCTCCTGGGAAAGGCTGCGAGGAGACAACTGCTCTTTTCACAAGTGATTTTTCTGTTAACTCAGGCACACTTCAAGTGCAGAATCACTTTCAGTTTAAACACATTTTAAAAGCCAAAATCTTGACACAGAGTCCCTTTGGTGTCTCCTGGAGTCAGGGATCAATGACTCAGCTTTCAGAAAAGGCTGTGACACTGACAATCTGATTTTGCAGATGCCTGGATGTAGGGATGCTTTGCCTGGATATTCCAGCAAATCATAGAGATTTGTCATGAGCATGTAGCACCTATGAGACAGCAATAATAACTTTTCTGTGGCTGACACAATATATAATGAGAGGGGATGTTTACTCTGAGCATACAGAAATGGAAAAAACCAAACCCTAAGTCCTAAATAAGGAAGGGGAGAAAGTTATACAACCTGTAAGGTTTTTTTGTAAATTATATTAAAAGATATGTAATAGACTCTCAGAATGGTTTGGGTTGGAAGGGATCCTAAAGATCATCTTGTTTCAAGCCCCTGCCATGGGCAGGGACACTTTCCACTAGATCAGCTGGCCTTGAATACTTCCAGGGATGAGGCATCCATACCAATTCAAGGCTTTAGCTCAGAAGGTACTTGGGAAGTTTATACCCTGGAATACAGATAAGGTGAAGGAAAAATCAAAATATGATTCTTTTCTTAACACAGAGTACTTTTCTTATTAATGCAGTTTTCTCATAAATTTAGTGTTTTGCAAGGAACTCCTGGAATGCTTTGTTTTCTGACCTACAAATGCTCCTTCTGAACCTCTGCAATGCTCTGTGAGCTGGGAATTAGTTTTTTCACCAGGTTCATTGATTAATTCATTTGAAGAGTTTGGATTCATTTCAGGTCAGATTTAAATTTAAGATTAAGCTCTGGTGATACAAAATGTACTTCTAGGTCTCAATGAGAGGTGAAATACAAATCCCTGAACCTGTTGGCTCTAATTCCTCAGATGTTCAGCAGAATAAGGACTTTCCTGGGCATTGCTATGTCTGTCTGGTAGATACCATGAAGTTAAAATTAATGTATTTGACTGTAGTGAAGGGTGGGCGTGTGATAGATTTCCATTGGGAATAAAACCTGGAGGTGGGTATTGATTTTCCTGGTGTTTTTCCTTAGCTTCTGACAGTGCCCTGCTGATTGGGACATAACAGCTATATTGACTGAAAAGGGGATTTATTTTTTTTTGTTTTCCTTGGGGAGCTGCTGAGTTCATGTCAGTTCAGAACAGTATAGAAATTAAGGGACATGCAATGATCCAACAGTACAAAGGGCTTGAATTGCCCCCCTTTAGGAAGTATCTTGTGTTCTTGTCACTTCAGCTCTTAATCTTACCTTGGTTACCACTTTCCTTTGCTTTATTCCTCTGAAATATATATATTTTTTCTAACTCTCTTGACCTTTACCCAACCTGGGAAATTTAGTCTGGTATTTTTTTTCCAGAGAAGTATCACAAATATCCTCTTACCCCTCTGGCTCTGAGAGCAGCTCAGCAGTTTCAGTAGGTCATTCTGGTGTTGTGGTTCTGCTGTGTTTCTTTTGTGTGTGAGGAATACAAACATTTATGGGAAAAAAAACCCCTAATGCCGCAAGAAGTCAGGTTGGTTTGGATGCCAATATTCTTCTGCCCCCACCACAGGTCTGCCACATGGAAACCTGCCTGTGGTGGGGATATCTGGGGATGTCAGGGTTGCTTAAATCTGCTGTAGAAATCAAGGTGAAACTGTCTTTTTGGTAGTGGTGACCAATTCCACAAATGCCCTGAGCCTGGGAGGCTCCAGCTGAGCCTCGTTTATGAAAATTTGGCATCAAAAGCTCCTTGTGCTTCTGAAATAGGTGTTTGTCCACTCAAGAGGGCTGAGTGATTGTTTTCTTCATATTCAGGGCTCAGAAGACACAAAACATGACTGATTTGCAGCTACCTTAGACAGCAGTGAATTTTTTGTGGGGAAACAACGCTGCCAGTTGGGTTGCTTTGGTGCCAGAACCTTTGTTTTTGGGGTTTATCTTCCTTGCAGCTTCCACTTGACTCACTCCTTTAGTCTGTGCACTGAAAGCCCTTTGGTATCACTTGCTCAGAGAAACCCTTTCCCAGCTGTTGCCATGAGATCTTGTATGGAATTAGTCCTCCAATACTTTCCTGTAACTGTCCAACATCACAGGAAAGGATGTAGATTTCTCTCAGTTCATATCAAAAGAATTCACAACTCAGCTCACGAGAGTGCAAACACAGTGAGAGGTGACCTCAGGAGTCCTCTGAGCTGGGGTAACTTGAGAGGCACTAAGAGGACACAGATAATCAGTATTACCTTTGCAAAAAAGCCATGTCTTAGAAAGGGAGATACAAAGCTTCCAAGGCAGCAAATTGAGCTTGCCTTAAGGCTTTGTCATTAGGCTATCCAGATTGCCAGGTAAAGCAGGGATCTCAGTAAAGACTGCCCTCTTTCAAACTGAATCCTAAAGAATCATTTGCCAGGGAAACAGCTTTTGATGCTGCTACATCATCCATGTGGGATGAGAGCAGCACATTTCATACAAACAGCAAAATGTAATTATTTTTTTTAATAGAAGGGGCAATGAGAGTGCAAAATTCAAGGGATTAAACAAATTCAGATTTCCAGGGCCTGGTACCACCATGGCCTGTCTGGTACAAGCTCTCTGCCTTTCTTGGTGTTGCTTGGGATCCACAGTGGTGTGAGATCAAAATCTAGCCTCTGACAATCCCGGAAACACTGTGAGCAACTCCTATAAAAGCAGCCCAGGATCTCTGCTCACGCAGAAAGTGCTGGTGGCAGAGGCAGGCATTGCACAGAAAGAGCAGAAATTCTGCTCTCTTTTAGGAATAGAGACAGTTCCTTAGAGGGGAGTGTGTGGGGGGGTCCTTGCATGGATCCCCATGAAATGCTGATAGCATCAACAAAACAAGGTCTGTATCTGAGCAACGAACAAGGTAGGGGAGCCTGCAGAAAAGCCAGCAGAGATTAACAGCCAGGATTTCTGAAGGTTGCTTTATCAGCTAATGTAGCATTGAAACCCTGAAACACGAGCAGCTGTGCTTACTTGCTTAGGGTAAGTGCAAGAGTTGTTCCAAAGAATTGGAATTACTTCCCAAAGAGGGAGGATGGGCTGTCTTCTCTGTTTGCCTAGGGTTCCTGTGCTGGAGCTTGCTGCTGCTGCTGCAAAAACAGGGCCATGTTTCACCCTTAGCTGAAAGTGAAAGGCTTATTGCTCCAACCAGGGAGTGATAAAATGAGTGGGATTTAATAAAAGCCATAGTAGCAATTGTGCCTTCTGAAATGAGCACTCGCCTTACCCTTCATGAGCACAATTATTGCAGCTGGATGTCACACACTGACTCCACCACACGTGCACACCCTTTTGTCTAGAAAAGCTGCTGAAAAATGACTGATATTGGCTAATTTGTTGTGTGAGTAATTGATTTGCTGGGTGTGATGAATTGCTTTCACTGCAATAACACCAGGAACACGCAACAAAACTGGGAAATTACCTCAGGTTTTTTTCTGAATTCTGGTTTGTGATATCATTCTTATTGTGTGGTTATTGAACCTTACACCCGGTAGAATGCCTGTAAAAAAAATCTGATTTTTCCATCATTCAAAGCAGCAGTAAGCAAGAGCAGCAAGGCATCCATCAGAATGATTAGCAGCACACCATTCCCATCAAAGAGGGAATTTCCATATATATAGTTATATTTCCATATAACTATGGCAGTGTGCTTTTTACTTGTAGATCTTGCTCCTCCAGCAGCATTGAAGGGGAGATTATATTGGAATGAAGTTTAAATGGAGAAAACGACCAAAGAACTGATCCTACTAAGAGCTGAAACAGCTTTGGCACGTGCTTAATGTTGCTGAATTATTCATTGAGCTGGCTGGGCAAACCGACATTGCAAAAGGAAATAAATGAGGGTGCTGGAGGAGAAATGCTAAAGGGTGTGTTAGCCAAATGTCCCGGTGTCACAGAGCTCCCAGGGAATGGGGCAGTGATCCCATCCCAAAGTGCCAGCAGCTCTCAGGTGCCAGCCTTTTGTAAAGGAGAGAGGGGATGTTTTGGCTGTGCACACAGGGGTGATTTAAGTGATGTTTGTGGGCCCAGGTTAGCTCAGTTTGGGATGTGAGACCTTCCCTGTGAGGGGAGGCATTGCAAAGAGCTGGGAATGGCCAGCAGGCTCTGCCTGGGGTCAGAGGCATTGATGGGGGGGGACTCAGAGCATGCAGAGCCATGCAGAATGAAAGGTTCACCTTTGCCAGACACACCTGTCTGGGGAACATGTCACCTCTTATCCCTTTTAGAGGAGTCTTGTTTCCTTCTGTTCCTGCACTCCTTGTTAAGTTACATCAGTTCCTTCTCTCAGTGCTTCTTCTCCAGGTGAGAGCCCCTTTTCCTGACCAATCTGGGCAGCTCTCTGCAGCCATTCCCCTTCTTCCCTCCAAATCCCACAGAAACAGGGCAACAATGGCTCACCAAACTGTTCTGCATGACACCACTTCATGGAGGGAACTGAAGCCTTAGCATGGTTGGGATCTGGCACTTCTCAGGGACAGTCTGAGCAGTGCTCACTGCACTACAACCCACAGCAGCGGCTGAGAGCAGTGTCTGGATGAGCAGTGGTCACTTAGCTCATGCTTGATGCTCCGTGGAGGGGGGTTAAAAAGATCAATGTGATAATCATGGTCTCACAGGCCTGGCTGTGCTGTGGTTTGAATCCTGCCTGGGGAGCAGAACCATTTCCTGGCACCTCTGTGTCTGCTAAGAGTAGAAATGTTGCCTCAAACACTGTGTAAATATCTCTGTTACATATAGCTGTGCTCTCCTGGGTATTCTGCAAGGAAATATTCAGAGCACTTGGCTTCAGCTCCTGTTGTTGTTGTGCTGGTTTGGAGATGCTGGCAGATGAGATTTTCAGGATTTATTCAGATGAGAGCTTTGCTTTTGCCCTGTGGGCAAGGCTGGAGTTCAGAGCTGCAGATTCTATTTGTGGGTTTGAGTCAGGCATAAGCCCATGTCATACCTGTAAGTATAAACCTCTACCTGCAGTTTTTAAAAATCAGGGTTAACTGCAGGGGTTTGAATCGTTCCAGAAAGGTGAGATTGCAATACTCTTTCAGCTTCCACTCCCACAGGATCTCAGTTTTGCTGACCAAAGTGAAGAGTCTGTAAAATGCTGAGGCATCCCCTATGCATCCTTTTAGCATATTTTGACCCAAAATAGGAAGAGAGGGGATGTAAATATTTACTGGAATTGTGTATCAGAGAGCACCCAGGGATCTGCATTTGGATAATCTGCATTGCAAGAGAAGTCAAGGGAATAGAAGATGACTTAGAAAGGCTGCAGTGCTGGATGTGTTTCTTAACACACACAAATTGCTCCCTGATTTCTCAGGAAAAAGAAAGCTCTGGGCTGATTATGGTTTTTAGATCTTATTTTAGATGCAGTGCCTGGAGACCCAGTCAAGATCAGGATCTTTTGTTAGCCAAGATGAGAGCAAACAGTAAGGTCCTTTCCTTGGAGAGCTTGCAGGATGAATTTCAGTGTGAGGAGGATTATTAAATGCAGGGATTTCCACCTTTTTGTGTTGTCTGAGGGTCAGCCCTGCTTTGCTTGGTGCCTGCTCCTTTTTTCAGTCCCCTCACAGTGGTGTTACCCTTTGGATGAAGTGGTGGATGGAAAGGTGAGGGAGAGGGGAGACAAATGAGGGGTCTGCTCTGCTTTGTCCCCAAATTTTTTCCCTAATCAGATGCATTTGAAAGGTGAGAATTGGCAAACTCAACTGTTGGTGAGTCACTGCATGCCTGCCAATGCCCGTGTACCCCAACAGCACCTGTCCCATCACAGAGAGGAAGGATGAGGAAATGTGCATAACATTTGATTTATAACACAGCTATAGAGAAGTCTGCCCACTGATGTTGATAGGTGTGTCTCTCCTCTTCAGGAGCTGTTTTGGCCCATTGCCTGCAGGTAACGTGAACCCAGGACATTATTTCCAGTCCCCACACCACAGCTCTCTGATCAGTCTGATTCGAAGCTGCTCCCATTCCCATTTTATTTGAACTCAGCTTTAAATATAGCTCACAGAGAAGGGTGCAGTGGGTTTGGTAGGAGATGAAGCAGAGCCAGTCCCTGTGATCACAAGATTCCTCCTGCCACATACTATAAATGATGCTTCTGCCGTGCATTAGAGGAACGGAACTACGCAAGGGCCTGAGGACCGAGTGCTCTGCTTTAATTATTCATCATTAGCAGTAGCTATTACTGTTATTTAAGAGCCTGACATATTAACTGCTGGCCAGTTTCTTTCCTTGATTGCTACCATCCAGCATCCTGCTCGTTGTGCTCTTGGACCAAAGCAAAGCTTTTCTCCACCAAGAACCCTTTGCCGTATCCCACTCATCCAGGCCTCCTGGAGCTCCTCTCCAGGCTCTTGCTTGCAGGTATTCACACCAAGCCAGACAATGCTTTGCTGCTGGTGTTAATCCCAAGTCTGTGCTGGGTTTCCCATCAGTATCCCCCTGAGTGTGACTCAGATGTTTCACACAATACGTTCACGGGAACAGTTCCCACCGGCGTGCCAGCACTCCTTACGATCATCCCCATTTCTCCCTGAGAGGCACAGGCCTTGTTTACTCCTCTTTTAATAACACAGATGGTTTTAATAGTTCTCTGCCTTCGCCCCCAGTTCTTTCTCCTTGTCTCTAGTCTGTTTAATGCTTCCTTCTAAGTGATGGCTTTGTCACTTAATCTCATTAAAACTTCTCTCCATTGAACTCGGTGAGCTGCTTATCAGACCGTAAGCCTAATCTCCCATTTGTAATTAATTTGTTCTGTGCCTCCTACAATTTGGCATCATTAGATAATGGCAACACCCTCAAGGTCACTGATACACAGCACGAGGTAAACACCCATGGCTCCAGCACAGGCTTCCCTGCTGGCCTTCTCCTTCCTCCTCCTCCCTTTGACACATGGCATGATTTTATTGACATGCTTCTCCCCTTCTCTCAGCCAGTTTCTGATGATGCTTCCTGTCCAGCCTGTGCTGCTGGGTGACTGCAGATCAATATCTCAGGCTGTCTAGAGGCAAATGCTTTTCTGATATCCTCCCAGTGCAGGCTCATTGCACCAGTTTTCTGCTCACCTTTCAACTCCTTCCTACGTGTTCCAATAATTGAGTTGCACCGTTCTTCCTTTGCTGATCTATAAAACTTGCAGAGCCTTTTCACAGAATCCTAAAATCACAGAATGCTTAAGTTTGGAAGGGACTTTAAAGATCTTCCAGTTCCAACCCCCTGCCATGGTCAGGGACACCTTCCACTAGACCAGGTTGCTCAAAGCCCCATTTAACTTGGATTTGAACACTCCCAGGGGTGCCCTCACGGGCTTGGAGTCAGGAATGGGATACAGGAGCCTTTCATGTTCAGGTTTTTTGGCCCAGTGGACACTCAGTGGCTCACTTATCAATATCATAGGTAGAAACAACCCACAAATCACTGTTATAGTTTGATCAAATCATAACAATGCACAAATCATTATTATGATTTGACATCCACATTTTTGAAAATAAGGAAAAAATCCCAGATTATTGCAATTCATAGCACCAGCCAGTACCACCAGGGAATTTTCACTGGTGAGATGAAGAATACCAAGCTCTAACCAGAGATGAAAACCAATCTAGTGCACCCTTCCTTTTAACAATGTGTTCACAGGCTTCTGAAGGAAGAAGAATACATTTTGTGGTATTCCTGTCTACTCACTTGGGATTTGCTGGTATTGAGTTGTCTGGGACATTTGCAGGCTGTGGAAATAGGGTCAGTCCTGGTACAAGCTCAATCTCTTCATTTTCCCCAGTAGATTTATTTTCATCTCTCATATTTCCATGTTTGGATGTAATTTCTAAGAAACCCAAATGGATTTGACCCATTCTTCCAATTTTTGCTGTTCTCTGCCTGAAAACAATCTACTAAACTTAAGTCCTAGATGCACACAGAGCTGTCATTAGATCATAGGTATCGTTATTCAATACAGTATTGACCACAGTATTCAGAAATTCAGCATTCAGGCAGCTACAGAGAACAGCTCCAAATCCATTGCACACAGAGCTGTGGGGAGGAAATCTCCCAAACACCAAAAAACTCAGGATTTTGAACTCACTGGATTCTGCAACTCTGTTTCCTAATTGGCAGTTTTTGTAAGTGTGCCTAATTTTTCTCGCCTGATAGTAAAGAAAGAAAAAAAAAACCCCAAATCTACTGGTGAGAGATTCTGCAGTCTTTTGGGATAAGGCAGGCTTCTGTAAAAGAGATTTATGTTTTTCTGAGGGGGGTAAGTGCAGGAAGGACATTTTGCATTTGTTCCTGTAATGGCTGCACACGGATCAGCCCCTGTGCCTTGCTGGGAGCTGGCACGAGGCCACCAGGTAGATCCAGCTTAGTCACTCGAGGGCAGCTCTGTTCAAGTCACCCAGTGCCACGTTTTGGCTAAAAGGCAGCTCTGACCTGGGGATAAATGCTTGTTTCTCCCAGTGAAATGTGCCTGGCTCAGCAGCAAGATGTATTTGCAGCTGGCTTGCGAACTGTTAGGAACTGTGTGTTCCTTTGGGTGCGGTGATGCCTCAAGATGCTCGTTCAAGGCCAGGAAAACTTCATGGTAATAGTCAGAAATAAGTTTATGCTCAAAGAGCACGTTGATAAGACAAGTGACTGACTTACAGGCTGACTTCACTGACAGGAGTCTCACTCCTGAGATCAGAACCGGGTTTGATCAGCAGATAAACCTTTCCTTTTCCTAAACAATCCATATTTCCTCAACCATCCTTGGTTTGGTCTCCCTCACTCCTCCAAACCATGCCGTAAACATGTCTTTCATCCATTTATATAACTGCCTTTGTGTGCTGTGCTGCCATTCCCTGTGCTCACACAATCACTACACCAGTGTGACCAACAAAAGAGCAAAAATCATTTTATTTGGTGCACACTCTGTTTCCTCTGAGAATGAGCCCAAGTTTGGTTTCTTCTGCTGTGACGCACTTGAAACCCTGTCCCTAAAGAGACCAATGCAGCACTAAATACCAGCTATCTGCTATCAAAAGGGATGTTTAAAATTTCAGGTGTTTTTTATTTTTAATGATCCATTTGTCTTTTCAGACTCGTGAGCAGGCAGTGAGACTGCTGTGATTTGCAGCCACAGGCTGCCCGTTCCCTCCTCTGCTTCCATGGAAACACATGTTGGATGAGGCAGAACCAGGCACAGACTTAAAGAACATGATCTCCAAACTATTTGCTTTTCCTTGCAAGGAGTCCTTTACCTCCTGTTTTTACAGAACTCTGTGTGAGGAGGAAATCCCTCTGGGGAGAGGCAGCTTTTTGAGGTGTCTGACTGGTGTTGATGCAGCTGTTTGACAGCATCATCCCTAAGCATGTGAACGTGCTGCTCAGAGGTGAAATGCATGAGACAGGGCAGGGACAGTGAGTTTTGGAGCTGGTGTCACTCTGGCTGTCGCATTTGGGATCAGAAGAGTTCTGCTTTTATGTAAACCCTTTGCTTTACTTTCATCTCCTCCCTGGAGAGGTGAAGGTTGTACCTTCCTCTGCACTTCAGCACCCCAAAGATACCCAATTTGCACATGTAAAGCTCCATGTGTTCTCTGGGCAGCTCCTCTCCTTCCTGGTAAAAAACCTCTCTCCCTCATGGTGAAAAACAGTTTATTTGCAGTTTGATGGTAAAATGAGGAAGGGCTGGGAAAGGGCAGCAGCTCACACAGAGCTGTGTGTCATAGCTCAGTACAACTCTCTGGTGTGTTTTGTCTGGGGGATTCAGTCAGAAAGAAAGAAATTGTAGGAGAAAATGGACCTGAAGTGACAGCCACCAGCTCTTCCTGCACCTCCCATGCTGCAGTCTCTTATCAGAAGGGCTCTCACCCTGCAGGAACACCAGCTTGCTCTGCCACCCAGGGCCAAGCTGGAATTCCACTGCCATGGAGCCAGATCCTGCTTTGGGGATCAGATCCTGCTGTGGTGGCTGAGTTTGCAGGATCTGAGCCTCACCCCTGGCAGATGCACACCTGGTATCTTCTCCTTGATTCCTGTTTGTCAGTAAGAGGGGAAAAAAACCCTCTTAGATGTGATGGCTCTAATGAGGTACTGAGAAGAATGAGTTGCTGGGTGCTACATTTGCAGGATGTCTTTCCTGCATGGAAAAGAAGCGTATTTTATCTTCCATCGCTTGCAAAGCATTCACATTTTGAAGGCTGCTCGTGTCTGTGGCAGCCTAAGCACAAAGCAGGGCAAAAACCTTTTTTACAGAACAAACCTCAGGCCGCGCCCTTTCAGCTGCAGGGAAGGATGGAAGCCTCATCACAAAGCCTCATCTCAGACATCGAGAAGTAAATGTCACTCTATGCTGTCTGATGATTCCACTAGATTCACACTAATCAGAGCCCTTCATTAATTATTTACCTTCAGGGAAATGTGCCAAAGAGTTCTGACACTTCGGATGTACAAAGTAATTGCCACGTTTACTTCCCAGCTAATGGGGAAGCCAAAATAAATTGTACCTGGCTGAGTGGCAGTGTGTGTGTGGGTGAGGGTAGGGGCAGGAACTTCCTGCCCTTGCATGTGATTCCATCCACACCCCAGAGCTTCCCCACGCCCCAAAAGGCTCAGGGTTGTCCCCCTTTGTGTCAGCATGGGCTGGACATGTCACCACGCTCTGCCAGGGCCATCTCCATCCTCCCCTCCATGCAGTCTGTCTCCCTGAATCACATCTCCAGGTGCCTTGTGCCCACCCCAGGGCTGCTCTGGCTCCCCCAGCCAGCACAGGGGCTGCTGGTGGGTTTGTTTTGAGTTTCCAGAGCAGGACTGGGCCCTGTGTTGGGAGCAGTGCAGAGCCAAATCCTGCATGGAGGGCTCTGCTGCCTCCCGGCTGCTGAGCACATGGTGACAAACCAGCAGCTCCCTCTGCTCCAGAATAAGTAGGTCTCTACTGCAGGTTTGCAACCTGAGAAAAACAAACAAATGCAGAGCAGTGTGGCTATATTTATCTGAAATTTGGAAGCTGTGGTTCATAGGGAACTTTGATCACTTTAAATGTCAGGCAGTCTGGGAAAAGAATGAGGAAAAGAAAAAGCACAGTTAAAAAGAATGTGTTTAGGAAAAGGCAAGAACTGCTGCTGCTTCCAAAATGAAGTAAATCCTTCCCTTCTGGCCCCCTAAGCCTGAGGGCTGTTGTCTCTCAGCTTCAAGCTGGGGGTACTCAGAGGCTGAGGTTTCCAAAGCCCAGCCCCACAGGTGCTGAGGACCAGCTGGACTCAGAGTCCTGCTCAGAATTCAGCAAGGGCTGATCACATCTACCTGTGAAAGAGGACGTTCATCCAAAACAAAATATGATAATTGAGTTTGGAGGTTGGGTTTTTTTTGTTTGCAAACCAAAATAAGATTGTGGTTTTCTTGAATTTATAATAATTAGAAATGAATGTCATGCCATTATGGTTTATCTCTGATTCATCTGCAAGACATTAATTTTAAGTACCTGGCATTTGAAATTCAAGAACCTTACAAGGGACACAGGGATATTGTGCTTTGGATCCCTGGGTGGATTTATTAAGAATGAACTAGCTGATATAATACAAAGAGGTACTTAGTGGTACCTGTCTCAGCCAGGGAGTTTCATCAGAGCCCCATGTACTTAAATGTTTGCAAGGAGGGAAACACTTAAGGAAAGCAGTTCTGAAATCCCAGCAGACCTTTTGCTATGCTTGCCCAGTTCTATTTTACCATTCTCTGGGAATCCCCCATTTTTTCAAAAGCCAAACCTGTTGCAAAGGAATTCACTATTCATGCAGAAAATGTAGTATGCTATCCTTCCTCCTCATACTACTCATGTGCAGTGCTCTGGGATAACAGCTGTTTCTGGATCTCTGCAAATCTGCACAGTTACCCTGAAATTCCTGATGCTTCTACCATATCCACATGCTATTATTGCAGCAGAGTGGTTACATGTGATGCCAATAAGGAAAACACCTTCCCTTGTTCAGTTTTGTCCAGTCGACTTTCAGGCTACTTATTAATTGACAAATATGGAAAAATAATTCTGTTTTTCATATAGACATTCAAATTCACCCTATACCTCCTATTTTGCTCACACTCGTCCCAGGATAGAGAGCTATCAGTCCTTTTGCAGAAGCAATCAGGAAAATGTGGCTTGTGGTGTTTAACAATATCATCGGGTAAATCTGAGTTCCTCAGGCTTTTTCGTTTGGTTTTCTAAATGTGAAATAGTTTTGCTGATCTATCTTTAATCCTTTAGCCTTGAGAATGAGAAATTCAATTGTCTTTTCTCAGATACTTGATGTCAGCATTCAAATCAGGACTTTCTCGTTGAGTGCAGAGGGAGCGAGGTTATACAACAGTCAAGTACTCAAAGATAGGATCTGCTCTTCAGAGAGAAACCCATTTCCACAAATCCAGTGGGTTCAACTCAGTTCTGCATTTTTTTCTTCTCCTTTTCCTCTTTTTGCATCTGTTTGCATAAGATAACTAGTTTTAGGGATGACTGATCTTAAGTTCCTAATGAATTGGCTCGAGGGTGTGGATTTTTATGGCATGTTCTGCTGATTGGATGCTGGAAGCTGGCTTGACCTTGCTTATGGTATCTTCCATAAGATATACACATGTGATCTGTCCTCTTCCCTCTCCCCCATGTGAGGGGATGTGCTGGGGCAGGGCCAGCCCCCCACTACTCAAACCATTTCTGCTTTTCTGTGTTGCTTTACTTCCAACCAATGTCCTAAAATGCCACACAAAATCATTTTCCCTGTTCCTTTCCCCAGCAAACACAACCCTGACCACTTTTCAGCCAACACTTCTGGCACATCATTTCCTGATTCTAATTGCCCTAGAGGCCCATAATAACATTTAAAACTCAGAGTGCTGCTTTGCCATCCAAAGCATTTCTCCAGCCAGTGCCCACACAGACTCTCAGCAGAGCCCTGCCCTATTCTCTCCTTGCTTTCCCCTTCTCACAGCCTTGCACTGGTACTCCTGCCTTACACACCAGTATTTCATGTCCTTCATTGTTCCTTTTGGGCTCTTTTCCCCCACTTTGTGCCATGCAGCACTACAATAAGCAGCCACACTGCCTCCTCCATCACCTTTGCAAGCACTGCAGGCTGTGTTTGCTCAGGACAGGAGCAGCTCTTCTGCACCTCCTCCTGTCCGACCTGTCCTCCGTTTCTCTGCAACCTCAGCCAGGATTTTCCCATATTAACAGCCAGCTTCCCAGGCTGGGGATGACTGGAGCTGTCCCTTTGCAGAGAGTATCTTGGTCCCCAGGTGTCTCTCATCCGTGGAGCAGGCGGTGTGGCTGCTGGATCCAGCAGTGAGATCTGTTGCTGATTTCCAGGAAAGGCTGGGGTTGCCATGACAATTGTGTGCCGGCCGAGCCAGAGCATGGCTGCAGTATCCACACACCTCCACCACTAATGCATTTTATCCTCCCTGCAGGGCGGGGTGGGGGATGCAAACATGCCCGTGGTGAGATGCTTGAAGCAGCTCTCCAGCATGGTGAGAAGCTCAGGTCCTTCTGGGTAGCATCTTTCCCCGAGGAAAATTATTTTTTGGGAGCACCTGGAGCTGAGGGAAGGGGGCTTGATCTACATTAAGGCATTCTGCACCCTCTCCCCTGGCCTGATCTGGGCTGGCAGCAGGAGTGCCAGGTACAGGAGCAGTGGAGCCTGCAGAAATGCTGCAAACCACAGCTGATTCTCAAGCACCCTGGGCTGCTTATGAGCATCCCAAACCCAATTAAGGGCTTGTGGCACTGCTGCAAATGTAGCCTCAGTCTCCTGAGCCTCTGCCTGCAGGCTGTTGGTTTAATTTGCAGTCACATTTGAAAAATTTGTAGTTGCATTTTGCACTTGGGCAGAGCATCCCAGCCTCTGAATCAGCACCTGGAGCTTCAAAATTTGGGTCTGATCCCAAGAGAGCAGGAGCAAAGGGTGGCCCTGCAAGCTGGAAGCAAAGCTTTGGCTTTTTTGTGGGAACATCTTTCCTGAGGGATTCATCAGAGGTGCCTGAGCTCAGGACCTGGATGTGCAGAGGAGCAAAGGGCAGGACAGGACGGGACCTCTCCCTGGTGGCTTGTGGCACTGCCATGTGGCACAGCCTCATTTCCCCAGCTCAGGCACTGGACACCAGACCTTGCCTCAAGAATTTGTTAAAAATGTACCATTACCATCACTTCAGGGCATGCTTGGCCAAAGAGAAGAGTCCTCTGTGCCCCTTACAACCACCAGGCAGGATTTCACCATTTCCAGGAGCAGTGCAATCTGAATTCATCTTTACAACTTTGGTTGATCTCTCCTGGTCCAAGAACTGCAGCCAGTAGCACCAGCCTTGCAAGCTGTGTTGCAAAAAACGAGGGAGGTTTCTTTGTTAGAGGCACAGATGTTGTGCTGGGTGCTGCAGAAACAAAGCTCAGAAAGCAGACGATGCCCCAAATTTAAATAGACCAAGCAGACCCAGAGACCTCAGAGAGATGATTCCCAAGGTCACGTAGGAAGCCTGTGGCAGACACAGGGACTGAACAGAGATCTCCTGAGGCTCAGCCACACTGTGGTCTCAGGACTGTCTTCTCTTTTGTCTTCCAGTACATTAAGAAGTTCAGTTAATGAAATGGAATTAATAATGCCAGCTGCAGCACCAGCAATGCTGTAGGAGAGAAAAACTTCACAGCATAGGCTTAAAAACAGAAGGCTTGAAAATGGGAATAAGCTGCAAGCACTTCCCTTTGTAATGGGGGAATGCAGGAGGTCAAACAGAGTTTTAGGGTCTCTTCAGCTTTACTGATCAAATCTTAAAGGAAAAATGAAGATGTAGCAACCACCTCCCCCCAAGGAGAGACACTCATGATTTTAAGGTTCCCAGCAACTGAAAAAAGTAGTCCCACTGGAAAGAATCAAAAGACTTTTCTAGGTCAATGGCAGGAATAGAGCCTTTATTTCTATGAACCTCACAGTTCAAAAATAACATAAAAGAACCAAGAGAAATTATCCACCTCTGAAGAACCAGGAGTAAATCAAAATTGATTGTTATGTGTTAGTTGTGCTGCTGCCTGCAGTAATCAGGGAGCTCAAATGGCACCACAGGAGTCCCGGCCATCTCTGGGATGGCTGCTGAAGAAGGTCTGTGCTGTGCTCTCTGAGGCACATCAGAGGCTCAAAACCCAAAATTGTTTCTGAACAACAGTGTCAGATCTAAGGAGTTCCCCCCGCCAAGGGCTCATTTACTAGGATTCAAGGAAAGGCCACCTCAGTCCCAGGGAAGGAAGCAAGCACAAAGCTTGTCTCACCTGGGTCTTTCACCCACTCATTTGGCTCCTGTCTCTGGCTTGTTGTTACCTTATGATAATAAGGTCTTATTATGTAGTTATATACAGTTATTATACAGTTAATATATGGTAACTTTACAGATCTCTTATACAGTTGGGACTCTTAAACATGGAGAAGAAAAGGGGAGACCTCAGAGCACCTTCCAGCACTTAACATGGGCTCCAAGAGAGCTGGAGAGGGACTTTGGACAAGGGCATGGAATGATAGGAGAAAGGGAAATGGCTTCATCTGGCAGAAGGCAGGTTTGGATTACATGTTAAAAAGAAAATCTTCCCTGTGAGGGTGGTAAGGGCCTGGCACAGGTGGCCAGGAAAGCTGTGGATGCCCCAGCCCTGAGGTGTTCAAAGCCAGGTTGGATTGGGCTCTGACCAGCCTGGGATAGTGGAAGGTGTCCCTGTCCATGGCAGGGAGTGGAGAACTGGATGATCTTTAAGGTCCCTTCCAATTTACAGTTCTATGATTAGACACATCCATATATATCTATATATAGATATATGCATCTATAATCTCAGATGGGCATGAAGAACAGTTCTGATGAGCAGAAAGTGAAACAGAGGCAGCAGAACAGAAGCTTAGCACGTCTCAAAATCACACTTCTTGTCCTTGTGAACAACCCAAATATTTTGACTGATGATTTTTAAAACCCTCTATAAATCCAGGCATTTCAAGACTTAAAAAGAAATTGCAGGCAAGCTGGAACATTGTGTGACATGCCAGGACATGGGGCTTCTTTTGTTGCAATTGCTCAGCTTCAGACTTTAATTGTGCCAGTTTAAGACCATATTGTCTTTTTTTACCACCTTATTGATTCCTTTTGTGGTCTGAAGACCTGAGAAAAAAAGGTAATTCATCCTTGCATTACATCTTCTAAGAGAAAGTAGCAAAGACCTGGGGCAAAAGAGAGCAAGGACAGAGCTGTCTATGTGCTTCCTGTACTGTGAGATGTGATGGACCTGAAATAGCCATCAACATCTCCCAGCTCATGGCCTTGCCACTTGAGCTGCCTCTGAGCAACCCTGCAGACCAGAAAATGTGCAAGAATGAGCACAAGACAGTGAAAAGGATGAGAACAGGAGCCAGGATTTGGCCCATCCTTCTGCTATTGACAGCCTCCTCACGAAAATGTAATTGCTGGCTGCCCTTGCTTGGAGCGCTCAGGCAAAAATTCCCCGTTGCTCTTTAGAGCTTCGAGACATATTAATGCAACTTTTAAAATAGCATCCTCTCTATTTTTGTTGCTAATGCTAAGAACAAATTAGCTTAGGAAAAAAAAGCCCCAATGATCTCCCTTAATGCTATTGTTCTCCTAAAGTGCTAAGTGTCAGGATCTCTCAGCACCACGTTGCAGACCTGGCGCTGCCCTCAATGTGTCCCATGGAGCCTTGACGAGGAAAATGTCATCAATCCAAAGTGCCTTCAAAGTCACTGCACTCCAAACAGTGGTTTCAGCTCTGTCTTTGAGTTTTTAATTATTAAATAATCTTTGAAACCAAGTGGAACCAGCTGATTTCCACCCCTGCCCTCCAGCAGGGTTGTTAAGGGACAGCCCCGAAGTTTAGTTCCTGTGGTAGAACAGTGGGTGCCTCTGAGCTCTTATGGACTGCTATGTCCATTCAAATATATTTACCTAAAAAGCCTTAAATGTTGCCAACTCTGACCTCATCAGAGCTCATCAGTGGTGCACAGGTGGCTTGGGTCACTGTGGAAGCAGGAGGACCTTTGGAGGGAGGCAGGGTAGGGCTGGAGCCCCAGTCCTGCTGCAGGATTTCCTGTGTCCCTGCAAGGAGCACAGTCCTGGTGGCCACACACCATGGCAGGGTGGCCCTGTCCTCTGCAGACCTACAGTCTGCACCTCATTTGGCCATCCAGATGTGGGTGCCCCATGCCTGGAAGTGTTCAAGTCCAAATTGGACGGGGCTTTGAGAAACCTTGTCTGGTGGATGGCATCCCTGCCCATGAGCAAAGGGTTTGGAACTAGGTGACCTTTAAGTTCAAATCATTCCATAATTCTGTGATCTCTGTTGGAGGTGGAGGGATGGAAAGAAATGAGGCAGACAGCAATCCCCTACTCCTGTGTCCACTTGGCCAGTGGATTCCTGCAGTGATCCCATGGGTAACTTTATTTTACTGAGTCCTTACCCCACACATCCTACACACACAGGTCATCATCTCCAGCAGAGCTACTTAACAGGCAAGTGTTGATGAGCTCTCTTGGCTTGTGGCTGTGCCATCAACACTGAGCTTCATGTGACATCGTTAACACACCTTAAGATCTGTAATAATTTCAGCAACACCCACGGGAGGCTTCCAATGGACAGTGCTCTGAAGGGAAGCAAATTCCACATATTATTTTTCATCCTGCTTCTATTCATGGTCACAGCAAAGCTCCCCTCCACCACTGAACTTTCCTGCAGCTGGTGCCAAGGTCTCTGTGCATGTCTCATCCTTCAAAGATCCAGGCACTGCAATGTTTATTTGTGCCTTCTAGGCTGCTCCTGGTTTAGTTCTGGGGCAAAGAAGCAGTTTAAGCTCAGGATTGATGGCCAAGCGCTTAGTCCTAATTCTGGCTCATACTTACTGAATGTATAATTTAAAATCTCATGGTGGAAATGCATTTTTTATCGATGGCCACTTTAGTCCTGGATCCACGCAACACTGATTGGGATTCTGTGCAATTTCTGTAGTGACACACTGAGTTGCTTCTGTCCCCCACCTGCCTCAGGTCCTGGGACAAGTGAGTGCACACTGGAAGCTCTCCTTAGCCCATGTGCATTTTCTAAGTGTCTTCATCTCACTGTGCCAGATCAGTTCTGTTTCTGACACAAATGCAGTGTTCTTGTTACTGCTGGTAAAGTGATGTGTTCTGGTGCCTGCAGATTAAAATAGCCCTGGGAGTAGTGTGGGAGAGTCCAATCACATGGGCCAGATTTGAAGAGACACTTTTCCAAAGGGGAGTAGGAATTTAAACAGAAAGCCTGATGGTGTGGTTCGTTTTGGTAGCCTGGAAGAGGAAATGGAGACATGTAGTCTGAGGCAAGAAAAATTCCTATCAAAAATGAAGGCAAGGAGAAATCATTAGTGGGATGTTAAATGTACATGGACCACTCTTCTGTCCAAAGGGAATTTGCCCTTCATACTTGACTAAGAAATTTAGGTTACAGTGAGACCAGATAGAGATCTTTTTCCTTCTCATTGCTGTGTTTCTGTTGGTACATGTCCAATAGCCATTAATTTCACCTATGCACTATGTTTGGGGTGTCTATGGCTATTCCAGGGACAAGGATGTAGAAGTTTTATGTGAATTATGTCTCTGTTTTATACACGCTGCTTGTAAATACTTCATATTATGGGTTGGTGCTGGGAATCCCATTGCAGAGCTGCAGAGAATTTGCAGGGCAAAATGTATCCACAGGGGTATTTTCTGCTCTTGCAAAGGGTCTAAACCAATCAGTCCATGCTTAGAAATTGTCCCTTGCCAACCCCTTTCTTCCTTTTTTATTTTAACAAAGCCAGGAAGAACACAAATCCAGATTTGTAACATTGTGGATGGTTTAATCTTACTACGTGCAGTGACAGTTGAAGCCAGTTCTGCCCCAATTAGTTAATGACTTCCCTGTTAGGGGAATGAAGGTGCTGGGTTCAAGCCTCAGCAAGTGTTTTTGGGGATCCCAAGGATGGTTTATAAACATGAACAAAAGCTGTTGGCCTCTGTAGTCCCAGCAGAGTTTCCTAGGTAAAGAGTAAGATCCTGCTATGGTGAATCTCCTTAAATTCTGGCTTCCTTCTATTAGATGAGTTACCTGAGGGAATGATAAGTAGCTTATCTACTACTTCTGCCAGTTGGAAAAGATATCTGTTAATTCAGGCATTTAAAACTGTTTTTGCAGTCCAAAGAGCAGAAGAGTTCAAACTCTATTCCCCATGCTGATGGGTACGTGACCCCACTGTGTTTATGCTGGTGTCTGTTTCCATATAAAAAAAAGAAAAATTCATTAAAACACAGCTAAAGTGAAATTATTTCATGAAGTGTCAGGACCTAAAGGTTTAAATCCAGTCTTAGAGCTGAGAGGTCCCCAGCTGGGGTCATTCTGCCCAAAAGGACTGGACATAGTCTGATTCACTGGTCACTCTTCAGTGAAATGGGGTGATTTTTGGGGGAGTTGCTTAATATTACTAGCCACCCCAAAATCTGAAAATGCCAACAGGTTGAGTGGCAAAGGATTTTCTTTCCCAGTGTATGTCAAGTATGACCATTGCACGGTTATGATGTGTCTGCAAGGCTATTCCTAGCAGTTTATTGGTGGGGAAACTGAGGCAGAGACTGTCCTGCTAGGGGAAGAGTGGTGGGGCCCATGTTAAAATCCAGTTATTAGTGGGCCTTTCCCAAATTGTCCTTTATTCCTGCACTCTTACGCCTCAAATCCTGGTTTATGCAGCATTTTGGGCAAAGAGAGGAGGCTGCACTCATTCCCTGCACACCCAAACCTGGTGCAACAGGGAGTCCTCAGCATCCTGGTGTGGCAGGGCTTGGCATGGGGGGGCCACGGGGTCACCTCGTGTCCACAGGGTTTTGAGAAAAAAACAGCAAAATAGGGGCTGCTCTGCAGGGCTTGGATCCTGACCTTGTTTATTTTCCTGCCTGCTCCCCGGCCCCACCCAGCTGGGCAGAGGAGAGGGAGGCATCAAAACCTGAAGGGGTTGCGTGAAATTTGGCCTTCACAAAAGCAAAAAAGAAAAGAAAAAAAAAAAGAAAGAAAAAAAAAAAAAAGAAAAAAAAAAGAAAAAAAAAAAAAAGAAGAAGAAAACACCAGATTCCATCACTGTCAAGAAATTTCTGGAACACGAACAGTCACAACCGTACAGACACACAGGAAACACTGCTCACCCCCCCCTCTGCCCACACCCAATTTGTTTTTATTTCTTTGCCATCAGGTTGCCTTAACCATTTCCATGGCTTAGGAGGCTAAGCCGCCCGAGCGCAAGCTTTTGATTTGAAAAGGGACCGCATCCCCTTTTCAAAGGAGCCTGCTCCCTAGGGCAACCACATCACACTGCTGATTTGCTGCAGTGGAGACCGCAGCGCGTACAATATGCCCTCCCCCTCCGCCTGTGCTGCTTACAGCATCAGTCCGGAGCCGAGCGGGGAGACGGCAGCGGTACCCACGAACCCACCCATGCTCGGGAATGCCTGACTGCTAACGCAGTGCCTCCGACGAAAGGACCGGCAAATCCCCCAGCTCTCCGAGATGCAAGCCAGTGCCGATTCCACCAAGATGGACTGTCTTTGGAGCAACTGGAAATGTCAGGGTATTATATCTATTCTGGTGTTGCATGCTAGGAGGACTGCATGGCAGAGGAGGCAAAGGCAGGATCCATCCATTTTTGCATTGTTCACCTGTGGGCCTTTGCATGCTGTTTCCTCTCCCTCCCCGCCAAGCTTTTCTTTGGGGGTGATTTAAGCAAGAAAGATTTTGAAAAGCCCCTATTTTCTGTTCTTGGAATGCATTTCTCCCATTCCCAGGTGTCTCGCCCTGAAAGCATCCAGGATACAGGTCCTCCCTTCCCACCTTACAGCTCATTCCAAAGCATCCGCCCTTGCCCTTAGCGGCGTCATTCCTCATCCTCGACTCTCTCCGTCGGGATATCGCTGGCATGATTTCCTCCCTTTCGGGCTTTAGGGAAGCCGGGTGACGGTGCCTTGGTGCCCGCTGGGGCTGGCGAGGGTTGGAGGTGGTGGCGTCGGGCTCCTGGGTGCCTCCTGCCCACGGACACACCCAGAGCCGGGCTCAGCCTGGTGTCACACAAAGAAAGCGCAGCTCCGGCAAGGAGGGCGACAGCGCCGGGGCACCGCGGGATGGCCCCCCGCTTCCCACTTTGCTCTAGGATTGTTTTTTTTTAAAAAAAAAAAAACCACATTAATCCTTTCATTATGCTCCCGTGCACTCCTTCGAGGGTAAAATATTGCGGTGATGTTGTGTCGCTGGCCGCGTAGGCGAAGGGAACAATGGCATCTCCCTTTTGGGCTGATTTTCAGCGTGTTTGGAGCGGGTCGGTGTCTGCGCTGGGTGGGGCTGGCCACCTTCCCGGGTGCCTTGGACAGCTTTTCAGCCATTTTTAGTCGGCTTCACACTTCCCAGCCAGCATCTAGCCTTTGTTTTGATAAAAGACAGTCTCTGTGACGCTGCTCGGTGGGCAGATTAGAGGGAGAAAAGCTAGCGGCTGATCCTGCCGGGCAGGCTGCGGCTGCTTCGGGCAGGCTTTGTTTGGATGTATTTTATTTTAATTTTAAGGTGCATGTTTACTCTGAACAGTCAGTTCATGGTGCTGATGCTCACAGCAGGGTCCCCGGGAGGGAGATTACTCCATGGCATCATCTCATTAAAGGGTTCGGGATGCTTGCAGACACAGTTTCATAAACGCAGCTCGATGCAACAGAAGCTGCAAAACCTTCCTAAAGTGTTTTTTTTGGGGAGGGGTGGGGATGAGGAGACCTTTCAGATGCTTATCTCTAGGGAGCTTGATATTTTTGCAATCTCAATCCAGCATCTAATTGTATTTAGGAACTGAGGCGTTTTTTAAGGAAGATGAGTAGCTGGAAAGTAAACAGATGCACCTGTTAAATGCCAGACTCCAGCAGCTCTGGCTTATCCACGTCGAAATGAAGGGCAAGGGTTTTCCATTCGTTTGTGGGATTCATTGGGATTATATGGGAGAGTCACAACCAAACTTCAGGGCTTTTCATCTGAGCTTTGTGGATGAACTTCCTCGTAGGGTGGGGTTTGGGGTTTGGGTTTTTCTTCAAAAATGCTCAGTGTTTTGTTGATTCTTATAAAAACATTGATTTGCTGAGTCAGATTGCTGAACCACCTGTTTTTAGAACCAAACTGAGTATTTTCCTTCTTCATCAGAAAAAAAAATTCATAAATTAAAAAAGGGGAATAATGAAGGGCATGCTGCTATTGGTTAATTAATAATTAATAATAATAGTGGGGTTTCTCTCCTTCTGTGCTTTTCTTTTTGAAAGTGGGGTAGATTTGATGAAAATTGAATGACACAACATGTCCCATGCTGATTTGAAAAAAAATCCCAGGTCTGAAAAAATCAACGCAGTTAAAATAAATCACTTGCCTCACTTCCACAGCATTTGCATATTTTTTCTTTTCCTTGGGTGGTGCTTTATGGTTCCAAAATGATCCTGCAGGAAACATTAAATAGCCACAGAATATTATTTCTGTCAGCAAAATTCTTTGATCAGTCCCAGATAAAATAGAGGAAATTTAAAATTCAGAAGAATAAAGACTAAAGACAATTCATTGATTCTTTTCATATCTATTATTCATGTTGTCTCTGTCTCAACCTGGAATATCAGTTTTGTGCAAATCTGGAGTTGTATAATTTTGCCAGCTTGATTGCCAGTGGAATTATGGTTCCTCCCTGAAAAGTCTGGAATGTGTCTGTGAGAGTAACAGATGCAGAGAGAAACCTCAGTAAATACAGAGCATATTTTTACTGAAATTATGCAGATACAACAATGAGGTTAACAAAAGTTTTGATTACTAAACAGCCAAGCCTGCAACTAGCTGTATCATTGAATTGATTATACAGTCCTTATAACTGGTGTAAAATTGGGTGGGGATCATGAGAAGCTGCAGAGATTCTTGGTGAAGCTTTGACTTTGCCCCACTCAATCAAGGTACTGTTATTTCCCTTGCAGTTAATCAACTGCTGCGGCTGCACATGTTTAGAAATATTGGTTTTTACCTGTCCATCCTGCATGTACAGGAGGATTAGAGCAAAAGTAGATCCTGATCCAACCCTTGGGTGAGCAGGAAAGTAATTCACCCCTGCTGGGTGTCTGCTTCATTCTAAATATTAACATGGGTGGCTTTGGGGAATTGCAGCGACTTCCACGCCCAAGTCATCTCTGCACTGGAAGGTGATGCATTTGAAGCAGGCTGGGATGGAGCCATGCATAATGCATGAGTGTGAGGAGAAATGTCCCCGCCTGGGCGTGCTGGTGGCTGAGGGCCTTGGAGGAGCAGCCTGCAGCCAGTGCCAACCGTGTGTGCGACACGAGAGTGTGGCAGAGTGCGCAGCTTCCCGCTGGGAGCTGCTGGGTGAGGGCAGCCTCCAGCCCCAGGTGGAGGAACAGGTCCCTGTGCCTTCCCCAGGGACTCAGCTCAGGTCCCTGTGTCTTCCCCAGGGACTCAGCTCAGCTCAGCAGGACACAGGTGCACACCCTGCTAGAGAGGTTCTCTGGATTTGGAAGGACATAGAACCATAGAATATCCTGAGTTGGAAGGGACCCGCTGTGATCCTCAAAGTCCAATTTCTGGTACTGCACGAGACACCCCAAAAATCCCACCCTGTGCCTGAGAGCATTGTCCAAACTCTCCTTGAGCTCTGTCAGGTTTGGTGCTGTGACCACTGCCCTGGGGAGCCTGTTCAGTGCCCAACCACCCTCTGGTGAGAACCTTTTCCTAATATCCAGCCTAAATCTCCCCTGACACAGCTCCAGCCATTCCCTCAGGTCCTGTCACTGGTCACCAGAGAGAGGAGATCAGGAGATCAGTGCCCAGGTTTGCACCCCAGCTTGGAGGAGTTATTTGATGTCAGTACATCGGTCCTCATTAATATTCCCTTTTCCACTCTTCCTTCTACATGCCAGCTCTTGGCTGGTCATAAGTGCCAGGCTTGCTCCTGCAGCTTCAACCTTCTGCAATTCTTATTATAAAAGAAAAAAATGTAAAGATCCTGAGACACAGGCCCATGAACTGTTCATAGAAATGATCCTAAATATTATCCACATTATAATTATAACTTAATGTGGAAAAGGACTGCAGACTTCATGAAATCCATCTAGGGTGACATAACTCTGCTGGGACTGCAGTTATTGATTATCTTTTTCTTGACAGCAGTTTTCAGAGAGCCAGCTTCCTTACTTGACTGATACATCCATTGGTTTCCAAAGGGTGATGGGAAGCTGCAGCAGCTGTTCACGGAGATGTTCCTCACTTTAAGACTGATAAAGAATTTCTATAGCAATAATAATAATGGTTGCTTGGTGCTAATCTGTAATCTTATTGACAGTTGTGAAGTCTGTCTAATTACAGCTTTATAATGAGAATATAAATTCAACCAGTTGGTACCTTCAGTGCTTGAAAATATTGTGGGCTGATCTCTCAGCTGGGATCCACTTGATAAAGATTTGGTTCTTATGATCGATCTTGGTAGGGCTAAAACCTTGGAACCAAGTCATCACCTGCTGTAACCAATTTACCAATAGTTTTGTAAAGCTGGACCAGACTAGACTTTATTTCCTAATTTCACAGGTGATTTCCTGTGAAGTTTGAAGGTAATTTGTCAAGATTTTTTTATCATCTTCAGATTTGCTTTCTTTTTTTTTTTTTTGTCACTGATGCAGAAATTGTAGCAATTCTGATTCTAGCACGTACCTGGTGATGGCAAAAAAAATCAGCGAGACAATGTGCTCTGCATACCTGCTGTGCCAGCACAGAATCACAGAATGGTTTGGGATGGAAGGGACCTTAAAGATCATCCAGTTCCAACTCCCCTTCCATGGCCAGGGACACCTTCCACCAGACCTGGTCGCTCAGAGCCATGTCTTTCAAGAATTGATGGACAATATCCTCTCATTGCCAGAACAAGGTGAAAATTCCCCTAAAGTAAGAGTATATTAAGGTGTTCACTGAGGATTAATTTAAACTCCATCAAGGGAGTAATGTTGGGGCAATAGCTGAGGGCAGTATTGGAGGGCTGCTCTTGTTTTCTTTGGGTCTTCTGGGAAGTGAGTTCTGGTGAGGCTTTTTTTGATGTCAGAAGGGGTACTTTCTCCACACCATATTTAATTATAAACAACATAGATCTAAAGCACTCATTTTGAAAATCTGCAGATTTTCAAATGTTTAGGTAGAGTCTAAGAGAGAGTCTAGATCTATTCCTTTGGTCCAGGAGCATCTCAGGAAAATCTTAACATTTCCTTAGCATTATGTGCACTCAGAGGCTGCACTCAGGGACTCTGCTTGGTCTCCTTGGTTTCTGCCTGCTTAAGGTGAGAGCCATAAGATCCTCCCCAGAAACTGGCCAAGGCAGGCAGTGATACAGTTTGGTTAGCAGGAGTTTTGTGTTTCTCCTCCTGCTGTGCTCAATCCTGGCCTTAAATCATCTCTCCTGTGAAAATGAAAATAACAACAGTGTAATCATTAACAGCAGCACCAATCACATAATAATTAACAATTAATGGTAATAAATGCTACAATAGACTCGCGTGTGGTGTGGTTGTAGGGTTGATTTTTTACTGACAATCCTCTTTTACTGCCCATCCTCTCCTGTCAACCCAAGCCTACTCTGGTGCCTCACATAAGGCAATCAATCAATACTTTTTTTGCTCACATCTTGATCTTGCAGATGTTGTAGGATATAACATGGGGGGCATCCTGTATCAAGGTTTTCCTTTTCCCTGATCCTATTCTTCTTCCAGGTCTCCTCTCATCAGACTCTGAGGACTAAAAAGGTCTAAACTTTCAAGTTAAACCTCGAAACAGGTGGATCATAAAGATATAAAGCTGAACTTGAGGACAGGAAGTTGATGGTCAGAGTGTGTATGAGAGGTAGAGGTGTGGAGAGATCCCTCAAGGCTGGAGATGAAGGATCAGGAGAAATGCCTCATGAAACAGCACAGATATCCTCTCTTGGCTCTGCTGTTCATCACAGCAGTCTCCTGAAGGCAGCAGACTGCTCATTAAACTGTGTATCCATCTGTATTACATTGGAATCAAATCTGTTGTGGGGAGGGGAGCAATGTCCACATTGGATCCTTCACTGGAGGATGGAGAGGAGAGGGAGAGCCTGTCCTGTGGTTAAAGCTGCAAACTGGGCTTGCTTTGAGTGCGAGCAGAATTAATTTCTACTCCAAAACCTACAGCATTATCATATTTGTTGTCAAATACTTTTGTGACAATGCTATAAACAAGGTTGTTCTTCTTAGATTGTGTTTCTCGATTTTTTCACTCCCAGAGGGTCTGATAAATGCCTTATGAAGTAATTTATATTTCTGAAGTTGTAGTATTACACTGTGTACAGAAGTAAAGGCTGTGTACTCTTAAAAAGTATTACTAGATAGGGAGTGAAGCTGTACAACCCATTGATTTTACCTCCTGAGGAGTCCCAGTGTTTCCTCCATGGTGGAAAGGGCAACTTGAACACTTCCAAGGGTGTACTAAAGACGTTACAACCTTTTATATAATCATCAAGGCCCATGGGCCTCATTTGAAGCCTGGGTACCAGGGGTTTGCTCATACTTTTTGTACTAATTCCCATGGAAATGCTGCTTGGTGCATGGTCAGTTTTCACATTTTTCAGTTGTTGCAGTAGGGGAAAAAACATGCAAAGTCAGAAGGAGAGAACAGAGATTTTCAGAGGAGAAGCTGTGGAATATTTGAATTGCCAGTCTCTGCTTGGTTGGTCATTAATTTTCATCCTAAAATGCTTTCTTTGAGACATGGAATGGAAAGATCTCCGTTTTTCCCACTAAAGTATTTTTGGAAAACATAACCATGCAGGGGGACATTTTGGCTACAGGTTGGTTTGGCCCCTCTATTCTCCCTCTGGGACGTCTCCTCAGGAGGCTGGACCTGCAGCTGCCCCACACCACGAGGCTTCTGGGGACCATGTAAACCCCCAAAACCCAGCCCTGGTGTTTCCAGGTCCTAGCAAGACTGGATTCAGGAGCATTTTTAATTAGTCTGCCTTGGCACTGCCCTTTCCAGCTCCCTCATCTGTCTTCTGGCTTTTTTGACACCGAATATCGAGGAGCAGAAACATTTTCTGCTGCAAGCCATGTAAGAGCTGTTGAGCTTTCAGGCACTAGGGAGCCATTCCTAGCTGGCACAAGCACTGCCTTCTGCTGCTGTTTCTTACATTTGTGAGGTTTATTTTAGCTTGCCCCACAAATATGGGTATTTACCATCTGTTCATATTAACAGGTTGTTACTTCTATCATAGAGTTCACCTTTGCTAGTCTGGGAGTTAGCCCCAAGTGCAGGATCCCAATAGTTAAATTAGATTAATTCATGCCATAAAGTACGGCTTTAAAGCACTGTTATGGCACCCCTGAAAATTCTTTCAACTAGAAGACTGCTTGAGTAACATATTGCAAGTTCTGCTGTGAGTTAAAAGGCACAAGCAGTCGATACTTGCAGATAAACAGCTCATCAGACACGCTTCTCCAGAAAAATTCTTCAAAGGCAGTGGCAGTGACCTGCAGCGCTGCTGTCTTAGAGATGACTGGTAAGTCTTCCTTAATAGATGCAAATAGTTTTGAGTCTGAGGCAGTTCTGGCAAAACCCAGAGTCCTTTTATACCTCCACAAATGACTCAGACCACTGGTGAGTTGTACTGTAAAGAGTGCAAAGTGAGTGATGTTGCTTCCCTCCTTCCAGGAGGCTAAAGAGAGATCATGGAAAGCTACAGCAGAACAGCTTCTGCATGTTAATGGGCATGGTCAGGATTTTACAGTAGTGATTTTCAAAACAGAAGGAGCACAGCCCTCAAGTGAAGCCAAGGCTGATTTCAATGCCCAAACCCCTTTTTTCAAATCCTTGCTGCAAACTGGGTGGTTTGAAGTTGGCATTTTGGCTCTCGGAAGTGGATCTTGCTTAGCCAAACAGACTGAGCCCCTGTCCAACTGCATGCACATCACACATCACAGCCTCACGTGGCACCAGCCTCCTGCCTCATGAATATTCAGCGTGCATTGCTCAGAATTGTGCCATTGTGGCGGGGTCTGGGCAGCACCGTGCACACACACACACCCCATCCCATTAAAACGCCTCACGCTTGCAGGACCCTGGGACTGGGACCTTTTTATCCTTTCCTTTCTGATTGACCAGCACTCAATTATTATGTGGTTGTCTCATGCTGGGAGGGATCTCCTGTCCTTTAATTTATCTGGGGAATGCTGTACCCACCTTAGAGCTGGGCTGGGGGCTGTCTCAGCCTGGCTGAGCTTGGGGCCAGTGCGTGCTGGTGAGTGGCTCTGCAGAGGAGGGTGTGTGTGTGAAAGATGCAGCTCCAGCTCCTGGCCCTGCCATCCTCATTCCCACTGCATCCCTGTGTGCTGGGGAGGCTGCTCTGAGCCTGGCTGGTTGTCTCTTCAGCGTGCCAGGGAAAGGGTGCAGGCAGGAGCAGGCAGCTGCCCTTCAGCAAAGGCTCAGGCACTGTAGAAAGACATTGAACCCATGGGGTAAGAGAGTGTTTGGGAGGAGTTTTTTGGTGTCTTGATCAGTTTTATGTGAATATAGGGTGAGATGAAACTCAAAGCAGACATATAAATGTAGTGGACAACCTCATCTTTAATTGTCATTCCTGTTTAGAATAAAAAAGAAAAGGTGTGAGGAGGGCTGATGCACGTCTGGGTTCACCTGGTGGACAAGGAGCAAATTTCTCCTTCGTTTCCCCCTTGGTCTCTTCTGATAGGTATTTTGGCTCTGGTGTAAATGGTTGCAGGAGAAAATGGCACTCTGAGGAAGCCAGGCAAAGGATCCCAGATGGGGCATTCTGCACCCAGAGCACCTCTGCCTGCTTTTAAGGAAGATTTGTTTAGGTAAAGAAATGTAGGACAAAAATGTGTTTGACTACTGTCTCAGCAAGGAAGCATTTCTTTACCAAGAGGATGGTCAAACCCTGTAACAAGCTTCTAGAGAGATTGTAAATGCCCCAAACCTGTCAGTGTTTCAGAGGCATTTGGAAAATGCCCTCAAAAACATGCTTTAGCATTTGGTCAGCCCTGAATTAGTCAGGCTGTTAGAGCAGGTGATGGTTGTAGGTGCCTCCCAATGGAAATAGTCAGTCCTATTCTATTCTATTCTATTCTATTCTATTCTATTCTATTCTATTCTATTCTATTCTATTCTATCCTCTCCATTCCAATAATGTAAAAAGCCTTTGAAGTGACTGAAGCTGCAACTGAAGGAGAAAATAGGACTGACTGGTGTAGCTCAGTGTTTTTAGCAGCTTCTAAATTCCAGGGGAACTGATACAGCTCAGATCCCTGAGACCTGTCAGCCAAAATCTTCCCAGGTCTCCACTGATTTCTAGTTCTGGACTCTGCTCCTCTCTGTGCTCTGCCCAAGGAGCTGTGAGGTTCACCTCCATCCTGTATCACTTTTTGCAAAGAGGTTTGGCTCAGCCCCTTCTCCTTCAGGGAGGGGAGGAGAAGGAATGACTGCAGGAGCAGCAAATCCCAGCCAAACAGCTGGACAGGGCAGCAGTGCTGCAGCTCCCTTTCCCTTCAAGGGAGATGAGGAGAAGGCAGATGTGCTTCCTGCCCTTGAAAATACTGACAGATCTGGCAGGCTGTGGGTGAGGGGATTGTGCTCCCAGGCTGGGCCTGGGCACTGAGAGAGCTGTGTAAAAATCATTGAACTCGTATCTCCCTTTTCTGTGCTGAGATTTTCCAGCTAGCAGTTGGCACATTTTTTTTTTCCATGCACATGGGAATATTTGCCTCAGGTCTAAAAGACACAGGATCCCTCTCTCCCAGGTCTCCTTTGGCTGGAGAAAGAGGCCAGATGCTTTTTCATCTCCTCCCCCACGCATGCACTTGTTCCCAGAACTGTGTCACTTGGCCTCTGTCCATCTCGCTCTGATCCTTTCCTTACCTGATTCAGCTGAGTAAATATCCCAGTCACTCCATGGCAGGAACAGACAGTTTTCAGGATATACACAAACCTGGTCAAGTCTGTCTTGAGTAACACAGCATCTTCCCTTTTGAGGGGAATGAGAAAATGCAGTTTGGCATCTCTGCATGAGAACGCAGCCCGCTGCCAATCTGCAGGAGTATGAGCTCAAAAGTCATCGAAAGAAAAAGGCTTAGTTGTTCATTTTGAATCTTATAATTAATTGGGATTGACTCAGGGAACTCTATTGGAGTGGGGTTTGTAATTTTTGGCTCAGCTCTCATTTGTTTGCCTCTCTTCTGCCTGTGTCCTCGGAGTGTTTTCCCCTGGTACGTGTCCTTTTTCTGCCGTCAGCAGGTGATGTACCACGTACACCAGCTCACCTGTGCTTATTTAATTTAATAATGTGAAGGTTTTGTGTGATAGAAAACTTAAGTATCTCAAAGTCAGATCTGCATAAATTTCCAGTACTGTCCTCTGACAGAGGAATTTTTGAGCACAAGAAATATCAGATTGTGAATAATCACAGAATCATAGAATGGGTTGGGTTGGAAGGAACTTTAAACGTCATCTCTTCCCACCCCTCCTGCCATGGGCAGAGACAACTTCCACTTGTGCCAAGCCCCATCCAACCTGGTCTTGAACACTTGTAGGGATGGGGCAGCCACAGCTTCTGTGGGCAGCCTGTGCCAGGGCCTCACCACCCTCACCGAAAATGTAACACCTCCTGTCCAAATGCTGGTGAAAGCACCCAGTTGTTGTTCTGCAGGATTTTGAGGTACCTTTACTGAAAAAGAGCATGTGAAATGGCCAAATCTGCACGCTTGTGTTCTGGATGCCATTTTGTAAGGATGGTTTGCAAGGGAGGAGTCTCATGCTCCAGCACCTCATCACTGTGAGCAATTAGTGGAGCTCCAGCTGTGTCCTGCAACAGCTCTGTCTGCTGCTAAACCTCCTCATCCAGGTGCTCTGACAATTCTGTAAACACATTTTGGAGCATTCCATCCTTCCTGCCCTGGGTTTCTGCAGGAAGCAGATGTGGACATGTATCTGTAGAAGACTGGTCCCTGCTTTGTGGAGTCAGCACCCAGGATCCCAAAACAGGCACCAAGGTCCTTCATCCCGTGGCTTCCATGCAGCCCATAGCATCCAGTCATGTGTGCTCATGATCACAGGTCTGGTGCTGAATGCTTAAAAATAGTAAAAGGTTATTTTATATAGTGTATATTGATGGAGAATTTAATTGGGTGTGAATGGTGCACGAAGAGAAGAGAGCTCAGTAATGCGACGGCAATTTTTGCATTCAAGCCCATCACTGTAAAGCAAGGCTAATATGTGTGATAGTAATGAGTAATAAAACTCATTGACTCAAGGCAAACACGCCGTGGTGACTCACAATTTTTGGAGATTAGATGATAAGAACTAGGAGGCTGGATTAATTTTGTTTCTTTTGGTATCGGTGACTTCTTTTTTTGCAGTTTTCCTGAATTTACTCTTTGTTCAGAATGATTTGACAAGTGGCATCTCTCAAATCCGTTTGGCTGGTGGTGTGTTCAAGCTGCCCTTGAGGACTTGTGCAGTGTGTGCAATTAAAGCTGTTTTGTTTAGATTGTCATGAGCACGTTCTCTGGCTGGATGAAGAGTCCTCTCAGAAACAGGTTGTGGGTGTAAACAGATTAAATTCACCTTTGTTAACTGGATATTCCACAATCCTTTTGTAAAATGTTTGCTTTTTTAGTGGCTGTCCCTGATCCTAAAATTTTTTGCTGGAGAGGTTGAAATAAAGTATAAAAAGTGGGTGAAAAACGCTGTAAAAATTAACAAATTAACAGCTTTACAAATGTAGAAATGCAGTAGTTGAAAATGGTCTTACGCACTTGTTTTCTTCTAACCAGCACCTCCCATGGACAGGGGAAGTTATATAACAAGCAGAATGCTTTCTTTTTTCTTTTTTTTTTATTTAGTATTTCTGAGATTGTTGGATTGAGTAGCAAGAGACATTTATTCTGTATTTGAAGGCTGTATCTGAAAAATGGTTTCCTACTCATGGCACTATTAAGCAATGCTAAACCCAGGAGTCTCTTCCTGTCTCAAAACGTACGGAATAACAAAATTAAATTGTCAAGACTTTGAATGGAAAAGTGGTTTATAGTGCCTGCCTAGCCCCAAACTTTATTGTTCGTCTATCATCAACCAAAACTGGAAAATGCTTCGATCAAGCATTTGGCATTTGAACTTGTAAAAAATAAAAAAGCAATAAGAAATTGGAATTTCCAGACTGAGTAAAGGCAAGGCAGGTTGAAATCTTCCATACAGCCCTAGCAACAACACAAACCCCAGCTTGCACTTGCCTTGCTGCTGCAAGAGACCCACCCACCGTGCTGCGCTTGGAGATATTCATCCATCTTATCTAACCCAGGCACAGGCACAAGGAAAACAAGGATTTCAAGTAGGTCATGGGTTGTAATTTCCTCAGCGCGTCACTCAAGTCCCTCCGCTGCTCCTGCTGAGGAGCTCCTGTTGATGAAAATCACAGCTCCCCTCACCCTCCTGCAAGGATTCTGAGAGTCACAGTGGCCACCGTGGCCACCCTCGATGCCTTTCCAGCCCCTGCCTTTAACAATTTGTTCTTCTCCCCGCAGCTATCGACCTGTTGTACTGGCGCGACATCAAGCAGACAGGGATCGTGTTCGGCAGCCTCCTGTTGCTGCTCTTCTCCCTGACCCAGTTCAGCGTCGTCAGCGTCATCGCCTACCTGGCCCTGGCCGGCCTCTCGGCCACCATCAGCTTCAGAATCTACAAATCTGTCCTACAGGCCGTGCAGAAGACGGACGAGGGCCACCCCTTCAAGTGAGTGATTTGTGGTGATGCCCAAGCGTCGCTTCTGTGCTGGGTGAAATTCTCTTCTTGCTCATAAATAATAATAATAATAATATTTTCGCGGCGTCTCAAAAATTGTAAGGCTGTGTCGGGTTAGATCCTGGAGAGAGAAAGAAAAGCAAAATACCACAAAAATTGTTGTCCTCTAAGACGTGGGTTTTTTTTTTTTCCAAAAGATATAGGAAATTTTAAGCAAACAGAGAAAAAGGGTTGCTTTAGAGCTGGTGATAATAAAGCATACCTGCAAGCAAAAAGGGCATTGTTTCTGGGCACAGTCTATTGGGTATTGAGGGAAACTATCTACATCTTTTCTCCAGCAGTCCAGTATCTAAGTGATGGTTCCAATGCTGGGGACTCCACACTCTCCACAGGGTCTGGGGGGTTTGTTCCAGGAAAACAGTGATCCCTTCTCCTCGGCTGTGCCAACCAGTTGGTAAACCTTTCACAGGTCATGGAACTGGTGTGGTTTGCAAACACACACACACTGAAAAAGTCTTGTTGGGGTGCTGCTCATTCTGCTTTACTTGGGTGAGTTCTGAGCAGTGACTCAGGATGGGGGCATAGCTCAGAGAACAGCACAGAAATCTGTGGGGAAACCCCCCAGGTAGGATTTGTATCCCTCGTTGGGTGAGGAAAAGAGAAATCCCATCAATACCAGGCTCTGTGTGGGAAGACAGTGAGACTGGAGGCAAACAGCCCCAGCTCAGCCATCACCAGATGGGTCATGCAAGGTGAAGAGGGTGTGCTGGTGGTCCTGTGCCTCCAGCACACAGAAATGAGGTCTGGGAAGGAGGGAATGATGGGGTGGATGGGTATGAGTGTGAACAGCAGGGGAAACTTCCAGGATTTGTGACGGGACCTGTGTTTCTGGCAGAGCCTACTTGGAGATGGAGATGAACCTTTCACAGGACCAGATCCAGAAATACACAGATTGCCTCCAGCTATACGTCAACAGCACAGTCAAAGAGCTGAGGAGACTCTTTCTCGTTCAGGACCTTGTGGATTCTTTAAAAGTAGGATTGCTTTAAATATTTTTAACCCCTCTCTAGAGGATCAATCTACATTTCGAAGAGCTGCTTCCCCTGTTGACAGCATTGTCATAAAGCCTAGTTTTGCATAGCTCCAAATATGAAAGTTGCTCTGCTTTTTGATTTAAAAACTGTTTGTTTCCAGCACTTTAGAGGTTTGGCATTTGAATGCACTGATAGGTAATACAGGATGTATGAATTTGCAGAACTAGCTTAGCTCCACTTCAGTTCTAGAAGCATCCCTGCATTATGCTTTCTATTGCTTTGCTATAAAATGATGTTCCCCTCTGTTAATCTGGATTTCCTTGACTGGTGCCATGTCCTGCTATGGAGGAAGGTCTTTTTTCACTCCCTGCTGAAATAACTATTGATTTTTAGCCTTACACCCAAGCAGGTGTCCTTTAGAGCAAAGGGAAGATCATTAAGAAAGCAGGCATGGGGTAGACTCCTAAATTAGTAAAGAATTTTAACAAAATGCACTCATGTCTCAGCCTCAAGTGTTATCGTGCCTGGGATTGTCACTTCAGTGCTCTGGTTAACCTGTTTGGGATGACCCTTGCCATGATAAAAATTGGGTGCAGAAATCTGCCTATGCCATTCTCAGTGCAGAGCCCTACATGGGTGCAATTTAAGCCCTAAATAGACATGAAAGCTGAGCTGAAAGGGAGAGAAGCAGAATGGGCAATGAGGTTTATACACCTAGAAAAACTGCCTAGTTCCTGATGTGCCTTACTTAACCACTCACATTGAAAAAGGCTAATGTGCTGTTGTGTTAGCTAGTGAAGCAAACTAATTTCTTCTTGTGCTGGCACTGGAGGTGATGTAATGATCCATCTTTAATTTAGTTTGCAGTACTAATGTGGCTGCTGACTTACGTGGGAGCCCTCTTCAATGGCCTGACTCTTCTGATAATGGGTAAAAATCAACATTTCTTTTAAAAATCTGTTTTTAACTTGAACTCCCTCTCGATTTTGACTTAGACAAAACAGCCTATCCCTGGCATGCCTTCCCCTCAGTTAAACCACCAACATTCATTCCCCTCCCCAGTAAATACTCACTGTTCTATTACTCTGTCCCTCCTGCTAGAGCTACTTTGCAGTTCATGCTTTTGCAGCTCCCAGTCCCAGAGCAGTGGGGGATTCCATATTTGGGAGGCTTGAGCAAAGTGCATTTTTAATACAAAGCTCTCTGGCGGATCAGCTGACCAAGTGGCACGATAATGTGTTTGCCACTGAAGTAGGTCTCTCCTCTGGAGGAATCTGCTCTGCAGGAACATAACACTGTGCTCTTTTCCTCCTCAGCTGTGGTGTCTATGTTTACTCTCCCTGTTGTATATGACAAGTACCAGGTAGGTCTGTGTGCACGGGGCATTTGGGGTGGCTGGGTGGCTCTGCCTGGTTGTTGCCTCGTTGATTTGGTCTCCTTTTGCTTTTTGCAGGCACAGATTGATCAATACTTGGGGCTGGTGCGGACCCACATAAACACGGTGGTGGCAAAGTGAGTTCAGTGACTGACTGTGTGAGGTTGTGGTGCCCCTGGGGGTGGCTGAGACCTGGCTGGCCCTGGGGACGCTGTGTCCTATCAGTGGTGTCCACCCCAGATCCTGGAATGTGAGAGGCTGAGGGAGGGCAGATGCATGGAGAAACACAGACCTTCTCTCCCCTCTCCTGTTGTTTGGGGGGAATTGTGGGCAGAACAGCCCAGTCATGGATTGATGTCCACACTGGTACCTAGCTGGGACAAACAGGAAGCAATGAGTTAATTCTCTTCCCCACTGACCACTCCAAGTCTGGTTTTTTATTGCATTCAGGGAGCTAATAGCATTAATGAACAATTAGGGCACCACCCTGTTATGGAAAGCAAACACCTGGAAGCACCATGATCTTCAGTGTTTCCAACCCCCATGGAACAGGCAGAAGGCCTGGGTGAAATTCTGTACTGAAAATTCATTTTTTTAGACTTCATTCATGGCTTTCTATTGGCAATAGACCATGGAGAAATAATGTTGGAGGGAGACTATCACTGAACATATCCCAAGATTACATGAACTGCCAAAAACCAGGCCTGTAAGAACACCTAGATGGGCACCACTTCTGTTTCTCGTGGCACTGTAATTCACCTGTTGAGACAGCACACTGAATGTGGGCTAGAGATAAAAGTCCAAGTGGGGGGCCACTGGAATGGAATAACTGCCTCACCACATAATAATTTTTCTTTTTCTTCTCTATTTTCTAGGATTCAAGCTAAAATCCCAGGTGCTAAGAGAAAGGCAGAGTAAAGCAGACGTCAAGAATTCGTCGACTACTGTAGTGCATAATGGGGAAATCTGGAGTGAAAACAGCTCTGTTCTTACACTTTACTGCAAATTTATCATTCTTTTTTTTTCTCGACACCATAATCTTAGAAACATAAAACTCAGAAGCAGTGCTTTTCCCCTGCTGCTTCTGCACTTAGAATATTTGCAATCACTTGTGTCAAGCACTAAAGTATAGTAAAGAGAAAAGTGTACTAGATGTGGTTTTTTGTGTTGCTTATAAAGTGCATGATGGTGAGAGCCTAAATAATATTGACCTCTTTATTTAATTTAAATTTTTTTTAGTGTTTTTCCTTCTTCTATTGGCATTGCTTCTATAACTTTTAATGTTACATGTGGCTAGGGGCTTTCCTGCTTAGCGCACTTGATGCAATAGTTAAAATTGCTTCTACGTCACTGGGTTGCTGGTTGGATTCATCTTTATTAACTATATAGAATTGTAGACTGATGTTTTAGTGTTTTCCAGCACAAATAAAATAAACAGTAATCGGTACTTATGGTAATCAGTTTTGTATAACTCAAAAAAGAAAAAAAAGAAAACAAAACCCAGTACTTTTGTCGTAAAGGATTGACAGGCTGATTTACATGTATGGTAACTGGAAAGTTCCAGCATGTTCAATTTATTACGATTTGTATTACATTCTCTGTAGTTCCTAATGGACTTAATTATGGACTCTGAATATTTGCACTTATGTACTTGATACCGAATGCAGAAATAAATGTTACTAAATGTAAAACCTTCTCCTTCTTGTCGCCACTGGGATTATCCTGACGTTTGAGAGCTGGACACATACTGTGCAAAAAGGAGCATTTCCCCTTTTTCCCTCTCCCCTGGCCATCTGCACACACTTTGCTCTTACATCATGGTGCAGTCCAACGAGTAGTGCCTAACTAAGAGTAAGTAGCTCGTCTAATTTTTACAGATTTTTGTCATTTTTACATCTCGATGATCTTTCTTGGAATAATAGAAAGATCTCTGCACACAGTTTGTTTATTTTTGTTAGTGGTGTAGCAAATATCAGGCACATTAATAAAATGTCTCTTCCTCCCTCTACACACTGTGTAAGCCATGAGCAGCACAGTATGGAGGCATCAGCACAACACAAAAAACTTTTCAGTTTCCTTATCACCAAGTTGCTGTCTTACCCAAAACCAATCTCTGAAATCTGATTTAAACAGAATCAATACCAAATTCAGAGGCTGGGAGCTGAAACAAACACTTACTCTGGTTCAATGATGAAGGTATTTAAAAATTGAAATTTGGTGTTTGTGAATCATCAGAGGAGAGAAACGGCTATTGAACATTATCCAGTGTGCTTCCAAACAAAAAGTGCTCCATAACAAACAATTGCTTAAGTGCTTGATTTGCCCATTAGTGGAACACACCTGTGGATTATTTTTTTTGTATAGAAATGTGAACATCAAAATATTTTCAGTCAAATTGCTGGTTTTCTCTTTTTCTATCACAACGGTCTAATGAAGAATTTCTTTTCTTATAAAGAACTAGATTTTTAAACACTTATCCCAGCTTTTTAAATTTGAAATCTTTCCTTTAATTCACCTTCGTCTCAGTTCCACATGGCCACAGTGACACCTGTCCAAGGCCAGTCTGCAGTTCTCTTTGTATCTAAAAGTAAAACCCAGATGCACCTAAGGAGTTGATAGAAACATTGGTATGGCTGTGGGATAGTTAATTCTGGTGACAAATCTCAAATACCCTTATTTTCATTTAAGCTTTATATCTAAATGTTCTTCTTGCTCATATTTAAAAATACCAGGTTGGGTTTTAAATGTCACCTGCAGCTAGAGAGGAACATTTTTCCTCCATGAGAAACTGAACGTCTCAAAATAACATACATTGGTTTTGATCAAATGAAGTGTGTTTGCTTTAGCAGGTGCAGTTTGCAGCCATGAATTAAAATTCAACATGAACCCCCAGCTTTAACTGCCTTGGAGTTCCCAGTGTCTCTGAGGAAGGGAGTGCAGACCATACAAAGCATCCTGGAGGATAAAGACTGACCTCCAGAATTCTTGTTTCTTACAAGATGAGTGTGTGGGCCCAACCTGTTAATTTTGAAAATGAGCCCGTTTAATGTCCCATCCCCCTGGTCCCATAAATGTGTTCTTCCCTCACACCCCCAGTGCAGTAATATCCAAGCTTGGCCTTTTGCAATGCTGAACCCTATGCACCATATAAAAACCACATCTCCTGCAAATTTGGAAACAGAGCAAAATAAAAGCTTCTGGAAGAGTACAACTATTCTCAAGAGCCTAAATTAATAGAGACCAAGAATCACATTCTGTACCTCTGCACATAACCCCTCAAACCCACATCCTTTTCTCTTTTTCCACACCCCCCCCTGCCAAGCCAACTTCCCAGCTTCCTCAAAGCTGCTCTGACTTTCCATGAAATTGGCAGTAGCATCCTGCAAGTGCTGCTGAGCAGCTGGGGTGGCTTAACCTGGTGGGTGGGATCAACTGGGAAGACCACACTGGGGTGAAGGAGAAGCAGAAGGTTTCAGGCAGGGTTTGGATTGCTGATGCTCCTCGTAGCCTCCCTTTCTGGGATCACAGCAGCACTTTCCATGATACCTTTGAACATGGAATCTTGGGAAAAGCAAACCTCTGCTAATTCCTGGTCCTGCTACACACCTTGCAATGACAGAGTCCCTGTGCACACAGGGAGTGAAGGTTTTTGGCACCCTCAGCATCCCTGGTAAGTCTCTCTCATAGAGCAGCACCTTGGGGAGGGGTTGGCATCCATTCTTTTGGTTTTCAAACAAGTGCAGAGGGAAAATAACCAACACTGAACTCTACTTGTTAAAACATTCAAGTGTGATTACAGTAGATGGCTGAGGATACAGAATGACACACATTCATGAGCTGTGCTGTGAGATACACAGGCTGTGAAGCCCTTTTGTTTCTGACTTTCATTTGCAAAGTAAAGAGCAGCAGTAGAAAAGCTTGAATAGCAAAAGCAGCAAACTTGTGGGGGTTTCTAGGCAGGTGAAACCTGGGAAGTAGCTTACTCTGCCTGGGTAAAATGCAGGGGAAGAACTTAAGCCATTCATTTCTCTTCAAAGTGTCCCTTGCCTGAGAAACCTGGGCACCACATCACCAGTGACTCAGGAGTCAGCTTGTCCTCCTGTTTCAAAGGCTGCTTTAATGAGATGAGCCAGTGATGGGTGTTTTGAGGACCCACCTCACCACGGGAGGTTGTTCAGGGGGTTGGAGCTAGGTGTGTGCCAAATACCTGGCCCAGGCTGTGCCTCTCCTCCTCATCTCTGGATACTTTGTGATGCTGATGTTCCCTTTCTGGAGAGGAAGCTGAGAAGCCTCCAGAGTGAATGTCACAGGCTTGTTTAGATGCAGGGACAGGTACAGACCAGGCCTTTCCATGGCTGGGAACTGGCTGAGTAATGTAAATACAGCTTTTGATCTGCTCAATGTGGTGCTGCCTTTCAAGGAAGATAACAAGTCCACCTGCTGAGCTGAGCTTTGAAAGCCAGCCCAAATGACTGTGCTAATTTGAACTGAAAGTGATTTAACTCTGACTTGGGGGTATGAAATCAGGAGTGCCATGCTGGCAGGAGGCAAAACTTTGTCAGAACATCTACAAGAGTCTTTCTCATCCTCTGTGACTTTAAAAAAATCTTCTCCATGATTTCACTTCTACCTTCCAGAGACTTTATAACCCTGCTCCTAAACTGCTGCCTGTTAAGCAGAGGCTCAATGGTTACTTAGGAGTTCTATCAAAGCTTTTGTCACTTAAATGTCTGTCCCTGTAGCTTAAAATGATTATTGCATTGGTAGTTTGATGTGAAATGTGAATATTCTCTAGGGTCACTGGTTTTGATTCCCTGGTTCTTGGTGTTTCAGCAGCATTCCACTCCTCTGTACATTGTATTTGCCTGTTACTGATCTCTTTTATGCTCCCTCTGCTCTAAAATATTTATCTAAAAAAAGCAGGATAATAAAGCACTTGAGTGTCAGGAAAGCCCTGGAATTGGGAGGAGGTACGAATGTTATAATATTCTGTGAGCAGCTAATCCATTTAAAGAGAATCTGTCTGCTCCCCCATAGCTTTTGCCCTCTCCCTGCTTGCTTTCAGATGGCAGCTGGCTCCATCCCTGTCCTGCTGGGTTACAAGTCAGTCAGCTGTGAGCTTACCAGCCTTTCCTTCTCCATGTGGGCCCAGGGAAATATGTAGCAAGCCCATGTTTGTGCCCAGCGCAGCTTTGAGAAGACCAAGTGTGTTGCATTTTTTCCTGGCTCCTCTTAATATATTCTTTCCCTAGGATTAAAAGATGCTCCCTCAGGGTGTGTGTGGGTTTCCTGGGATCAGGGGTGAGTGGAGTGAGGCTCTGGCACGAGGAAGGCTGGTCAGACTGGCTGGCACTTGCAGCACTGTGGGACATATGGTGCTTGGGTCAAGGTGAGATATGTCCACTGACAGGAGTCAAAAGCTGCAGTGCCCAAAGCAGGAGGAGGAGTGGGCTCTGCTCATTTCTGCCAGGCTTCCTTGGTGCTCAGCACCTGTGCAGGAGAGAGGAGCAGAGACCTGCTCTCTGACATAACAGGGGACAGAGATTGAGAGTGGGGGACCCTTCTCCACAGGTGCACAGGGAAATGGGAGTGGGTCCTAAGCAGGTAAATGGGCTTGACCTGCTCCTGTCATTTATCTGAACTGTTCATTCCTGTCTTTGGTGTCTGCTTACAAGGGAAGAGCCAGGTCACTGTGTGCTGGAGCTCTCCTCTGCATCTAATCCAAGTGACTGCCACTTCTGCAGCTCCCCTAGAAAGTGTTCTAAATCTATGAGTATGCCAGATCAATAATGTGGGGACACCAGCAGGTGTGTACGTGGCAGATTAGTCACATGTTCCTGTTCCAGCATTCTGACAGTCCCCCTGTGACTGGGACCTGCTGATCTCTGCATTGCCCTGTTCTCTTCCCTTTCACTCCTTCTGCCCCAGCTAAAGCTCTGGGGGATGCTGCAGGGACCAGGGTCAGGATTAGAGGATGGAGAGAGCTGCAGAAGGAATCTAAGAAAACCAAAAGGCCAAGGATGCCTGTGCTGACGCGCTTTCATTCCTTTTCCCTCCTGTCTGCCCCTCCACCAGCAAGTCAGACTCATTTCCTTTGTTCATTGAATATTAAAGAGGTTCAGCCTCAAGGTTGCAATTTATGCCTCCTCATGAGTCTTTTGTTTTAGCTGAAAAAATAATTCAGTCCAGCGAAGCTAATTGTCATTCACAGTGAGGTCCCTGTGCACACATTTCCCTTTATGAGGGAGCTGTAAAGAGGATTTAGTTACGTTTTTACTTCTTTTGCACAACCCTCTAATTTAGATGCAGTAATATAAAGTACCCCAGGCCGGTCTAAAAATCACAGAATTATAGAATCACAGAATGGTTTGGGTTAGAAGGAACCTTAAAGCTTCTCTAGTTTCAACCTCCCTGCCATGGGCAGGGACACCTTCCACTATCCCAGGTTGCTTCAAGCCCCAATGTCCAACCTGGCCTTGGACACTTCCAGGGATCCAGAGGCAGCCACAGCTTCTGTGGGCACCCTGTGCCAGGGCCTCACCTCCCTCACAGTCAGGAATTCCTTCCCAATATCCCATCTATCCCTGCCCTCTGGCAGTGGGAAGCCATTCCCCCTTGTCCTGTCACTCCAGACCCTGGTCCAAAGTCCCTCTCCAGGTGTCTTGGAACCCCTTTAAGTTCTGGAAGGGGCTCTAAGATCTCTTAGAGGCAGAACTTTCTCTTCTCCAGATTTGACAACGCCAGCTTTCTCAGCCTTTTGTCAGAGCAGAGGAGCTCTGGCCCTCAAAGCATCTTTGTGGCCTTCTCTGGACTCACTTCAACAGGTCTGTGATCTACAGTACCATCAAAAATTCTTGTAACATTTTATAGATGTGCCAAAAACAACAAAAAAAATATATATGTAGCATCCAGGCAATGGAGTGACTTCAATAGCAGATGTCTTTACACTAAACATTCTTCATTTGCCAAGTTAGACATGAGGTCTAATTTCATATCTCCTAATTCCACAGATGCTTGCTTGGAGAAACCAGCATCCACACAATAATTACTCTGAGTGAAAAAGTATCACGTTTGGCAAAGGTTAAACATAATTACAGAACTGTTACTAGCAGCTCAATCAAGCAGAACATCAACCTGATTTCTCAGCTTTCAGCAAATTAGAGGTGCTTAGTTAGGAAGAGGTGGGCTGTAACCTTCTTAGAAGAACCTTCCTGGTTCTGGTACAAGAAGCATCTCTTGTATTCCTTCCAGCTGGAAATCTTGAAGTCCTGGAAACCTTTTTCACACCTCTCTCCCCTCTAAAATGGTACAATTTAAAAATTTTCCAGCTGAAATAAAGAAATGCAATGAACTGCGGAGAGGAAAACTCAAAAAGTACACTCTGAGTTTTCACGTGCCAGCTCAAAAAAACCTGAAGGAGTATAAAATTCTGCTAGTACTACTGTCTCTTTTGAACACCAGACTTTCAGGAAATCAGCTCAGATTTTAATTCTGACATCATCATGTATTCAAGAATCTCTCTTCATCTCAAGTGTTTTCTCCCGCCCACTTTCCCCGCAGCAGTCACACGTCTGTGACTCACATACTACACCAATAGTGCAAATTAAGAGAAAACATTTTTCCTACTGCCATTTAGCCAAAGGAACTCCCACAGCTCTCCAGTCACAAGAGACTTGAGTAAGTCGGCCTTCTAGGGAGAAATGGGGCTGTCTCTGTTGTGCAGGATGAGCTGAGGTTCTTAACTAAATTTTGCAGAGAAAAATTCAGGCAGAGAAGCCCTTGGAGTAGAGTACCTGGTAATCAAGGTATCATATGGGTGTGGTGCCATGAGAGAAGTTATGAGTGAAGCAGATAAAGCTTTGATTAATGCAAGACTTTTAAGGAGATCTCTGAGAGCAGATGGGAATTGGTAACATAAAATGAAAACAAAAAGCTCCTGAGCTTTGCTAAAGATACGAAGTGGTGAAGTGTCAGGAGGAGATCACTGGATGCCACAGGAAAGGAGAGGGATAATCCTGACCCCCATGAGCAGTAAAAATCAGATTGCATTTTGCATTGCAGAATTCTGTCCCGGATTGATAACAGAAAATCACCTTGTGGGCTAGAAGGCTGCTGGTTAGAAACAAATATTGATGAGAAAATTCTGGTTAAACACTGTATTAAAATGCTCAGTGGGGCAGAGTAGTGCTGCTAGGGATACAAGGGAATGTGGGGCCATTACAGGAATAAAGTGCAGAAGAGTTCAGCTTTATTACTTTAACAAACCAGAAGTTGGGAAGGGGGAATAAAATTGCACTTTACATGTACATTGGGCATAAAAACAGGAAGGCAAAAATCTGTGTAAGCTAGGTGCTTCATTAAGGTGCTAAATGATGACATAGGGGAAAAAAATTGCATTCCATGGTTTTGTTTTGTACGTTCAAATTTATTATTGGCCAGGGAAATTAACACTGGCTCCCAAATAGGAGTTAGAAACAAGCACTGTGAATCTCTGAGTCATTCAAGGTGGGAAATGGGTTATGCAAAATGCAGTGTCTTGCTGATCACATGTGCAGGTGGCAATTCCCCATGTGACTCTCCTTTGTGAAAAGTGAATTTACAAAAAAAGTGAGTTTACAAGAGAGGACTGAAGGGAGCCACACACATTTTTCCCCCCAGCAATTACTGCACCAGTGCATTTAGCCATCAGAGAGTGCCTGTTTATTTAACAGGAAGAAAATATCACATGGATGTGGATATGAACAAGCAGATCTGCTGAAGTCAGAGAAGCTCTCTCCACATCACATGAACTCAAAATTTGGCCCATCCTCTTTGGGAAGTAAAGATTGCTCTTGTCATTTATTATTAACTGCCCATGTCTGTGATCCCAAGAAGGGTGTTCCAGGCTCAGCTGAGGCACTCAGAGAGGCAGGCACTCACCCATCCATGAGGCCATCCTTCGGCTTGTGGCAAAATTTTAAAGGCTTGTCAATTCTTCCAAATGCAGATGGTGCTTCATGACTCCTCCCATTTCCTGGGAGATGTTAGAAAGATGCTATAAAGACAGATTGGTCCATGTCTTCCTCTGTGAATCTGGTTTTCTGTGACATAATTTTGCAGGTGGGGAAAAGGGAAACCAGATTAGATTCAGGTTGTGATGGATAGGTGAATAGAAATGAGTGCAAACCAACCCACAGGGGTTTTCTGTTTGGCATAAGTAAATAGAAGTGGGGGAAAAAATCTACTACAATTTCCTTCTTAGTTTTTAATAAACTTGTCAGGAGGCAGGTGGTTTATGAGAGATGGAAATTTCCATTCATATTGAACACACATTTGTTCAGACTGGGAGTTGTAGTGTGAGGAAGGAGGGAGCAGATCCTTGATCCTTCTACACAAAATTACCTCTGCTACCTCAGGCCCAGCATCCTGGGCTCTTGCAGGCTGGAGCTGCATTTCCCAGCTACTCTCACCTTCAGGCTGGGCAGGGATCTTTCTGTCCCCATTTGATGATCATTGCAGCAGTTCAATTTATTTCTGATACTGGGCAGCAATAAATCCCTAGAAGTCTAGGGCTGGAAATCAGAGTATTTCTTGGCTTAAATGTCCTGCGGCAGCAGTAAAACCATCCCAATTCATGACTTATCCTTTGCTTTTGCACTTTATGTGTCTGTGCCTTATTTAGCACCCTCATCTTTGACAGGAGTTTGAAAGCAAGACCTGCAGATAAGGTTTTATTGGACCTGCAGAGGCAGCATGATGGCAATGGGAAAAGCATTTCTCTAGGAGAGGAGAGAGCCCTGGGGAGGACCTTTTGTGTAGGAGTCACCAGACATCTTCTTTTAAGTGTTCAAAGACTGAAATTCCTGTGCAGCTCTGCAGAGCTGTTTTAAGGGAAGCCCTGGCTTGAAATATCTGCTGGGGGAAAAAGTTACTATTTCATATCAGAAGTCCTCATTTTGAGGCTGTTTCTCCAGGAAAAAAAAAAAAAAAAAAAAAAAAAAAAAAAAAAAAAAAAAAAAAAAGGAGGTTACATAGTTCACAAAGAAAAAGGAACATTATTATTATTTTTCCATTAAACTCTGTAATTCCTCTGATGCATTTCTACAAAGCTGTTCCACCATAACTGTGGGACCACAATGTATTTAAAGAAAAAAAAGGTGAAGAATAGGTAAATATTCTACCTAGAAATGTTTTATTGCTTGAAAAGGAACCAACCTATAATTCTTCCTCAAGTGTAATTTCCAGTTGAGGAGCTAAACTCACCAGGAGAATGGAGTACTTTGGTATTATAGTGCTGGGTTAATGGTTGGACTTGATGATCTTAGAGGTCTTTTCCAACCTCAGCAATCCTGTGATTCTAAATCAGCTTGTTTACTTGGCCCAGAGCTGCCTGAATTTCAGTCAGGTATGAAACTTCAGCTACCAAGTTCACTGAGACCTGAGTCCTGTGTAAGACTTGAAAGGATATTCAGAAAAAGAGGAACTTCCCTTTCGTCCTAGCAAAGTTTAATTGTTAATTATTCAATTGGCTGTCATGCAATGAACAGATGACTTTTTCCCCTCTAAAGCCAGGTAGAAGAGGTCTTCTGCTATTCCTGGGATAACTGTATTTGTCTAGAAAACTGTGTTTTGCCTGCAGGGCAATGAAGATGTGGATCCATCTATTTTGGGGGTGAACTGGAGACACTTTGCACATTCGAACCACAGAAGAGAATTGCTCCAGCCCACACTGTAGGGTGCACTGACTTCCCCCATCCCTTGCAAACATCAGGAGGAGGGATGGGAAGATGCTCACCTTGCTTGGGATCAGGTCCTGTGCAGGTGCCCCACACACAGATCATTTAACACCTGGCTGTTCTTGGCACAGTTCAATTTCCAAAGCAATTTCTCCGAGTGCTGGAGGTGAAGGATGGCCCCACCTTTGCTGAAGGTCCCTTGCTGAGCCATAAATCGATGCTGATTTGGAACAGGGAACGTCTCCAGGAAGAGCCTGGCAAGGTGGCAGCAGCTGTAAATATGATGGAAGGGAAAAGGGCCATCTCCAATCAATCTGATTGTCTCCAGAGGAAAGTTGCAGCACTTTTTGTCAGGCTTTTTTAGATAATTGAAAAGAGGTGAGGCTGTCCTGCTGGTTCTTTGTCTCTGCCAGCCTGTTTCACTCAGAAATGATCAGCAGTGCCACCTGATATTCCCTCATACAATCACTGCTCCATCTTCAGTTTTGAATTGAGGGTATTTGTACTCAGACCCCCCTGTGATAGCTGTAAAACACAGATGGCAGCATTTAAACACATCCATGGGAAAGCCCCAAAATGCAGCTCAACTGCAATGTGCAGGCTTGGAAGAGAAAATAAAGAATGCAAACTTTATTACTAATATGTTTTAAACTTTCATGTTTTGAAAGCTTGGGATGCCAGCGTGGTCTCCAAGGCCAGAAATTATTTCTTTTAACTGCTGGAAGTATTTTATGCGCTGTGTTTTGTGAAATGACCATTTCCTCGTATTGTACATATTTTCTCATGTGGGGATGTTTGTAGCCAAGGATTAATAAGGAAAATGGGTCTTATTTTAACTTGCTATTTTAAATTTTTTAAAAACATCTGCCTAAGAAAACATAGGTGATATTATCCCCATGGCTGCAGAGGCCATGGACTGTCTTTTCCTGTTTTCTGGGGTAATGTAAAAGACATAAAATCCAAAGGGAAGAGTCACAGCAAGTGTTTGGTGGGGAAGGGCCGTGTGTTGGCCGTGTGTTTCTAGATGAGGTGGCTGCCATGGTTATTAATGCATTTCCTCCTTGTCTTTTTGGTTTTACTCTCACATATGGGGCCATCTGGTTCCTCTGCGGGACTCCCAAGACTTTTTGGCAGGCACATCAGTGAAGATGTCTAGGGCTTTTCCTCTTTGAGCCTTTCTACTACATCTTATTTCTGGAAACCCTGCTCAAAAAAAAAAAGAGAGCTGCAGTCTCTACCTGTCACACAAACCTTGCTGGCAGCAGTGTTGATGTTGTAGGGCAGCTCTGGGAAAATCCTCCTTCACCTACAAGGCTGGTGGCACATTAAGGAGGTGACTGTGCCTTGCATGGTGGCTCAGTGGCAGGTGGTGAGAGACAGATGCTCCTTGTCCCCTCGGCCTCTGAAGCGATCATGTGGCCTGGGATCTGAAGGCAGAAGGAAATTTAAAATATGCTCAGAGCACAAATTCATTCTTTTCAGGTCTTGAGAGGTTAGAAGCTCTTGAACTGCCTTGAATGTTAATTGTTTTCCCCTATGCCATATCAGACAAGAAGCTGCTTATGGAGCTGTTGGTCTTTCCTGGGAGATAAATGTGACCTATTGCATCCCATTTATCATGGTGACTGCTGTAAGAAATACAGCCTGCTGTCACAGGGTACCTGGATGGATTACAGGCATGCAAAGCTGGAACAATTCAGCAATCAGCACCTCGGTGTGAAGGCCTTCCTGAAAGAGATGAAGTAATGGCTAAAAACAGAATAAGTTTGTTTCAGAAGGCAAGATTAATCATCGTGCAGGAGAAGGATTCAAGAGCAAGCAAGGAAATTGCACTGTGAGTAATAAAGTTGCCAGAGAAAGAAGCACCAAATAAACAAAGTACCAGGAGACACATTGCAAACAAGTTTTATCTGTCTCTAAAATGCCCCTCTTTGAGATGTAAGGGCAGATGTGGCTGAGCAATCTCCAGGGATGGATTCCACACTGCCTCTGGTTATCACTCCAAATTGTCCAATTCCAGAAGGTTCAAAACTTTCCATCGCTGTCAAATCTGTCCAACTGCAATGGAAAGTTATTCCATTCTATCAAAACATGTTTGTTATAAATAGTGAGGATTTGGCACAGTGCTTATATGTGTTTATCACAAAATATTCACTTCTGGAGGCCTCAGCTGTCAGAATAAGGACTGTATGGGATGGGGGCCTGAGCTGCCCTTTGGGATGAGTTTCAGGGCAGTTTGGTTTCAAATGCTGCACATTTTTAATGTGCCTCGAAGAGCTTTTAACCAGGAGGTCAGAAAAAGGCATTCACAGACCAGAAGAATGGCTTGGGGTGATGTGAGCTGATTCATGAGCTGTAAGAGGGTCTGGAAACACTTTACCAGTGGCTGCCCATGATCTCAGCACTCTGCCCCTCCTGGCCACTGTCAGGCTGCTCTTCATCCCTTAAAAAAGGATTTTAAGTGGGACAAAGCAGTGACTGCTGTGCCCACGACAGTGATGCCAGTGAACAGGGAAGTGATGGAGTCAAAATCCCTGCAGGGATTGAAAAGAGGTGTGGATGTGGCACTCAGGGACACGGTTTAGTGGTGGCCTTGGCAGTGCTGGGGGAACTGTTGGGCTTGGTGATCTTAAAGCTCTTTTCCAACCTAAATAATTCCATGGTTTTTGAGAACATGGTGTGCAAGCAGTGCTCTGCTGTGCAGGGAATATGAACTGGTGCCAGAATTTCGTGCCTGTGGCAATGAGTGAGAGAGTCCAGGAGGGATGGAAAAGGGTCAGCTGACTTTCTTTTTGCATATCATCCTAATTTTTAGGACATTTTAAAAAGACTTAAAGGTCTGGTTAGGAGAAAAACAACAGCACTGAAGAGGTTGGGATAAAATGCTCTCTGGATTTTAGAGGAACATGTAGGAAAAAAATGGCAGGAATTTTCAGAGGAATATTTTTTCTTAACAAAACCCTTGTATTTGAGAAAGGTGCACTCTACTAATGTGAGTTTATGGCTGGCATTTATTTTTGGTTTAAAAACAGGCACAGAAGGAAATTAAAAACACCTAAATGCTTTATTTCAGATTTTCTTTTTCTTTTTTTCTGAATGAGATGTTTAATATAGAAAAGAGATACTTAGAGAAAGCAAGAGAAGGAGACCTTTTAGTGCCTTTCAGTCCCTGAAAGGCCACAAGAGACCTTCAGAGGGGCTGTGAACAAGGGTCTGGAGAGACAGCACCAGGGGTAGTGGCTTCCCACTGACAGAAGGCAATACCTAAGTTAGATTTTATCATGTATCTTCATTTATGCAAAATATGCCTTAAATGTTGTGATATTTCTGGGGAAAATAACTCACAGCTCTCTTGACCTGAAGGTGGCAAAATGATTTTGTGATTTCAGACTGCTGTTGTTAGAAAGAATTGCCTGGAATTGCTACAAATTGATGAAGCTGTGGCAAAGTCTGCCCTTCCAGAACAGCAACTCTGCTCTTACAGAACACCCACTCTGCTGTTTCCTGCATATGTGGACTTGTTTCCCAGCATTTCTCCTGCTGATATTTCACAGAAAATGCTGTGCCAGTAGCTGGTATCTTCATCAGGGATGAAGAAGGGCAGGTAGGGCTGGGGTAGGAGTTTTTCCTGGCCTTTGTTCCCACAAATTGTGGATAAAGGTCCCATGGTCATGGGGCAGCTGCTCATTTTCCAACAAGATAGTAGGTTAAATTAAGACCAGAGCTCTCATCTCAGCTGGCTGAGTGCCTCATCTTCACCACAAATTCACTTATTCATGGATTACAAAATGAGGATTTAGGCTCTGTTACAAAATCAGGATATAAAAAAAAATTCATGCCACTGTAACAGGTACAATAATATTTTGGATGAGTTCAAATCCCTGCAGTTATTATTCCAGCTCAAGCTAAATTAAAATTTACAATACAAAGAGTAGCTTCTGGACTAATGTAAATCTCACTTCAGGCTTTGATGAATCCAGATTAGTATTTTTTGGTTGGAAAAAGACATAATGAAGGCATGACTGCCTGGAAAAATTCTAAAGATTAGATACACCCTGCTTAAGGGGAAATTATTTTGATCCACAGCTCTTACTGCAGTTAAATAACCTCTGTACACTTCTCTGAACGACTATTTCAAAAGATTAACTCTGCAGAATTTAAGTTGGAAGCATTTTGTCACTGAAAATTTTACCAGGTCCTGTGGACTTCAAACTCTGCTTGTGCATCTGCCTCTTGTGTGCACCAGGAGGAGGAGGAGTGTGAAAGCTGCTGACCTACTTTAGAACAAGGGAAAACAGCTTTAGCAAATAATTAAAAAAATAAATCCTTCCCTTTCAGGATAATTCTTGTGGAACAACAGAGCAATATTTGACACTTAGAAACCATACATTCTCATTTCCTTGTGTTTTTCATTTAGGAAAACACTTGGAAAATGAGGGCTCCATGCTCAGCAGGGAAATCGTGCAGTGTCTTGAAGGTGCTATTGCTGCTATTGAGA